>CM065593.1:273909765-274509765 GCA_033119425.1 Bufotes viridis | reverse complement strand
CTGCCTTTGTGGGGCTGGGTCCCTGTTGGCGATGTCCAGTAGCAGAGGCGAACTCTGGGGCGCGGCTCGTCTGCTTTGGCCCCCTGCTCCCTCTTTGGCTTCGCTGTTGTCTCGGTCTCACCACTACCTCTTCCTCTGAACTGTGAAAGTCATCGCCACGACCTTCAGTCCATGTGGGGTCTAAGACCTCATCGTCCTCTGCATCGTCTTCCACCCAGTCTCCCTCCCTGACCTCCTCCTGTTCAGTCTGCACACTGCAAAAGACGCGGCAGTGGGCACCTGTGTTTCGTCATCATCAGAGAGTCGGTGACTCTGCTGTGGTGGTATTCCCATGTCCTCTTCATCTGGAGACATAAGTGGTTGTGCGTCAGTGCATGGTATGTCTTCCTCCACTGGGGAAGGGCTAGGTGGACGCCCCTGGGAAACCCTGGAAGCAGAGTCTTCAAACAGAAGAAGAGACTGCTGCATAACTTGTGGCTCAGACCGTTTCCCTGATATGCTTGGGGGTGATGTGACAGACTGATGGGCTTGGTTTTCAGGTGCCACCTGTGCGCTTTCCGCAGAAGACTGGGTGGAAGACCATGTGGTGAACGTGCTGGAAGCACTGTCGGCCACCCAATCGATTAATGCCTGTACCTGCTCAGGCCTTACCATCCTAAGAGCGGCATTGGGCCCCACGAGATATTGCGGTACATTCTGCCGGCTAGTTGAGGGAGTTCGTTCCCTACTGTGTGCGCCTGGGGCCGAACGGCCACGTCCTCTACCAGCAACAGAGGCTCCACGGACACCACCACGACCGCGTCCTCGTCCCTTAATAGTATTTTTCTTCATTGTTGCGATTCAACTCGCACCACAATGAAATATATTATTTTTATAAGCAAAATCCCCTCACTGGAATACTTTCAGTCTTTTGACTGTATGGATTACAGATGGAATGACTGTTATATGTGAGTACCGCTTTCTTTGACAGATTCTAGTATGGGTACATATATGTTTTCCCAACCCCAGCACATTAGTTTGCTAATTCCAGATGTATGAAAGCATGAGGCCTAACTGTATCTAGTATATTGAGCGCCAGATAAACTAACTTGGCCTTTTTAAATAAAAAAAATTCCCTCACTGGAATACTTTCAGTCTTTTGACTGTATGGATTACAGATGGAATGACTGTTATATGTGAGTACCGCTTTCTTTGACAGATTCTAGTATGGGTACATATATGTTTTCCCAACCCCAGCACATTAGTTTGCTAATTCCAGATGTATGAAACGCAGGCCTAACTGTATCTAGTATATTGAACGCCAGATAAACTAACTTGGCCTTTTTTAAATAAAAAAATTCCCTCACTGGAATACTTTCAGTCTTTTGACTGTATGGATTACAGATGGAATGACTGTTATATGTGAGTACCGCTTTCTTTGACAGATTCTAGTATGGGTACATATATGTTTTCCCAACCCCAGCACATTAGTTTGCTAATTCCAGATGTATGAAAGCATGAGCCTAACTGTATCTAGTATATTGAACGCCAGATAAACTAACTTGGCCTTTTTAAATAAAAAAAATTCCCTCACTGGAATACTTTCAGTCTTTTGACTGTATGGATTACAGATGGAATGACTGTTATATGTGAGTACCGCTTTCTTTGACAGATTCTAGTATGGGTACATATATGTTTTCCCAACCCCAGCACATTAGTTTGCTAATTCCAGATGTATGAAACGCAGGCCTAACTGTATCTAGTATATTGAGCGCCAGATAAACTAACTTGGCCTTTTTAAATAAAAAAATTCCCTCACTGGAATACTTTCAGTCTTTTGACTGTATGGATTACAGATGGAATGACTGTTATATGTGAGTACCGCTTTCTTTGACAGATTCTAGTATGGGTACATATATGTTTTCCCAACCCCAGCACATTAGTTTGCTAATTCCAGATGTATGAAACGCAGGCCTAACTGTATCTAGTATATTGAGCGCCAGATAAACTAACTTGGCCTTTTTAAATAAAAAAATTCCCTCACTGGAATACTTTCAGTCTTTTGACTGTATGGATTACAGATGGAATGACTGTTATATGTGAGTACCGCTTTCTTTGACAGATTCTAGTATGGGTACATATATGTTTTCCCAACCCCAGCACATTAGTTTGCTAATTCCAGATGTATGAAGCATGAGGCCTAACTGTATCTAGTATATTGAGCACCAGATAAACTAACTTGGCCTTTTTAAATAAAAAAATTCCCTCACTGGAATACTTTCAGTCTTTTGACTGTATGGATTACAGATGGAATGACTGTTATATGTGAGTACCGCTTTCTTTGACAGATTCTAGTATGGGTACATATATGTTTTCCCAACCCCAGCACATTAGTTTGCTAATTCCAGATGTATGAAGCATGAGGCCTAACTGTATCTAGTATATTGAGCGCCAGATAAACTAACTTGGCCTTTTTAAATAAAAAAATTCCCTCACTGGAATACTTTCAGTCTTTTGACTGTATGGATTACAGATGGAATGACTGTTATATGTGAGTACCGCTTTCTTTGACAGATTCTAGTATGGGTACATATATGTTTTCCCAACCCCAGCACATTAGTTTGCTAATTCCAGATGTATGAAAGCATAGGCCTAACTGTATCTAGTATATTGAGCGCCAGATAAACTAACTTGGCCTTTTTTAAATAAAAAAATTCCCTCACTGGAATACTTTCAGTCTTTTGACTGTATGGATTACAGATGGAATGACTGTTATATGTGAGTACCGCTTTCTTTGACAGATTCTAGTATGGGTACATATATGTTTTCCCAACCCCAGCACATTAGTTTGCTAATTCCAGATGTATGAAAGCATAGGCCTAACTGTATCTAGTATATTGAGCGCCAGATAAACTAACTTGGCCTTTTTAAATAAAAAAATTCCCTCACTGGAATACTTTCAGTCTTTTGACTGTATGGATTACAGATGGAATGACTTTGTTATATGTGAGTACCGCTTTCTTTGACAGATTCTAGTATGGGTACATATATGTTTTCCCAACCCCAGCACATTAGTTTGCTAATTCCAGATGTATGAAGCATGAGGCCTAACTGTATCTAGTATATTGAGCGTCAGATAAACTAACTTGGCCTTTTTAAATAAAAAAAAATTCCCTCACTGGAATACTTTATGGCTTTTCACTGTATGGATTACAGGTGGACTGGTATTAGTAGGGGGTGACACAAGCACACCCAAGTCCCTGATGTAGGATTTCTATGGCACAGACCACTATTACAAGTGATTAATGGACGTTGGGAGAGATTGTGCTGCAGCACTAGTCCCAAGATGGCCGCCGCCTATCAGCCCAGTAACATGTGCCACAAAATGGTCTGCACAACCTTTAAAAAAAAATAGCCTTGGACTGTGCTGCTAAATCGCTATTGGTCTGAATCCCAGGTGTAGATGTCTGACTTGTTTGGAGCTTTGGAATGCACACTGTGGCAGCTTCTGCTGCAGCACTACAAGTCGCAAAATGGCGGCGGCGGTCAGCTAGGTACATGTGGATGGAAAAATCACTCTGGCCACTCTAAAAATAGCCAATCCCTATCAAAAAAGCAGCTCAGCTGCAGTTGTTCAGATGAATCACAGGTGGAGGAGAGAAATTTGCTTCCAGTTATTCAATTATCCCTGCCTATTCTCGCCCTAGCATCAGCTGCGTCTATCCCTGTTCTATTCACATCGGGAGTGAGCACGTCCCGACGTGCGCACAAGCTTATAAAGAGGCTGAGTCACATGCTGCACTTGGCCAATCACAGCCTTGCCAATAGTAGGCATGGCTGCGATGGCATCTTAGGGCAAGTAGTATGATGCATGTTGATTGGCTGCTTTGCAGCCTTTCAAAATGCGCCAAAATACATGCCGAGCAGACAGACCCGAACCCGAACTTTACGAAAAGTTCGGGTTCGGGTCCATGTCCTGAACACCCCAAAATTCGGTCACGGACCCGAACTATGCTCGAACTGTTCGCTCAGCACTAGTCATAATCTTATCTTTTATTGATACCATTTTGGGGGTGTGTATGACTTTTAGATCACCTTTATGTAATTTTTTGTGGAAAATTAAGCGACCAAAAATGGCGAATCCGCCATTTTGAGGCCTTTCCGCGTTTGCTGTTTGGCATTATGGGGAATATTTTTTATACTTTTTATACTATGGGCGTGTTTCGCACATTGCAACACCCATGACGTGTATTTTTAAATTTTTTGGTATTTCTAATTTTTATTTTAGCAAAAGGGGGTGATTTAAACTTTTATGTTTTTACACTTTTATATAGTTCCCATAGGAAACTATAACATACAATCATCTGATTGCGATTTTCATACATTCCAATGGCATGTACGTACATGTACGTCCAGTGATCTTAAAAGGTTAGTAAGTCCCCCCTCCACACACACACTTTCTGGGCAGCAGATTACTGTTCACACAACACTGTAAAATGAATGAGCATTTTCTTGGTCATTTGGAGATTGATCGAGCACCTTTGCATATTGCAATTATTTAGGAACAAGCCTTCCTAGAAATTATCCTTCCTGGATAATTGCCCCGCACAACACAGCACTGAGGCAGCAATGGCAAGACACGCAGTACTGCACCATGTGAACGAGTGCAACTAGCTCACTCAGTCACGACCACTCAGAAATGCATCTGAGGAATGGCAGGAGTTTATAAACCCCTTGCAGCTAAGGCTAATTAAAAACACCTAGTCCAAATGGGAGGAGTGCTGACCCAGAGGGAGAAAGAAAATGGATAATTACAATATATACTGGGAGTGAATCTGGATCGCACATCCTCAACACTATGCTTTTAATATAACGACTGTCTCAGCATAATTACGTGGCATATCCGCCCAATTTGTAGTACATGTGTATGCTGTGCATAAGAGGCATTAGTTGACAGTTCACAGATTCACTCTCCAGTATATATTGTGACTATCTATTTTCTTTCCTCCTCTGAGGTCAGCACTCCTCCCCATTTGAACTTAGGAGACTGTTAATTGGCCTTAGTTGCAAGGGATTTATAAACCCTACTATCTCTCAGATGCATTTCGCTGACTGGTGGGCTCTTTGCACTACGTTCACATGGTGCAGTATCACTGCGTGTCTGCCATTGCTGCCTCAGTGCTGTGCTGAGCGTGGGCCCCAGAGCCAAGGAGGCTTTGCTGCACAGTGGGGTTGCTGTGTGGCTCCTGGGTCCCGCTGTCTGCTGCTGGTGCGGTGCTGGGGCGCCCGGTGGTCGCCGCGCATGGCTGCGCCATTTATAGGTTAGAGTAGTTTCCCACTTGCAGAGGCATCCTTGTCGTGGAAAGTGGGCTTATGCTCTTTGATCAAACTGTTAACTAATGCCTCTTATGCACAGCATACAATGTATTACAAATTTGGCGGATATGCCACGTAATTATGCTGAGACAGTCGTCATATCAAAAGCATATTGTTGAGGATGTGCGATCAGATTCACTCTCCAGTATATACTATGGAGGATACTGATAAGGGGGTAAGCGCCATTATTAAAGGGGCAACTGTTGTGGAGGTCACTGTTAAGGCAGCAGGGTACTGTTAGGTCACTGTTAAGGCAGTAGGGTACCTGTGGAGGTCACTGGTAAGTGGGTGGTCCCCTGAGGAGGTTAATGTCAAGGGAGTGGGGGTGCTGTGAAACCTCACTGTTAAGGGGCGGGCTGCTGTGAAGGTCAAAGTTAAGGGATATGGGCTGCTGTGGAGGTCCTATTTTAAAGTGGTGGGGCACTGTGGGGGGTCAATGTTAAGGGGTGGGGGAATGTGGAGTTCACTGTTAAAGGGGGGTGCTGTAAAGGTCACTGTTAGAAAACACATGCCCAAGCTAAAACTTCATAGGCTGATTATGCGGCCTGTAAATTGTACAGCATTTGATTAAATAGAAATCATGTGGGCATTGATGCAAGTCCATTTTTCTCTGCAATTCCCTAAAAGGCATTTTGAAGCACTATGAAATACTCTGAATGGCAGGGTCTATAATTCTAAAATAAAATGGATGTTGGCTAGACTGGTGAAAGCTGTGACTTGTGATACATCAGTCACTAAAATTCCTTTACATGTGTGACTCAGCAGGCAATTAACTGAACGTTCCATAATTTGTCCGCTCATCAGAGGAGTTGAGATCTGCACTTACATGCAGCAATCATCTCCTCTATATGCGGACAGGTGTTCCCTGCTGCAATTGCTCGTCCCCATAGAGGGGAGATTTATCAAGACTGGCATTCCTATATGCCAGTCTTGATCTCCCTGCATTCGAGTAAGATGCACCTTAATTTATTAATTGGCAGATGCCTCTTAATAAATTAGGTGCATCTCTGGCACTCTATCCACGCAGAAACTGAAATCGACGCCAGCTAGAGCTGGTGCAGACGAGCTTATAACTTATCCCTGGTGTAAATTATAGTAGATTAAATGGGCCATGCTAAGACCCACCCCATCCCACTAAGATCCAACCTTTCTTTCCACTCTTCTTGAAAAGTGTTGAGAACCTCTAAAAGTTACAAATTATAGTGCAAGTTAAAGTGAAAATGTATAATGCCATCATTGGTGATTTTTTATGGCAAAATAGTGAGTAAAACCTTTAACCCTTTAAGGACCGGAGGTTTTTACTTTTGAGTTTTCGCTTTGCGCTCCCTGCCTTCCCATAGCCATAGCTTTTATATTTTTTGGTTCACATAGCCATATGAGGGCTTGTTTTTGCGGGACAAGTTGTACTTTCCAACGCCACAATTTAATATTGCATATGATGTAGTGGGAAGCGAAAAATTCCAAATGGGGTGAAATTGCAAAAAAAGCAATTCCACCACAGTTTTGCGGCTTCTAAATTCCGACGTTCTATGTGCGATAAAACTGACTGGTTACTTTTACTCTACAGGTCAGTATGAACCGCGATACCCTATATATATATAGGTTTTCTATGCTTTTGATAGTAAAAATAAATTCAAAAGAGGGATAAAATCAGTTTTACTTTTTTGTCACCATGTTTTGACCCCTATAACTTTTTTGTAATTATATGTACAGAGGACTCATTTTATAGGTCATAATCTTATCTTTTATTGATACCATTTTGGGGTGTGTATGACTTTTTGATCACCTTTTATGTAATTTTTTGTGGAAAATTAAGCGACCAAAAATGGCGAATCCGCCATTTGGACGCTTTTTTCCGTTTTGCTGTTTGACGTATGGGGAATATTTTTTTATATTTTTATACTATGGGCGTTTTCGCACATTGCAACACCCATGACGTGTATTTTTTAAATTTTTTTTGTATTTTTAATTTTTATTTTAGCAAAAGGGGGGTGATTTAAACTTTTATGTTTTTTTTACACTTTTATATAGTTCCCATAGGAAACTATAACATACAATCATCTGATTGCGATTTTCATACATTCCAATGCATGTACGTACATGTACGTCCAGTGATCTTAAAAGGTTAGTAAGTCCCCCCCCTCCACACACACACTTTCTGGGCAGCAGATTACTGTTCACACAACACTGTAAAATGAATGAGCATTTTCTTGGTCATTTGGAGATTGTCGGCACCTTTGCATATTGCAATTATTAGGAACAAGCCTTCCTAGAAATTATCCTTCCTGGATAATTGCCCCGCCAGCACAGCACTGAGGCAGCAATGGCAGACACGCAGTACTGCACCATGTGAACGAGTGCAACTAGCTCACCCAGTCACGACCCTCAGGAAATGCATCTGAGAGATAGCAGGAGTTTATAAACCCCTTGCAGCTAAGGCTAATTAAAAACACCTAGTCCAAATGGGGAGGAGTGCTGACCCAGAGGGGGGAAAAAGAAAATGGATAATTACAATATATACTGGAGAGTGAATCTGGATCGCACATCCTCAACACTATGCTTTTAATATAACGACTGTCTCAGCATAATTACGTGGCATATCCGCCCAATTTGTAATACATTGTATGCTGTGCATAAGAGGCATTAGTTAACAGATTCACTCTCCTGTATATATTGTTAGAATCTATTTTCTTTTTCCCCCCTCTGGGGTCAGCACTCCTCCCCATTTGGACTAGGAGTTCTTAATTAGCCTTAGTTGCAAGGGGTTTATAAACTCCTACTATCTCTCAGATGCATTTCCTGAGGGTCGTGACTGGGTGAGCTCTTTGCACTCGTTCACATGGTGCAGTACTGCGTGTCTGCCATTGCTGCCTCAGTGCTGTGCTGGCGGGGCGGTGGGCCCCAGAGCCAAGGAGGCTTTGCTGCACAGTGGGGTTGCTGTGTGGCTCCTGGGTCCCGCTGTCTGCTGCTGGTGCGGTGCTGGGGCGCCGGTGGTCGCCGCGCATGGCTGCGCCATTTATAGGTTAGAGTAGTTTCCCACTTGCAGAGGCATCCTTGTCGTGGAAAGTGGGCTTATGCTCTTTGATCAAACTGTTAACTAATGCCTCTTATGCACAGCATACAATGTATTACAAATTTGGCGGATATGCCACGTAATTATGCTGAGACAGTCGTTATATCAAAAGCATATTGTTGAGGATGTGCGATCCAGATTCACTCTCCAGTATATACTATGGAGGATACTGATAAGGGGGTAAGGGCCATTATTAAAGGGGCAACTGTTGTGGAGGTCACTGTTAAGGCAGCAGGGTACTGTTAGGTCACTGTTAAGGCAGTAGGGTACTGTGGAGGTCACTGGTAAGGGGGTGGTCCCCTGAGGAGGTTAATGTCAAGGGAGTGGGGTGCTGTGAAACTCACTGTTAAGGGGGCGGGCTGCTGTGAAGGTCAAAGTTAAGGGAATGGGCTGCTGTGGAGGTCCTATTTTAAAGTGGTGGGGCACTGTGGGGGGGGGTCAATGTTAAGGGGTGGGGGAATGTGGAGTTCACTGTTAAAGGGGGGTGCTGTAAAGGTCACTGTTATGGGGGATACTGTTGATATCTTTTAACGACACACACAAACATTAAATGAAATATGCCCGTGCGAAGCCGGGTCCTTCTGCTAATATATATATATATATTCGCCTTGGAATAAATTGGGTCATCACCATTTAACTCAGGAGTGCTGCCTCTTCTCTGGGATCTAAATATATATATATATATATATATATATATATATATATATATATATTAAAGCCCATTTGTGACATAAGGCATCAAAGTTTTTTTTCCATTTGGCTGTGCAGTAAATGAAATTACCGATATTTACACTGACTTAAATGCTTGAACCGAGTCTTTGCTTATTAAAGTGTGACTGGACAAACTTGACACTTTTGACATTTTCAGAAAAGGCTAAAGAACTGCCCTGTATTCTTGGTATGATTTATTATTGCCGTATCTAGAAAGTCACTTGTTTTTCATATGACTCTATGCCATACAAACTTTTTTCGGAGACTCATTTTTAGACTGAAAGGCAATTTGGTACTTTTCAAGCCATTTTAACAAAGAATTGCAACTGCACCAATGTCAGTTTTACAAATCATGTTTTCTGTTCCTTTGTTCGTGGATAAAATTGCATAGGATGAATCATTTGTTGCAGATTGCTGCAATTAAAAAGAAAACTATAGACTTTTCTGCTTTTCTGATTGCGGTTCGTTATTAAAATATTCTAAGAATAACTGATAGGTTTAATTCCTGAAGCAAAAGCAAAATTATATCATCTATGGATTTTTCATATTTATTGTATCACTTTATTATATCACTCTGTCTGACTGAAGGAAAAAAAAGGAGAATACTTTCATATTGCAAGCTTTACATGGATCAGGCTGAGGTTTACTTAATTAGAACCTCCAGGCAATAAAGGAACCCTTTTTTAAATTCTGTGAATCTTAATATGCTAAATAATGCAAAGCTTCAACTCTTGAAGCATGAGACACACATCTGGCAGCTTAACATTTAAATTACAGAATAAAAAACACCAGTGTTCGTTCTCATGCAAAAAAAAAGGCACATGAATTTGAAACAAAATTAACTTTATTTGTATATATTCATTTTTATTTCACAAAAAATAATCTCAGAATAAAATCTTAGCTTCTGTCTAAAGGATATTCCTAGTTTAAAAAAAAATATATAAATATGTATATATTTACATTCTTCATTTTCTATTTAAAATATCATTTTGTTGAAATAATATTTTTTATAAATGCACTTAAAAATAAAAGAGAAATTCGTTTTTTATTAGTATTTTAACCTTTATTGAAACCCTTGAAAACCTAAGCTTCGCTTCAGGCAGACGTAACCTACACACATCCTCTCGTCACACATATATACAAATTTGCCGGAGCAGATTTAAATCCTGGTGAATAACGTTTAAAATAATGATGGGACTGATCAATTTTTTTTGCTGTCAATACTGTCCTCTATGGGTTAAGATAGATTTATGTTTTTATGCTACCTTTTTTAGCTTTTGCTGTTTAGCTTAGCTGAAAAATTCAATTACATTGTACCAGCTGCATATACAATTTAGACTCTATTCATAGTATGTTTGGCCCATACAGTAAAGGCATGGATTTTTTAATATAAATGTATGCTGTAAATTTCCATAAGTAAAAAAAATATATATATATATATGTATAAGTAAAAAAATAGTGCAGACAGTATTTTTTTGTTTTTCTATATTTTTTCAGACAGATTCAAATATATACCATTTAAATGAGGAGGTGATTTTTTTTCCCAAGAAGCTGAAAATATTGACATGCACATTTTTGTGGGAAAAGATTTATTAAAACTTGTAATTTATACATTCATATATATTCATATACTTCAATATTTCAAACTTAAGACCACCCCCATGAACATCTCTCAGTACACAGGGAGGTGTTATCAGTGATTGATAGCATTTTCTGTGTAAGTGCTCATTCACACAACTGTGGTTTTGGTCTGCATCTCAGCCGCATTTTTTGCGGCTTGGGTGCGGACCCATTCACTTCTATGGGGCCGCACAAGTTGTGGACAGCACTCCGTGTGCTGTCCGCATCCGTTGCTCCATTCCGTGGCCCCGCAAAAATTATGAGTCATGTCCTATTCTTGCCCGTTTTGAGGACAAGAATAGGCATTTCTAAAAAGGGCCGCCCGTTACCTTCCTCAAATTGCGAAAGGCACACGGGCGGCATCCGTGTTTTGCGGATCCTCAATTTGCAGACCACAAAACACGGCACGGTCATGTGAACAAGCCCTAAGTATGTATACAGAGATAGCTGTCAGTAACTGACAACCCCTCTCCTCTGTACTCAGAGCTGTTTGCAAGGGTGGACTTAAAGAAGTTCCGTCAGATATGTCGCAATTAAATACGTGACTTTGTTGAATAACTTTAGTAGTTGATTTTGAAAGTGGAAAACCACTTTAAAACTTGAAACTGAACTCAGCTTCAGTTACAACTAGTACCTCAGGGGTCACATATGCAAGAATTTCTTGTAATGTTATTTTTAATTTGACATATTGCTTGTATATAAGAATCCTAAAATCCTGCTGTTTTTGCACTAACCACCAAGTCTAATAATAGACCGACAATTATTTTTCTCTAGTGATCACTTTTCATCAGTTATCTCATTATCATCACATGATTACAATGAAAGATAGAACATCTGTATAGATAACACAAATCTGTCTGTGTCTATTGGTGAAGGGTTACAGCTAATATACCCCCCCCCTCCCTTCTTCACAACGACCTCTGCACAGGTCATAGAGTATATCTAGAAAGCTGTCCCATAGAAGATAAAAAATATTGAATTTTCATTGTGGTATATGGTCCATGGGTGATGTATACCATATCTCTAAATGATGTTAAAAGCACCTCATTCGACATGGGTGCCCCATAATAATGAACAGAAAATTAAAATTTACAGTCAGGAATTACCTTTCCTTAAAAACAAAGAAAAAACATTTGGCAGCTGGACTTCTGGACAATTACAATGTTAACTTGATGCAATGCATTGAGTACACAGTAGTAGTAAACTTTCTCAATCGCTTTTTTTTTCGCATTGTCCTAATTTAAAGGAGTTGGCCACTTTCTGGCTACTGTTGACCAATGTGTTTGTAAGATGACTATACAGCACATATTAAAATAACTTTAGTGGAAATTATGTGCCATTTTCTAGATGTCATAAGGTACATAACTTTGCCTAATCTTTTGTGCTGTACATAAGATATCTACTGATGGAGGGTCCTGTGACCAGGTAAATCACCTCCATGTAAATCCTCCTACTTTCAAATGAAGGTGTAGTGCGAATAGAGGAGATAAATTGGTGTCTGGTCACACAACCCTCCATCGGAGGCCATTTTATGGACAGGGCCTCTAGACGGACAGCACAGAAGAAGGGGGCATGGCTTATGAAATATAGCAAAAGGCACAAGGCTATATTAGTAAGTTTCATATAGTCATGTTACATTCACAATGGTCACAGGTAGCCAGAAAGTGGCCAATCTCTTTAAACTTAGCTACAAAAGAGCATTGAACATGTTGAGTGTCAGATTAGCCTTCACTACATCTATATATTCCATAGATAACATCCCTTCTGTACTTTATTCTTCTTTATTTTAATGACACTGTCAGGTTGCAAATTTCTATTCATTTCCATAGCAGCAATGGAAGTGACTGAAATGGTGGCATGTTTGTACACAGGATCATAGAACTAAAAACATTGATAGCACAAATGTCTTCTCCATCCTGATAGGTTAACCAATTGTATTTCAAGGGGCAGCTCCAGGTGTATGTGGGCCTTTGGATGACGAAGGTCACAGTGGGTGATTGCTTCATGTAAATCCTTTCATTAGAAGGCAATCATTGGGTCCGAATGGTTTGTCCCCAATATTTGCCCTCCAAGGCTACCTTCACACCAGTGGTAGCTAAACTTTGGCAGGCTGTTCCGGCAGGCAAGCAGAAGATTGGCTGGAAACAAACCCAGCAAGGAGCTGTTTGTGTTCAGCAGATTCTCCGCTTTCCAGCTGGATGAATGTATAATTATACTTTCACTTTAAGGGGTTCTCCGGGAAAGATAAAAATGAAAATACCGAAAAAACATGTTATTTTAAATTGCTTTTATTATTTATAATTGCTTGTTTAGTCTAGGGGACAATCAGTAACAGAGCTAAAATGGCAGCTCTTAGATTTATGATCATAAAATCCGTCCTTCTCGTGACACTGCAGGACGGACTGTGTGATAAAGCACAGAGCCCTAGGTAAAGTTCGCTAGTATCAGCACTGATAGTTGCAGGCTGAAGTGTTTCCTAATGACTCTTCTGGTCCTCATTCTCACTCTTCAGCCTCCGAGTACAGGATGAAGTAAACTCCTTTCTGAAGCACAGGGACACAGCATAGTAGTTCTCTCAGCTGTCACCTGCACATAATATACAGCGTCACAGTGCTGATACCGGCAGACTTTACATAGAGGTAAGTGCTTTCTCAAATAGGCCGTCCTGCAGTGTCACGAGAAGGATGAATTTTATGTTCATAAATCTAAGAGCTGCCATTTTAGCTCCTTCACTGATTTTCCCCTCGACTAAACGACCCATTACAAATAATTAAAGGAATTAAAGATTTTTTTAATGATAACATGTTTTTTCAGTATTTTCATTGTCCTCTTTCCCTGAGAACCCCTTTAATGGGGCCAGCGGACATTCTGTCTGTGTTCCAGTGCATTCCGGCAGGCTTTACTTTGCTGGAACAGCCTGCTGGAATTCACACAGCTAGTGTGAAACTTTACTAAGTTGGCCCATGCAAATAGGCTTTTAAATGATGCAGTCTTCACTAAATAAGAGACCAAAAAATCTCTTCATAGCAGTATGGCATCCTCTCTTATGGTAATGTATAAACTTTGAGCATTAGATATTCACCCAACAGTTATAAATAAAGTTAATATCCAGTGGTTTATTTTTTCCTATATTTTATATATCACTAAAAAGCTTCTCTTTTACTTGCCTTTTCTGGATAGGAAACATACATTTTAATAAATTAATAATTTCAGCATTAGTTACAATACAAAAATCTCACTGGATGGTTTCTGACATTGAAAGCAATATTTTAAATTAAATTAAATTAAATTAAAACAGAGATGAGGGAATTTTTCAAAATTCATTTCAGGTGCTATTTAGTCGGATTGGCCTTCAGATTCAATTTTATCCAATAAATTTGACACAGAATGTCATATATGACATTCTGAGGTCTCTTAAGAGTGTGTCCAATCCCTTTCAAGGTATTTAATGCCAAGACAGCATTAGTAATGTCAACATATATAACTACAGGTAAGCGCAGTGGTTTACCTCTAATAGAGTCAGACCACGCAGCTGCAATGGGACTTGTGGTGAAGAGGGGCCTGCAGTGAACCAATGGTCCCACGTATTAATTACACTCATCATTAGTATTGAGCGAATCAAAGTTAACAAAGTGGAATTTGATCCGAATTTATGGAAAAATGAGATTCCCACAAATCCTAATTTCTTAGCGTCTCGTGGTAATGAATCCATCAATCAAGATGGCTGTGATGGCCTCTCCGCGATCAAATGGATCTCCTTTGATTAACCCCTGAAAAGCATCAATGTGACTCTCAGATACTGCGATCAGTGTTGACCACGGCATTTGAGAAGTTCAATAACAGGGGCCATGCGATCGCTGTTTCCCCATCATTGTGCCCACTACATACAATGGAATGCGATTCGTGACAAAGTACTTAGTAACAAATCCATGTTATGTTTTTGTAGGTCTATATTTAGTTTTTCTACTTTTCTAGTAGTAGGAACTATAAAGCAAGTGGTAGTGGCAGTGAATGATCCTGATGGAGCTGCTGTGTCATCACTCTCTACTCCTCCCACTTGCTTTAGTTCCCGGTGAACTAAATTTAGAATCACTTAAAAGATCAGCTCATTTTGAACTGATTGCTCATGAACTACCAATCATTAATGTGAGCTGAGCTTAGGCAGAGACTTGACAAGTGCCCATGCACTAGGGACAGTGTTGCAGGTAGACTGCAAGGAGAGTGTATCGCCATGTGCATCACTGTTCAGTGCACCAACATTCTTAGTTAATCTGTTCTGTTAGGGATACAGTTAATGTGCCTCATAATTAAAGGCAGATGTAATATATCGATGTGTGCATCACTGCTGCTGCTGCACCACCCTCTCTACTGTGCCATAGGGCCACTACTGTCACTGTTACTGCTGCTGCCAATCTCCCCACTCAGTTGAGAAAGGATAGGACAGGCCGAAACGCGTCCTGATTGTATGTTATAAATGCACTAAAGAATTAAAAAATACTGAAGAGAATTACAAGCGCTGCTGGGAGTTTGGATTATAATCTCCCCACTCTTTCATAGGGCCACTACTGTCACTACCACTGCCGCGTATGGAGAGGCTCACTGCAGCAGCCTGCTCCATAATTTCCTCAGCCACCGTGACATATGGACACCTGATTTATAGCGATTTGTGACAAATGAATTCATAATTAATCACATTTCTTGGCGAACTTCGGCAAATTGGCCTTATCGAATTTTTCAAAACTTTGCTCCTCTCTACTTTCTACGATTGTCTAAAAATTGCATGTAAACTAAAGAGGAAAATGACTTCTATACCAAAAAATGTTGTCTTGCTTAAAAATATAGAGATTTTATTATTAGAAACAACTGATCTTAACCTATAAACCTGCACTCCAACAACAATAATAAAAAAAAAACACAAAAGGATGTCATTGAATAGTGTTTGAGACTAGCAGTGTCCTAACAGTACAGGGTGTGTCAAAGACAGCATTAAATCAACATGACACAAATTGGAAACTCCCGTGATAAAATACAAAACAAGCATGTACAGGTATGAGATGTAGACCAGATGTTAGCATTTTACTGAATGTACAGCTTGCACTAAATCTTGACTCCTACACTTCTGTTTCTTGCCTACACAAGGTATTTGCAAGAATAGTTAATTAGAAATATTGTAACCATCAAAGTTAAAGGATTAGCATTTCTATTATATAGGTATCTAAAAGTTAGCTTTCATTTACGAAGGTTTTTTTTTCTCAAAGAAATGTTTCTTCTTGCCTTTAATATTTGTAACTTATGGTAATATTTTAACTTTTTCTTATTTTTTTATCATCATTTTGTAATTAAAAAAAAAAGTCCATCACGATTAAAGTTGGTTAAAACACCAGCTAACTTTCTTAATTCTGGTGAAATATGAATGGATGGACATTTTAACATGTCTGATACTTTCTTTTATGGGAAACAAGCCTCTGCCAGATATGTTTAATTCTTTAAATCCTTTTTAAAGTGCCAATATATTCCACAACACTGTTTTGACCTTGTCATTAGAGGTTAATGAAGATTTAAAAAATTCTATATGGCTGCTTTGCCGAATTTCTCCCAAAAAATTCATTCATCACAAAGCATGTTCAATCAGCTGTATCCCAGCCTGCAGTTAAACTTTAGGGACAATGCATCTCGGTGTACATCACTGTGCATTGCAACAACATGCATAGCTAGTCCTTTCAGGTAGTGAAACTGTGAGTCAGAATGGCAGGCAGGTCACATATATGGACGTCTGCATCATTGTTGGTCTTTGCTAACCCCTAGCTAAACAAAAAAAAAAGCATATAGCAGCCTCCAGTAAAGCAAACTTAATAAGGATGGAAACAACACCAATAAAGTAGTGGAGAAAAAAGTTTTTTTTAATCCATGTTGTTGCAGTGCAAACACATGCTTTTGAATCCCTTCTGTTAGCTTTGGAATGACTATGATATAGTATTAGGCTTAGTTCCCACTTAACTTATTTGGACACAGTTATTTTCATCAATTGTTGTCAGCCCAAATCAGGTGCAGGTCACAACCACAGAACAGATACAGATCTATTTATGATACCTAATCTAAGAGAAGGCTTGGCTCCTAAATTTGGCTCACAATATGTGATGGAAATAACTGACCAAATAACTAAAGTGTGAGCTCAGCCTTACAGGTCAATGTCAATATTAGCATCAGGTCTAATTAATCAGTGTGGACTGAGGCTAGGTTCACACAACGACATTTGTCACAAATAGAGCACAACTACACTGTAACATTTTTCGCACGACATCTTGTTGTCGCAGTCGCAGCATGTCACATAGCCTACCACTGTAAAAATTGTCGCGCGACAAATGTTGTCGTGTGAACCTAGCCTAAACTGAGCAGTGGCCCAAGATTAGCTGTGTTTCTATCACTGTTTATTGAGCATCCGCCTTCAAACGCTCAGTATTTGGTCAGCATTTGATCAGTGTTTATAAGGCAAAAACATTAGTGGTCCAAAACAGAGAAAAAACATGATGGAAATATTTACATCTGTTCTGTGTTTTAGATCCATTCCTTCTTTTGGCTTCCGAATCATGATCAAATCCAGATGTAAAATACTGACCATTTGATAAAGGCCTCATGCTCAATTTGCATATAAAGTAATTAACACTGTCAAGGACAGTTTTCTCCTACAGAGGGATCTGGATAGATTGGAGGCTTGGGCAGAGAAATGGCAGATGAGGTTTAACACTGACAAATGTAAAGTTATGCACATGGGAAGGAATAATGCAGGTCACCCATACATACTAAATGGTAAAACACTCAGTAACACTGGCATGGAAATGGATCTAGGAATTTTAATAAACAGCAAACTAAGCTGTAAAAACCAGTGTCAGGCAGCTACTGCCAAGGCCAATAAGATATTGGGTTGCATCAAAAGGGGCATAGATGCCCGTGATGAGAACATAGTCCTACCACTTTATAAATCTCTAGTCAGACCACACATGGAGTACTGTGTACAGTTCTGGGCTCCTGTGAACAAGGCAGACATAGCAGAGCTGGTGAGGGTTCAGAGGAGGGCAACTAAAGTAATAACTGGAATGGGGCAACTACAGTACCCTGAAAGGTTATCAAAATTAGAGTTATTCACCTTAGAAAAAAGACGACTGAGGGGAGATCTAATATCTATGTATAAATATATCAGGGGTCAGTACAGAGATCTCTCCCATCATTTATTTATCCCCAGGACTGTAACTGTGACGAGGGGTGTGACTGTGACGAGGGGACATCCTCTGCGTCTGGAGGAAAGAAGGTTTGTACACAAACATAGAAAAGGATTATTTATGGTAAGAGCAGTGAGACTATGGAACTCTCTGCTTGAGGAGGTGGTGATGGTAAGTACAATAAAGGAATTCAAGAGGGGACTGGATGTATTTCTGGTGTGTAATAATATTACAGGCTATAGCTACTAGAGAGGGGCCGTTGATCCAGGGAGTTATTCTGATTGCCTGATTGGAGTCAGGAAATAATTTTTCCCCCTTAAATGGGGAAAATTAGCTTCTGCCTCACAGGGGTATTTTGCCTTCCTCTGTATCAACTTGTAGGAAACAGGCCGAACTGGATGGACAAATGTCTTTTTTCGTTCTTATATACTATGTTACTATGTTACTATGAGTTTTGTCTGAAATTTATTTTATTCCGATTGAAAAGAAGGCCTACATGCAGGATTTTAATGGCCTCTATCATACGGTCAGTAGTTGGTCAGTTTTTTGCATAAGTATTTGATCAGTATGTAAGGCAAAAACAGGAGTGGGTCTAAGACAGAAATATTTGCATGTCTTCTGTGTTTTGTACCCACTCCTATTTTGGCTTTCAAATCATGATCAAATGTTGATGCAAAATACTAACCATGTGATAGATGGGCGCTTATAAGACAGGACCTGTTTTTTTTTTGTTATGTTTCTGTTTTTCTGATGGATCATAAAAACAGAAAAATAAACGGTGATGTGAACACAGCCAAACTGGGACACTACTGGCCCTGTGACAAACTGCTTAGGGTGGCAACAGCATAAAAAGTCACAACAGTGTCCCTGAAACAGTGTTGAGAGCAGCAAAAGCATGATGAGCCACAATAGTTGCCCCCAAACAGACTGGTGGAGGGGGTGCAACAGCAGTGGCAGTAACAGCACAAGATGGTAGCAGATCACAGTAGGAGGAGATGGCAGTAGAGGCAGGAGGTGTGTGGCATTATGGCATTTTGTGGGTGACAGCATCAGAATAGTGGCAGCAGCATGGGGGCAGAAGTATCGGGCCATTTGTCACAATGTGGCAGCACACTACAGTAAGATCATTGCTGCGAGAATGATCTAGTCTGTTGCATCAGGCACAGTCAGAAAATCCTGGTTGATCCACTCCTGATTCACTTTTTAAAGGTTTGTCTCTCAACATTTTGTGTTGAAAGGCAAGTTCTCTTTGTGGTAACTATGTCAAACCGCCATACTAAACATCCGCTTTGATGGCACACTACTGGCTGGGCAGGAAAGCTTGCCCAGGGCAAACTCAGGCAGTTGCAGCTACAATTCAGGGAGATCCAGGGTATCTTCAATCTGGGGTGACAAGGTGCAGTCCAAGTATGACATCACCTGCTGGTTCAGGTCCTGCTCCATGTGCTGCTGGTGCTGGGTCATTTCTTCAGTAGGCGGCTGAAGAAAACTGCTCATCAGAGACTTAAGTTGCTGATGATGGAGCTGGTGCTACTCCTGCCCCCCCTTCAGCAGTCATGACAGTGGCGGCATCAGTCTGTACCCCAACATCAGCACCCTTACCGCGCTTCACTTTCTGTCCACATATCCTGTCCACATGCTAACACTGCTGAGTATGGTATTTTACCCCCAACACTTCATGCTGACTGCCTGCTGCTGCCTTTATGAACCCATACAACTGTAGTTGTTTCCAGACAGGTAGGCTCCTGAGTAGCAGACGGTCTACCCCGGGTGCATTTGGATCCTGATCTCCCACTGCTTCCACCCTGCTGGCTCATCGGCACCCTGCCACCCTGATGCTGTCTCACGGATCTTCTGCCAACCTAACCCCCTGATGATGATGATGTCCCCTCTTCCCCTGGCTCACAAGTGCGATCATATAAATCATCATCTACTACTATCTGTTTGTCACTTATGTCCCCCTCACCAGTCCTATGTCCCTGAACACTTGCAACACATGCTCCCACACGACTGTCATTATTGCTGGCTGCATACCTAAAAGAAGGCACAAAGACACAGTGGGCCTCTTCTCCAAGTCTGTGCTGACCTGTAGCTGCTGACTGTTCTAACTAAGCTCATCATCGCTAAAAATCAGAGAAGGCAGCACGCATAACTTCCCGAGCAGAAGGAGCAGCAAACAAAAAAGGGAGTTCCAGGACAGATGAGGGCACAGAGGTTGTTCCTGGGTGATGCCAACTTAGTGTGGTGTCAGAGGAGCCCACCAATTCCTGGCTGTGTGTATCTGATGTCAACTGAGATGATGTTGAAGGGCGAGTCAACCATTCCAGTACAGCAGGATTGTTGGTCAAAACATGACAGCTGGATGACAGTGGCAAATCTGGCCTGTTGCTACTACCACAACCCCTTCTTCTGCTGCTTGTGAAAAAAGGGGCTTATTAATTTCACTCTGTAACATGCAAAGCCACCATTTTGAGAAAAAGAAAAAACAACTCGTTGCCACGAAGAGGGAGGAAATTCGGATTTGTTGCAAATCAAATTTTTTCTGAAATTCAGATTAAAGTTAATTTGTTTCACTTCGCTCAACACTAATTGTCATCACTCATTGTCCCCATAAGGGCTGATACCCAAATTATCTAAGACCCAAATTAACCTATACTAAACAATATGGTGTTTTTTTTGGGTATAAGGGTAGATTCATAAATCTTGAGAAAACAGTTTGAGTGGCATAGCTGTCCTTCCCCCTATATAATGCCGGTAATCGCCACTATTATTACACTGGGTGTAGAAAGAATGCTACCTGGTGGTGCTCTGCCCTATAGTATTACAATATCAGCAGATAAAAAAAAATGGTAGATTCACATGTATATTTTAAGTGGCATTTTCTACACTTTTGTGGTATTAGTGGCATTTTTTGCTCCTGCTGTTTTTGTTGAGTTCATTGCAGTAAAAAAAAAAAACAGTAGCGCCATGGCCTTCTCACAGCTTTCTCTAGGCCATTGACTACATGTTCTGCAATCACACAGCTTATGCGCAGCTCAGCCCCATTCAAGTGATACCAAGCACAGCCTCTATACAAAGTTCGGTGATGTGCTTGGTGAGCATGGAAAAGGCTACGTCAGCAGTACAGTAGCACTTTCTTTGTCTCTGGTGTTCTTTGAAAAAAGCAACATGTTGAAGGTTTTAGCTATTTTCTGGCCTTGTGACGTCTTTCATGGAAAAATCGGCAATAAAACAAATGTGGTTCACACAGTTGTTTCAAAACATGTCTATAACAACATCATAAAAGCTGCAAGGAAAAAACTTAAGTGGTTTTTCAATGTCATTTTTCAAAAAATGAAATCTTAAGGAAGGTGGAGCATCTGTAGGAAACGCACACATGGGGAGAACATACAAGTTCTACACAGTTATTGCCCTTGATTAGATTCAAACCCATGAACCCAGCATTAGTAAAGCTTCAGTGCTAACCAGTTAGTACTGTTGAATGAATTGAAGTCCTCAAATTTCAGGGAAAATTTGATTCACCGCTAAGCTTCGTGGTAGCGAATGGATTTTCCCTGAAATTATGGTAAAAAATGTAAAAAAAATTATCCATTTAAGCGTGAAGAGTCGGTCTGTACCATAAGCCACAGCAGATAGTGTAGTGCAGCTGTGAGGCTTGATACAGAGTAAAGCTTGAAATTAGCTAGAAGTATAGACTGGACACTAAGGGGCACATTTATAAAGACTATCATTTCAGACGTCGGTCTTAATAAATAGTGTTGATCGCGGGTATTCTAACCGCGAATTGTTATTGCGAATATTGACACTGAGAATTCGCGAATATCTAGAACATAGTGCTATATCTTCATAATTGTGAATATTCTAGATTTTTTTCATCAGTACCCATGATCCGTCACTGCTTCTTGCTTGTGGGCCAATGGAAAGGCTGCAATATCTTTGACTTTAGGAGTAGTGTTGATCGCAAATTTTCGTATCGTGATTTTTTATCGCTAATGACTAGAGATCACGAATATGCGAATTCACGAATATATGATGAACATTCGCCTAAATATTCATGAAATATCACGAATTCCAATATTGCCCCTGCCGCTCATCACTGTTAATAAACCCCTAAATTCCATAACTTCGGCGCATCCAGTGCCAGTTCTAACTGTAAGACAGCTTCCTAGCAGTCTTATATTTAAACCATTTTTTACACCTAAACCAGGCGTAGAAAATAATCAATGAGATGGGCCTACCTGCCTGTCGCCTTCTCTGCCGACGCCATGCCCACTCTTTCAGACCTGGCGTGAGCGGGGGAAAGTCGCAGATAGTGATGCAACTAACCATTGTGCCACCATCTGAGCCTTAAATACACCTTATATAGGCATATTTCAGTATAATAAATTACCCCCTAAGAGTGTACATAGTGGATAAACTGGTGTTGTGGCAGATAATCATGGGATCATACCAAGGATCTGGACCAGTTAAATTTTGAGCTGAATTTCACTTTTCTTAGTGTAGGCCCCTTATACAGTGATAAAGCAACCCACTACTGACCCAGGATACAAGGGTACGGCCACATGCTCTTGTTTCTGATGCTGTTTGGAAGCCACAATCGGGAGGGAAAGTATAAAGGACAGATGCTACTTCTACTGTTTTTTAAATCCACTCTCAATCTTGCTTTTGACTGAATGCGTGTCCGTACCCTCAATGTAACAACTGCATCATACAGAGGGCTCTTAGTCTGCCTCTTGAAGTATATGCAGTCTACTGATTACAAGTGAAATCCTACACCACATGCAAAAGAAAGGAGTCCCCAAATATATGCTTTCTTCTGACAGTAAGAAGTTTTGACAAGCCTTTTTCTAGTGTTCTGCATGCATTATTAAAACTGCTAATATTGAGTTTATTTTTTCTGACATACCTACAGAGTGTTCTAGGGCATGTTTAATCAGTTATTATATTTACAAATC
Source organism: Bufotes viridis (assembly GCA_033119425.1). Classification (NCBI taxonomy): domain Eukaryota; kingdom Metazoa; phylum Chordata; class Amphibia; order Anura; family Bufonidae; genus Bufotes; species Bufotes viridis. The sequence continues at coordinate 274,486,834 of CM065593.1, read as the reverse complement.
CTACATAAATCTGCTTAATGTAATAAGAAGAAATAATATTGTAATCAGGAATAGAAGCTAATAAAGACTTCCTCAAAGTCTGGTGTCATTTATCAAGGATTATCTATATTTTCTTACTTTGTAAACTTGCTAAATTATTTGTATTTTTCATAATGTGCTTCCATAGACACTTATTTGTACTTTTTTTTTTTTAGAAAGTACAAACCATACGGTATGTCATTGCCAGTCATTCCAAATTCATCAGATGTGACCTGTTTTCATGTTCATTTAGACAAATCACTCATCAAATAATACTTAATTAACAAAAACAGATTAAGGCCATTTTCACACAACCAGTCTATGGACATATTTTAGCTTCCCCATGTTTCTACTGAACCAAACCTAGAAAACCATAAAGTTACCGTATGTGGTGATCTTAGTGGATGTGTCACATTTTCTCTGAAGGCGAGCCATAGACAACTACAAATTGATTGTATCCTCTAGTGCTGAATGGAGCCTCAAGAGATTATCTAGATGTGTGTGAATGCTGGATTGGAGCCCTAAAATAAATCAAGTAGATTGAAGGTAGATTGATAAAAAGGTGCTATTTACTGAGGAGCTCAGTTTTTTTTGTATACCCTCTAAAAAAAAGAATCACTTATTAGGTCAAATCAAATATTTTATGCTTTTACATAGGAATGTATTGCATATGGCTTCAGCTAAAAATCAATACCTTTCTAAAGCCTACCTACTGTTTTGGTCTGTCACCTCTCCTGCAAATAATGACAATTCTGGTGCGTCTTTTCTAGAGAATTTTTTTTTTTTCTAGAGAAAGGGGATTCCCTCATGTCCTTTAAAGGGAATCTGTCAGCATGAGTTTCAATAATTATGTGCAGCAATACATGAGCAGTATTACAGATAAAGAATCCAGAATGCCATTTTTTCTACTGCCCTCGTTTCCCCATTGTCAGCACTTAAAGCTATACTGAAATACAGTGCTATTAAAGTGGAATGGACTCCTGCACACACGCACAGCAGTCCTGACAATGCATTTCACTGCAGTTTAAATAGTGACAGTGGGGAAATGAGGGGCAGTAGGAAAATAAAAAGTAGCAATCCGGACTCCTTATCTGCAGTAAGGCTACATGCACGTGACAGTTGTTTTTTGCTGTCCGCAAATCGCGGATCCGTCTTCCATTTTTTTTCACATCCACATCCTTTCCATGTGTCTGCAAATTTTGTAAGTTGTGTTTCTGTGTGTCTTCCATTTTTTTTGCGGATCCACAAAAAAAAACAGAAGGCTTAAACCAGTTTCTTAAAGTACCTGTACAAGTTCCCTGGTTTCCAAGCAACCATCCGCAAAAAAAACGGATGCGGATGACAAATGGATGGCTTCTGTTGGTCATCCGCATTCTTTGCAGGCCCATTGACTTCTATGGGTCCGCAAACCGTTTTTTGCGGACAAGAATAGGACATGCCATATTTTTTTGGGGGACGTGAAATGCGGACAGCGGACGCGGACAGGCAACGGAAGAGGCATCCGCATTTTTAACGAATCCATAGAAATGAATGGGAAACCATCGGTTCCGCTAAAAAAAATGGAACGGAGGCTGCAAAAAAACACTGCCGTGTGCATGTAGGCTAATCCTTATGTATTACAGCAGATAGTAGTCCAAAACTGTGGTAACATTACATTTAACAGCTTTTTATGGTATTTTTTGTATTGACCAATAACATACTTAACTTGATTCTTTTTATCATGTTCCACCTAGACATTTCTTCTTATGATTAAATTTATATTTAAATTTTTCCTGAGCTCTTCCATGTCCTTTGTAAATATCTTTGTTATATATCACAAACATTAATAAACTGTATATTGTATAGAATAGCATGGATGTAGGAGGTAGCAAGATGAGAAATAGGAATATGTCAATAGAAAAAATATCCATTGGTGAAATGCCAGCTAGGTGAATTTTTTAAGATTTCCGGATATGTGATAAACATATTTTTCATTCTTTTACTCTTATGAAACATTTGTGTATTTGTGTGATACATTCTCATATCTTTGCAGTAGAAATTTATCATTTTAGGCGTATTTGAGGTTATGTCTTAGACTAGCTTTGCTTTGCTAATTTATGGAAATAACACACAGTAGTAATAAAATTGATGCAAGTGCTATGTGGTTGCGCCTATTTTTTAAGTAAAAGTAAGTTTGGAGATGCTTGACATGGAGTTGTGACTTTTTTTTTTTAATGTCACTCATTGTAAATGTGACACAAAATTTATCTACTTTGAAATACTGACCACATTTTCACTCAAACTCTGTAGGTAGTGCTGGAAGGGGCAGTGGTAAAAAATAAACTGGTAACTTTTTGTTCAAGTAAAACCAAAAAGTCACAAATCCAAAAATTTGTGGCTGTTTGAAGCCAGAATTCTGGAAGGCCCGGCTTGATCATTTACCCACTTAGCTAATTATGTAAATAACTGTAGCAGAACTTTATCTATTGAAAAACATTGTGTAACTTGCTGCAGCATTAATTTAATGTGTTAAAGGATTTTTTTTTCTCTGGATAGGTCATTGGTATCTGATTGGTGCAGGTCTGACATCTGGGACCTTCACCGATCAGCTGCGGAAGGAGTGCCACAGCCTTTTTGCAGCTCACATTGAGCTGCATATTCAGGTCATGTGGCCTAGAAAGAGCCCAGTCCCATTCAAGTGAATAGGGCTGATCTGTGATACCAAGCACAGCCGCTATACAGTGTATGGGGCTGTGCTTGGTAGGTTTGGAGGAGGCCGTGGTGCTCACAGGAGCTCCAATGAGCGTCGCAGCTTCCTTATGTAGATGATTGATGAAGGTCCCGGGTGTAGAACCCCCACAGATCTGATATTGATGACTTATCCAGAGGATAGGTTATCAGTATAAAAAATTTGGAAAAACTCTTTAAGTGTCAAAACAAAGACTGCTACATGTGAATATTATATTATATAATTTCAGCTTTAAATATTTTGAAACTTTTTTACTTTTATTAAGTGTAACTACTGCTATAATGACCATGATACATAAGTTCCATTTGAATGTTCATTTGAACGTTTATCCAAGGCCAAAAAAAATTAAGAATCTTCTTAACTTCCACAAAAATAGGCACAAAACAGCATTTCTTTGTGCAGCGTTGCACTTTGTGCACACTTTCCATGAGATTTTAATATATTAACTGAATTGCTAGCTTTCATGTGCTTTTTTCTAGGCCAGCTTGTGATGATAATATTATTACTTTTTATGCTTTGACAGGAGTTCTTCGTAATAAAATTGTTCCGTACATGGATAAGCAATCGAGTGCCCTGACATCGAAAGAAGACTTTGATTTAGACAAAAAGGTAACAATAACACCTTACACATCACACTGTGCACAACAATCTCTTTCATACACTACAACAAAAATTTCTAACATGCATTTCCTGGCAGTTGGTATTTTGGGCTTCAAAGGTAGTTTTGATGTGCTTGACAAGTCAAAGCAACTGACATTTTGTGAGATCAGCAATACTGCTAAACCTTTTATTGCTGTGAACACGCCTTTTCTGTAGCTGCTGAACACTTCAGCTAAATTAATCAAAGTCCATACCTTTCTGACAGGCTTTGAAGTGGTAATTGGATAATTATTTTCTTTGCTGATTTGGCTTTGCTGTTACAGTTTAGAGGCTATACATATAACCTCAACCCGCTCTGATAACAAACTTAAAGAATGTGGAAAATCAATGACCTTAGTTACCACCAGTTTTCCATTTATTTAGAACACAGTGGCAATTGAAGAGTTAAACATTTTAACCACGCATAAAAATAGTGTTACATTGACATAGGTTTCTTTCCTTACACAATGTTTTTTCCTGTTGATTTCTTCCTTTTGTCTAAGGGTTCTGTATATACCCGTTATGTGCGCTCATATTTCTGGATAATCCCTTTATAGGTATTGCTAGATATTTTTTAGATGTTTCTCCAATGCAGTGCCTCTTTTGTTTCTCAATACTTATTTTTCTTTTCCCATGCAGTTTTATGAAACCTTCATTTTTATAAATGTTTATGTCTACATTATTGTAATCAGGTGGATAACTTTTATTTCTGGATAACCCCTATCTTCATGTGTTAGTGTATCTTGTATTTTAGACGTTTACAGATAACTCATTTTAAAAAATACTTCTGGATATCTTTCAATTCTTTATGTATATATCTTCATTTTTTTTACATGTCTCAGAACTCATATTCCTTTTCATAATTGTTTCTTGATATTTTTTGAAGGATGTTTCTAAATACCTTTTCCATTTTTTCTATCTCTCTGGATACCTTGTCAGTAATATTTTTGGATAACTACCTTATTTTAAAAGATGTTTCTGGTTATTGCTTAATTTTGCAAATAATTTTCTGGATAACTCTTAATCTAAATATGTTTCTGGACAACTCAATGTATTTTTTTTCTGGATACCTCTTCTTTAATACATATTTTGATCATTTACTTTTAACATGTGTTTCTGGATATGAATGTGTTTTATGAATACCTTTTCTCTTTTAATTTTTTAGATTTTTTTCTGTTTTTAGAAGACACTGATGCCTGCAGTAGGGTCACAGCCTTCTCTCTGCTTACCAAGCACAGTGCCGTACAATGTATAGTGGGTGTGCTTGGTATCACAGCCCAGCCCCATTCACAGCAATGAGGATGAGCTGCACCTAGGCCATGTTAATGATGAAGTGATGTCACATGGCATAGGAAAAGCAGGAGAATGCTGCCTTCTCAAACAGATGATCAGCGGAATTTCCAGGTGTTGGACCCCCACTAATCAGATACCGATGACCTAACCTAAATCCTTTAATATCAAAACTGTGGGGATCTCACAATTAGCACCCCGTGATACTTGTGGGAATTCTGCGTCCTCGTTCATGTTTAACTGCACACCATCTAGATTGCAGTGGTGAGGCAATGTAATAACAGTAGCTCATTTTATTCAGTTGATTGGGAGAGAAATCTGTAATTATACTGCATCACTAGCACTACTGTGGTGTGCAGGTAAGCACTGAAGAGGATACAGTACTCGCACTATCGCCATTGCCTCTTCAAACAGCTGTGGCCCCTTTAACAGTGTTGGACCCCCCCCCCATATCTGGGGATAGGTCATCTGTACCATGACACTGCACAAGCCTTTAACTAATTTAACTGTACAGCTGAAATTGGCTACAATGGTCAGGTGCCATATCCTGCCATATCACTATGCAGGTCACATCACTATGCAGTGTTGGTGATATGGACAATCATGTGTTGAGATATGGTACTTGACTTCTGCTTCATAGCTACAAATTAATTCATCAAGAATCGCTATGTTAAAACTCCATTCAGCCTCTCAATCAATGGGACCATTTTTAGTGGCCGCTTAGACAGAAGTACACCCATCTAAAGGGCGTTCAAAAAAAATTGCATTACACTAGCACAATATGGTCTTTTGGGTTTTAAAAAAATCACTTACCTCATAAACGGTGACGTCATCACTTTCGGCAGGTTCTTTTCAATCAGGAGAGGAGCGGACTGCCTTTTTGCGAGTAAGTGGATGAGGTAAGTATTTTTTTCCATGTTTTCTAAGACAACTCCAACCGCCATTTTAAGAAAAACTATTCATTATCATGAAGGGAGAGGAAACTTGGTTTTGTTTAGAATCAAATTTTTACTAAAATTCGGACCACATTTCACGTGGGATGCTTTACTTTGCTGAACACTAATCTCAGCCATACGTTTTATGAGAAAAACTTCTGATAGTCCTTATTTTGTGGGCAACAATGTGCTTTCTTGGTGAGGCACTTTATACTCAGCTAGAAGAATTTAAGGAAGAATGCTTCTGTAATGCAGCAAGTGATGGAATATTCCACAATTAATTTTCCCCATATTCTCATAGAATTTATGTGAAATAAACTTTTTTATTATTCAGTATGAAACCAAAGACACACATTATTACAAATCGGATGTATCTGAGGCCTTAGTTCAAAGATTTCCAGTCCACCATGGAATTGTAATATGCAAGCACTCAGGTGGTGTATGCCTATGTCTGTAAAAGTACACCAGGGGATTGCCTGGAGTGGAGATGTGATTTTTTTTTTAGACTTTATAAAAAGTTTTACATCATAAATGAGACTTAAATGTGTTCTAATCTGAAATCCTGAACCACTTTTCATACCACTTCTAAAAGTGTCAAAGCTCACTAAATGTCACAAAATATGCACCAAATGTAGCACGCAGGCATCAATGGATGTTTTTTGCCCCACGTAACTGACATAGCAGACTTGATAAATGTCTACCATAGTTCAGAGATATGTGTCCATTTTCAAGGGCATTCAATTTTCTATATCTAAAAGAAAGAATCACCACCATTTGCAGGTTTATAGATGTCTGAAAGACATGTTTAATTTGCACCACTTATCCTGTGAAGATCCTGTAATCAGGTATTACATTTCTCACCAGAGAAGTGGATGGCTGGACTGGAGTGCACATTATAAAGAATTTCATTAGAGACTTCCTATCTTTTTCACCCTTAAAGAATACTTTTTACCAGTAAATGTAGCACAAAGTGCAGGCAGCAGGTTATAGATCAGGAGAAGCTAAGTAGATTAATATGTAGTTTTGAGAGTAAAGATTCAGTAAAACGTGCAATTAATACATTTATATCTATCCTCCTTTTGACTTCCTTGGTCATGTAGGAGGTGTTATCAGTGATTGATTGTGTATACAGGGAAAACTATTAGTCACTGATAGTTATGAGTGGAGCTGTCTTAAGTTTAGAAAGAGGTTGACATTTATATATTTAAATGTATGAATTACAAGTTTACTAAATATTTTCCCACAAAACTACTGTGGATATAAAAAAGTCTACACACCCCTGTTAAAATGTCAGGTTTTTGTGCTGTAAAAAAGTGAGACAAAGATAAATCATTTCTGAACTTTTTCGACCTTTAATGTGACCTATAAACTGTACAACTCAATTGAAAAACAAACTGAAATCTTTTAGGTAGAGCAAAGAAAAAATCTTAAAATAAAATAATATGGTTGCATAAGTGTGTAAACTAATACTTTGTTGAAGCACCTTTTGATTTTATTACAGCACTTAGTCTTTTTGGGTATGAGTCTATCAGCATGGCACATTTTGACACACTTTGATTTGCCCACTCTTCTTTGCAAAAACACTCCAAATCTGTCAAAGTCTAGATAAAAGTCTTGAATCGTTGTTCACACTATGTTACTTGCGGTATCGCAGGTTCCAAATCGTCGTGGGTCCAGACGTCAACAGATTCAATAAAATTCACAGAACCGCGCACCCCTTCACCGATCCAATGTTTCTGACCAAACTGTTCCTCGTCACCAGTGTAAATCAAGTACTTCTTTTCACTTGTCTCCTAAGTACCGATATAGACCACACAATAGTGCATTATCTTCTGGATTTTTAATAAGGTATTAAAGTTACACTTACAGAAAGGTAAATGTTCAAACGTCCATAAAATTCACAAATATCTCGGACTTCAGCGTCCCCGTGGCCCAACTCCAAATCTGTCAGATTGCGAAGGCATCTCCTGTGCACAGCCCTTTTCATATCACCCCAGAGATTTTCAATCGGATTCAGGTCTGGGCTCTGGCAGGGCCATTCTAAAACTTTAATCTTCTTCTGGTGAAGCCATTCCTTTGTTGATTTGGATGGATGCTTTGGGTCGTTGTCATGCTGAAAGACAAAGTTCCTCTTCATATTCAGCTTTCTAGCAGAAGCCTGAAGGTTTTGTGCCAATATTGACTGGTATTTGGAACTTTTCATAAGTCCCTCTATCTTAACTAAGGCCCCAGTTCCAGCTGAAGAAAAACAGCCCCAAAGCATGATGCTGCCATCACCATGCTTCACTGTGGGTATGGTGTTGTTTTGGTGATATGCAGTGTTGTTTTTGCGCCAAACATATCTTTTGGAATTATGGCCAAAAAGATCAACCTTGGTTTCATCAGACCATAACACCATTTGCCACATGCTTTTGGGAGACTTCAGATGTGTTTTTGCAAAATTTAGCCTGGTTTGGATGTTTTTCTTCATAAGAAAAGGCTTTTATTTTGCCACTCTACCTCATAGCCCAGACATATGAAGAATACGGGAGATTGTTGTCACATTTTCCACACAGCCAGTACTTGCCAAATATTCTTGCAGCTCCTTTAATGTTGCTGTATGCCTCTTGCTAGCCTCCCATATCAGTTTTCTTCTTGTCTTTTCATCAATTTTGGAGGGACATCCAGTTCTTAGTAATGTCACTGTTGTGCCATATTATCTCCACTTGATGATGACTGTCTTCACTGTCTTCCATGGTATATCTAATGCCTTGGAAATTCTTTTGTACCCTTCTCCTGACTGATACCTTTTAACAATGAGATCCCTCTGATGATTTAGAAGCTCTCGGTGGACTATGGCTTTTGCTGTGGGATGCGACTAAGAAAATTTTAGGAAATACCAACTAGAGCAGCTGAACTTTTTTGGGGGTTAATCAGAGGCACTGTAAATGAAGGCAGGTGTATGCTGACTCCTATTTAACATGATTTTGAATGTTATTGCTTAATTCTGAACACAGCTACCTCCCCAGTTATAACAACCACATTATTATTATTATTATTATTATTATTATTATTATTATTATTTGTTTTCTTCCCTCCACCTAAAAGATTTCAGTTTGTTTTTCAATTGAGTGGTACAGTTTATAGGTCACATTAAAGGTGAAAAAAGTTCTTAAATTATTTTTCTTTGTCTCATTTTTTACAGCACAGAAACCTCACATTTTAACAGGGGTGTGTAGCCTTTTTTATCCACTGTATATATCAATCTGCTCAGCTTCCTCTGCACTATAACATGCTGCCTGCAGGTCGCTATACATTTGTGATGAACCACCAGAACTAGGAGACAAATACAAAGGACAAGGCACAAGCCAAATCCAGGAACAAGGCCAGGGTCAGGATCAGGAGTCAAGATGCTGGAAAATATTGCCAAACAAAGGATAGTACTTCAATCTGTAGAAAAGATGAAGAAGCTATATTCCATTTTAAATAGGATGAATAGCTCAATATAATTTTTGAGCTTTGTTTGCATTGGTAACCCATTAACATCATCCAAGAAGAGTCATGGCCTGAGCCAGCAAGATCTCTACAGAAGACAGAGGTCTTTGCTGAAGTGTAGGAGGTTATCTAGTTGCTGTTGGAGCCACTCTCCAAAAATCATTGCTGGAGTTGGCTGAGCTGCATATATGCATGTATACTTCAACTGTATGTCACAAATGTTGTGTGAGTGGAACCAAAATCAGTTAAAAATATGAAATAGCTGTCAGACAAAATCTAATTCTGCTGACAAAAAATTCCACTACTTTATTAATATTCATATCCGTCTCTGCAAAACACAGACGCCTATTTTAATTGAGAAGGGAAATAAGCCTTTGCCATCACCAACATGCCTGAAAACTAACATGATCTTTCTTTCCATCAACATCTGCCATGAAGGGACAGACAGGATACTTTAGCGCACATTAGATGGTTGCATGGCCATGTTATAACTGGTGTGTTCAGATCACTTCAATCTAATGAGCATGGCCAGCTTAAGTTTTCTTACACTATTGTTCTACAGTATATCTCTTGCCAGCCCCCAATCTTTCTAGCTCTCCATACTCCCCCTAAAACTCTATTTCCCACATTGAATACTCTTCTCGATTACATGGTACCTATTAAAATGTTACACAAACCTAAGTAGTACTTCTATCCTTCATCTGATTACTGAATTTAAAAAACTTTTCCATAACAAAACCGTGGGAATGAACTATTTCAGTCTACTTTATTTTTTCCTTCGCATTTTTTCTTCCTCAGCTTTCAGGAACCATTCATTTTTTTAGTGTTCTGTTCATATAACAGTATAAGGATTAGTTTTTTTGTGAGACAAGTTGTATTTTTTAATGGCACCATTACATTTACCATAGCTTGTATTGGAAAGCAGGAAATAATTATGTGTGTGGTAAAATTGGGAAAAAAAATTGGCAATTCCACCAATGTTTTTTTAAATGACATAACAATCTTATTCAGTGGGTCAGTAGTACAATTATAGTGATATAAAAATATTTATTATATTTTTCTACTTTTAAAAAATAAAATTTTCTGACATAACTTTTTTATATTTCCTTCTACAGAGCTTTGTAAGGTTGGGTTCTTTTGCAGGGCACGCTGTAGTTTTTATTTTAGTTTTTATTCAATTTTTTTTGTGGGAGGGCAGGTGACAAAAAAAACAGCAAATTGGCTACTCAATTTTTTTTAATTTACAGCTTTCAGTCAAGCAGTGCCTCAGGCATGGTTTTTCAGATAGCTCACTATTACACTACTGAAAGCCTTCACAAGGTCCCAGGCTGTCTTAGCAGCCAATCAAAGCCTTGCTATTTCACCATGGTACTCCAGTTGGAGGACAGAGGGAACCCCCTTCCATTGTCTTTCTCCTAAGATGCTGTGGTCTTAAATGCAGTTCTTACTTCCTCTGATAAATAGGCAATAATTGGGGTTGAATGCTTCATACCTGATAGTTGCCTGCTTAATCAACCCTTATAAAGGGGCCTTTAAAAATACCTAAAATTTCAGATGAATATTTTTTTCCAAAATTACATGCCTTTAAATTCTTTATAGTCATGTTAGCCAACATGATAATTTACGAAGTTTGTGAATTAAGGTTAACAGGAAGGTTATGTTGATTGAGTTTGTGGGGTCTGCCTTACATATAAAACAAGAATCACAAAAATAAACGTGGCCTAAATGGGTGGGACTGCTCCAGACCCCAAACACTGTGGCGTGTTTCTAACTGGGGGGGCAGTTCCTCCGCATGTGGTTCGCAGCGAACGGCTATCCCCAGCAAAAATTGCATACAATGGAGGATGCCGGCGCGAACCACAAGCACCACACAAACATCCTACACAAAATAAAACATGTGCGGATGAAAATATATAAATACATAACTCACAGACAAAAGATGCACCACATGGATAAGCAACTGACAACACTGGCTAATCCCTCACTCTGGTGTTAAAAGCTGAGAGATTCGCCAATATTTCCAATCAGGAACATATCGGAGCCCCTTTAGGCACCACTACACGGTATCTCAGCATGACATGGGGTCCTACCACTAGACTACCTATGGTGTGTGAACAAGGTCTGAACAGGTATTAAGTAGCCTACAGCCCCATCCCACTCACCTGCACTGCAGGACCAACAATGCAATGGGGAACACATGAGGCCGCAAGCTACACCTACAACAGACCATGTGACACCGGCTTCCAGGTGCAACAGAATGTTTACAAGCCATATGCAATGGCACATTCAATACATATAAAACAAGAATCACAAAAATAAACGTGGCCTAAATGGGTGGGACTGCTCCAGACCCCAAACACTGTGGCGTGTTTCTAACTGGGGGCAGTTCCTCCGCATGTGGTTCGCAGCTGAACGGCTATCCCCAGCAAAATTGCATACAATGGAGGATGCCGGCGCGAACCACAAGCACCACACAAACATCCTACACAAAATAAAACATGTGCGGATGAAAATATATAAACACATAACTCACAGAAAAAGATGCACCACATGGATAAGCAACTGACAACACTGGCTAATCCCTCACTCTGGTGTTAAAAGCTGAGAGATTCGCCAATATTTCCAATCAGGAACATATCGGAGCCCCTTTAGGCACCACTACACGGTATCTCAGCATGACATGGGGTCCTACCACTAGACTACCTATGGTGTGTGAACAAGGTCTGAACAGGTATTAAGTAGCCTACAGCCCCATCCCACTCACCTGCACTGCAGGACCAACAATGCAATGGGGAACACATGAGGCCGCAAGCTACACCTACAACAGACCATGTGACACCGGCTTCCAGGTGCAACAGAATGTTTACAAGCCATATGCAATGGCACATTCAATACATATAAAACAAGAATCACAAAAATAAACGTGGCCTAAATGGGTGGGACTGCTCCAGACCCCAAACACTGTGGCTTGTTTCTAACTGGGGGCAGTTCCTCCGCATGTGGTTCGCAGCGACGGCTATCCCCAGCAAAATTGCATACAATGGAGGATGCCGGCGCGAACCACAAGCACCACACAAACATCCTACACAAAATAAAACATGTGCGGATGAAAATATATAAACACATAACTCACAGAAAAAGATGCACCACATGGATAAGCAACTGACAACACTGGCTAATCCCTCACTCTGGTGTTAAAAGCTGAGAGATTCGCCAATATTTCCAATCAGGAACATATCGGAGCCCCTTTAGGCACCACTACACGGTATCTCAGCATGACATGGGGTCCTACCACTAGACTACCTATGGTGTGTGAACAAGGTCTGAACAGGTATTAAGTAGCCTACAGCCCCATCCCACTCACCTGCACTGCAGGACCAACAATGCAATGGGGAACACATGAGGCCGCAAGCTACACCTACAACAGACCATGTGACACCGGCTTCCAGGTGCAACAGAATGTTTACAAGCCATATGCAATGGCACATTCAATACATATAAAACAAGAATCACAAAAATAAACGTGGCCTAAATGGGTGGGACTGCTCCAGACCCCAAACACTGTGGCTTGTTTCTAACTGGGGGCAGTTCCTCCGCATGTGGTTCGTAGCGACTGACTATCCCCAGCATAAATTGCATACAATGGAGGATGCCGGCGCGAACCACTGTTGCACACACAAACATCCTACACAAAGCTAAAACATGTGCGGATGAGAATATATAAACACATAACTCACAGAAGAAGATGCACGCATGCGATAAGCAACTGACAACACTGGCTAATCCCTCACTCTGGTGTTAAGTAGCTGAGATTCGCCAATGTTTCCAATCGGAACATATCGAGTAGCTCCTAAAGGCAGCACTACGGTAGCCTCAGCATTGACATATTGGCGGTCTCTAGCCGCTTAGACACCGTGAGTGTAGTGAACAGGTCTCAGCAGGTAGTCGCTAGCTATAATCCCATGCCAGTGCATCTTTTTCTGTGAGTTATGTGTTTATATATTCTCATCCGCAATGTTTTATCTTGTGCAGGATGTATGTGATGGTGCTTGTGGTTCAGCTGGCATCCTCCATTGTATGCAATTTTGCTAGGGATAGCCGTCACTGCGGACCACATGCGGAGGAACTGCCCCAGTTAGAAACACGCCACAGTGTTTGGGGTCTGGCAGTCCCACCCATTTAGGCCACGTTTATTTTTGTGATTCTTGTTTTATATGTATTGAATGTGCCATTGCATATGGCTTGTAAACATTCTGTTGCACCTGGAAGCCGGTGTCACATGGTCTGTTGTAGGTGTAGCTTGCGGCCTCATGTGTTCCCCATTGCATTGTTGGTCCTGCAGTGCAGGTGAGTGGGATGGGGCTGTAGGCTACTCAATACCTGTTCAGACCTTGTTCACACACCATAGGTAGTCTAGTGGTAGGACCCCATGTCATGCTGAGATACCGTGTAGTGGTGCCTAAAGGGGCTCGATATGTTCCTGATTGGAAATATTGGCGAATCTCTCAGCTTTTAACACCAGAGTGAGGATTAGCCAGTGTTGTCAGTTGCTTATCCATGTGGTGCATCTTTTTTCTGTGAGTTATGTGTTTATATATTTTCATCCGCACATGTTTTATTTTGTGTAGGATGTTTGTGTGGTGCTTGTGGTTCGCGCCGGCATCCTCCATTGTATGCAATTTTTGCTGGGGATAGCCGTTCGCTGCGAACCACATGCGGAGGAACTGCCCCCAGTTAGAAACACGCCACAGTGTTTGGGGTCTGGAGCAGTCCCACCCATTTAGGCCACGTTTATTTTTGTGATTCTTGTTTTATATGTATTGAATGTGCCATTGCATATGGCTTGTAAACATTCTGTTGCACCTGGAAGCCGGTGTCACATGGTCTGTTGTAGGTGTAGCTTGCGGCCTCATGTGTTCCCCATTGCATTGTTGGTCCTGCAGTGCAGGTGAGTGGGATGGGGCTGTAGGCTACTTAATACCTGTTCAGACCTTGTTCACACACCATAGGTAGTCTAGTGGTAGGACCCCATGTCATGCTGAGATACCGTGTAGTGGTGCCTAAAGGCTCCGATATGTTCCTGATTGGAAATATTGGCGAATCTCTCAGCTTTTAACACCAGAGTGAGGGATTAGCCAGTGTTGTCAGTTGCTTATCCATGTGGTGCATCTTTTTCTGTGAGTTATGTGTTTATATATTTTCATCCGCACATGTTTTATTTTGTGTAGGATGTTTGTGTGGTGCTTGTGGTTCGCGCCGGCATCCTCCATTGTATGCAATTTTTGCTGGGGATAGCCGTTCGCTGCGAACCACATGCGGAGGAACTGCCCCCAGTTAGAAACACGCCACAGTGTTTGGGGTCTGGAGCAGTCCCACCCATTTAGGCCACGTTTATTTTTGTGATTCTTGTTTTATATGTATTGAATGTGCCATTGCATATGGCTTGTAAACATTCTGTTGCACCTGGAAGCCGGTGTCACATGGTCTGTTGTAGGTGTAGCTTGCGGCCTCATGTGTTCCCCATTGCATTGTTGGTCCTGCAGTGCAGGTGAGTGGGATGGGGCTGTAGGCTACTTAATACCTGTTCAGACCTTGTTCACACACCATAGGTAGTCTAGTGGTAGGACCCCATGTCATGCTGAGATACCGTGTAGTGGTGCCTAAAGGGGCTCCGATATGTTCCTGATTGGAAATATTGGCGAATCTCTCAGCTTTTAACACCAGAGTGAGGGATTAGCCAGTGTTGTCAGTTGCTTATCCATGTGGTGCATCTTTTTTCTGTGAGTTATCTGCCTTACATATAATCAAATGTGTATTTAATGGCAGATATATGCAGTAAGTAGAATGAAAAGGCAACCAATGAGTAATTACAGTGACTAAATACTCTGGAGCATTTCTAAGCTGCTCACATCAATAAATATGTTTATGCTGAAACTTACCACCAATTGGGAGAAAATTCATGGCAGATGTTAAGTATAGTATTTTTATTCATTAGTTTTTGCATATCTGTTCACATAGTCATGTGCTATGCCACACACACACACACTTAATTTCTACAATCAAAATTTAAAGTGTAATGAATGGGGCTAGCAGTGTGAATTATATGGAATCAAATACATCTCATTATATGCATTTATATCAAAATATAATGTTATTATAGTCATTCCCTTTATAAGGGTTTTCAGCAAGGACACTTAATTTATTTCATATGAAGGCTTTGAAGCTTTCAAGATCTGCTTGTTGTATTTTATGGACATCTAGTTCCAGAAGTTCATCATCTGTCCTGGTCATATGATCATCACACAGGGGCATGGCTTGTTAC
Organism: Bufotes viridis; assembly: GCA_033119425.1. Classification (NCBI taxonomy): domain Eukaryota; kingdom Metazoa; phylum Chordata; class Amphibia; order Anura; family Bufonidae; genus Bufotes; species Bufotes viridis. The sequence continues at coordinate 274,471,428 of CM065593.1, read as the reverse complement.
AAACCGGATTCCAAAAAAGTTGGGACACTATACAAATCGTGAATAAAAACTGAATGCAATGATGTGGAGGTGCCAACTTCTAATATTTTATTCAGAATAGAACATAAATCACGGAACAAAAGTTTAAACTGAGAAAATGTACATTTTTAAGGGAAAAAAATGATGATTCAGAATTTCATGGTGTCAACAAATCCCCAAAAAGTTGGGACAAGGCCATTTTCACCACTGTGTGGCACCTCCCCTTCTTCTTACAACACTCAACAGACGTCTGGGGACCGAGGATACCAGTTTCTCAAGTTTAGAAATAGGAATGCTCTCCCATTCTTGTCTAATACAGGCCTCTAACTGTTCAATCGTCTTGGGCCTTCTTTGTTGCACCTTCCTCTTTATGATGCGCCAAATGTTCTGTATAGGTGAAAGATCTGGACTGCAGATTTCAGTACCCGGATGCTTCTCCTACGCAGCCATGATGTTGTGATTGATGCAGAATGTGGTCTGGCATTATCTTGTTGAAAAATGCAGGGTCTTCCCTGAAAGAGATGACATCTGGATGGGAGCATATGTAGTTCTAGAACCTGAATATATTTTTCTGCATTGATGGTGCCTTTCCAGACATGCAAGCTGCCCATGCCACACGCACTCATGCAACCCCATACCATCAGAGATGCAGGCTTCTGAACTGAGCGTTGATAACAACTTGGGTTGTCCTTGTCCTCTTTGGTCCGGATGACATGGCGTCCCAGATTTCCAAAAAGAACTTCGAATCGTGACTCGTCTGACCACAGAACAGTCTTCCATTTTGCCACACTCCATTTTAAATGATCCCTGGCCCAGTGAAAACGCCTGAGCTTGTGGATCTTGCTTAGAAATGGCTTCTTCTTTTCACTGTAGAGATTTAGCTGGCACGGTGGATTGTGTTCACTGACAATAGTTTCTGGAAGTATTCCTGAGCCCATTCTGTTATTTCCTTTACAGTAGCATTCCTGTTTGTGGTTCAGTGTCATTTAAGGGCCCGGAGATCACGGGCATCCAGTATGGTTTTACGGCCTTGACCCTTATGCACAGAGATTGTTCCAGATTCTCTGAATCTTCGGATGATGTTATGCACAGTTGATGATGATAGATGCAAAGTCTTTGCAATTTTTTCGCTGGGTAACACCTTTCTGATATTGCTCCACTATCTTTCTGCGCAACATTGTAGGAATTGCTGATCCTCTACCCATCTTGGCTTCTGAGAGGCACTGCCACTCTGAGAAGCTCTTTTTATACCCAATCATGTTGCCAATTGACCTAATTAGTGTTAATTGGTCTGGTCTTCCAGCTCTTCGTTATGCTCAAATTTACTTTTTCCAGCCTCTTATTGCTACTTGTCCCAACTTTTTGGGGATTTTTTGACACCATGAAATTTTGAATAAACATATTTTCCTTTAAAATGATACATTTACTCGGATTAAACGTTTGATCTGTCATCTACGTTTTATTACAAATAAAATATTGACATTTGCCATCTCCACATCATTGCATTCAGTTTTTATTCACAATTTGTTTAGTGTCCCAACTTTTTTGGAATCCAGTTTGTACAATACATAACTCTGATGACTATACCGATACCGTGAAGATACGGCCCCAAGTAGTGTGTATACTGCAGGTTTTCCATAGCGGAATTGTATTAAGCAAAGTGGATGAAGTTTCAAAAAATCTTTCCACAACAATATTGCATATAACTTGACATGCAGTACGAATTTTTAATCCACAGCTTGTTAATTTATGTTGTGGAACTCTGTCACAGATTTTACTATGTCCATGTAGAAGATGAAATCTACAACTAACCCGTGCAATGCATAAACTTTATTTACAGAAACTGGAAAATCACTGTCAGTTTCCTGCAGGTGTTTGTTTGTAGAATATATCACAATTTACTGCTGAGTGGAGAGAACATAGAGGTTGTTGAGCTATTCTCATAGAAGAACAATACAAGATGGCGAGATGTTCTTATGTGTTCCTCTATTATTCCTCTGATTGTTAAAGGGGTTATCTCATGATTAATGCAAAAAAATTAAATCAGACATGATATAATATATGGCAATCTCTTTCTGTCAAACCTAGAACCAGCCCATTATCTCATGTGGATCCAGAGATCTCCCCATTCATTGCTCCAATTGCTCTGCTAGATTTATATCAAGCTGACCACAATATCTTCTCTGCTGCAGTTCTCTCGCTACCACAGTTCAGGAGCCACTTAAAGGATGAAACTGAGCATTTGTAGCCATCTCAGTGAGTCAGACAAAAAAAATAGGAAAAAACAAACAAACAGGAGGTGCTATACAGATATATTTTATCAAATTTTTTATTACATGCAATTACAAAGGTATTCAGATTCAGGGGCTGGTTTGAAAATTGTCGAATATTGTTTTGGGACAACCCATTTAAGGGAGTAATAATGATATAAAGTCATTATATAAAACAATATTTTATTACACAAATTTTAATGGGATATTCTAATTTTCTGATGGCATATCGTTAGGATAAGCTATCAATTTATGGGTGGTGAGGTTTCCACCTGTGAGAATAAAGGGGCCACAACAGTGAGTTAGCACTCCATCTCCTTCACTTTTTTTTAGCAGCCTCCCACTATGCAGAGAACTGCAGCTGACCTCCTTTCAAGAATATGGGCATGTTACAGTGGCCAAGAGCATTAGGGAAGACTGAGTATGGGATGCGCTATGTCCTCAATGCAACCCTTTAATCTGCATGATTGGTGAAGGTCCCAGAGGTTGAATCTCCATTCATGATTCTAGAGCTTTGATTCTAATGACTCTATGTTGTTCCATTCCTTAGTCATTGCTAATAAAAGTTTATTAATACATTCAAAAGTGGGTGTTACCAGTGGGAGTTATGTTCCTGCAAAAACTGATACTGTCCAACCAGTATGTCAAACTGTGCAGGCACACACTCCCAATTAGGAACAGTTGCAAGTAATTAACTTCTAATAACAAAAAAAGAAATTGTATTTGCTTGGGAATCACTATTGGAGATCGGAGAAGTTACTAACACAGACATGTTAGGAGATAGGAATACCACTTTAAAAATAGTTTAGGTGCATAATATTTATAGAAACATAGATCTATGTTAGTTTATAATTTTGAGTCAATGATATACATTTTGATTTCTTTGTATTATAATATTTTGTTTCTGTACAGAAAAAAGAAAAAGATTCCCCTGGAAAGCAATTTCAGTGGAAGCCAAAAACTGAAAGAAGTGAAGATAAGGAATCAGATAAATGCTCAACGAATACTTCTTATTTGGATGAACTGGAGAAGCATCGATTTTCAGTTTGGTAAGATGAATTTTCACTTATGACAATGGCAAAAAAGTATTTCTTTCCAATTTCACACTGAATATTTTTGAAATATACAGATGCACATAAAGGATTATTTCAGACTGAAGTTTACCATTAACTATATTATTAATGGTTTCAGAGATAGAAAATGTTTTTTGTATGCTCAAAAGTCAGTTTAAAACATATTAATTATCTCACATTTACATGTGTACAGATGTGTGTATGTAATTTAAACTTTTCGGTGCAAAATGTTGAAGATTTCTATGAAAAGAGTTTCAAATAATGGAGAATTAATTGTTAAGGGGCTTTGGATGTTGCATTCTCCCAATCACTGAAGCAGAAGCATGCATAGATGGCTCCCTCTTTAAAGCTATGAGTAAGACCTCTTTCACACGGTCAGTATTTGGTCAGTGTGTTTGCATCAGTACTTGTAAGCCAAAACCAGGAGTGGGTCCAAAACATAGAAGAGCAAAAAATATCTCTATTCTACCTTTTCTCTGTAGGTTCCACTTCTGTTGTTGGCTTACAAACACTGACCAAATACTGATGCAAAATACTGATTAAATACTGACTGTGTGAAAGAGACCTAAAGCTCATCCTTGGACCAGTGGAGGATAATCACAAAGACACAATATCATATGGGGTCATTCACAATAACAATAAATCCCACTAAAGAGAAGAATGATGCACAATCTTTTCACTAAAAAACATAAGTAAATATTAACACCCTATAAAAACCACAGTAGCAGGAAAATAGTATGGGCTGGGAACACACCGACATCGAAGGAGGCTCCCTTATTCTCAAAAACTGCAAACAAGCAGCCCCTGACGAAGCTAAGAGGACAATACGCTGGGATTTTATGCGATTTTGAAGAATCTGTTTGTAAGTACCTTTGTAATAAAGAGTTTGACGTTATCATCGGATCCTCACTATGGTTGGAGGGCTTCTTGTTTGCAGTTTTTGAGAATAAGGGAGCCTCCTTCGATGTCGGTGTGTTCCCAGCCCATACTATTTTCCTGCTACTGGGGGAGTGTGCCTTCCGATCTCATGAAGGATTGAAGTTGCAGCTTTTTTGATGTACCTGAAAAATCCTTCACCTTTGTGAGTATACTATGTGCGCAACAAAAGGGTTGGAATCTCACGGAACTTCACTATTGTATTTCTTTTACAAGTTGCAGGATATCTGAACATAGGATATCTGCAGACCTCGACTTTTTCTGGCTGGGGAGGTGAACTGTCTCTGGGACTTTCTATTCAAACGCGCAGTCTGAATTCTGTCTTTGAAACCCCAACTGTAGATCCCCTTCTTGTTCTTATTATACTATCCTTTGTAGTGACATTCAAAGTCTGGTAAATCCTGGTGGAAGCATTTTCTTTGATCCTTGGAGTATGCTTCCATGTTCTTTTTCCATGTTCTTCTTGAAAATGAGCATCAAGGATATGGACTTTAACCCCTTACTGACATCTACTGTATATGTATGGCGGATGTCCGCTCTTTGCAGATGTCACCTGCTTAGGAGCTAAGTGGGCATTAAAGCCATCAGGTTTTTGCTGTTTTACATAGCAGACAACTGGTGACATAGTCCATGGTCAGCGATAACTCTGATCAAGGACTTTTACTCACATGCTGTGGTCAATTGTGACCACGGTTTCTGAGATTTGATTTGGGCTGAGATCAGGAGTGCGGTTGTATTGCTGCAGGCTTCAAGGCCTGCTATAGCAATGCTCCAATGGACTCCATAAGAACATAGTGAATCTCCCATAGACTGTAATAGTAAGTTGTTGTAGTCTATTGGAAAGGTAATTTGAGGATCATATGTAAAAGTCCCCTAAGGGAGCTAAAAAAAAGTAAGCAAAAAAGTTGTAATTTTTTTTTTTAAACCCTAATTTTTTAAAAAACATAAAAAATATAAACATTCAAATATACTCCATTTCCCCATATTAAAAATAAACAATAAATACCAAATCCCAAAATGCCTGTACTATTAAAATATAAACTTATTTATCCCATATGGTGAAAGCTATAAAGAAAACACTAAAACAAAATGGCCAATTTGCTGTTTTTCCTTTGCTTACTTCCATAAAAAAAATTAATAAAAAGTGATTAAAAGTCATACACACTCAGTAGGATAAACAAAAACTAAGGATTACCCTGCATAAAATGAACCCTCACACAGCTTCATAGATTTAACTTTAAAAAATAGTTATGGGAGTCAGAGCAGTCCCACCCATTTAGGCCACGTTTATTTTTGTGATTCTTGTTTTATATGTATTGAATGTGCCATTGCATATGGCTGGTAAACATTCTGTTGCACCTGGAAGCCGGTGTCACATGGTCTGTTGTAGGTGTAGCTTGCGGCCTCATTTGTTCCCCATTGCATTGTTGGTCCTGCAGTGCAGGTGAGTGGGATGGGGCTTGTAGGCTGCTTAATACCTGTTCAGACCTTCTTCACACACCATAGGTAGTCTAGTGGTAGGACCCCATGTCATGCTGAGATACCGTGTAGTGGTGCCTAAAGGGGCTCCGATATGTTCCTGATTGGAAATATTGGCGAATCTCTCAGCTTTTAACACCAGAGTGAGGGATTAGCCAGTGTGGTCAGTTGCTTATCCATGTGGTGCATCTTTTTTCTGTGAGTTATGTGTTTATATATTTTCATCCGCACATGTTTTATTTTGTGTAGGATGTTTGTGTGGTGCTTGTGGTTCGCGCCGGCATCCTCCATTGTATGCAATTTTTGCTGGGGATAGCCGTTCGCTGCGAACCACATGCGGAGGAACTGCCCCCCAGTTAGAAACACGCCACAGTGTTTGGGGTCTGGAGCAGTCCCACCCATTTAGGCCACGTTTATTTTTGTGATTCTTGTTTTATATGTATTGAATGTGCCATTGCATATGGCTGGTAAACATTCTGTTGCACCTGGAAGCCGGTGTCACATGGTCTGTTGTAGGTGTAGCTTGCGGCTTCATTTGTTCCCCATTGCATTGTTGGTCCTGCAGTGCAGGTGAGTGGGATGGGGCTGTAGGCTGCTTAATACCTGTTCAGACCTTGTTCACACACCATAGGTAGTCTAGTGGTAGGACCCCATGTCATGCTGAGATACCGTGTAGTGGTGCCTAAAGGGGCTCCGATATGTTCCTGATTGGAAATATTGGCGAATCTCTCAGCTTTTAACACCAGAGTGAGGGATTAGCCAGTGTGGTCAGTTGCTTATCCATGTGGTGCATCTTTTTTCTGTGAGTTATGAGTCAGAATATGACAATGAAAAAACATTTTTTTTCCCAAAGTTTTTATTTCTTTTAGGTACTGTATACAAAAGATAAAATGCAATAAATTGTTACCATACTGTCCTGGAGAATGAAGGTAACATGTCACTTTTATAGCATTAGGAAGACTGTAAAAATGTAGGATTACATTTTACCCCCAATTCCTCTCCATGTAGATTTTTTTCCAAATTCCCATTACATTATATGCAATATAGCATGGTGCCGTTAGAAAGTACATCTTGTCCCACAAAAAAACAAGCCCTCATATGTCTATGCGAATGATAAAAAAAAAATTATGGTTCTGGAAAGGCAGGAGATGAAATAAAAAACAGAAAGTCACTCCATCAGTAAGGAGGTAAGGAACATCCTGTAGCCTGTTGTGCTTTAATTCTAATTATTCTCCTTTAGTCTCCACTACATTTGTGATTACCTAGGAAAGCCCTGCAACAAAGCTGTTCAAAGCCATTCTCTTCATGTTTTCTCCGTATTACAGCTTTAAATCCCAGATAGGTGCTTATGATGTTGTTAGGTAATCAGAAGTGTGGTCAGGCAGGGATTTTCACCTTTTTTTGGGTATGATAAGGGCACAAAAATCCACCTATATTATGCTCATGTGACATCTTCCCAGACTGTAAATTTGATTACTCTTTATGACAATATTATTGTACAAGCAACTATAAAAATAATTTAATTGAACACTTACATTATTACTATGACAAAATCATTTCTAAAAGTTTTCCTTTTTCTCATTTTGTCTCAGCATTTTATGATTAGTATCAAAGATACTTTTTCATCATACAATTTCATCAGTATGATAGTTGGCTCAACAACTTTTATTATCAATTAAGCCATAAATATTTTAATTCTAGAATAATGAATCAAGATTTAAAATATATTAATACATTAATAATTAGCCTAGAATTGCACAAATATTTGTAGACTAATTATTAATCCATCGTTTTATTCCTTTAATGTATTAATGTCATAGTCCACTTCTTAACAGTGGATTGTTGTTATTTATTTAATTTTTATTAAATTGAATTTATCTAAAATTTAAAAAAGCTATAGACAAAAAATATGGATGAATAATAATTTTACACTACTGTTCTGTAATTCAGGTTTGCTTTTTTCCTTTCACTTAAATGAATGATATCATATCACTCACTGAAGAGTATAACAAAAATAAATATACATATATTCATCCAAAACCCATTCGCATTGAAAATACGTTTAGCAATTTCACCACACAACACTAATCTTTTCCCTTCCTTAGACTGAACTCATTTTCTAATTAAGTAACTGAAGAAATGAAGAGTTCTGGATGATTGCCTCATTTCCTAACGCAATTCCTTTCCTGCACATTTAAACAGCACAAATAATTCTAAGGCTCTTTAATTCTGCAAGATTGCATTTGCTTCCTTGCATAAATGTTGCTCTGCGTCTATTTCCAAAGCCCTGGTCAATGATAACATACAATGTTAATTAGCCTTTTTTATTACAAACAAAGCACATTTATTTATTATAAGTGAAACACATTTCATGTACTTTACTTCTATCTCTGTTTTTCATGACTTTTCACTTCTACTTAAAAAAAAGTACTTGTACTTGCAGATTCATTGTATTCAGTTTACCTGTACATTCTTAGGAAAAAAAATTGTTTTGTGAAATATTTTCATTTATATATTCATGCAGAAGAGAACGAGTTGTTTTATATATTAATGTCATAATGTTATTCATGGACTAAAACAGCATAATATTAGTATATGTGTCAGCCTTTACAAGCTATGGGTTAAAGCAAAGTTGGAATTTGGAAGATAGTTATAAGATCTGTTAAAACTTTTTTTTTCTGATAGAGAATAATTGTTGTATTGTAATTCCAATTTTAATGCAAAGGTACCCTGATTTTAGGTCACTTTGTTGGCCCAACTTAAAGCTCTCCTAGCAAGCGTCTGGTTTAATGATTATTTTTATTTTTAACTTTAAAAAATGACTTTCCTCATTTGCCTCTGGACCTGCCATGTACAGAAGTCTGTCTAGAGGCAGGGTATGGTAGGCTACTGTCAGTGTACAAGTGACAGATTGTAACACTGATCGGACCATATCCCCACCTTTACAATTAATTACAAAATAAAAAATGGGAAATAAACTTCATATAATTGCTATGACGACTTGATCTATAAAAGGATCCCATTAGTTTTCCCACATGGTGATTGTCGTAAAAAACATAAACCACTACAGAATTGCTATTTTTGCCCCCCCCCCCCCAAGAAAAAAAATGGTATAAAAATTAATCAAAATGTCATATGTACACAGTCATGATAGTGCACACATGCAGTACAACAGGCCACAAGGGGAAATCTGGCATTCACAACACCTGTGACATTTGTTGTGACTGTTGATTCTTGCTTTCAAATTCGCCTAATGCATTAGGCTTCCAAAGAGTGAAGCAACCCCTAAATAAGTGCACACATCCATGCACAACACTACAACAATTTGTCACTATGGTCGAGGGAAAACCACAGTTACAGATGCATAGCACTCACAGGAATGCACTGCATTCCAGCAAACTCTAGCACATTGGTCTTCAATGGTAACAAAGTAGTACTTAGAGGGTGTTGGTACATATAGAGCAGCAAGGAATTACTTATTAAATTTAAGATTTAATTTAGAAAATAGTATAATGCTTAAAGGTTTCTAAAAGATGATGAAAAATGGCAAACAGTACAGAAATAAAATAAAAAAATGATTATTCACATACCAATCAGAATAGTGGGAAGACAGCTGAAAGTTGACCAGATCCACAAATACGTTTATCTCTGGGATTCTACCACGTGTGGTTTACAATATGCATTTTTTAAAGATTCTTAGTTGGAAGCTTGTAGCGCATAATTCTAATTTGAGCCAAAAAACTCTTGTAGATATCTCTGAAAAGGATAATATTACTGGCAACTGTTTTACAGGATATTTTACTGACCCAGGTATGCCAAACATAAATATGACATATTAATCCTTTCAACCAATATGTAAGTCAATACTCAATAGGTTTACTAGAGCCAAAAATTCTGGAGCATAACACCAAAGAGGCGCTCAAGTTCCCTGATCATAAGAAGTTATTTATTACAAAACATGAATTATGAAAAGAGATGAGTAAATCGAGGTTGACAAAGTGGAATCCGGTCCGAATTTCAGGAAAAATTTGATTTGCACAGAATCAAAATTTCCTCACGCTTTTTGGTAAAGAAGCGCAATTTTCAATAAAATGATGTCACAGACCTATAAATAGTCTCAGCCATTTTGCATTCTGCAATTTTCCAGTGTGCTTAGTGCAAGGAGAGATGTCAGCAGGCGCTAGGGACCGTGCTAGGAAAGACTTCATTGTGCTAAAAAAAAAAAATTACAAGTTCATGGAAAGATAAGGGAGGCATTATCTACACTATAAAAGGAGAACAGGGTGCAATAGGAGTGATTCTATTACACCTTGCGGCACTTATTGGGGATCCAAATTGCTTTAAGGTTGTTTTCACTATATGATACATCACTAATTCCAGCAAACCTTGTTTGTGATTGGGGTGCAAGTTCTGTGATACAGCCATTTACGGGGTTTATTAATAGGAAAGATACATATGGTCTAATAGCCTTTCTGAGTTGATTTTACATTGTTTTCTATTTTTAGGGGGGTGTATTAATAGAAAGAAAAAAGAAAAAAGTATATGTCATAAGGGCCGTTCAGTGGTGAAGTTACATTGTACTACAGCCATTTAAGTGGTGTATTAATAGGATAGATATGTACTTCCTATTAGCCGTCCTGCATTGATTTTACATTGTTTAACTTTTTTTGGGGGGTGTATTAATAGAAAAAAAAAGAAAAAAATATATGTGAAGTTTATAGTTGAGCGAACACCTGGAAATTCGGATTCGCCGATTTCGGCTGAACTTTGTCTCAAAGTTCGAGTTCAGGAACCGAACTTGACCCAAACTTGACCCTGAACCCGAACTCCATTGAATACAGGGGGGACCCGAACTTTTGGACACTAAAATGGCTGTAAAAAAGTCCTGGAAAGGGATAGAGGGCTGTAAAAGGCAGCAAAATGTGCTTAAGAGCATGGCAAGTGCTCTGCATACAAATGAGGATAGGGAAACAACTTAAAATAAAATAAATAAAAATTAAAAATTATTAACCTGCAACTCGGAGGAGGAGGTAGCCAAAATCCCCTAAATAATGGGACAAATAAAAATAAAATAAAACAAAGAATAAGTGCACTTGAGTACAAGAATGTATGGTTGAGGCCGGTATAAATGTCAATTCTTCACAAGGTACAGACAAATCTTGTGGGATCCAAGCCTGGTTTATTTTAATGAACGTGAGCTTGTCCACGTTGGCTGATGACAGATGGCTGCGTTTGTCTGTAATGACGACCCCTGCCTTGCTAAATACACGTTCAGACAATACACTGGCTACAGGGCAGGCCAGCACCTTTAAGGCATAAAGGGCAAGCTCAGGCCATGTGAACAATTTGGAGACCCAGAAGTTGAATGGGGCAGAACCATAAGTCAGTACGTGTATGCATGTGCAAGTCTAATGTTGTTCAAATGCTGTCTCCTGCTAAGACGTTCCATATCAGCTGGTGGTGCCAGTTGCTGTGGCGTGGTGACAAAGCTTTTCCACATGTCGGCCATGCTAACCGTGCCTTCAGAGGTGCTGGCCATGACCCAGCTGCATTGGCGACCTCTTCCTCCTCCTCTGCCATTGCCTTGTGCTTCCACTTGTCCCCCGATGTCTGTTGGGAATGCCCTCAGGAGCACATCTACCTTTGTGCACTTGTAGTCGCGCATCTTCCTATCACGCTCCAGTGAGGGAATTAAGGACGGCACTTGTCTTTGTAATGGGGATCCAGCAGGGTGGAAACCCAGTAGTCAGCACAATTTAAAATGTGGGCAATTCTGCGGTCGTTGCTCAGGCACTGCAGCATGTAGTCACACATGTGTGCCAGGCTGCCCAGAGGTAAGTATAAGCTGTCCTCTGTAGGTGGTGTGTCCTCTGTATCCCCCCAGCCATGCTCCAGTGAGGGCCATGAGCTGTGTGGGGTGCCATCCTGCTGTGAAACCGATTCCTCCTCCTCCTTGTCCTCCAGAACTGTGCCCTGGCTGGCCACATGTGTACCTGGCCTCTGCTGGTGCAGGAACCCACTTCTGAATGACTGGCCTGAAACCCTATGAAATTCCCCCTCTTTCTTCTCCTCTTCCTCCTGTGCCACATTCTCTACCATCATCGCCCTAAGTGTTTTTTCAAGGAGACATAGAACTAGTATTGTAATGCTATGGGACAGCCACCGCCATCAGCTGTTTAAAACAGTCTGTCTCAACCAGATGAAATGCCAGCATTTCAAAGGCCAGTAATTTTGAAATGCTGGCATTCAGGGCTAGAGATCGAGGGTGGGTAGGTGGGTATTTCCTCTTTCTCTCCAGTGTTTGGGAGATGGACAGCTGAACGCTTGTTTGTGAAATGGTGGAGATGCTTGGTTATGGTGACGGAGGTGGTGGTGTTGGTGGCACATCCTCTGTTTTTCTGGGTGGCAGGTGCCACTGTGACTCCAGAGGTGGAGGAAGAGGCAGAGACAGCAGCAGAAGAGGAAGCAGGAGGAGCCTGAGACCTTTCTTGATTTTTAATGTGTTTACTCCACTGCAGTTCGTGCTTTGCATGTAGATGCCTGGTCATGCAGGTTGTGCTCAGGTTTAGAAAGTTTATGCCTCGCTTCAGGGTCTGATGGCACAACATGCAAACCACTCGTATCTTGTCGTCAGGACATTTTCTGAAGAACTGCCACGTTAATTAACTTCTTGGAGCTGTCTGTGAAGGTTCTCATTTATCCAGGTCATGGTATATCTGTAAAGAATAAATTAAGGCAACTGGACTTGCTGTAGATTTCTTGAAAACGTTTCACTCGTTCTTCCAACGAGCACTCTCAATTCTGAGCACTCAGAATTGAGAAAGCTCGTTGGAAGAACGAGTGAAACGTTTTCAAGAAATCTACAGCAAGTCCAGTTGCCTTGATTTATTCTTTACAGATATCCTTGGAGCTGGCTTTGGTGTGCTCGGTCCCAGGGTTCTGTGGGCAGTAGCAGGCATATTGTCTCATGACGGCGGCTCCGCTTTTTCACCCTGCCCCCTCTTTTGCTGTGATGTTGCCTCTGTGCGTGACGGTGGGCTTCTTCCTCAGAACTGCAAATGTCACTAGCATGACCTTGAGTCCAGTTCGGATATAGGACCTCATCATCCTCCACATAATCTTCCATTCTTGACATCTGCCCTCTTTGTCGGTCTGCACACTGCAGAATGCCGCAGCAGTTGGCACCTATGTTTCATTATCATCGGAGACGTGGTATTTCCATGTCCTCATCCTGCAACATAAGTGGTTGGGCATCATTGCTTTCAATGTCTTCCACTTCTGGGGCAGGGCTATGTGCCTGGCCCAGGGAAAACCCTGCCAGCAGAGTCATCAAAAAGCATAAGAGTCTGCTGCATGACTTGGAGCTCAGACTGCTTGGATGATTTTCAAGGGGGTGAGGTGAAAGACTGATGGGCAGGGGCTTCAGGTGCCAACTCTGAGCTTTCTGCAGAGGACTGGGTGGGAGATATTGTGAAGGAACTGGAGCCACTGTCAGCGACCCAATCTATTATCGCCTGTACTTGTTCTTGCCTCACCATCCATAGAGCGGCATTTGGACCTACTAAATAACGATTCAGGTTCTGTCGCCTACTCGCACCTGAGAAAGGTGTTTCACTTGGACCTGTAGCTGGCGCAGAATGGCCATGTCCTCTCCCAGCAACAGGAGTTCCACCAACACCACCACTACCATGTCCACGTCCCTTATTTGATGTTCTCCTCATTATTTGCGTTCACCCTCCAAACAAACAGATGGTTTATCTTAGGTGTCAATTTAACTGCCAATAGTCAACAACTAGGTTCACTAACAGTTAGGCAGTGCCCGTGTCATAAACAGAATACATTTCTTTAGGTCACACAACAGTGTAACTGAGCAATTCAATACAACTACTTCACTATCACCAAAAATTACATTTTTCAAACTAACAATGTAACAGCAGAAGTTAACAGTTTAACTTGACTGTCAGAAATGCAGCGTACATCGCAAATGTGCTATCTACCACAAAACCTGTGTTTTTGCAACCAACTATGTAAATGCAGCATTCCACGAGTTAATTAAAATGACTTAAATACTGGGTAGGCCTAAAAACTGCTACGTAGCACAAAACCAGTGTTTATTGCAAAAAAATTTAAAATAGGTTTTCCAGCGTTATATGCAAAAGTGCTCTGTGGCACCATAATACAGGTTTTTTCAACCAACTACAGAAATGCAATATGTCACCGCTAAATTCTAAAATAGGTTTTTCAGCATTGTATGCAAAAGTGCTCTGTGGCCCGACAATATGGTGTTATTCACCCAACTACAGAAATGCAGTATGTCACCACAAAATTTTGAAACAGGTTTTTCAGCTTTGTATGCAAAAGTGCTCTGTGGAACAACAAGGAAGGTTTATTCCCCTAACTACAGAAATGCAGTGTGTCACCACAAAATTTTGAAACAGGTTTTTCAGCTTTGTATGCAAAAGTGCTCTGTGGCACGACAATGCAGGTTTATTCCCCCAATTACAGAAATGCAGTATGTCACCGCTAAATTTTAAAATAGGTTTTTCAGCGTTGTATGCAAAAGTGCTCTGTGGCAAGACAATATAGGGTTATTCCCCTAACTACAGAAATGCAGTATATCACCACAAAATTTTGAAACAGGTTTTTCAGCTTTGTATGCAAAAGTGCTCTGTGGAACGACAATGCAGGTTTATTCCCCCAACTACAGAAATGCAGTATGTCACCACAAAATTTTGAAACAGGTTTTTCAGCTTCGTATGCAAAAGTGCTCTGTGGAACGACAATGCAGGTTTATTCCCCCAACTACAGAAATACAGTATGTCACCTTAAAATTTTAAAACATCTTTTCAGCGTTGTATGCAAAAGTGCTCTGTGGCAGGACAATATGGGTTTATTCCGCCAACTACAGAAATGCAGTATGTCACTAGTGTTGAGCGCGAATATTTGAATAGCGAAGTTTTTTAGCGAATATCGACACTTTGCAGATTCGCAAATATTTCGAATATAGCGCTATATATTCGCTATTTCGAATATTTGTTTTTTATTTTTTAAGTTGTTAATCTTGGTTGCTCTCTGGTTGTCTTCCCACTTCCCAAATGCTATTCTTACCTGTCCGGAGGATTCCTGGCTCCCTGCCCGCTCCAGTCATTGCCCATTGCCGCTTCTGCCAACTTCCCGTGTGCATCACAATGTGTGCATCACAATGGGAACGCCTGCATGCTAAAATGTACTGTTGGATGTGAGAATCACGATCTCACAAATTTAACTAAGTTGTATTTGCAATGCGATTAATATAACCTGTATTACTCGCATTGCACATTCAACTTTCATCTGTGTAGAATATAATGAAGATTGAGAATATAGCACTATATTCTCAATCTTCGTTATATTCTAGCAAGCCAACCATTAGGAACCCAGCTTTAAGTTGAATTCGCAATGAGAACATATACTCGCATTGCGAATTCAACCTAGAACTGAATTCCTAATGGTTGGCTTGCTAGAATATAACGACGATTGAGAATATAGTGCCATATTCAATATCTTCATTGATTCTACTAAGCTAACCCAATAGGAAATTTGCCTGTATACACTGTTCAAAGTTCAAATCGCAATACGCGAATATAAATTCGCATAACATTCGCAATATATAGAATAATGCCGAATATTCGATTTCATAGAATATATGATGAATATTTAATCGAATATTCACGAAATATTGCGAAATTGAATATGTCAACTCCTGCTCTTCACTATATGTCACCACAAAATTTTGAAACAGGTTTTTCAGCATTGTATGCAAAAGTGCTCTGTGGCACAACAATGCGTTTTTATTCCCCTAACTACAGAAATGCAGTATGTCACCGCAAAAATTTGAAAACAGGTTTTTCAGCGTTGTATGCAAAAGTGCTCTGTGGCAAAACAATACAGGTTTATTTACCCAACTACAGATATGCAGTATGTCACCGCAAAATTTGAAAACAGGTTTTTCAGCGTTGTATGCAAAAGTGCTCTGTGGCAAGACAATACGGGTTTATTCCCCCAACTACAGAAATGCAGTATGTCACCGCTAAATTATAAAATAGGTAATGTAGGGGGACTTGACCTGCCAGAAAAAAGGAATTTTTCCTCCACTGAGCTACCAGAAAATAACTAGACTAATGTCCCTGGCACACATGCGAGTCACATGCAGTTCCAAGAACACTGCAGTTGCTAAAATTACCACCGACCCCACCTCACTAAGAGTATGTCACAGCAAAATTTTAAAACAGGTTTTTCAGCGTTGTATGCAAAAGTGCTGTGTGGCACTACAATCCAGGTTTTTTCCCCCATCTACAGAAATGCAGTATGTCACCACTAAATTATAAAATAGGTAATGTAGGGGGACTTGACCTGCCAGAAAAAAGGAATTTTTCCTCCACTGAGCTACCAAAAAATAACTAGTCTAATGTCCCTGGCACACATGCAGGTCACATGCAGTTCTAGGAACACTGCAGTTGCTAAATTTGATGCCAACCCCCACCTCACTAACAGATAGATAAAAAATTATTTTGCAGTATCACTGGGCTCAGGGCTGGTTACAAATATGTAGCATAGCACCCTCAATAATTGCTGTATTTTGAATATTTATTACCACCAAGTTCAACAGAATTATTCCCTAATTTATCCCTCACAGCAGCAGCAGCATCCTATCCCTAAACTGAGATGAGCAGAGTGAGCTGCGTTGCTATGTGACTCCAGCTTAAATAGAGGCTCGGTCACATGCTGCACTTGCTTCTTAGGGCAAAGTAGTGAAACACCTGTTGGTTTGATGCCAACCCCACCTCACTAACAGATAGATAAAAAATTGTTTTGCAGTATCACTGGGCTCAGGGGCTGGTTACAAATATGTAGCATAGCACCCTCAATATTGTGTATTTTGAATGTTATTACCACCAAGTTCAACAAATTATTCCCTAATTTATCCCTCACCTTGGCAGCAGCATCCTATCCCTAAACTGAGATGAGCAGGAGTGGCTGCGTTGCTATGTGACTCCAGCTTAAATGAGGCTCGGTCATGCACTTGCTTCTTAGGGCAAAATGGTAAACACCTGTTGATTGTGCCCTGGGGTGTATTAATAGGATAGATATGTACTTCCTATTAGCCGTCCTGCGTTGATTTTACATTGTAAAACTTTTTTTGGGGGGTGTATTAATAGAAAAAAAAAATGTCATAATTGCCGTTCAGCGGTGTAGTTACCTTGTACTACAGCCATTTACATGGTGTAGATAAAAAGCATACATATGTCTCATAACCTGTTCTGTGGTGAATTGTGATTGTTAGATTTTTTTTTTTGTGGTGTAGAAATAGAAAAATAAAAGGAGAAAATATTTGTCAAAATTGGCATTCAGCGGTGAAGTTACATTATACTACAGCCATTTACATTGTGTGAAAAAGAAAATATACATAGGTCCCGGGGCCGTCACCCATTCTGCGGGGAATCGTAAATGTTATATTTCTTTTCTTGTGATGTAGAAAAAGGAAAAAGAATACTCCTTAATTGCCGTTCTGCGGTGAATTGTTTTTTTTTTTTTTTTTTTTTTTGGGGGGGGGGTTTATTAATCAGAAAAATCTATATGTCTTAATTGCCGTTCAGCGGTAAAGTAACATTGTACTACTGCCTTTTGTGGGGGGTATTATTTTAATTTTAATTTAATTGTTTTATCATACAGTATGTCAGACATACAGGTGACAGACCCTTCAAAGGGAATGGGCAGTGGCCAAAATGTCTCCGTGGCAGGCAGCAGAAAAAAGGGAGGGTGGCAGCAGGAGTCACTGCGAGAGGCCAGAGCTCCCGTGTCATCTAGTGGTCGTGTCTGGACCAGCAACCCAGCGGTGCTCAAATGGTTGACTCGGTCTTCGAGTTTGACATCAGACACTTCCAGCCAAGAGTCGGTGGGTTACTCTGACACAACGCTTAGTTGGCATGGCCTAGGAGCAGGCCCTGTGCCCCCACCTGTCCTGTCCTGTCATTTTCAGTTCCCTCAGTGCGACAGTCAGCGGCTTCTGCCCAATCAAGATCTGGAGGACACCTCCGCCGCTTCCTCCGGTAGGTGGGCAAGTAGTAATGAGGAGAGTCATGTTGGAGCAGGGGTTTGCGAGCAGTCAGGCTCCTGGCCCTGAGCCCATTGAGGGAGACATCAGTGATGTGCAGAGAGTAGCAGATGATGATGATGATGATGTAGCTGATTTCACTTGAGAGCCGTGTGAAGAAGGGTCTTCATCATCAGGAGAAGAGGGTGGCAGCTTGCGCATGAGGCTGCGGATGAGCCAGCAGATTGGCAGCAATGGGAAGTCAGGAGCCAAACATGCTCGGGGTAGACCATCCGCTTCGCAGGAGCCTACCAGCCCAAAAAGTAGCAGTGCAGGGGTTCACGGAGGCAGCGGTAGCAGGCAGTCAGCTCGGAGGGTTGGTGGGAAAATGCCATACTCGGCGGTATGGCAATTTTTTGTTAGGCCGCCCGAGGAGGTGAACATGGCCATTTGCCGGATTTGTGGACAGCAGGTATAGCGTGGCCAGGGAGTTATTGTTGGCACCACAACCCTGCATCAACACATGCAGTGTCACCATAAAGTGGTCTGGGAGAACTGTGGCTCCGATGTGATGATCTAGCCTGCTGCAATAAATGCTGCATTACCCAGTGGCACGCACCCAATTTCATGCAGTCAAGGCTCCACCACCGCAGCCAAATGAAGCTGTCTGTCCTTCCCATCATATGCTGGTCCTGATGTTCCTGCTCCTCTTCCTCCTACTCCTCGTCAATCATTCCGACAGCAATCGATCACCGAAGTGATTGCCAACAGACAACAGAATGCATTCACTCATCCAACGGCGCAGAAGCTGAATGTGCTTCTGGCCAAGTTTCTGGTGCTGCAGTCCCTCCCTTTCCAAGTGGTGGACTCTGCACCTTTCAGAGAACTGATGGCTTGTGCCGAGCCAAGGTGGAGAGTCCCAAGCCATAATTTCTTTGCTAAAAAGGCAGTACCAGCCCTGCACACATATGTAGAACAGAGGATGGGCCAGTCCTTGAGCCTGTCGGTGTCTGCCAAAGTGCACGGCATTGCCGACGTGTGGAGCTGTAACTGCATTAAAAGACAATATATGTCCTGTATGGCCCACCTGGTAAATGTGGTTCCTGCCCAGCCACACCAGCAACTTGGCCAGGTGACGCTGCTTCCGTCTCCACGTTCTCATGCCGTTGGTCCTGCGACAATGTCCGCCTCTGCCTCCTCATTTCTCCCCACCTACCCAATCTGTCACTGGGCCACTCTGTGGACTCCTCATGCTGCTGCCACCTCACCACTCTGTGGTCTCCTCATGCTGCTGCTGCCACCTCACCACTCTGTGGTTTCCTCATGCTGCTGCAACATCACCACTATGTCACTGGGCCGCTCTGTGGTCTCCTCATTCTGCTGCAACATCACCACTCTGTGGTCTCCTCATGCTGCTGCCACATGACCACTCTGTGGTCTCCCTATGCTGCTGCCAGATCACCACTCTCTGGTCTCCTTATGCAGCTGCCACCTCAACACTATGTCTCTAGGCCACTTTCTGGTCTCCTCATGCTGCTGCCACCTAAACACTATGTCTCTGGGCCACTCTGTGGTCTCCTCATGCTGCTGCCATATCATCACTCTATGGTCTCCTCATGCTGCTGTCACATCACAACTCTGTGGTTTCCTCATGCAGCTGCCACCTCACCAGTATGTTACTGGGCCACTCTGTGGTCTCCTCATGCTGCTGCCATATGACCACTCTGTAGTTATCTCGTGCTGCTGCCACATTACCACTATGTGGTGTCCTCATGCTGCTGCCCTATCACCAGTATGTCACTGAGCCACTCTGTGGTCTTCTCATGCTGCTCTCACATTACTGCTCTGTGTTCTCCTCATGCTTCTGCCACCTCGATACTATGTCTCTGATGCACTCTTTGGTCTCCTCATGCTGCTGCCTCTTCACCACTCTGTGGTCTCCTCATGCTGCTGCCACCTCAACACTATGTCTCTGGGCCACTCTGTTGTCTTCTTATGCTGCTGCCACATCACCACTCTGTGGTCTCCTCATGCTGCTGCAACATCACCACTATGTCGATGGGCCCCTCTGTGGTCTCCTCATGCTGTTCCCACCTTCCCCACTTCATTACTGGGCCACTATATTATTTGACCCTACTTCTGATCTGTCAGAAGGGAGGAAAAATGACACGCAAAATAAATCTTGTCTATGTAGCAGCTGTAAGGCCTGTATGGTCCCATCAGAATTGGCTTATAATTTAGTAGCCAAAAGGAGGAGTGGGTACAAAACACAGAAGACATGCAAATATTCTATTCATGTGTCATCTATGTTTTGGATCCATGACAGTTGTTTTTGGCTTTAGCAATATTAATGGATTACTGATAGAATGCTGACCAAGTTAAGGCGGATGCTCGACAGGATTCGTTTTTTTTTTTGGGTTATTGTTCTGACGGTTCAGAGGATGGGCAAAATAATCAGTGAAGTCAACACAAACTTACTGCTGACACCCTCTCCACTCTGTCGGGGGGCTCTACTTGTCTAAGCGGAATCGGCTAATGACGGTGTAAAAAGAGAGTGCTTCTTCTTGACGCTAACATCGACCTGTAAGGCACCGTTCACACTTAAGTGAATAAGTGAAATGTGCAGTGATTTTAAGAGTGACATCTGTCATGTGTGTGTCATACTGACTCACAGTATTGTTTCACTACCACAGCAGACTCCCCATGCGCGTTGCTACAGGCAGTATACAGTTGTTTTTTAATGCGATTCACCACCAATAAAGTCGGATCTAATCTTTTCAGAAAATTTGGAAAACTGGCTGAATCGAATTATGACAAGGATGCTTGTAAAGTGTATCTTCTGGTCTATGGATATATACAGCACTAATTACCAGCATTGGGTGGGCTAGAGACATCTGTGGCATGAATTCATTCCATTAGAATCTCTATAGTACTAGGGAAAGCAGCCCAGTTTGGCCTTTTGTCAACTTTAATTGCTCCCCAATCTACAACATTCTCTAATAAATTCTCTGTTCCAGAAAGATGACATCAGAGTTTATAACTAGTGTTGAGCGAACCCGAACTGTAAAGTTCGGGTCTGTAACGAACTTGACGATTTTTGAAAGGCTGCAGGTCAGACAAGCAACATGCCTACTAATGGCATCCATGTGATTGGCTGGTGCATCATGTGACCCAGCCTCTATATAAGCTGTATCACATGTAGCACTGCCCATCATCTCTAAATAGTGCAGGGACAGGAAGAAGGCAGCTGAAGTGAGGGAGAGTGTTAGGAATCTCATATAGTGATTTTTTTGTGGGTGTAATACGCCATCTTTGCACCCCTGACACAGAAAGATAATAATAAATTTGGCTGTTAATTCTGTGGGTGACCTACAGTGATTTTTTTGTGGGTGCAATGCAAAATCTTTGCACCCCTGACACACAAATATAATAGTTTATCCGTCTGTAAGTTAGGTGGGTGACATATACACATTTTTTGTGTGAAGTACACCTGCACTGCATACGTGACAGGGAAAACAATATTGTTAATCCGTTTGTTAGATTGATGGGTGACATCTAACCAATTTTTGTGTGAGGTACACCTACACTGCATAGTTGACAGGGAAATTAATATAGTTAATCTGTTTGTTAGTTCAGTGGATGACATCAAAGAATGAGGAGAGCATCAAATAAGTTACGTGGCCCTGGTCGTGGTCTTGCTGGTGTTGGTGGAGTTCCTGTTGCAGGTAGAGAAGGTGGTCAATCTGTGCCAGCTACACACCCAAATAAAACACCTTCCTCAGGTGCGCGTAAACGACAGAACGTTCAGCGGTGTTTTGTGGGCCCTAATACCGGTGTACGAATGGTGAGGCCAGAACAAGTAAAGGTGGTAGCAGATTAGGTGGCTGATAGTGCCTCCAGTTCCTTCACATGGTCTCCCACCCGGTCCCCTGCTGAAAGCGCAGAGTTGGTACCTGCAGCCCATGGGTATCTGCCTTTTACCTCACCCCCTTGCAAATCAGTCAAGCAGTCTGAGCCCCAAGTCATGCAGCAGTCTCTTATGCTTTTTGATGACTCTGCTGACAGGGTTTCCGTGGGTCGTCCCTATAGCCCTGCCCCAGAAGTGGAAGAGATTGAGTGCACCGATGCCCAACCACTTATGTTTCAGGGTGGGGACATGGGAGGACCAAAGCAGCACATCTCTGATGATGTCAAAACAAAGGTGCCAACTGCTGCAGCTTTCTGCAGTGTGCAGACCGGCAAGGAGATCAGGGGTGAAGAGTGGGTGGAAGATGATATGGAGGATGAAGTGGTCCTAGACCCCACATGGAATCAAGGTCATGCGAGTGACATGTGCATTTCAGAGGAAGAGGTGTTGGTCACACAGCACCAGCCACACAGCAAAGGAGGGAGCAGGGTACAAAAGCAGAGTGGCCGTCCCCTAGCCAGTACGCCTGCTACTGCCCACCACAACCAGGGACGAAGCACACCAAAGCCAGCTCCAAGGAGTTCCCTGGCGTGGCAGTTCTTCAGACAATGTGATGACGACAAAACACAAGTGGTTTGCACGCTGTTCAATCAGAGCCTGAAGTGAGGCATAAATGTTCTAAACCTGAGCACCACCTGCATGACCAGGCATCTAAATGCAAAGCATGAGCTGCAGTGGAGTAAACACCTCAAAAACCACAAAATATCTCAGGCTCCTCCTGCTCCCTCTTCTGCTGCAGTCTCGGCCTCCCCCTCCTCCTCTGGAGTGAGACAGTGGCACCTGCCACCCCACAAACAGAGGATATGGCAGCAACACCACCATCTACGTCACCAAGCATCTCCACAATATCCCATGTAAGCATTCAGCTGTCCAGCTCCAAAACACTGGAGAGAAAGAGGAAGTATCCCCCTACCCACCCCCAATCCCTGGCCTTAAATGCCAACATTTCTAAATTCCTGGCCTTTGAAATGCTGTAATTCCGTCTCGTGGAGACTGAGACTTTTAAAAACTTATGGTGGCTGTCCCACAGTACGTGGTTCCCAGTCGCCACTACTTTTACAGGTGAGCCATCCCTTCCCTACACAACCAAGTTGCAGACAAAATCAGGTGTGCACTGAGCAACTCCATCTGTGGCAAGGTACACATAGCCACCGATACTTGGACTAGTAAGCATGGGATGGGACGTTATATCTAACTAACTGAACACTGGGTAAATACAGTGGCAGCTAGGCCTGAGGCGGATAGCAGTTTGGCGCATGTCCTTCCGCCACCAAGGATTGCAGGACTTTTTTCTTTGCCTCCTGTTACCTCCTCATCCTGCTCCGCTTCCTCCTCTACCGCCTCCCCATCTGGTCAGCGTAACACCTTCACCACCAACTTCAGCACAGCCAGGGGAAAACGACAGCAGGCTGTTTTGAAACTCATCTGTTTGTGGGAAAAACCCCACATCGCGCAGGAGTTGTGGACAGGCATGGAACAACAGACTGATGAGTAGTTGGTACAACTGAGCATCAAGCCCGGCCTGACGGTGTGCGATAATGGGCAAAATCTTGTAATAGCTCTGAGCCTAGCCGGTTTGACGCACATCCCTTGCCTGGTGCATGTGCTGAATTTGGTGGTGCAGAGGTTCCTAAAAAATTACCCCGATATGTCAGAGCTGCTGCAGGAAGTGCAGGCTGTCTGTGCATGCTTTCGGTGTTCTCAACCTGCTGCTGCTCGCCTGTCTGTACTGCAGCGTAACTTCGGCCTTCCCGCTCACCGCCTCATATGCGATGTGCCCACAAGGTGGAACTCCACCTTGCACATGCTGGAGAGACTGTGCGAGCAGCAGCAGGCGATAGTGGAGTTTCAGCTTCAGCACGCACTGGTGGGTCACTCTGCGGAACAGCACCACTTCACCACCAACGAGTGGGCCTCCATGCGGGACGTCTTCTTGAAAAAACGCTTTGGGCGGTGATGGAAGAGGAAGTGGCACAGGAGAATGAGGAGGAGGAAGAGGGATCATTTCCATGGTTATCAGGCCAGTCATTCACAAGTGGCTCGGAGGGTGGGTCCCAACACCACAGAGGCCAGGTACCCAATTGTCCAGCCATGGCACAGTTCTGGAGGATGAGGAGGATGATGAGGAAGGGAACAGTGTTCACAGCAGGGTGGCACCCAAAGCAGCTCATTGGCATCACTGTGCGTGGCTGGGGGGATACAGAGGACACAGACGTTACACCTCCCACAGAGGACAGCTTGTCATTACCTCTGGGCAGCCTGGCATACATGCTGCAGCGGCTGCGCAATGACCGCCGAGTTGCCCACATTCTAACCAGTGCTTATTACTGGGTGGCCACCCTGCTGGATCCCCCTACAAGGATAAAGTGCCATCCTTAATTCCCTCACTGGAGCATGATCGGAAGATGCACGAGTACAAGCGCATGCTGGTAGACACTCTGCTAATGGCATTCCCACCTGACAACGGGGGCTCAGTGGAAGGACAAGGTGAAGGCAGAGGAGGAGGAAGAAGTCGCCAATGCAGCTGGGGCACCTCCAGCACCTCAGAAGGGAGGGTTAGCCTGGCCAAAATGTGGAAAAGGTTCGTTACCACGCCACAACAACCAACACCACCAGCTGATATGCAACATCTTAGCAGGAGGCATTTCAGCAACATGGTGGAGCAGTATTTGTGCACACGCCTACACGTACTGACGGATGCGTCTGCCCCATTCAACTTCTGGGTCTCCAAATTGGGCACATGGCCTGAGCTATCCCTTTACGCCTTGGAGGTGCTGGCCTGCCCTGTAGCCAGTGTATTGTCTGAACATGTATTTAGCATAGCAGGGGGCGCTTTCACTGACAAGTGCAGCTGCCTGTCCACAGCCAATGTGGACAAGCTCACGTTCATTAAAATGAACCAGGCATGGATCCCATAGGACTTATCTGTTCCTTGTGCAGAATAGACATGTAAACCGGCCTCACACAGCCATTGTTAAACGCCAGCACACTTTCTCTTTGTTTTATTTTATATATTCCACAATGTTTTGTGGTCTACCCAAATAATAAAAAAAAAAGTGTTGGCTACCTCCTCCTCCTCCATCGCCGCTTCCACCTACACCGCCATGTCCACCACCTCCTTAACCTCCTAGCCCATATGGACCTCCTCCTCCTACTTCAATATTATTATTTTTAACTTTTATTTTTTTTATAAAAAAAAAAAAAACATTGTTGGCTACCTCCTCCTCCATCGCCACTTCCACCTACAACCCCACATTCTCAACCTCCAACTACACATCCACCTCCTCCTCTGAGTTGCAGGTTAATATTTTTTTATTTTTTTTATTTTTTAAGTCATTTCCCTACCCACATTTGTTTGGTAGGGCACTTATCATGCTCTTACCCACATTTTGCTGCCTTTTGCAGCTCTCTAGCCCTTTCTATTACTCTTTTAGAGCCGTTTTAGTGCCCCAAAGTTCGGGTCCCCGTTGACTTCAATGGGGCTCGGGTTCGGGGTCAAGTTCGGGTCAAGTTCAGGTCCCGAACTCGAACTTTGCGACAAAGTTCGGCCGAACCCAGGAAACCCGAAGTTCCAGGTGTTTGCTCAACTGTAGTCTTTATTTCTGAAGCTGATATTTGAGTCAAGTAGCATTTGAGTCACACGTGAGATATTTAAAAAAAAAGACCTGCAGAATCAGGGTAAAAAATTTGGAGTATTATTTGCATTTTATCACCTGCTTGTGCCACAAAATTGAAAATCTGGAAAAAAAAATAGCTTTTTTAAATTTCACCATAATTTGCATTAATTCCTATGAAACACCTAAGCGATATAACAAACACTTTGTTCAAACACTGTGAGGGGTGCAGTTTTTAAAATGAGGTGATTAATGGGGATATCTAATATATGTGCTTCTCAAAGCCACTAAAAAATGTCCTAAACATTTGCAAAACTGCTGCTAAACTTATAAGTAGAGATTAATGATCTTTTCAAAATTTAGATTCTGACACTTCGCCGATTTTTTCAATTTTTTTTATTCTATCTGAATTAATTTGTCGCAAAGCGCGTTGTAACAGGGATTAAACTTATAGGAATAGTACTACTTAACACACCACTCATATAGGGTGTAAGAATACATTGCACGGCACACGCGCAGTGCACAAATTGGAAAGAAGAGGACCGACCAACCATCTTTTTCCATCTCCCGGTTCCTAAAATCTATTCGATACACGTCCCCTGATAGGGGACGTAACAGGGATTAAACTGATAAGAATAGTACTACTTAACACACCACTCTTATAGGGTGTCACAGTACATTGCGCGGTGCACGCGCAGTGCCCCAAATTGGAAGGAAGAGGACCGACCAACCATCTTTTATCATCTCCCGGTTCCTAAAATCTATTCGATACACGTCCCCTGATAGGGGAAGTAACAGGGATTAAACTGATAGGAATAGTACTACTTAACACACCACTCATATAGGTTGTCACAGTACATTGCACGGCGCACGCCCGGTGCCCCAAATTGGAAGGAAGAGGACCGACCAACCATCTTTTTCCATCTCCCGGTTCCTAAAATCTATTCCATACACCGGCCCCTGATAGGGGACAAAACAGAGATTAAACTAGTAAGAACAGATTTGAAGAATTTAAAAAAAAAAAAGGACAGCCTCTGCGGAGCTGGGTATTTTTTGGCCGCGTTACTGACCGCTCATGTACAACAGCTGTAGGCTCATGCGTCCTTTTGCAGAGGTGACAAACCTGGTCAGTCAAACCCAAGGCAACATCATCGACCTCATCCCATATGCATTTTTTCTGGAGTGTGCCCTGTGAAGAGTGCTGGATCAGGCCGTAGATGAGCATGAAGAGGAAGAGTTGTGGTCACCATCACCACCAGAAGCAGCCTTGTTGTCGTTGATTGCTGGACTTGCGGCAACGCAGAGAGAAGAGTCTGAAGAAGAGGAGTCAGAGGAGAAAGGTGGCTTTGAGGAGGTGGAAGACCAATCACAGCAGGCTTCCCAGGGGGCTTGTTGTCATCTTTCGGGGACCCTTGGTGTTGTACGTGGCTGGGTGGAGGAAGAGACCTTCAATGACGTCAGTGAGGACAAGGAGCGGGACATGGCTAGCTTGGTATCTAACCTTGTGCAAATGGGGAGTTTGCAGTTGTGCAAATGGACTGTTTGTGGTTGTTTGCGGTGCTTTAAACGGGGAGTTTGGTCTGTCAGAGTTTTGTCTGTCACTGTGAAGCGGGCGTAACCCTTACACTACCTGATCGATACAACATCATACCTGATCGTATACACACACTGGATTTTTTAAAGCACGTTATTCCAAACAATTTAGGAATGTTAGGTGATTTATGCCCTTTATGGATTAAAACCCGACTCTGCGTCAACTATGTAATTTTCCATGGGAGTTTTGCCATGGATCCCCCTCCGGCATGCCATAGTCCAGGTGTTAGTCCCGTTGAAACAACTTTTCCATCACTATTGTGGCCAGAAAGAGTCCCTGTGGGTCTTAAAATCAACCTGCCTATTGAAGTCTATGGTGGTTCGCCTGATTCGCCCATTCGCGAACATTCGTGGAAGTCCGCGTTCGCCGTTCGCAAACTGAAAATTTTATGTTTGCGACATCTCTAGTTATAGAATTGATTATCTATTAAACAAGGTGGGCTCCATTCAATTAAATAGTTCTGTGCCCTACACAGGGGATTGATGCAAACTGCACTGTCTCCTAAGTATCCCTTCAGCTTACAGAGCATACACTGTGCTGCAGTCTCGCTATGCCCTCCCTACAGTGTCTGAAAACTCTTCATACGATCTCCCTGCACTGTACATTCACTGTCCCTATCCCAGATTATACTATTATAAGGTCTGTAAAACACTTTCCCTAGCACTTGTCACATCTTTCCCTATGCTCAGTTCACAGGAAAATGGAAGAGACTGGTCAGGATGAGGCATTTTATAGGGCTGTGACATCACAGGAGCTGGCTGATTGGCACAGCATTATGGGTGATCCCTTATTCCTGGACTTCTTACTTTCACTTTGTAACTTGTGCAGCAGCCATTTTAGAAAAAAAATGATTTGTTACCACAAAGCGAGAGGAAATTAAGATTTGTGGTGAATCTGAATTTTTGCTGAAATTCAGATCGAATTCCACTTTATTAACTTTGATTTGCTCAGCACTACTTATATATTATAATAATCCCTCTAACAATCCCGAAAAAAGTTTTTAAAAAGTGATATCAACACAGAGTAGACAATGACAAATGTTAAAAACATTAGAATTGGTAATTTTTTAAAAATGTCTGTTAAATTTTGTTTTAAAAGGGGTTGGCCAGGATATGCCATCAACATCAGATTGGCAGGGCGCCAGTAACGGTACCCCCCTGTTTTGGAGAGAACGCAGTGCTTGTACAAGCACCGTGCTCTCTTCACTGTTTATCTGCTCGCTGTCAACAGTGCAAAGGTGAGCAGTAGTAATTACAACTCTGCCGTACCATTCACTTCAATGGAACGCCTCCTTCCTATTCAAGTGAATAATTGAATTCAATGGGATAGCGGAGTTGCAATTGCACTGCTCGCCTCTGCAATGTTGACGGAGAGCAGGTAAACATTGAAGACAACCCAACGCTCATTCGATAAATTTACATTCATAATCTGGTCCTAGACTTGATTCATAGTTTTTGTGACATTGATGACTAAAAGTGAGATTTGGATCACATTCAGAGAATCTCCCAATTTTGCTCAGGGGGTTAATTGTGGACCTGCCTCATAACCCTACTAGCCTAAATAACCCATCTTACATTGTAATGTATTTCTACAAAGTGTGTGTGAAATCTCAATCCTTTCCTCTCCACATCCCCTCTTATTACCTTGTTTCTGTCTTTATACGTGTTACTTGATTTACAGTACCTTTTACTTTGTTAGCTTTTTGAACGTTTTTTAATACAAAAAGACCTAACCTAGAATATTGTTATGAAACTCCAGAAAAGGCACACTAACTTTAGAGGCATCATATTGAACTTTTTGATATAAGCATACTCTCTTCTTCTAAAAACGTCTGTCTTGTCTACTGTATCTTATTTTTCTAACCATAAGCGGTCTCTTCCTATATGACATTCACTTTATACCTGTTGTTACTTTGAACCATAAAAGTGGCATTTGAACAAAAAATGTTCTTACAATTGTAATTTCAAGGAAACATGATCAAGACAATAAAATGTGAAGTGAGGTATATGATAATCCCAGAGAAATCATATTTGACCCCTTTACTTAAAAGGAAGGATATGCATATTTTAAAGCTCACAATAGTCATTTTGCAATCTCAGCAAAGTTTAAATATGCAAAGATATTACAAATCCTGTTTTTCTCACTGAAAATACTTGTGGAAAATATATTTGTATTAACCAACATCATTTTCCACAAACAATAGCTAAGATGCTAATTTCTACCCTTAAATAGCAAATACAAAGCATTTGTTAATGATTGTAAATTACGCTAAAGGTGCATTCATATCATAGAATTCTTATTGCAGACCTTTCTTATTATCCTGTTTCACAATGCAATATAAAAAGCTGAAAAAACAGTATTTAGCCATAATCACCAAACAGTGCTCAAAGTCTGTAGTCCATGAAATATTCCAACATGAAATAAGTTAGTTCAGAGACAGCATTAGGGGAACATTAAGCATTCTGACAGTGCAACATTTTGGTTGACCAACCCCTTACTCAAGTGTATCCCACCACCATATTTGTCTCCAGGAGATGTCAATCAGTGTGAAACACAGTCATTTTTTATACAGAAATTAACAATAGTTCAACAGTATGCCGAGACAAATCTATATATCAACTATATCCCAATTTCTTAATTTTGGGGTGTTCGGGACACGGACCCAGACCTGAACATTTTCAAAAAAGTTCGGGTTCCGGTCCGTTGTTCGGCGATTTCTTCCCACTTTCTGAAGGGCTGCACAGCAGCCAATCAGCTAGCGTTTTACTTCTTGCATTCAACTTCTGCTACTTAATTGCTCACTGGTTTTTAGGCTGCACTGGTTTTAGCGTTTTTCTGTCACTTTTTTCTGGGGTGATCGGCGGCCATTTTGTGTCTTGTGGTGCACCAGCACAAGCTGCCACCAAGTCCATCAATGCTTCAATACTAGTGGTTTTTTTTCCTATATCCTACATCAGGGGCTTGGCTGTGCTTATTGTCACCCCTAGAAACTCAGGATAGAAATGTCTATATTTTATTGAGGGGTGAAATTCAATTGCCAAAATAGCAATCCCCTAAATCTGGTGTTCCAGCTGTGGCTAGCCAAGTGTAATACTGTCTGGCAAAGGATAGATTTTTTTCTGTGGTGAAATTCAATTGCTTCGGAACCTAGTCAAACTGTGAAATGGTATACGTCCACTATAGTATTGAAAAAGCAAATAAGGTGTTAGAGAGGACGTTAAGAACAAAACAAAAAATCTTTATTGTTCGTTATTACGTAAAAACATGTGGGATAGTCAAACAAAAGTGAGCTTTATGTTGTGCCGATTGGCAATCACATGTATACATGTCCTGCACTAGGATTCGTGCCAGGACAATTAAGTGTGATTGGCAGCGTGATGCCAATGCACCAAACTAGCCCAGCTGTATACACACATAGAATGTCATTGGCTGTACTGACAGATACAGGGGTCCCAGCAAGGAATGTACCCCACCAGTATATCGGTTGTCAGTAGATAAACAATAAACTACAATCCCCACAAAGGGGTGATTATAGCAATAGGGGATCGGTAATGGTGCCCCATATAATAATGTGTGTAGCAGCGTTATGCTGCAGCCATTACAGGTCACTGGCTGGTTAGTGTACTGCCAGCTAACATAGATGATCTGTCTGGCTAAACAAGGAGCATCACTACAGGTTTCTAAGTGGATGGCCTATAGATGTCTCCTCCTAATTAGAATTACATCCCCCGCTCGACGGGGGATGTAATGGGCACCGATAATAAATAATGGAATGTTATGTAATCCAGTGCATCCCACCATCTATAATGATAGCATAGTTCTTCCCTTCAATTTACGACAAGTGCTAGTTGTTGATATACTTTAGCACCTCATATGCCATATATTTTAAATTGTCCCATGTTTATGCCGCCAAGGTGTTCCCTATACCTTTTATTATCATGCGCTTCAGTGATACCACAGTGAGTAAATTGTAGCGCTGCCCGGAGCAGGAGCAGCCCAGATAGTGGATACTAATCTCTGGTTGCTACCGGTGCATAGCCACTCCCTGTGTGTCTTTAAAGTAGGGCGCGTGAACGGCTGCTTCGCTGCCACACTAGCGCCGATACTCTGCATTGGAGTCTCTCCACGTGTCACTCCACGCCGCCCCTCTGAACAGAGGTGCTTGGCGATAATCTCTCTCCATTTGCTTCTGATGAAATGTGTGATAATAACACATAGAAACATGTCGAGCGGGGGATGTAATTCAAACTAGGAGGAGACATCTATAGTGCATCCACTTAGAAACCTGTAGTGATGCTCTTTGTTTAGCCAGACAGATCATCTATGTTAGCTGGCAGTATACTAACCAGCTGGTGACCTGAAATGGCTGCAGCATAACGTTGCTACACACATTATTATATGGGGCACCATTACCGATCCCCTATTGCTATAATCACCCCTTTGTGAAGAGGGAGCAGGGGTAAAAGAAGAACAGTCGCTAAGAGAGTTCGCCTGCTACTGGCTGCCGGCACAAGGGACCAAGCACCCCAGAGGCAGCTTCAAGGAGTTCCCTGGCATGGCACTTCTTCAAACAATGTGCTGACGGCAAGACCCGAGTGGTTTGCACGCTGTGCCATCAGAGCCTGAAGCGAGGCATTAATGTTCTGAACCTTAGCACAACCTGCATGACCAGGCATCTACATGCAAAGCATGAACTGCAGTGGGGTAAACACCTTAAAAACAAGGAACTCACTCTTGCTCCCCCTGCTCCCTCTTCTGCTGCTGCCTCGGCCTCTTCCTCCCCCTCGGGAGGAATGTTGGCACCTGCCGCCCACCAAACAGAGGATGTGCCACCAACACCACCACCTCCGTCACCAATCATCTCAACCATGTCAAATGGCAGCGTTCGGCTCTCCATCTCACAAACCTTGGAGAGAAAGCGTAAATTTGCACCTACCCACCCTCGACCTTAATGCCAGCATTTCTAAACTACTTGCCTTTGAAATGCTGTCATTCAGGCTGGTGGACACAGAGAGCTTCAAACAGCTAATGGCCATGGCTGTCCCACAGTATGTTGTTCCCAGCAGCCACTACTTCTCCAAGATAGCCGTGCCTTCCCTGCACAACCAAGTATCCGATAAAATCAAGTGTGCACTGCGCAACGCCATCTGTGGCAAGGTCCACCTAACCACAGATACGTGGACCAGTAAGCACGGCCAGGGACGCTATATCTCCCTAACTGCACACTGGGTAAATGTAGTGGCGGCTGGGCCCCAGGCGGAGAGTTCTTTGGCACACGTCCTTCCGCCGCCAAGGATCGCAGGGCATCATTCTTTGCCTCCTGTAGCCTCCTCCTTCTACTTGGCTTCCTCCTCCTCTTCCTCCACCTGCTCATCCAGTCAGCCACACACCTTCACCACCAACTTCAGCACAGCCTTGTGTAAACGTCAGCAGACCATTCTGAAACTCATATGTTTGGGGGACAGACACAGGTGAGTCACACTGTGGAACGGCACCAGTGGCGATGACACCATTATCAGCGTTAAAATACCACTTCTCTGTCTCCTTGAGAAAACGCTTAGGGCGATGATGGAAGAGGAGGTGGCCCAGGAGGAGGAGGAGGATGAGGGGTCATTTTTAGCACTTTCAGGCCAGTTTGTTAGAAGTGGCTCAGAGGGAGGTTTTTTGCAACAGCAGAGGCCAGGTACAAATGTGGCCAGCCAGGGCCCACTACTGGAGGACGGGGAGGACGAGGATGAGGAGGTGGAGGAGGATGAGGATGAAGCAGGTTCACAGCGGGGTGGCACCCAATGCAGCACTGGTGTGTGGCTGGGGGGATACGGAGGACGATGATCAGCGTTACAATAACACTTCTATGTCTCCTTGAGAAAATACTTAGAGCGATGATGGAAGAGGATGCGGCCCAGGAGGAGGAGAAGGAGGAAGAGTGGTCATTTCTACCACTTTCAGGACAGTCTTTTAGAAGTGGCTTAGAGGGAGATTTTTTGCAACAGCAGAGGCCAGGTACAAATGTGGCCAGCCAGGGCCGACTACTGCAGGACGAGGAGGACGAGGATGAGGTGGAGGAGGATGAGGATGAAGCATGTTCACAGCGGGGTGGCTGGGGGAAATGGAGGACGATGATGATACGCCTCTCACAGAGTACAGCTTCTCCTTACCTCAGGGCAGCCTGGCACACATGAGCGACTACATGCTGCAGTGCCTGCGCAATGACAGCAGAGTTGCCCACATTTTAACGTCTGCGGACTACTGGGTTGCCACCCTGCTGGATCCCCGTTACAAAGACAATGTGCCCACCTTACTTCCTGCACTGGAACGTGATAGGAAGATGCGCGAGTACAAGCGCACGTTGGTAGACGCGCTACTGATAGCATTCCCAAATGTCACAGGGGAACAAGTGGAAGCCCAAGGCGAAGGCAGAGGAGGAGCGAGAGGTCGCCAACGCAGCTGTTTCACGGCCAGCTCCTGTGAGGGCACGGTTAGCATGGCAGAGATGTGGAAAAGTTTTGTCACCACGCCACACCTAACTGCACCACCACCTGATACGGAACGTGTTAACAGTTGTGCACACCCCTCCACGTACTGACTGATGGTTCGGCCCCATTCAACGTCTCTAAATTGTCCACGTGGCCAGAGCTAGCCTTTTATACCTTGGAAGTGCTGGCCTGCCCGGCAGCCAGCGTTTTGTCTGAATGTGTATTCAGCACGGCAGGTGGCGTCATTACTGACCATCCCTTGTGCAGAATAGACATTTATAACTACCTCCCCTTAACCATATATTCTTGTACTCCAGGGCACTTCTTAATTGAATCCACTTTTTTTAATTTTACCATTATTTTGCAGGGCAACCCAAATTTGAATGAACCTCTCCTCCGTTTGGGTGCCAGGGGCCTAAATATCTGAAAGTGGCCTTCTCCATTGGTGGGTGACATGATGCCTCTTTTGGTGCTGTGGGACCTCTCTCCTCTGTCTGAGTGTCAGGGGCCTAACTTTCACGTACTAGCTTGCTGTCCTGGTGGCAGACATTTAACTCTTTAAACTGTCTAATGACCGCCCCATTGTCTGGGTGTCAGGGGCCTATATGTAATTTAATCATTTGTTGTCTAAGTGGGAGATATTAAACTCTTTTTAATGTCATGACCCCCCAATGTCTGGGTGTCAGGGGCCTAAATTTCACGTACTTGCTTGCTGTCTTGGTGGCAGACAGTTAACACTTTTTACTGTCTAATGACCGCCCCATGGTCTAGGTGTCAGGGGCCTATATGTCGTTTAAATCATTTGTTATCTTGGTGGGAGATATTAAACTCTTTTTACTGTCATGACCCCCCAATGTCTGGGTGTCAGGGCCTAAATTTCACGTACTTGCTTGCTGTCTTGGTGGCAGACATTTAACAGTTTTTACTGTCTAATGACCGCCCCATTGTCTGGGTGTCAGGGGCCTATATGTCGTTTAATCATTTGTTGTCTTGGTGGGAGATATTAAACTCTTTTTACTGTCTAATGACCGCCCCATTGTCTTGGTGTCAGTGGCCTATTTTTCGTTCAATTGCTTGCTGTCTGGGTGAGGGACATTAAACTCTTTTTACTGTCAAATGACCTCTCCTCTGTCTGGGTGTCAGGGGCCTACATAAATGATAATGGCCTGTTCCATTGCAGGTTGACCTGAGGCCTGTGTTGCTATTACGGGACCGCTCTCCTCTTTGCGGGTGCCATGGCCCTGAGTCTGTGAATAAGACCTGTGGCACTGCAGGCAGACACGAATCCTTTTTGGCTGTGATGAGAACTTCAACTCCCATAGCATTCCCACCTGATGCCACCCCAACCTCCTATTCCACCTCCTCCTCCAAGTTGCCAATTGATATTGGTTAATTTTTATTTATTTTATTTTAAGTCATTTCCCTATCCATATTTGTTTGCAGGGGATTTACCTACATTTTGCTGCCTTTTGCAGCCCTCTAGCCCTTTCCTGGTCTATTTTACAGCCTTTTAGTGCCCAAAAGTTCGGGTCCCCATTGACTTCAATGGGGTTTGGGGTGAAGTTCGGGTCGAGTTCGGATCCCGAACCGGAACATTTTCGAGAAGTTCGGCCGAACTTCTAGAGCCCGAACATCCAGATGTTCGCTCAACTCTAAACAAAACCTAACAGTCTCCTTATGTGTCTTTGTTATTTGCTTTTTCATCACATATCACAATTGCACACCATGAAAAATAAACTAGAAAAGCGGCACATTATTTGTTGAAATGCCACTTTTATGGTTCAAAGTAACATCAAATATAGCAGATGATAGCATTCTGTATGTAGTGGAAGCACTATCTCATCTTGTGAACAGACAGAGGAGGTGGCTTGTATATAGATTGTGCTCTTTCTTTTTACATTTGTATAAAAGTAATATAATAGTTGTATGCATAGGCATGCCCAGAATACTGAGCTACTGAACCTATTGTTGGGATAGAGGGGTATACCCTCATGACATCTCAGCTTGACTGGGGTTTACCAGTATGTTTCTCATGTAGAGTCAATAATTTGTCCGTCTGTCTCCACACATTGAGGGTGCTTTTTAAAATAGTAGTCATAATGAGGCTTCTGTTTAAACATATTTCAGTATTTCATGAAAAAACTGCTGTTTTTGTCTTTAATTTATTAGATTCTGATTATATTCAATAAAATGAGTCCCGTCCCGAACTTCGTATCCATAGGAGATGATAATACATGATTTATGTCATAGAGTAGCAGAAATTAATGCATTATGCTGTATTTAAAGGGGTTGTCTCATGAAAAATATTCTACAGTTTTCAAACCAGCACCTGGATCTGAATACTTTTGTAGTTACATATAATTGAATATTTTCCTAGCTATTGTAACGGAAAATATAGATTTTATTGAAGACAGGAGGCCAACATTGTGCATTAACTTTCTTTTACTACACCCATAGCAGCAAGAACTATTACAACAAAAGTTTTTTCAAAACAGATAATCAGTATGTAAATGAGTAACACAGGTAGCCAATCAATAAGCATCCCAGTGTATATAAGATGAAGAGAGCATGGACCCCGCCTCTTTCTTGATGAAGACCAGAGAAGGAGTGGATCTGGTTTGAAGTAATCCGAATATGGCAACAATGGACTAAACGCAAGTCTAGATGATAGGAGACTGGAGTAGCAGTAACTTTTGAGGATGTATGAAAGGGTGAAGTATCCAAGATGTTTTAGTATGCTACGGAGACAAAATATATACAGTCAGGGTTGGGTTAATAGGGAGGGACAATGTTCGCCTCCTGTCTTCAATAAATTTATATTTTCCATTACAATAGCTAGGAAAATCTTCAATTTTATTGCAACAGGAGGCTCTCATTGTGCAAGTTTAAAGCTAAGTAATACGTAAAGATATGTTAATAATAACGATTTATAAAATGGACACAGAGATATGAGAGTCTGGTTTGAAATAAAATGTTTTAAAAGTGGATTCTGAAGACCAGTCTACGGCCTTCAGAATATCAGAGAGGGAGCCTCCTATTTGGAAGACTTTAGTGGATATTGCCCCTCGTACTGAGTGGGCACCAAAGATTGATGTATTAATCCCGGCCATCTGCATGGTAAGTTTAACCTATCTGGATAGTGTAGGAGAGGATACTGGAAGATGTGGTTTACGGAAAGAAATAAGAAGTTGGGACGCTTGAGGGGTGCGTAGAGCTTGGGTCATAAGTTCATATGCTTTTAGACAACGGACAACACATAATTTATTATGGAAGGGGAAAGCTGGGTAGAAAACCGTGTGTAGGTTGGTTTTAATTCATCTAACAATACGGAAGGTTACTCCGTTAGGGGTAAAGGATCTGTGAGAGATGTCCAACGCTTTGACGTCTGACACTCTCTTAACAGAGATGAGACATAAAAGAGCCGTGAGTTTAAAGGAAAGTAGTTTTAGGAATAGGTGTTTGTTGTCCTCCCAAGATGAGAAAAGGTTTAGAAGGAGGATAACATCCCAAATGTAATGATATCTAGGCTCAGGAGGTTTCCTAAAACATATGCCCTTCATAAGTCTGCAGATCATCGGGTGTTTACCAACAGGGATGGAGTTAACAGGGGCATGTTCCGATGATATAGCAGGGCGGTAAAGGTTTATGGTTCTTTACGCCTTCCCTGATTCAAAGAATGCAGATAAAAAATTTGGGTAAAAGATGCATGAACGGGATCCAGGTTCCCTTGAGAGCACCAATGAAGCCAAATTTTCCAGGCTGAACTACAAGCCTTTCTAGTACCTGGTGCCCATGTGTCAGAGAGGATGTCAAGAGTAGATTGTGAAAGGCCGTGATCGAATCTTGATTGCCTGAGATCAACCAGGCTACTAATGATAGGAGTCTCGACAAGATCAGAGGGTGAGGATCCATGTGAGGTACAGGGCTGGTTCTAGCTTTATTAGACAGAGGTTGTCATGTACTATATGATATCTGATTTTTATTTAATACATTAGTCATGGGATAACCCCTTTAACACTACACTGTGTACATTAATGAATGTGCTTATACTAATGTTGAGCATACTAAAATTAATAAAACTACAATATTATTATCTATTGTTATACCTTTCAGTATGTCAGACATAACTTTTTTAAGAGGCAATGCAGTTTTTTCTTGACCTCTTCCGGAAAAGCTCCATGGAAATATAGTAGGGGTTTATAAAGCAGGCTTACAGGCTGAGCGTGCTCGACATACTGTATGTCAACTGTATAATACAGCTGACGCCCACCAGCAATGACCAGGATAGAAGATAACGGCAATCCCGGTCATTTAACCCTTGAGATGCCTTGGTCGATAGTGACGGCCACACCTGACAGCTTATTCAGATGGAGTGGGCTCCCTCTGATGTCTGATGTCTCCACCTTCATGGAGAAATTACAGCGTGCTAATTGATTTCTATAGGAACATGGGCTTTGTGAAAATAAATAGAGTTGAGCGAACACCTGGATGTTCGAGTTCGAGAAGTTCGGCCGAAGTTCACTAAAATGTTCGGGATGGGATCCAAACTCGACCCAAACTTGACCCTGAACCCGAAACCCATTGAAGTCAATGGGGACCCGAACTTTTGGGCACTAAAAAGACTGTAAAATAGACCAGGAAAGGGCTGGAGGGCTGCAAAAGACAGCAAAATGTAAGTAAATCCCCTGCAAACAAATGTGGGATAGGGAAATGACTTAAAGTAAAATAAAATAAATAAAAATTGACCAATATCAATTGGCAACTTGGAGGAGGAGGTGGAATAGGAGGTTGAGGTGGCGTCAGGTGGGAATGCTATGGGAGTTGAAGTTCTCATCACAGCCAAAAAGGATTCATGTCTGCCAGCAGTGCCACAGGCCTCATTCACAGACTCAGGGCCATGGCAACCATACATGGGAGTTGACGTTCACATTACAGCCAAGAAGGATTCATGTCTGCCAGCAGTGTCACAGGCCTCACTCCCAGACTCAGGCCAATGGCAACCATACATAGGAGTTTAAGTTGTCATCACAGCCAAGAAGGAATCATGTCTGCCTGCAGGGCCACAGGCCTTATTCAAACATTCAGGGCACGGGACCCACAAAGAGGAGAGTTAAAATCACGCCAAGACAGTATTGATTTCACCCAGCAATGCCACTAGCCTCATTCACAGATTCAGACCCATGGCACCCACAAAGAGGAGACTTGCAATCATGCCAAATCAGTATAGATTTCACCCAGCAGTGCCACAGGCTTCATTTACTAATTCAGGAGGACCATGGCACCCGCAAAGAGGAGAGCGGTCCCATAACAGCAACACAGGCCTTAGGTCAACCTGCAATGGAACAGGCCATTGTCATTTAAGTAGGCCACTGACACCCAGACAGAGGAGAGTTCATTTGAGAGAGTTTAATGTCTCTCACCAAGACAGCAAGCAATTAAACGAAAAATAGGCCCCTGACACCCACACAATGGGAGGTCATTTGACATCAAAAAGAGGTTAATGTCTCCCACCAATACAGCAGGTGATGAAACAGAATATAGGCCCCTGACAACCAGACAATGTAGAGGTAATCTGACAGTATAAAGAGTTTAATATCTCCCACCAATGCAGCAAGCGATGAAACGAAATATAGGCCCCTGACAACCAGACAATGTAGAGGTCATTTGACAGTATAAAGAGGATAATGTCACCCACCAAAGCAACAAATGATTAAACGAAATATAGGCCCCTGTCACCCATACAATGGGGCGGTCATTTGACAGTAAAAAAAAGTTTAATATCTCCCACCAAGACAACAAATGATTAAACGACATATAGGCCCCTGACACCCAGACAGAGTAGAGGTCATTTGACATAAAAAAAAAGGATAATGTCACCCACCAAAGCAACAGGCGATTATCTGAAATGTAGGCCCCTGGCACCCAGACAGAGAAGAAAGGCCCCATAGCAGCAAAAGAGGCATCATGTTACCCACCACTGGAACATGCCACTTTCAGTAATTTAAGCCTCAGCACCCAGACAAAGGAGAGAGGTCCCATAACAGCAAAACAGGCATCATGTTACCCACCGATGGAACAGGCCACTTTAAGTAATTTAAGCCCCAGCACCCAGACAGGGGAGAGAGGTCCCATAGCAGCAAAACAGGCATCATGTTAACCACCAAAGGAAGAGGCCACTTTCAGTTATTTAGGCCCCAGCACCCAGACAGAGGAGAGAGGTCCCATAGCAGAAAATCAGGCTTCATGTCACGCACCAAAGCAGCAGGAGATTAGCTGAAATGTAGGCCCCTGGCACCCAGACAGAGGAGAGGTTCATTCAACTTGATGTTGCCCCCAAAATGGTACAATTAAAAAAAGAGGATTCAATAAAGAAGTGCCCTGGAGTACAAGAATGTATGGTTGAGGGCGAGGCAGTTATACATGTCTATTCTGCACAGGGGATGGACATGTCCTGTGGGATCCAAGCCTGGTTCATTTTTATGAACGTCAGTTTGTCCACGTTGGCTGTGGACAGTCGGCTGCTTTTGTCTGTAATGACGCCCACTGCCATGCTAAATACACGTTCAGACAATACACTGGCCACCGGGCAGGCCAGCACCTCAAAGCATAAAAGGCTAGCTTTGGTCATGTGGACAATTTGGAGACCCAGAAGTTGAGGGGTGTGCACACGTACTGTTCCACCATGTTGTTAAAATGCTGCCTCCTGCTAACACGGTCTGTATCAGGTGGTGGTGCAGTTAGCTGTGGCGCGGTGACAAAACTTTTCCACATCTCGGCCATGCTAACCCTGCCTTCAGAGGAGCTGGCTGTGACACAGCTGCATTGGCGACCTCTTGCTCCTCCTCTGCCTTCGCCTTGTGCATCCACTTGTCCCTCTGTGTCAGTTTAGAATACTCTCAGGAGCGCGTCTACCAACGTGCGCTTGTACTC
Organism: Bufotes viridis; assembly: GCA_033119425.1. NCBI lineage: Eukaryota > Metazoa > Chordata > Amphibia > Anura > Bufonidae > Bufotes > Bufotes viridis. Next base: position 274,431,001 of record CM065593.1, on the reverse strand, counting down.
GCGCATTTTCCTATCACGCTCCAGTGTGGAAATTAAGGTGGACATGTTGACTTTGTACCGGGGATCCAGCAGGGTGGCCACCCAGTAGTCAGCACACGTTAAAATGTGGGCAACTCTGCTGTCGTTGCTCAGGCACTGCAGCATGTAGTCGCTCATGTGTGCCAGGCTGCCCAGAGGTAAGGACAAGCTGTCCTCTTTGGGAGGCGTATCATCATCGTCCTCCATTTCCCCCCAGCCACCCCGCTGTGAACATGCTTCATCCTCATCCTCCTCCACCTCATCCTCGTCCTCCTCGTCCTGCAGTAGTCGGCCCTGGCTGGCCACATTTGTACCTGGCCTCTGCTGTTGCAAAAAATCTCCCTCTAAGCCACTTCTAAAAGACTGTCCTGAAAGTGGTAGAAATGACCACTCTTCCTCCTTCTCCTCCTCCTGGGCCGCATCCTCTTCCATCATCGCTCTAAGTATTTTCTCAAGGAGACATAGAAGTGTTATTGTAACGCTGATAACGGCGTCATCGCCACTGGCCATGTTGGTGGAGTACTCAAAACAGCGCAACAGGTCACACAGGTCTCGCAATGAGGCCCAGTCAATGGTGGGGAAGTGGTGCTGTTCCGCAGTTTGACTTACCCGTGCGTGCTGCAGCTAAAACTCCACTATGGCCTGCTGCTGCTCGCACAGTCTCTCCAGCAGGTGCAAGGCGGAGTTCCACCTGGTGGGCACGTCGCATATGAGGCGGTAAGTGGGAAGGCCGAAGTCACGCTGTATCGCAGACAGGCGAGCAGCGGCAGGATGAGAATGCCAGAAGCGCACAGATGGCCCGCACTTTATGCAGCAGCTCTTACATGTCAGGGTAGTTGTAAATTAATTTCTGCACCACCAAATCCAGCACATGCGCCATGCAAGGGATGTGCGTCAAACAGACCGACGAGTAGTTGCCGGTTTGACTAGTCCCAGAGCTGCCACAAGATTTCACCCATTATCGCACACCACCAGGCTGGGCTTGAGGCTCACCAGCAGTAACCACTCGTTGGTCTGTTGTTCTATAACCCGCCACAACTACTGCGCGGTGTGAGGCCTGTCCCCCAAATACATGAGTTTCATGGTCTTCAGCACATTGTGTGAAAAAGTGCCATGCCAACTCCTTGAAGCTGCCTTTGGTGTGCTCGGTCCCTGGTGGCGGTGGCCAGTAGCAGACGAACTCTCTTGGCAACGGCTGTTCTGCTTTTGCACCCTGCTCCCTCTTTTGCTACGCTGTTGGCTCTGTCTCACCACTGCCTCTTCCTCTGAACTATAAAAGTCAGTGGCACGACCTTCATTCCATGTGGGGTCTAGGACCTCATCGTCCCCTGCATCGTCTTCCTCCCTGACCTCCTGTTTGGTCTGCACACTGCAGAAAGACGCAGCAGTTGGCACCTGTGTTTCGTCTTCATCAGAGACATGCTGACTCTGCTGAGGTGCTATTCCCATGTCCTCATCAGGAAACATAAGTGGTTGTGCGTCAGTGCATTCAATGTCTTCCACCGCTGGGGAAGGGCTAGGTGAATGCCCTTGGGAAACCCTGCCTGCAGAGTTTTCAAACTGCATAAGAGACTGCTGCATAAGTTGAGGCTCAGACAGGTTCCTGATATGCATGGGGGTGATGTGACAGACTGATGGGCTTTGTTTTCAGGCGCCACCTGTGCGCTTTCTGCAGAAAACTGGGTGGGAGATAATGTGAACCTGCTGGATCCACTGTCGGCCACCCAATCGACTAGCGCCTGTACTTGCTCAGGCCTTACCATCCTTAGAACGGCATTAGGCCCGACCAAATATCGCTGTCGTTTCTGCCGGCTACTGGGACCTGAAGTAGTTGGTTCACTAGGACGTGTAGCCTTGGCAGAATGGCCACGTCCTCTCCAAGCACCAGAGGGTCCACTAACACCACCACGACCATGTGCGCGTCCCTTATTAGTTGTTTTCCTCATTGTTACCGTTCACCACAATAAGGAAAAACTTATTTGGCCCAATGTATAGAGTTTAAATTAAGGCCTTTTTTTTTACAGGCACCTAATACTATCTAGCTATCTATTTATGTACCGTACTACCCTAATACAGGCACAGCAGAAACCACTGATTTAGGGGAATATCAATTTTAGGCCTAGTATTTAGGCATTGGCTGAACGGTATCCTTTTACGGACAGAATTACACTTGGAGATGCACAGTAGCGTGTTCAAATATAGAGGATTTAGCTTTAAGCCTTTGTATTTAGACCCTGAGTGTAATATCCCTTTTACGGACAGAAATACACTCAGTGATGCACAATAGTGTGTGCAAAGATAGAGAATTACGCTTTCAGCACTTGTATTTAGACCTTGATTGTAATAAACCCTTTTACTGATATAAATACACTCGGAGATGCACAGTAGCATGTGCAAATATAGAGGATTACGCTTTCAGCACTTGTATTTAGACCTTGAGTGTAATATACCCTTTTACGGAAAGAAATACACTTGGAGATGCAAAGTAGCATGTGCAAATATAGAGGATTACGCTTTCAGCACTTGTATTTATACCTTGAGTGTAATATACCCTTTTACGGACAGAAATACACTTGGAGATGCACTGTAGCGTGTGCAAATATAGAGGATTATGCTTTCAGCACTTGTATTTAGACCTTGAGTATAATATACCCTTGTACGGACAGAAATACACTTGGAGATGCACAGTAGCATGTGCAAATATAGAGGATTTAGCTTTCAGCCCTTGTATTTAGAAAATTAGTGTAATAAACCCTTTTACAGACAGAAATACAATTAGAGATGCATAGCAGCGTGCGCAAATATAGAGGATTTATTTTTCAGGCCTTGTATTTAGACGCTAACACGCTGAGTGTAATATACCATATTACGGACAGAATTACACTTGGAGAGGAACAGCGGAAAGCACAGATGTTTAGGATTTCTATTTCAGGGATTTTATTTAACCACAGAAAAAAATCTATCCTTTGACGGACAGTATTAGAGTTGGCCAGCCACAGCTGGAACACCAGATTTAGGGGATTGGTATTTTGGCAATTGAATTTCACCCCAGAAGAAAAAAAATCTATCCTTTTACGGACAGTATTAGACTTGGCCAGCAACAGCTGAAACCATTGATTTAGGGGGTTGGTATTTTGGCAGTTAAATTTTACCCCTCAATAATATATAGCCATTTCTATCCTGAGTTTCAAGGTGGGACCGTGGGACAATAAGCACAACCCCTGATGTAGGATATTGCAAAAAAAAAAACTACTATTGAACTCAAAAATGTATGTTGAACTTGGTGGCAGCTCAAAACATGTGCTGGTGCCCCAAAAGATCACAAAATGGGCGACGATCACCCCAGAAAAAAAATTACAGAAAAACGCTCTGGGCAGCCTAAAAACCAGTGAGCAATGAACTAACAGAAGTTGAATGATTCACAGCTGTAGATCGATCACTTCATTAAGTGGTTTTGCTGAGTCTTCCCTGCTTAATCTCGCCCTCACAGCAGCTGCATCCTATCCCTACACTAATCAGAGCAGAGTGACAGGCAGCACTACGTGACTCCAGCTTAAATAGTGGCTGGGTCACATGCTGCACTTGGCCAATCACAGCGATGCCAATGGTAGGCATGGCTGTGATGGCCTCTTGGGGTAAGTAGTATGACGCTTGTTAATTGGCTGCTTTGCAGCCTTTCAAAAAGCGCCATAGAAATCGCCGAACACCGAACCCGAACTTTTACGTAAATGTTCAGGTCCGGTCTGTGTCCTGAACACCCCAAAGTTCGGTACAATCCTAAACTGTACAGTTCAGGTTCGCTCAACACTAAAAATAAACAATAAAAAATATGCATAGTTTGTATTGTCATGTCTTAAAATGTCCAACTCATTAAAATGCTAAAATTTGGATCCCGTATAGTGAACTATAGTGAATAGACCCCAGATCAGATCCCCATATCAAATTAGACCTCAGATCAGATCCCCATATCAAAACTCAGATCAGATCCCCCTATCAGATCCCCAACAGATCTCAGATCAGATCCCCATGTCAGGCTCCTATCAGAGCTCAGATCAGACCCCCATCAGAATTTAGATAAAATAAATGAACTTACATCTCTACAGATCAGCAGATCTAGAGGTCCTTACGGCACTCACCGCTTCCCGGTCTTCTCTGGGCATAACCATGCACTGTGACGTGACTGCGTACAGCATTAGGTCATAATGCATGCACTACGTCCTGACGCTGTACACAGCCACAGCATGTGCAACATGGAGCTCAGAGGAAGACCAGTGTATGGTGAGTACAGGTAGATATATATTTATATATAATATATATATATATATATATATATGATAAAGCAGAGCAGCACTCAAATAAGTAATAGAAAACGGAGGATGTTTATTCACCCAGAAGCTCTAACATGAAGCCTTTCTCAAGCTTGGGAAAGGCTTTATGTTGGAGCCCAAACGTCACGTCACTTCTGGGTGAATAAACATCCTCCATTTTCTATTACTTGTCAGAGTGCTGCTCTGCTTTTTCTTTTTTACATTTTGGGGACGTTTATCTATTGGAGCTAGCACCCATCTTCTCCTCAGGTTTGTGCTGCCATTCATTACATTTATATATATATAATTTTAGTAGCAAGTTTATATGCTGTTAATCTATAGTATAACTATTAATTCTGTTGGAAAATATAGTCTGACTGTAAATGACCTTATATTCAGAATGACTTTAAAGAATGAAATGCAGTAAGTCATTTTTAATTTCGTAAAAGCAACATATAATGAGAGGAAATCGCTACTTAGTACCATGGTTAATATATTCATTTTAGTTTACCTTTAAGTGAAATGATACAATACTGCAGAAATCTAACACCAGTAGTATTCTTTTAAGTATCTAATCCTCCAGGTATTGTAATGTAATATACTTAAATTCTCAAGATCTTTTCCAGATCTACTAGATAGCCAACATGTCAGTCTTTTTTGACTGGTAGCGCCGTAAAGAGTTAATTCCCATAAAGAGAGCAGCAGTAATGTTATTCTTCAATAAAAACAATAAAAACTATAAACTTTTTTTTTTTACAACACACCTGTGATTTGACATGGAAACACTGAAGGTGCAGATGCTTCATGTATTCCCTGTTGTGCCTTTTTAAACACCTCCACATATGGTTTACCTCATGCCTGTGAAACTGCTTGTTGTTTATGCCATATAAACAGAACAGATTGATTTTACACCACGGAAAGTCAATGAATTACACTGTGAAGGGAAAAACAAATTCTACACTACTGTGGTTTGTGGAGTTTCTATCATTAAGGATCATGTAGGCTCAAGGCCAAAGGAAGTATGTTATTTATATAGTGATTTAACTTAGGTAAATTAGAGTGATAATAGAGTACCGTTGAGAGAGTGGTTACCCACAGCATCATTTACATGACACATGCTGTGATTAGTTTTCAATTGGTATGGACCACTGCAAATTGCTAACATTTAAGTCTAGCAAAGCAGTTTCATATTCTCTATATTTGCATAATCAATTTGAAACTTATAGAATATATAGTCAGATGTACTGCTTTGCAGGGCCCCTCCAGTAAAAAATAATATATATATATAGAAAAGGAAAAAATGGCAGCACTGAGAGACCAAACAATGAAGCTGGTGGGTGCTAGGTCCAGGGGTTAAAGCCAACCCTTAAATGCAGACAAGGAAAATGGACAGCACTCCAAAGCGTAAATAAAATTCTTCCTTTATTCACCCATGTGGTGTACAAGCGACGTTTCGGCCCAGCAATAGAGCCTTTCTCAAGCGAGCTGGGCCGAAACGTCACTTGTACACCACATGGGTGAATAAAGGAAGAATTTTATTTACGCTTTGGAGTGCTGTCCATTTTCCGCGTCTATATATATATATATATATATATATATATATATATATATCAGCATCACTTTGTATTTTTACATGCTCAAAATTTTTACACAGTTAAGGCTTTCTGTTCTCTTTTATTTCTACATATATTCCATTTTACAACATTAATGGCCCCTATCTCTATCACTGCAAGGCCAGTAACTGAGTCAGGTGTAAATATAGTCCAGAGGAAAGACAGCACTACTAACAGGTCCTTATCGGCAAATCCAAGAAGTGGCAGTGCCAGCAGTGTCAGGCCCTAGCCTTCCGGGCCCCTGGTAACCATAAGAGATGTGGAGAAAGCCATGGCACTCAATGTCTTCAATGCGGTTTTAAAGTTTATTTACCAACTGTGCGACGTTTCGACTCCTGTAAGTCTTATATGCTTGAAAAAAACTCACAGGAGTCGAAACGTCGCACAGTTGGTGAATAAACTTTGAAACTGCATTGAAGACATTGAGTGCCGAGGTTTTTTCCACATCTCTCATGAGTTAGGTATAAAGCCATTGCAGCTCAGTACATAAATGTCAGTGGATGGTGCACTCAACTAAGCTCCAACAGAGGTAAAATGTAGACTGGAATTTGAAATGATGTGTCATGTAGACATAAATCAGAGATAATTTTACATCTTAAAGGGGTTGTCAAGGATTTTAAAAACATTGCTGCTTTCTTTCAAAGACAGCACCACCCCTGTCCATAGGTTGCATGTGTTATTGCAGCTCTGCCTTATCGACTCCAATGAAGCCAAGCTCCAGTACCTGACATAATCCATGGACATTGGTGGTGCTTTCTTTTTTGTAAAGAAAGCAGCCATGTTTTTTTAAATCCTGGACAATCCATTTAACTTTATCCAAGCCCTAGCATCACTGGTGTCATGTTGGTATCCTGTAGGGGTAGTCCTCATCATAACCTTATATTGTTAAGTACACTGAATTTCTTATTCAGGCTTGGAAGGGGCTCATGACCACATTGCTCTTGTTATAGTAGCACAGAATTCAGTTGGGGAACAGTGGGGGTATCTGTAATGGCACATTCAGGTAAATGAAACTTTGGGAGCATGCAAAGCTCCATGACTTTGACCAAAGGATTAATTTTTAGTTTTTCCCTGGAGTGACTTTAAGTACAAATATATGTACATCTGTACCAAGAGATTAATGAAGTGTATTAACAAAGCTATATAGAATGATATTTGAAGATTTAAAAAAGTTATGCTTCCTTAAAAATAAGCAGATCATGGGGTGTTCTACTAATCGGACACCAATTAGCTGCTGTAATGCAGAACTTGGCAACAAGCGTTCAAAAACCCCTGCTGTCCTCAGGATAGGTCATCAATCTCTGATTGGCAGAGGTCTGACTCCTGGCTTTCCTGTTGAAAAGTGCCATGGTGCTCAGGTGATTGGTGCAGTCTCTTCCTTGTCCTATGATGTTGCATCGATTAGTTACATGGCTTTTCTGCAGTTCATCCTAATTCAAATTAATGGGATTGAGCTGCAATACCAAGTACAACTGCTATACACTTTATGGTGCTATGCTTGGCATACAATGATGAGGTTGCAGGACTTGCCCAGTATAACTGTACAATCAATACTGCATTGAAAATAAATTAATTTTACTTTATATTTGCATTAAAAATATTGTTTTAGTTTTTTATGTATATTATATTTTCCTCTTTGGTAATGCCCCATGGTGCTCATCCTTCTGGCCTACCTTCTCCTGCATTCAAAGGTCATGCTCAGTAGAGTAACTGCTCCCTTCTCCCCTAGTGATCTTATGATGAAGAAGGTGAAGCTGCCTGTGCACCTTTTATTTATCCATCTTCTAAATTCATAGAAATACATAGCTATAACTTTCTCTAGTCAGTGGAGAAGTGAATTGTGGGGGCAATATCTATTATATGTATCTCTGGGGCTATATGTGAAGGGCTATTATCTATAAAGGGGAAAGTGTTTAAGGCTATACACACCTTTGGAGCAATTTTTTCTTTTTTTTATTATTGCATTGTACTCATTATGAGCTAAAAAAAAAAAAGTTAAACCCCTTTCTGTGTACAGCCTTTAGATTCTCTACAAGCAGGCTCAGTATTTTTACTGTGTTCCTCCAGGCAGCTCAGCTGAGGGCTCCTTATGCCGGACCTCTGACCTTATAAACACTTATTATAGCTCCATTCTTATCTTACTGATAAAAATATGACTTAAATAAGTGTTTTAGAGCTATTAGTAACTTAGAGATATGGGTTATTAAGAGGACCAGCACAAAGTGAAAGTAAAAGTATGATTCTCAAAGTCAGGCACAAGTTAACGCTTTATGACAAATCTGCTAAATATTTTTAATAAAGACCAATTAAAAAATGATATGAATCCCAAAATGAGTAAAATGGTATCATAAAACATTTTCCCCCAAAGGTGTACATAGCCATTATTAAGATCTAATTACAATTCATCCTGGTTGATGCAGGAACTTGACAATATTCTGCCCAGCCACACAAGGGGAAGAAAGTCCTCCAGATATGTAAGTAAAAAAGTTTTACATTTGTTTTACATTTGCAGAATAACCTCTTTAACTAGTGGAAATCTATTTCATGATCAAGGTTTGAAATGAGGAACTCTCCTCATTTTACTTACAATCTCTTGGTTGTTTGAAAATGATTTTTGTAAACAAGACAGCACTTGTGAGGGCTACAAGGAGAATTCCCTCAGTGCCCTCTCTGAATGGAATAGTAGAGCACATGCCAGTTCACTGCTTCATTTATTTCCATCAAGCTCTACAAAAAAAATCAAGCAGATCACGAGATTGAATAATACACTTTGTGACAGAGTATATAGAGATAAGCACAACTTGAAGTTACTCACTTGGTGTTGTTGTGATCAGTCACAACAAATATAATAGCATAAATTAGGCCCCAGCAGGCGTTCAGATCAGCCGCAAGGGTCCCACGATCCATATCACTTGGAGTAAACGAAAAATACCTCTTCAGATGAGAAAACAATTGTATCAAAGATAAAAATGTGAAAATAATCTCTTGTACCCATGCTAGAACCAGTGTACAGTATCTTTATTCAGGATAGCAGTTAAAAGTCTATAGATAAAATGTGTTTGGGGAACAACCCCTGAAGAAGGGGTTGAAGGGGCTGGTCCCCAAAATGCATTTTATCTATAGACCTTTAAGTGATTTCCTAACTAAAGATACTTTATACTTGGTCTAGATTGGGTACCAGTGTTTTTATTAATTTTTGTTCATACTATTCATATCTATCGGACTGACAATAGTATAGTGTAAGAATTGACATAAAAAAGTAACGGTTACATCCATTACAGCTCCAGAATCCATAACAGCTCTAGTGTCACAAAAACACAGACTCCTGTAGTAAAACTTTCTTTGTTACCTGTTGCAATCAATCAGATCTCAGCTTTCATTTTACCTGAGCAGTTTAAGAAATGAGTACCTCTGACAGTCAGAGGTACTCTTTGCGAAGGACAGTAGTGTTGTTGTGAGTGTGTCCAACATGTTGCATTCTAATCAACAAAGAATTGCAGTAGTTATTGGTCTATGTACACACAGGCTCACTCAAAGAAATACAGCATTACTTTGCTAGTCTATTTCTGGAACTTCCCGTTCCTGCATAGAGCAGTGTGCAAAATTTGGTGTACAAGTGATTTAAACACAGAGACCGTGACTTATGCCAAAAAATAGCCAACCATGTGTTCAGACCTCAGACCTTCCACTGCAGACATCCAGGAGAGGATTATAAGAAGCCCAAGTGGCAAAACCAACTTCCACCATCTCCAGTGATGGGCTATATCATTCTTCTATTATACATTATCTTGTACAAACTACACAAGGGTAATAGGGTTCTATTCTTCATAGTCCAGATATGCATGGACTAGAATTGTGGTCCACGTAGTTTTGTGTGAAGGTCTGTGTCAAAAACCAAGACTTTCAAGAGAAGTTATGTTTTCGTGGTCTAGTTCATTGTACTCAATGAAGCAATTTTTTTTTTTTGTCAACAAAATCTATTTATAAAATTTTATTCTGTATTCTTCTGATAAGGATCTTAAATATGGTTGCAAGACCTTAGCACCGAGGCTTCCTCTCTGTGTACAGCAGGTCAACCCTAATAATTATGTCATTAGTATTCCCATGGGGATATCCATTCATGGTTTGATTAGGGTTGAGTGAACCCGAACTGTAAAGTTCGGGTTCGTGTCAAACTTTAGGGTTTTTGGTACCCGGACCCGAACCCGGACATTCCGTAAAAGTTTGGGTTCGGTGTTCGGCAATTTCTTGGCGCTTTTTGAAAGGCTGCAGGGCAGCCAATCAACAAGCGTTTTACTAGTCTGCCCTTAGAAGCCATCACAGCCATGCCACTATATAGGCTGGAGTCACGTAGTGCCGCACGTCACTCTGGTCTTCTCAGTGTAGGGATAGGATGCTGCTGCTGCTGTGAGGGAGAGATTAGGGAAGAATTGTATTGAACTTGGTGTTGTTCAATCTTCAAACTACAGCTATTATTGAGGGTGCTATGCTACATTTTTGTACCCAGCCCTGAGCCCAGTGACACTGAAAAATAACTTTTAATCCATTTGCTACTTCGGTGGGCATCGGTGGCAATTTTTGCAAGTGCAGTGCACTTGCAACTGCATGTGAACTGCATATGTGCCAGGGACATTACTTTAATTCTGTTCTGGTAGCTCAGTGGAGGACAAATTCCCTTTTTTGGCCAGTCAAGTACCCCTGTGTCCTGCATTGCATACCTGGCAGTAAAATTTATTCAATTACATCAGTCTGTCACATAGTTTTGTGACCTAAAGCGATTTTTTATCTTTGTGCAACAGGCACTGCATATTTGACAGTCCAATAACACCATTAAATACAGCAGTTACCTTGCTGATATAAAAAAGCACACTTTTTTTTTGCTAGATAGTACATTTACATTCTTGGGTGACATTAACACAGTTTTGCTATATACAAACCCCTGCTTTGCATAAGTGACAGGGAGGTAAATTTTCTAAAAATCTTCTGTTACATTCTTGGGTGACATTAAACCAGTTTTGCCATCTACAAACCCCTGCTCTGCATAAATGACAGGGAGGTAAATTTGTAAGAATCGTCTGTTGCATTCTTGGGAGACTTTAACAAAGTTTTGCCATATAAAAACCCCTGCTCTGCATAGGTGACAGGGAGGTAAATTTGTAAAAATCGTCTGTTACTTTCTTGGGTGACATTTTACAATGTTTTCTGTATACAAACCCCTGCTTTGCATAGGTGACAGGGAGGTAAATTTGTAAACATCGTATGTTACATTGCTGGGTGACATTTTACTATTTTTACCCTATACAAAACCCTGCTCTGCATAGGTGACAGGGAGGTAAATTTGTAAAAATCGTCTGTTACTTTCTTGGGTGACATTTTACAATTTTTGCTGTATACAAACCCCTGCTCTGAATAGGTGACAGGGAGGTAAATTTGTAAAAGTTGTCTGTTACATTGGTGGGTGACATTTTACCCTTTTTGTCGTATACAAACCCCTGCTCTGCATAGGTGACAGGGGGGTAAATTTCTAAAAATCCTCTGTTACATTCTTGGGTGACATTTTACAATTTTTGCCATATAAATAAACCCTGTTCTTCATAGGTGACAGAGAGGAAAATTTGTAAAAATCGTCTGTTACATTCTTGGCTGATATTTTACTATTTTTGCTGTATACAAACATCTGCATCTGCATAGGTGACAGGGAGGTAAATTTCTGAAAATCGTCTGTTCCATTGGTGGGTGACAAAAAACCCTGCTCTGCATTGCTGACAGTGAACTAAATTTGGAAAAAACTTCCGTTACTTTGGTGGGTGATCAAAAAAAAAAGTGGAGAGCGTCAAATAAGGGACGTGGCCCTGGTCATGCTGCTGCTGGTGTTGGTGGAGCTCCTGTTGCAGGGAGAGGACGTGGTCGATCATTGCCAGCTACACGCCCAAATGAAACACCTTTCTCAGGTGCGCTTAGACAACAGAGCCTTCAGCGTTGTTTAGTAGGCCTGAATGCCGTTCTACAAATGGTGAGGCCAGATCAAGTACAGTCGCTAGTAGGTTGGGTGGCTGACAGTGCCTCCAGTATCTTCAGATTGTCTCCCACCCAGTCCACTGCTGAAAGCTCAGAGATGGCAACTGCAGACCATGGGTATCTATCTAGCACCTCACCCCCTTGCAAATCAGCCAAGCAGCCTGAGCCCAAAGTCATGCAGCAGTTTCTTATGCTTTTTGATGACTCTGCTGGCAGGGGTTTTCCAGGGCCATCCACCTAGCCCTGCCCCAGAAGGGGAAAAAATTGAATGCACCGATGCCCAACCACTTACAGTAGGTTGTAGGATGAAGACATGGGAAGACCACCGCAGCACGTCTCTGATGATGACGAAACACAGGTACCAACTGTTGCGGCTTTCTGCAGTGTGCAAACAGACAAGAAGGGCAGGGGTGAAGACTGGGTAGAAGATGATGTGGGGGACGATGAGGTCCTATACCCCACATGGAATCAAGGTCATGCGAGTGACCTGTACAGTTCGGAGGGAGAGGCGGTGGTCGCACAGAGCCACCAGCACAAAAAAGGGGGAGCAGGGTGTAAAAGCAGAGCGGCCGTCCCGTAGACAGTACGCCTGCTACTGCCCACCGCACCCAGGGACCAAGCACAACAAAGCCAGCTTCAAGGAGTTCCCTGGCGTGGCAGTGCTTCAGACAATATACAGACGGCAAGACACGAGTAGTTTGCATGCTGTGCAATCAGATCCTGAAGCGAGGCATAAACGTTCTAAACCTGAGCACAACCTGCATGACCAGGCATCTAAGTGCAAAGAAGGAGCCTCAGTGGAGTAAATACCTCCAAAACCAAGAAAGTTCTCAGGCTCCTCCTGCCCCCTCTTTTGCTTCAGTCTCGGCCTCTTCCTCTACCTCTGGAGTGACAGTGGCACCAGCCACCCTGCAAACAGAGGATGTGGCTGCAATGCCACCACGTCCATCCCATTCAACAAGCAGCACCACAATGTCCCATGGCAGCATTCAGCTGTCCATCTTTCAAACAATGGAGCGAAAGAGGAAGTACCCCACTAACCCACTCGCGATCCCTGACCCTGAATGCCAGCATTTCAAAATTCCTGGCCTTTGAAATGCTGTAATTCTGTCTGGTGGAGACGGAGAGTTTTAAAAACCTTATAGCATTGGCTGTCCCACAGTATGTCATTCCCAGCTGCCACCACTTATCCAGGTGAGCCATTTCTTACCTGCACAAACATATGGGGGACAAAATCAGGTGTGCACTGCGCAACGCCATATGTGGCAAGGTCCACATAACTACAGATACATGGACCAGTAAGCATGGGCAGGGACGTTATATTCCCCTAACAGCACACTGGGTAAATGCAGTGGCGGCTGGGTCTGAGGAGGATAGCTGTTTGCCGCATATCCTTCTGCCACCAAGGATTGCAGGGCGTTTCTCTTTGCCTCCTGTTGTCTCCTCCTCCTACTCATCTTCCTCCTCTAACACCTCTTCTTCCAGTCAGTGTAACACCTTCACCACCAACTTCAGCACAGCCAGGGGAAAAAGACAGCAGGCAGTTTTTAAACTCATCTGTTTGGAGGACAAAGCACACACCACTCAGGAGCTGTGGACGGGCATGGAACAACAGACCGATGAGTGGTTAGTGCCACTGAGCCTCAAGACTGACCTGGTGGTGTGCGATAATGGGCGAAATCCCGTAGCAGCTCTGGGCCTAGCCGGTTTGACGCACCTTCACTTGCCTGGCGCATGTGCTCAATTTGGTGGTGCAGAAATTCCTGAAAAACTACCCCAATATGTCAGAGCTGCTGCAGGAAGTGCGGGCCGTCTGTGCGTGCTTTCGGCATTCTCACCCTGCTGCTGCTCGCCTGTCTGCTCTGCAGCGTAACTTCGGCCTTCCCGCTTACCGCCTCATATGTGACGTGCCCACAAGGTGGAACTCCACCTTGCACATGCTGGAGAGACTGTGCGAGCAGAAGCAGGCGATAGTGGAATTTCAGCTGCAGCACTTACGGGTGAGTCGCTCTGTGGAACAGCACCACTTCACCTCCACTGAGTGGGCCTCCTTGCAAGACCTGTGTGCCTTCTTGCGCTGTTTTGACTACTCCACCAATATGGCCAGTGCCAATTACGCCGTTCTCAGCATTACTATCCCACTTCTTAGTCTCCTTGAAAAAACGGTTTGGGCGATAATGGAAGAGGATGTATCACTGGAGGATGATGAGGAGGAAAAAGGAATCATTTCCATGGTTATCAGGCCAGTAATTCACAAGTGGCTCAGATGGTGGGTTCCTGCACCAACATAGGTCAGGTACACAATTGTCCAGCCAGGGCAAAGTTCTGGAGGATGAGGAGGAGGGGGAGGATGAGGAGGAACCGTGTTAACAGCAGGGTGGCACCCAAAGCAGCTAATGGGCATCACTGCAGCGTGGCTGGGGGGATACCGAGGACACAGACAATACACTTCCCACAGAGGACAGCTTTGTCGTTGCCTCTGGGCAGCCTGGCACATATGAAAGACTACATGCTGCAGTGCCTGCACAACGACCGCCGAGTTGCCCACATTCTAACTTGTGCTGATTATTGGGTGGCCAACCTGCTGGATCCCTGTTACAAGCACAACGTGCCGTCCTTAATTACCTCACTGGAGCGTGATCGGAAGATGCTGGTAGACTCGCTGCTGATGGCATTCCCACCTGACACTGGGGCCTCAGTAGAAGCACAAGGCAAAAGCAGATGAGAGGAAGAGGTCACCAACGCAGCCAGCACCTCAGAAGGCAGGGTTAGCATGGCCGAAATGTGTAAAAGCTTTGTCACCACGATACAACAACCAGCACCACCAGCTGATATGCAACGTCTTAGCAGGAAGCAGCATTTCAGCAACATGGTGGAGCAGTATGTGTGCACACGCTTACACGTACTGTCTGATGGGTCTGCCCTATTCAACTTATGGGTCTCCAAATTAGGCACATGGTCTGAGCTTGCCCTTTATGCCTTGGAGGTGCTGGCCAGCCCTGCAGCCAGTGTATTGTCTGAACGTGTATTTAGCACGGCAGGGGGCATTATCACACACAAGTGCAGTCGCCTGTCCACAGCTAATGTGGACAAGCTCACGTTTATTAAAATTAACCCGGCATGGATCCCACAAGACTTGTCTGTACCTTGTGCAGAACAGACATTTATACTGACCTCAACCATCCATTCTTGTATTCAAGTGCACATATTCTTTGTTTTATTTTTTTATATGTCTCAATATTTTGGGGGCTACCCCAATAAAAAAATAATAAAAAAAAACTGTGTTGGCTACCTCCTCCACCCCCGCTTTGACCTACACCGCCATGGTCACTGCCTCCTCAACCTCCTACTTCACATCCACCTCCTAGTTTAGTATTTTTATTTTTAATTTTTATTTATTTTATTTTAAGTTTTTTTCCCTATCCACATTTGTTTGCAGAGCACTTGCCATGCTCTTAAGCACATTTAGTTGCCTTTTGCAGCCCTCTAGCCCTTTCCATGACATTTTTAGAGCCATTTTAGTGCCCAAAAGTTCGTGTCCCCATTGACTTCAATGGGGTTCGGGTTCAGGGTCAAGTTCAGGTCCCGAACTCGAACTTTGCGACAAAGTTCGGCCGAACCATGCGAACCCGAACTTCCAGGAGTTCACTCAACTCTAGTTATGATGAATAAATGTGTTACTGATATATTGATAAATTTGTCACACTTGTTTTAAATCTTTAGTATAATGTTGGGATATGATAGATTTTCAGTTATTTTGGTGTTAAATGACTAATGTTTTCTGCATGTAGCAATACAAATTGTACACAGGATTTTTCTATAATTTTATACTCAAAGAAAAAGAAGTGGGCAGAATGGCGAGGTACCTGCTTATCTGAAAAAGTTGTGCTAGCTCAGGCACAACTACTCAAGCAAACTGCTCTAAATCCTACGTGATGTGAAGCATGTCCTTTCAGGGCATTGACAAATATATGCTGAGTGAAGGTGGTCCACAAACAGCAGTGGAGATATATTTCTTGCTCTTTTATTAGTATAATGGTGCAATCAATATCAGTCTAACATCATCATATTCTGGTACACTTATGTACAGTCAAATTGAAGGTGATTAAGGTGAAAGTTCATGACATTCAATTCATTCAACAGGAAAAAAAAAACACAAAGACCAAATTTTTGGGAATATAATTTTTGGTGCTCTGACTGAGCTTTCCCCTTGATTATGTGATCATTCTGTATTTAAACTATACTGTGTCATTGTCAGTGGCGTACACACAATCCATGGGGCCCCGGTGCGAAACTGATCCATGCCCCCCCCCCCCGTCGCCCCCCCCCCTAATTTCTGAGAGCGCTGCTAATGGCCATTTCAGCCCCAGTTTACTACTAAAATTATTTTGGCTAAATAAAGTATATTACAAAAATGTAACCTATCACTTGCCATTTCCGTGCGGCTAATCCGCTGCGTGAAAGAGTGCCAAGCCCCGCTCCGAACAGCAGAGACACGGAGCACTAACAGGATTGATAATGCTCTGTGCCTCTCTGTGATCTTTTAACTACAAAATCACGGTGACAACTTTATCTCACTGTGATTTTGTAGTAAAAAGATCACAGAGAGGCATGGAGCATTATCAATCCTGTTAGTGCTCCGTGTCTCTGCTGTTCGGAGCGGGCTTGCACTTATTCACACAGCAGATTACCTGTACAGGATGTTAAAGAGCCCTAACCCCAATGCACGGCTACACTCACCCAGTCCTAACTAATAAAATCTGGTCCTACCTCATCCAGAGTGTCGCTGGTGTCGGCGTGATGTCCGCTGGATCCAGAACAAGGTCCCTGTGGTGAGAAAAAGAATAATTACATAAGGAAGGGATGGCGACTGACCCTGTGAAATCCCCAGCAGGGGGCGCTGTGCTGGCCGGTAAGACTGAGCCATGCCAATGTATAGCAGAGTAATCTAGTGCTACCACACAGTACTAATGCCCACCTTGAGGCCTCTCACAGTACTAATGCCCACCTTTGTTCCTGTCACAGTAGGTATACTCAGATATGTGCCCCCTCACAGTAGTTATGCCCAGTTATGTGTCCCCTCACAGTAGTAATGCCCAGATTATGTGTCTCCTCACAGTAATATGCCCAGATATGTGCCCCCTCAAAGTAGTAATGCCCAGAATATATGCCCCCTCACAGTAGTAATGCCAAATATGTGCCCCCTCACAGTAGTAATGCCAGATTATGTGTCCCCTCACAGTAATATGCCCAGATATGTGCCCCCTCACAGTAGTAATGCCGAATATGTGCCCCCTCACAGTAGTAATGACCAGAATATGTGCCCCTTCACAGTATTTATGCCCAGTTATGTGCCCCCTCAAAGTAGATATGCCCAGATATGTGCCCCTCAGAGTGGTTATGCCAGATTATGTGCCCCTTCAAAATATTTATGCCCAGATATGTGCCCCTTACAGTAGTTATGCCACATTATGTGTCCCTCAAATTAGATATGCCCACATATGTGCCCCCTCACAGTAGTTATGCTTTCATATGTGCCCCCTCAATCCTCATATTCTAGATAGGTTGGGTGGTGCTCCCCTTGAAAGGCGTGGGTCGCAGGAAAAGGTTCCCAGGCCAGATATACAAGTATACGAAAAAAGTTCCTGGACACCACTGTTGTTACTTGCTTGTGTCTTTATTAAACAGCTCAGATTACAGTATGCGGTTTGCCAGTTGTGAGTAAGTATTATAACAACGTTTCGGCGGCAAACGCCTTCATCAGGACACTGGACATGCCGCACTGTGTAAGAATCCGTGTTGGAAAGGAGTGGTTGGAGCTCTGTGGCTCTGTTGGCAATGCTGCGCGGGGTCAGAATCATGGCAGCCAAGGGAATCAGGATTCTGACCCCGCGCAGCATTGCCAACAGAGCCACAGAGCTCCAACCACTCCTTTCCAACACGGATTCTTAAACAGTGCGGCACGTCCAGTGTCCTGATGAAGGCGTTACCGCCGAAACGTTGTTATAATACTTACTCACAACTGGCAAACCGCATACTGTAATCTGAGCTGTTTAATAAAGACACAAGCAAGTAACAACAGTGGTGTCCAGGAACTTTTTTCGTATACCTCAATCCTCATAGTTATGCCTTCATATGTGCCCCCCCCCTCACAGTAATGCCTGATTAGGTGCCCCCTCAAATTAGTTATGCCCCCCCCCTCTTGCCCTTTGCCCCCAGTCTGCAGCCTTAGGAAAAAAAAAAACATACTTACCGTCTTCCATGATGACAGGCTCCCTCCTCACTCATCTCGGTGCTGGCTGTGCTGAAGGCAGATTCCCGGGTCTTCAGATCTCCTCCCACAGCCAGCAGCGCAATCTGGGGCCAGCAGGGGAGCTCCTGAGCTTTGAAGAGCAGTGAAGCAGGGATGAGAGGTTTCCCTGCTTCACTACTGAAAGAAATGCCGACCAGCCGGGTGTGTGAGTGCGCGCACCCCAACCCCGACCCCCTTCCCTCCACATTATACATGTAATGGAGCGCTCTGTACTTTGTGCTGGGCCCCATCAGAGCGCTCCATTACATGTTAGTACAACATGATTTAGGTTAGCTTGCTGGCCTGGGGGGTGGGTCCACAGGCGGCCGGCCCTTCTGGAGTGCCGGGCCCGGTCGCAACTGCGACCCCTGCGACCCCTGTATGTACGCCACTGGTCATTGTAACTTTAATATGTTGAAGGTCTTAGATAGATATTTAAAAGCTTCATAAAGTAGCAAGAAACATGCCTTAACTTCAATGTGCCTTCACTGCTGTTTGTCGATCCTGCTTACATTTGCCAGGACACAGAAGAGATCTGCATTTCATGCTACCCTAATAGTTTTTTATATATAATTTTCTTGCACTAGTACATACATTAAAATGATCAAACAAATAATGAACACAAAATGTAAAACAAATAATGAACACGAAATTAACATGAACATGAAATTGTGTTTTTGTTTGTTTTTAGTGTATTTTAATGCTTTGTTATCTCATATTTGGGATACCTGTGCAGACATTTTACATTTAGAACAGATGTTCATGAGACATGCCAAAATCCCACTGTAATACTATAAGCACTGACTGGTGTTACTTCCATCAGTATTTTGGATCTAGGAATTCTGATTACAATGTACATCTGAACATAATGCTAGGAACGAGGCTGAATTTAATGAAAATAGCTGTCAACAAGTGGATATTAAGACATTGTAAAAATGCATCTTAATGAGATGAAACGTGATCTCACTCAGAGGAGTCTCAAGTAATGTATTCAATAGCTCACAAGACCTGGTGGTCAGAAACGAATTCTCTAGTGTGTAATTAGTTCACAGCATATGCAAATTGCTAGAAAGTTCAAAAAGAAATAGAAACGCTCTCTGGTCTCAAATTTGACTTTTTCACAGATGTGATCTAAATTTATACCTCACAAAGAAATCTACAAGGAAATGGGGTCTCTCATTTGGAACTTATTTTCTGAGCCCTTGCACATATACATGACATTAGAGAAATTAGACTGTTGTTTCAGTGATAGCTAAGGGTCATGGCTGATCAAACAAAACCAAATTGTTAGACTCATGTGGTCTACACTACATTAGGACCTAATCATTAAATCCAGGTTAGTTGCTGCTCAGTCTCTGGCGTTTTTTCTGTTAAAGGCTTCATTTACTGTCACATACATTAGCTCTATGCCTTCTACTTAATGGGTAGCAATAAACCAGTTATACAATACATAATATAATACAAAAACAAGTATAATACACATGAACTGAACAAAACATGGCAATGGACAAATGTGACATTGGCAGCATGGTGGCTTAGCACTGTTGCCTTGCAGTGCTGGGGTTCTTTGGTAGAATCCAACCAAGGACAACCAGGGCCAGGATGAAGTATTCCGGTGTCATAGGTGGAGCCAGTAAATTGCACCAGAATCAATTAAAAGTGACATTACTGTCTAATAAAGTGCTGTCCCCCCAGTGCAAGTATAGAATGCTGATCCCCCTTGGTGCCACTATATAATTCTGCTTGGTGCCAGTATATAATGCTGGCTCCTTTACCAGTGCCAGCATATAATGCTGCCTCCCTTGGTGCCAATATATAATGCTGCTCCCACCCCTTGGTGCCAATATATAGTGCTGCCCCCCCCCCCTTGGAGCCAGTATATAATGGCCCCCCCTAATGCTTTTGCCCCTTGGTGCAAGTATATAGTGCTGCTCCCACCCCTTGGTGCCAGTATATAGTGCTGCCCCCCCCCTCTGGCGCCAGTATATAATGGTCCACCCCCCTATTACCAGTATAAAATGCTGCCCCCACTAGTGCCAGTATATAATGCTCTCTCCTTGGTGCCAGTATATAATGCTTCCCTTAGTTCCAGTATACAATGCTATCCCCCTTAGTGCCAGTATATAATGCTGCTCCCATTGGTGCCAGTATATAATGCTGCTACCTTCCCCCCAGTGCCAGTATATAATGCTGCTTCCTTTCCCAGTGCCAGTATATAATGCTTTCCCACTTGGCTCCAGTATATAATACTGCCCCACCTTTGGTGCCAGTATATAGTGCTGCTCTCCCCCTCCTTGGAGCCAGTATTTAATGCTGCTACCTTCCCCAGTGCCAGTATATAATGCTGATCCCTTATCCTTCCTTGGTGCCCCCAGTTGGCCATTTACTAGTTAAAATAAATAAAAACACATCACTCCCGTTCCCCACTGCTCTCTGTGCTGCATGCCACACACTTCTGATCTGTGCCTGTATTGCTGCGTCCCGGCACATGTGGTCCACATGGCATTCCCGCTCCTGCGCCAGGTCTCGCGTAACCTGATGCAGGAGGCTGCTGTGACGTAATTTCGACCTCTTGCACCACTATACTCCCTCATAGAATTAAAGCCTAGGAGCATGAAGCCTATGAGGCTGAATGGTCACAAAAATGGCCATGATTGCACCCCCACTTCTGGTATCCATTGTCCCAGCCCTGGGGAAAACATCTGTATGGAGTTTGTATGTTCTCCAGGTACTCCAGTTTCCTCCTACACTCCAAAAGTATATATATAGGCAAAAATTGTCTTCCTACAAAATTGACTGTAGTGTGTGTTGGGTTTCAGCAGTTATAGGGCAGCCCCAACAACTACTACAGTGATTTCAGTTCCTGTGAGAAAAGTGCATTACAAATGTTTGCCATTGTCATTTAAACACTGGGTCCTGCCTGCAAGAGCTTACAATCTAAAAGGGTTTAGGAATGGAGATAGCAGTTGAGGTAGAATCTGCTCAGATGGTCATGTAGCAGGAGATGGGTTTATTGTAGGTTGTACGATTTCCTGAAGAAGTAGGTTTTTAGTTTGCAGATTCTGATGTTTTGTGGTATCAGGTTCCATGAGAACATTTGGAGATGATAGTGAAAGAAGCAGACATGAGGAGAGCAAAGAAGGAGGTTATGAGAAGTTCAGAAATTATTAATGAGGCTATATCTGAAGATTAGATCAGAGATGCACAATGGGGATAGGTTATGAAATTTTATGCCATTTTAATATTTGAAACTGTATTTGCTGGGCAAGGAGGAGTCAGGGAATGGACTGGCAGAGTGGAAAGGTAGAGCAGAAATGAGGGGAGGGGTATATTAAACAGGTAGCAGGTACACAAGGGTGTTATATGGGAGGCCACTGAGAAGAATGTTGTAGTAGTTTAGACAGGTGATGATGAGAGCATGCACTAGCATTTTTGTTGACCCAGGGTTGAGGAAAGAGCAGTTTCCCATTGAAATTAATGGGTTTTCCTTGCAATAGACAAGGGCCTGTGTCTTCCGTACAACAAGCCCCCACCCTCTTTTTGCTGTTACCTGAGAGAGTAATTTAAACCTGCGACACCTTCACTAAAAAGGAAAAAGTTTCCGGAACACATCATTAAAGGGGTTGTCCAAGTTATTTTTTTTGTTCTTTGTATGTTTCTAACTAAGCCAATGTAAGAGGTTTTCAATTCACTTAATCTACAGTGGCCCTGTTCTCCTGGTGAGCTGAGCGTCACAAGACCTGTTAAGTCAGCTTCTTTCCCTACTCTGATGAGCTTCCGTGCACAAACCTGAGGGAGCAGAAGGAGCAAGTATGCCTCTGTGCACCGAACATGACTGTGAAGTCAGTGCTGGTTGGAGTGATAAACCATGCCCCCTGCACTGCGCAATCTGATGGCTTAGCTGTCTGCCCTGTGTCACCCCTCGCATTTGATTCTTCAGCACAGTTTAACCCCTTCTACCATCAGCAGCTCATACTCTGGATTGGAGGCTATGCCTCAGGTACTTAGCAGCTACAGGGTTTCCTCTTCTCCAGACACTGAAGAGACAAATGTTGTGCACAGGATCTTCACTCCCTCCTCACCCTACAGACACAGAGCTGACAAAGACTGGAGGAGTTATCTCCTCTGTACTCTTCTGCTGGCCGTGAAGAAGTAACTGCAGAGAATTGCACAAGAACAGGTGGGAGGAGATCTTGTGTGTATCAGCAATGTCATTACACTGTACAGCTGGGACTTTTAGTCCCACACATACAACATGAGTGTCCTAGCAGTCAGAGCAGGGGGAGGGATAGGCAGTCTTTGTTGACACCAACTCATATTCATGAGGAAAACCTCAGAAATTGTTGTTAGACGTCCCCACAGTTCTGCAACTGCATGTCAATAAAGGGTCTGAACAGAACTAGAGAAATAAGTAAATATATATATTTTATTTGCTAAAAACTTGCTTAGGTTATGTATATTTTGCAGACCATAAGACTTACTGTGCTTTTTTTTTTTTTTTTTTACATAACTCGGACAACCCCCTTTAACACATGACATATTCCTTTCAAAATTGCACCCTTTGGATCCCTCCCTCAATTACAATTTATCAATACGATTGTAAGATTGTCCACTTACATTAAAGTTATCCAAACCAGCTAACTGTCATGGGTTTGGTTGACTATCTAATGTGTAGAGATATCCGTGATGAAAGATTGGGAGTGCTGGATTTCAGGTAGCAGTCTTAAAATAGGTTCCCCATTCAATATGTTCACTTTAATTAAAAAAGGAAAATAAAAATAGTTTTGGGTGACTGGATGGCATCGTCTTAGACCTAGCGCCCCAGACCCCCTCTAAAGTTTTAAAGTGGTGTGTGAGATCCCCAAGGGCCAACTTAAGTAATTGTAAGTATTCATGGGGAGTATGTTTCATGTAGTATACAAAGACTGTGGTGCAAAATATACAGTATACCTCTACACTGTGTAGGGGTTATACTGTATATTGTACAGCATGGTGCAGGGGTTATATTGTTTGGCATGGTGTAACCTCCATACATTTGCTGTACAGTATACATTATAATCCCTGAATTATCCCTGCCATATAATGTATATTGTACTGCATGGTGTATGGATTATAGTGTATATTGTACAGCATGGTGTATGAAATATAATGTATATTGTATGGCATGGTGCATGGATTATAATGTATATTATATAGCAAGGTGCAAGGATTATACTGTATACTGTACGGCATGGTGCAGGGATTATAATGTAAACCCCCTTTAAAACATGACATATTTCTTTCCAAATTGCACCCTTTGGATCCCTCCCTCAGTCACAATTTATCACTATGATTGTAAGATTGTCCACTTACATTAAAGTTATTCAAACCAGCTAACTGTGATAGGTTTGGTTGACTATCTAATGTGTACGGATATCCTTGATGTAAGAGTGGGAGTGCTAGATTTTAGGTAGCAGTCTTAAAATGGGTTACCACGTTCAATATGTTCACTTTGATTTAAAAAAGAAAAATAGTTGGGTGACTGGAATGTAGTTATGGTTTAGGTTGATAGCACTATTTCAGTTTTTTACTTGTTTTCTTTTTTTTGTATGGTGATCCATAAAATAAACTTTATAGTAAGGTTATAAAAAGGCTGAATAAGCCCTCTTCTGTACCCCTGTATTTCTCAGACTTTTTTATTTATTTATCCTGATTTCATATGAGAATAAAAAAAATGCTATGCTCATTCAGGCCCAGTAGACCTTGTACTGTAGTGTATTGAGGCCTTTTGTCTCCAAACTAAAGAGCTGTATAGGCTCAGTCGGGGGAATTGCTAGGGTCTCAAAAGACCCGGGGCCCAAACATTGTTCCCTGTAAGCTGCGTGGGCGCGCTGCCCAGCTTTCTTAATGCCTCAACTCAGGACCTCTACAGACTGGCTCACCCCCCCAGCCTGTACTTCATTTATTGTGTATGCCTGTTCCGTAATCTGGGGAAGCTCATCCTGGTGATGCACGCAATTTTCACTGTGTGCCTTGCTGTGGTGGGCTCGAAACAGGTACCCACCAAACTGCCCACAGAGCCGTTAACGTCCTCACAAAGACCCCAGTAGAAATAAGGCCCCCTATTGTTCCCCCAGTGGTAATAAAGCTCTCTACAGACCCCTCAGTAATAATAAGGCCCCCATAGTGCTCTTAGTAGAAATAAGGCAGATCTACAAGTCCCTCCCATAGAGCCCCCAAGAGTAATAAGAGCGCCTATAATGTCCCCGGATTTATAATACCCCTACAGTGCCCCCAATATTTATAATGCCCCCTGCAGTGCCCCCTGTAGTTATATTCCTCCCTCCACCATACAGTCCCATGTAAATATTATCACACTATCTCTACTGCCCCCTCCAAACTACAGTAATATTTAAATAACATCTCTCCCCTCCCTTCAGCCCCTCCAATATATACTCCCATGTAAATAACACTATTTACCGCCCTCCGCCATAGAATCCCATGTAAACAACATCACACCATCTCTCCAGCTCCCTCCAATATACAGTCCCACAGCCACCATCAACATACAGTCCCATGTAAATAACATCACTCCCTCCCACAGCAGCCTCTAATATACAGTCCTATGTAAATAACATACTCCCTCCCACAGCGACCTTAAACATACAGTCCTATGTAAATAACATCAACCTGCCCCAGCCCCCTCCGACATTCAGTCCCATGTAAAAAACATCACCCTGCCCTGATCCCCTCCAACATTCAGCCCCATGTAAATAACATCATTCCATCCCATAGCCCCCTCCAACATACAGTCCCATATAAATAACATTACTCCCTCCTACAACTGCCATCAACATACAGTCCCATGTAAATAACATGACCCCTCCCCAGCCACCTCCAAAACACAGTTCCGTGTAAATAAATTCCTTCCCTTCAACCCTAACATACAGTCCCAGTTAAATAACCACAACTCCCAGCATTGCTCTGCCTCTCCCTTCACTTACCTCTCCTCATGTAGCAGACCTCACCACATCTTCTTTCCCCAGGACTTCTCCTATTCACTGCGTCCTCTCCTTCACTGGTCACATGATGCTGACATCATCACAGGTCCTTCTCAACCACTACCTTCTGTCCTGATCACATGACCTGTGATGTCACCAGTGCATTTGATTCAATTGTATTGCCATCCTGAGGATAGCAACACAGTTGTATCTAGCTGGCAAGCAGGACATCCGGGGCCTGGGACAAAGAGTATGAGGCTTTATAAACGAATTAGATGTGACACCTTCACGATTTTCAGAATTAGAGTAGCCAAGCACTGCCTAAAACCTGCAGAGCTTCTTTCCTATGTAAGTGAAGTATTAGTGCAAGATTCTGGTGATTCTGTGACAAATTTTCTTATAATTTTAAACACATTATCTGGCCATTAATGTTTTGAGCCCTTAATAAAGTATGCCATTTTATATATGGTGGTTCCAGAAGGACTGACCTTTTCTTTCACTAACTAAATGCATCACTACAACCAAGAGTAGGTTTTGCACCCAAGGGAATCTTGATCAATTACAGCTGCAAACTGATTACATAGATGTGAGCTGACTCATTTTTTATTCTTAGCTTGGCCTCAACAACCCTGCTTAGAAAGCAGATTCCTGTTAAATCTAAAAGGGACTTTATTGTGATTACGGAAAATAAATGTCATATTCCGAGCGGATACATGGTATGCATTTTTTGTGTTAATAAAAGTCATGATGGTGTAAAAACAATATCCATTAGACAACTGGATTTGTGGATTTTGTATCCAAGCATGATATATCATACAAATATAAAAAACTAAAGGCTCATATTACATTATTTCTAGAGATAAGCGAATTTCTCAAATATTCGATTCGGAAAATTGGCTCGATCAATTCCGCACTACACTACTTTCACCGTTTATTGCTCCGTCATACAACTTACCACCCAAATGAATTTTACCTCCTTTTCTTCTCACTAATAGAGCTTTCATTTGGTGGTATTTCATTCTTGCTGACATTTTTACTTTTTTTGCCATTAATACAAATTTAACGAAATTTTTTCAAAAAAATGAAATTTTTCACTTTCTGTTGTAAAATTTTAAAAAAGAAACTACATTTCTATATAAATTTTTCTCTAAATTTATTGTTCTACATGTCTTTGATAAAAAAAAAAGTCCAATAAGTGTATATTTATTGGTTTGGGTAAAAGTTATAGCTTTTACAAACTATGGTGCAAAAAAGTGAATTTCGGCATTTTGAAGCAGCTCTGACTTTCTGAGCACCTGTCATGTTTCTTCAGGTGCTAGAATGTCAGGATAGTATAAATACCCCCCAAATAACACCATTTTAGAAAGAAGACACCCCAAAGTATTCGCGGAGGGGCATGGTGAGTTCATGTATCATTTCATTTTTTTTCACAAGTTAGCGGAAAATGACACTTTCCGAGAAAAAAAAAAAAAAAAAAAAGGTTTCAATTTCTGCTAACTTCTGGCAAAAAAAAAATAAATCTCAGATGGACTAACTATGCCCCTCAGTGAATACCTTGGGGTGTCTACTTTCCGAAATGGGGTCATTTGTGGGGTGTGTTTACTGTTCTGGCATTTTGGGCGGGGCTAAATTGTGAGCCGCCATGTAAAACCTAAAGGTACTCGTTGGAATTTGGGCCCCTTTGCGCACCCAGGCTGCAAAAAAGTGTCACTTATGTGGTATCGCCGTACTCAGGAGAAGTAGGGCAATGTGTTTTGGGGTGTATTTTAACATATACCCATGTTGGGTGAGAGAAATATCTCTGTAAATTGTCAACTTTGTATAAAACTTTTTAAAAGTTTTCGTTTACAGAGATATTTTTCACACAAAGTATGGGTATATATAAAAATACACATCAAAATAAATTGCCCTACTTCTCCTGAGTACGGCGATATCACATGTGTGCCACTTTGTTGCAGCCTGGGTGCGCAAAGGGGCCCTAAAACCAATGAGTACCTTTAGGACTTCACAGGGCATTTTTACGCATTTGGATTCCAGACTTCTTCTCACGCTTAAGGGGCCCCTAAAATGCTAGGGCAGTATAAATACCCCACATGTGACCCCATTTTGGAAAGAAGACACCCCAAGGTATTCCGTGAGGGGTATGGTGAGTTCATGTAAAATTTTATTTTTTGTCACAAGTTAGTGGAATATGAGACTTTGTAAAAAACAAAATAAAAAAAAAATATATATCAATTTCCGCTAACTTGTGCCAAAAAAATAAAAATTCTGCGAACTCTCCATGCCCCTCACGGAATACCTTGGGGTGTCTTCTTTCCAAAATGGGGTCACATGTGGGGTATTTATACTGACCTGGCATTTTAGGGGCCCCTAAAGCGTGAGAATCCAAATGCGTAAAAATGGCCTGTGAAATCCTAAAGGTACTCGTTGGTTTTAGGGCCCCTTTGCGCATCCAGGCTGCAAAAAAGTGTCACTCATGTGGTATCGCCGTACTCAGGAGAAGTAGGGCAATGTGTTTTGGGGTGTAGCTTTACATATACCCATGCTGCGTGTGAGAAATATCGCTGTAAACAACAACTTTTTACATTTTTTTATTCAAAGTTGTCAATTTACAGAGATATTTCTCTCACCCAGCATGGGTATATGTAAAAATACACATTGCCCTACTTCTCCTGAGTACGGTGATACCACATGACTGACACTTTCTTGCAGCGAAGATGCGCAAAGGGCCCCTAAAACCAATGAATACCTTTTAGGAGGGCATTTTTACGCATTTTTCTTCTCACGCTTTAGGGCCCCTAAAATGCCAGGGCAGTAGAAATGCCCCACATGTGACCCCATTTTGGAAAGAAAACACCCCAAAGTATTCCATGAGGGGCATGGCGCGTTCATAGAAGATTTTTTTTTTTGGCACAAGTTAGTGGAAATTGATTTTTTATTGTTTTTTCTCACAAAGTCTCCCTTTCCGCTAACTTTTGACAAAAAGTTTAATTTTTCATGGACTCATTATGCCCCTCAGCGAATACCTTGGGGTGTCTTCTTTCCAAAATGGGGTCACATGTGGGGTATTTATACTGCTCTGGCATTTTAGGGGCTCTAAAGCGTGAGAAGAAAAATGCGTAAAATGCCCTCCTAAAAGGTACTCATTAGAATTTGGGCCCTTTGCGCATCTTGGCTGCAAAAAGTGTCACTCATGTGATAAAAACACATTGCCCTACTTCTCCTGAGTACGGCGATACCACATGTGTGACACTTTTTGCAGCCAAGATGCGCAAAGGGGCCCTAAAACCAATGAGTACCTTTAGGATTTCACAGGCCATTTTTATGCATTTGGATTCTCATGCTTTAGGGGCCCCTAAAATGCCAGGACAGTATAAAAACCCCACATGTGACCCCATTGTGGAAAGAAGACACCCCAAGGTATTCTGTGAGGGGTATGGCGAGTTCACAGAAAAAAAAAAAATTTGCACAAGTTAGCGGAAATTGATTATTATAATTTTTTTTTTTTTACAGTCTCATATTCCACTAACTTGTGACAAAAAATAAAATGCATGAACTCACCATACCCCTCATGGAATACCTTGGGGTGTCTTCTTTCTAAAATGGGGTCACATGTGGGGTATTTATACTGCCCTGGCATTTGAAGGTCTCCGCAATCATTACATGTATGGCCAGCATTAGGAGTTTCTGCGATTCTCCTTATATTGAGCATACGGGTAATGAGATTTTTTTTGAATGAAAAAATCTCTGCCAAAATCAGTGACTGCGGTGCGGTGGGCTGGGCGCTAGCTACCTAACAAGTAGCTAACTAACTGGCGGTGATAGGGGACCCTTATGCCCCATTCACACGTCCGAAATTCTGTTTGCGGAACGGAATTGTGGACCCATTCATTTCTATGGGGACAGACTTTGTCCTGCTCGGATCCGGAATTACGGATCCACGCTTCCGGGTCTGCACTTCCGTTCCGCATAAATATAGAACATGTCCTATTCTTGTCCGCAATTGCGGACAAGAAAAAGCATTTTCTATATAGTTCTGGCAATGTGCGGATCTGCAAAATGCGGAAAGCACATTGCCGGTGTCCGTGTTTTGAGGATCCGCGGATCCGATCCGCGGATCTGTGAATCCACGGATCCGCAAAACACATATGGACGTCTGAATGGAGCCTTACAAGGGGTGTGATCAATGACAGGGGGGTGATCAGGGGTCTAGATGGGGTGATCAAGGGGTTAATAAATGAGGGGGGGTGGGGGGGTGGGGGCGGTTAGTGTAGTGTTTGGTGCAACTTTACAGTGTTACCTGGTCCTCTGGTGGTCGATCCCAGCAAATGGGACCACCAGAGGACCAGGTAGCAGGTATATCAGACGCTGTTCACAAAACAGCGTCTGATATAGCTGTTTGATGCGATATAATTCGCATCTACAGCCTGCCAGCGATGGATCATCGCTGGCAGGCTGTAGCTCAACTGCCGAGACGCGCTTCACAGCGAGTCACAGCTCTCGCGAGATGACGCGCCGATGCGTCGTATCAGAACTGCAGGACCGCCCGCAGGACGCATCCCTGCGTTAGGCGGTCCTGTAGTGGTTAAAAATAGGCTGACAGCAGCAGCATCAAGAGGAGGCCACAGGGTGGCACAAAGACAGTGTGGAGGTGGCAGCAGTATCAGGAGACCTGAGTGGTGAGGTGGCAGCAGAATCAGGAGACCACAGAGTGAACCGTTGACAGAGTGGGGATGTGGGTGGCAATACCAATACCAGCTGAAGATGGTGGGTGAAAGAAGGAGCACTTGGCATCAGATGTGTAGCATCAGGTGGGTGGAAGCATCAGAATAGTAGCTGAGGAAGGTAGCCAAAAGAAACCAGTCTCTTTTGTCAAAGTGTTGGTGTCGCACAATAAATGATCTAGTCTGATGCATCAGGCATTGGTGGGTGGAAATCCTGGCTGATCCATGCCTGATTCATCTTGACAAAGTCTCTCCACATTTTGGGTGGCCGGGAGAGTTTTTCTTGGGGTCACTATGGCCCCCACCGCACTAAACACCCGCTCTGATGCCACACTACTGGCTGGACAGGACAGCTTTTCCAGGGCAAACTCTGCTAGTTGTGGCAACAAATCCAGTTTGGCTGCCAAGTAGTTCAGCTGATCTTCAATGTGGGATGGCAGGGTGCTGTCCAAGTATGTCCCCACCTGCTGGTTTAGGTCCTGCTCCAGATCTAGCTGCTGCTGGTGAGTAGTTTCTTCACTGGGTGGGTGAAGAAAGCTGCTCATCATCGATTCTAGACTCAAGTTGCTGCTGATGGAGCTAGAACTGCTCAGAGGGCCCCCCGGTCAGCGCAGAGGGCCCCCCGGTCAGACCTGCAAGAGGATAGATGATGGCGCAGATAGGCAACGGCCAAATGACTACATGGGATGTCTCTATAGTAGTTAAGTTTGTCCTCCCTCTCAGGAGGGTGTAAAAAAGGCCCCCATTTTAAACCAGCAGTAAGGTTCCAACAGCGTGGAGAGCCAGAAGTCATCCCTCTGCGGAATGCTGATAATTCGGCTGTCACTATGCAAGCAAGTGAGCATGTGTTGGGCTATTTGTACAAGTGACTCGGAGGGACTCCCTGCCTTCATCTCCACTGCATACTGCCACAGTGTGTCTGGGTCCTCTGCCTCGTCTTCCTCATTGCCCTGTAAGCTCATCTGGCTGCTCCTGCTCCTCCCCTCACCTGTGTAGAAAAATCACCCATTTTGATACACATTGCTTGTGCGCCAATGTTCTCCTCCTCCTCCAGATCAGCCCCTGCAGGGCTCATGTGGCTGTAAGATCTAGGCGCCACGTCTCCAGTCCCCTCACCAGCCAGTTTTACCAGCATCTGTTCCAGGACATTAAGCAGTGGAATGACGTTGTTATTCCCGTAGTACTGGCGACTGACAAATAACGTGGCCTGAGCAAATGGCAGGTATCACGCATGAACTGCCACTGGCTGACATTAAAGTGCACAGGGGAGTACTCCTGCCCACTTGGATCATCAAGAAATCGTTTATGGCCTTTCTCTGTTTGTATAGTCGGTCGAATCTAATGAGAGTGGAATTCAAACAGGTGTAAATGTCGCATATCAGCCTATGTTGGGGGATGCCGTTCTGCTGCTGCAGCTCAAGGAGGGTGTGCTTTGTGGTGTACAAGTGGCTGAAGTGCATGCAAAGTTTCCTGGTCATTTTTAGGATGTCTTGCAGATGGGTGGAAGACTTCAGGAACCGCTTGACAACCAGATTGAACACATGTGCCATGCAGGGTGCATGGCTCAGCCCTCCTTGACGCAGTGCCGACACCATGTTCTTCCTGTTGTCAGTCACCATGGTTCCAATTTTGAGTTGTCATGGAGAAAGCCAGGATTCGATATCTTGATAAAGTACACAGAGCAATTCCTACCCTGTGTGACAGCGTACGTCCAGGCAAATGAGGTGCAGAACAGCGTGACACTGCCGTGCCCTGTACATGTGGTATGCTGGTGGGGTACTGTGAATTGCCCCTGCAGTGGAGGCTGAGGACACAGTGGAGGATGAGGAGGCGGAGGAGGAAATTGTTGCAGGACCAATGGCATGAGAACGTGTAGGCAGAAGCAGCGTCACCTGGCCAAGTTGCTGGTGTGGCTGTGTAGGAACCACATTCACCCAGTGGGCCGTAAAGAACATGTATTGTCCCTGACCGTAGTTATAGCTCCACAGGTCGGCGCTGCCGTGCACTATAGCAGACTCGGACAGGCTCAAGCACTGGCCGTACTCCTGTTCTACATACACGTGCAGGGCTGGTACTGCCCTTTTGGCAAAGAAATGACAGCTTGGGACTCTCCACCACGGCTCAGCACAAGCCATCAGTTCTCCGAAAGGTGCAGAGTCCACCACTTGGAAAAGAAGGGACTCCAGCACCAGCAACTTGGCCAGGAGCACATTCAGCTTCTGCACCGTTAATTAAGCGCATGCATTCTCTTGTCTCTTGGCAATCGCTTTGGTGATTGATTGCTGACGTAATGACTGATGAGGAGTAGGAGGAGGAGTAGGAGCATCAGGACCAGCAGATGATGGGAAGGACAGACAGCTCCCCTTGGCTGAGGTGCTGGAGCCTTGACTGCCTGAAATCGAGTTCTCGCCACTGGGTTATGTAGCGGTTGCTGCAGCAGGCTGGACCACCATATTGGAGCCACAGTTCTCCCAGGCCACTTTATGGTGATGCTGCATATGTTGACGCAGGGCCGTGTTGCCAACATTGGCACCCTGGCCATGCTATACCTTATGCCCACAGATTCTACAAATGGCCATGTTGACCTTCTCCGGTGGCTGAACAAAAAAAGTGCTCAACAAGTGCAATCAGCTACATCATCATCATCGAGTACTGTCTGCATGTGACTGATGTCCTCCTCAACAGTCTCTGGGTAAGGAGCCTTACCGCTCACAACTAGCCCCCACGCCACTCTCTTCATCCTTACTTGTCCGGCTACCGGAGGAAGCGGCGGATGTTTCCTCCACGTCTTGGCTGGCCAGTAGGTGCTAACTGTCCTCTAGTAGCTCGTCCTCGCTGTATAGTGAAGCTGAGCCCACAGAATATAATACTTCTCTGGTTGAGGGAACAGGAAAGGACAGAGGCAGGTTGAGGACAGGTGAGGGCACAGAGCTTGCTCCTGGTCCATGCCAACTAAGGGTTGTGTCTGACGAACCCACTGACTCTTGGCTGGGGGTGTCTGATGTCATTTGGGACGAAGTGGATGACCGAGTCAACCCTACAAGAACCGCTGGGTTGCTGCTCAAGACACGACCACTAGATGACACTGGGAGCTAAGGCCTCTCTTGCTGACTCCTGCTGCCATGCCCCCTTACTCTGCTGCGACCTCTGCCTGCACCATAAACATTTAGGCCTATGCCACTCCCCTGTGAAGGGCCTGGCACTTCTCTGTCTAACATACTGTTAGAACAAATAAATAAAGTAAAAGGAAATTAAAACACCCCAAAAAACTCTGTAATTTTCTCACTTAACCAGATAACGGCTAATAAGTCCTTCTTTTTTTTCTCTAATACACACCAAAGAAGGCTTTAGAAATATAAATGCACTGCTGAATGAGAAATATCCCTTACTTTTTTCCACTTATACACATCACAAAAGGCTTTAGAACATATAACTGTATAGCTGAACAGAAAATAATATATATTTTTTTGCCACTAATACATGCCAAAAAGGAATGTAATTTTCCCACTTCACCACTAAACGGCTAATAAGCCTTTTTTTCCCACTAATACAAACCAAAAAGCGCTTTAGAACATATAACTGCACTGCACAAGGGTAAATAAGACATAGAAATATTTCCTTTTAATAAACCCTGTTAATGGCTGTATCAAAAGAGCACTTGCCCCCCAATATCATGAACGGTTTGCTGGAATTGCAGAGCTTTACAACATAATGGCAATTTGGATCTGCAGTCAGTGCAGCAAGATGTAATAGGATTGTTCTTATTATTTAGACTCTAAACTCTCCTACTGAACCTTGTTCTGCTTCAATACTGTGGAATAATTCCTCTCTATCCTCTCCTGAACTTCTATTGAGCAAAATAAAAGGTTCAAAATCTTTTCTACCACTGTCCCTATTGCCTGCTGACATCTCTCCCTGCACTAAGTACACTGGAAAATGGCTGAATCCAAGATGGCTGAGGCTATTTATAGGGCTGTGACATCACAGGTCTGGCTGGCAACAGATTGGCTGCATGCATGGCATTGTGGGTGATCCCTCGTTCCTAGAGTTCCTTGCTCCATGTCCTAACACGTGCAGCAGCCATTTTAGGAAAAAATGTTATTCGTTACCACGAAGTGTGAGAAAATTTGTCTTGAATTCCACTTTGTCAACTTTGATTCGCTCATCTCTAATTATTAGCCATAGGTCCTCCCATCCCACCAAATGTTTTGAAGCAATACATCTAGAGGGGGATACCTACATACTAACTATAGAATGTGATGGAGCAGGTTTCTTTTAGTTTTCTCATGGATTTCACATTAAAAGCCTTTAAAAAAAACTAATCTGTTTGCCTTTTCATATAAAATCTTAAAGCAGTAGAGTGTGTTCCAATAACAAGTTCCTGCCACCATTTTACTTGTACATTACAGACACGTAAGGTGTATGAGGACTAAGATTGTTGTCCAAAAAACAATATATCTAATATATAAAGCTGAGTGTATGTATTTGTGTATGTCTGTATGTATGTCAGCTAAAGGAATCTGTCGCATTTACAATCACAAAATTTGGCACACATGTACATCAGGTGTCCGAGGAAGTTTGAGACAGGGTCTCAGCTCTCTAGGACGTACTGTTCCTGAAATTTTCCCAAAAAATGCAATAGCCAATAGAAGTCCGCAGGTCTTTCTCCTCATATCCCAACTGCCATACACAAGGTCATATGTCCATTATCAGCTAATAGAAGCATGCAGGCCCTTAGTCTCCACATACACACAGTTTTACACCAGGTTTCCATATCAACCCAGCCACTTTTCTTCACTGCTGTAGGTCAGCTTTAAAGGGGCAGGGTGCTGTGGATGACACTGTTAAGGGAGCGGAGTGCTGTGGAGATCACAGTTAAGGGGGCAGGTAGGGTGGCCGTTCAGGCCACCGTCAAAATATGGGTTTAAAAACCCGGTCCCCAGGTCCAACTAAGTCATGCCCCCGACCTGGTAAGGCCACTCCCCCTCTGCAGCTGACAGGGCTTTAAAAAAATGAAGGTAAAAATCTACTTCTGTCAGCTGCAGGGGTGGGAGGGAGGATAATTTTCTCCCTGCAGCTCATGCTCAGACAGCAAAGCGCTGCTGTCTAACAGTGAGCTGTTCAGAAGGACATCCCTGTATCCGTCCAGGCCCTGCGCTGGATGGAGGACGGGGAATCTTAAAGCCGGACTGTCCAGCCTAAAACCAGACCTCTGGCCACCCTAGGGGTAGGCTGCTGTGGAGGTCACAGTAAAGAGGATGGTCCGCTATCGAGGTCAGTGTTAAGGGGCAGATTGCTGGAGAGGCCACTGTTAAGGGGGCAGGGTGTTGTGGAAATCACTGTTAAGGAGATGGGATACTGTGAAGGTCACTAATAAAGGGGCAGCCACTGTGGAAATCACTGTTAAAGGGGCAGGTCGCTGTGGGGGTCACTGTTAAAGGGGCAAGATGCTGTGGAGATCACTGTTAGGCCCCATTCACACGTCCGCATTTTAGTCCGCATCTTCTGCGGAATAGATGCGGGCCCATTCATTGTGAATGAGGCTGGATGTGATGCGGAGAGCACACTATGTGCTCTCTGCATCAGCATTTCCGCAAAAGATAGAGAATTTCCTATTCTTGTCCGCAGCCTGCGGACAAGAATAGGCATCTCTATGGGGAGTGCCGGCATGGTGTTTTGCGGATCCGCAACACACTACGGACGTCTGAATGGGGCCTCAAAGGGAGGGGGCACTGTGGTGGTCTCTGTTAAGGGGGCAGGGAACGGTGGAGGTCACAGTTAAGGGAACGGTCCACTATGGAGGTCAGTGTTGTTGGTGGGGTGCTGTAGAGGTGACTGTTATGGGGCCGGGGTGTTGTGGAGGTCACATTTTAAGGGAACAGAGCTTTGTGGAGGTCACTTTAAGGGGGAGGGTTATTGTGGAAATCACTGTTAATGAGACGGGATACTGTTGAGGTCAATAATAAATGGGCAGCCACTGTGGAGGTCACTGTTAAAAGGGAGGGCGTTGTAGAGGTCACTGTTATAAGGATTGGGTACTGTGGATGTTACTGTTATAGTGGTTACTGTAGATATCTTTTAACGACACACACAAACATTAAATTAAGTAGATGAAATATACCCGTGTGGAGCCGGGTCCTTCTGCTAGTGATAAATAATCTGTAGCTGACCATTATATGAGTTGTATATTCCATTTATTACTAGTTTTCCCATCTGGAGACTCTTGATGCAGTTTTGGAAGAAAAAAAACAGGAGTTAATTCAAAAGGAGGAAAAGTCATATCATTCCTTTATACTATCCACTCCTGATTTTGGCTTTCAAAACTGCATGCAGAAACCTGACCATGTGGCCCAAGGGTGCACCACCAATGAGGCGAGGTGAGGTGTTTGCCTCAGGCAGCACCGGGAAGGGGCAAGAGGGGGCAGTGGAAGTATCTGGCACTGTATTACCTTGTATGTTTTGTAGCGCTGTATGTAATGTTTTCCAATTATGTATTTAAATTAACAGTAGGGCTGTAGGGAAAGGGTTAGGTTAAGAAATTGGCATTTGGGGTTTGGGCGCTGTGTTAGTTTGCACCTTAGGCAGCAGAAAGGCTAGGTGAACCCCTGATGTGGCTATACACTAATTGCTAGTTCTCCTTGAGCTAGTAGGTAACAGCTCAGAGAAAATTATATAGCAGCACTGAGCGGTGTTGTGAGAAAGAAAGATATAAGCTGCAGCAATGTCTGTGTGTGTTCCTTCCTCTGTCTCCCTGTAGCACCTCTCTCTTCCCCTTCTATTTCTTTAGACATACTTTTATGGTCAGCAACTGTAACCTGAACCATCAATGATTTTCTAGCCTGTCTTCATAGAGAACAGATTTTAGCAGTAAATTTAGAGCGAGTGATTAGTACACAAAACAGTATCAGGGGAAAAGAAGTGGCTGATAAGTGGTAAAAGTTGCAGTTTTCTCTAACCTTGTAGTATTGCTTTATGAAAAAAATTTAAATAACACTTACTCATTAAGAAAACATTTCATGCAGATTTTCATGCAGTCCAAAACACATTGTAAAATTATAAGTTTTGTTAAATTACAAGCCAAACAATACATTTATTACATTGAGATATGCCGCATCTGTAGCGTTAATGCAACATCCAAAGTGAACAGTTTAAATAGCCAAATATTTACTGTGCTGATCCATTATGAAGGCTGATATAGTAACAAATCAGCCTCAGTGGCCTAAGAAAGAAATTGCTCTAGTAACATTTAAAGAATGTGACATATCTTAAACTGCAAAGATATATGTGAGGTATCTAAAGTATCTATTGGATACTATTCTAAAAATTGTACCTAGGAATCATATATCTTGTAGAACACATTAAATTGCTGCATGCTTCATTGCCTATATGTTCAATTTGGATGACTAGTAATGTGATGAGAGTCCATTTGGATTAGAAAACTGATTATCGTGTATTCAGATGGGCTGAATGGAAATGTTAATTTAAAATGCCTTTAGTAGTCATAAGTAATCACACTGGTACCTGTTGCTGATCCTTTCAGGTCATCCTTTTCAGCATAAAATGTTCATATCCATTTCCCTTTCATGCTACTTCATTTTCATTGTACGGTACATTTTATGCTTTCTGTCCAATTCAAACCTTGGCAGATTAAGCATATAATACAATAGGTTTAAGAACAATGAAATAAAACATATATGAAGCATATCTAATATAATGATGCTGTTAGAACATTAAAATAATTCACAAACTCAATGTAGAGGAATATAACATTTTTCTAAAGTTTGATCTGCAAAAAAAAAAAAACAGTTCAAATACCCATTAGAACATTTGTAATGCAAAGATTTTCGCTTGTTATGAAGGAACCAAGACACATTACCTAAAAAGCCAATTGATTTAAATAGGGACCATATAATGCAATGTTTACCCTGTGGTAGTGCTGGAAGAAAATTAAATACCTGCTGCTGGGTTTCCTCAAAGACTGCACCTGTTCACTGGAGATTCCATCAGCTGGAAACCCTATAATGAGCCTTATTATCAGGGGTTTTTCCAAAGCAGAGAAGAAAGAACCCTTTTACGCCTTTCCCACAAACTGACTTTGCAATAGCAGTCGTCCAGTTTGGGTGGCCCCAACACTATGCTGAATCTCCTGGACACCGTCAAGGTGTCACCATGTGTTGCTGCTCTCAAGAAGGGATGGTAAGGCGTGGTTCTCCCCAATGGGAAATAAGTCCAGAGAGTCAGGGTCTGCAGTAAACCAGTGTGCTTAATTACAGGATGAATTCAGATACAAAACAATACAGGTGAGGTATAGGACTGGCATCTCCAGTCTCCTCCCTGGCAGAAGAAGGGTTTGATACTGAGGAAAGTCCTGAGCTAGCTGTCCCCCTCTCTCTCTCTTCAGTAGGCTGGTACCCTGGTCAAAAGCTGGTGATCCAGGGTCGGTGGCAGTGTATCCCCATCTCAGCGTCTTCTTCTGTTCACTCAGTAGTCTGGAAGAGTTTCCTCTTCCAAGCACTGTTCCCTAACTTTAGTACACTAGGGGCTCTGGCTGCTCTTCTTATATACAATTTCTAGCTAGACTGGAACCTTCTAGTGTGAGTGGTGAAGGGGAGAAACTCATCAGAAACAATTGCAAAGTTAGCACTCCTATCTGGTATAGACTTACACTAGAGATTCAATGATACTCAATGGCAATGACACAGCAGTTTTTTTCCAGACAAAAACAAGTTTCCAGAAATAACATAGCTAAAACCAGACATTCAAAAGGTCAGTCTGTCAAGGTCAAAGTCCCAAAAGCCTTTCAGTTTTCATTAACCCTTTCCACAGAGTCTTGCAAATACAGTGTGAATGAACAAAATATACATCACAATATATATATATATATATATATATATATATATATATATATATATAATGCAGTTACACAATATTAAACAGTGCAATTTAACCCTTTCAAGTGAAATAAAGTAACTTTGCTTAGGGGGAATAGGCAAATGTCTACAAATGTCCAGACTTTACAGTACCCCTGCCCAAGGGCACTACACAATCAGCATGATTGCTCTTAAAGGGAATCTGTCACCACGATTCTGGATTTAACTGCAATAATACATGTGTAGATAAAGAGTCCAAATCACAATTTTTTTAATTTGCCTATTGCCCTTGTTCCTCCACTGTCAGCACTC
Source organism: Bufotes viridis (assembly GCA_033119425.1). Taxonomy (NCBI): domain Eukaryota; kingdom Metazoa; phylum Chordata; class Amphibia; order Anura; family Bufonidae; genus Bufotes; species Bufotes viridis. Next base: position 274,391,867 of record CM065593.1, on the reverse strand, counting down.
AGAGCTGCATTGAAATACCTTGAAAGGACTGCCATGCATGTGCACACAAGTCATCTCCATTATGTTAGCAAATTAGTCTAGACTATGTAATTCAGCACTACTTTTAATGCTGACAGGGAGGGAAAGGCTGCAGTAGAAAAATAAAAAATAGTGATGTGGACTCCTTATGTGCAGTACTACTCATGTATCACTGCAGATAATAGTCTGGAATCATGGTGACAGATTCCCTTTAAACCTCCTTGTTCAATACTTATTATAGTGCTAACAAAGGACAGAAGGCTCTCTTTTTTAAGTCACTGTCCTGGCGTTTCCATCACTGGTGATGGTTTTTAATTAACATCTCTGTATCTAACAAAGGTCCCTAGGGAATTAATGATACTTATGCCATAACTACATGCAACCCATACAATTATATAACCGTATTTATTAAAGGGATTGTCTGCTTACTTATATTGATGACATATCCTCAGGATAGCTAATCCATATCAGGTCGGCAGGGGTCCAACTTCCTTAACCCCCATTGATCAGCTGTTTGAAGAGAACACAGCACTTTTTATGTTTTCGATAGAATCATTTTTAATACTCAGTTCACTTGCTTATGCACACTTACATGTATAAAGTACAGTTTAATGGGTTGGAGCAACTTATGATTGGTTCAGGACAGGAGCAAAGAGAGAGATTAGAAAGAGACAATTCCCCGCTCACAGTCTTTTACAATAGATTGTTATGTACATAAAAGACACAACATACATCTCACCTCATGTTTTATAATTCAATGTGAAATGAGTGGTGCAAGATAAGTCATAAAGAATCATGTGCAGTACATATGAACTGAATGTATGAATTCATGGAAAAATTGTCTAGACATAGCAAAGTCTTCCTTACAATGATAAGATGGAATCAATTAAAATTTTAAAGAACAAAATTGTGAGGAAGTATATTATGTAACTAATGACAACACATTTTGAGTAATCATGTGACAATATTTCCTCATTTCCTCTTATAGTCACAAGATGTAGAAAATCAATAGTTTCTTTTCATCTAAAAAAAAGTAATCTCCAAATCTCTGCAACTTGTGACTGAGGATAAAATCAAAGGCTTGCTTAATGATATCACATGGCTGGAAATCACAACTTGTCACTTAGATGGGACAAAAAAAGAATATTTCAAAGGTCAAATATTGTAGTCTTGTTTGCTTATTATCAAGTATTTTTTTTTGTCTGCAGAAGGAACATAAGTTATCTGACCCTGTTACCTCTGTTTATCTAAAAAATAAAAAAACATTCTATAGATCTGGAGTCTATAAAGAGATCACAAAGGAAACAAACATGGTTTTCATTGCAGATGGACCATTGCACATTAACAAGTCTGTTACATAGAAGCATTAGTAAAGGAATTGAAGTTATCTATGCTGCAGAACAACCAAAGTAATGTTTGACACCTTTAGTTCCCATATGATAGTTGTAGAGTCTCAAAAACATAACTTTAACCAGAGCCCAACAACTGCAAAAATGAATTTATTATTTATACAAGAACTCAGTTATCTATCAGTTGGGCAGGATTCAGAGATTCAGTAGTTGTCTACCACTAGAAGTTTTAAAAATAGGCCAAAGGCTGGCAATGTTCTACAATAAAAAAAAGATCCTCTACTCACCTGCTCAGTCCCCCTCTGCTCCAGGTCGAGCTTTGTTTGACTGCAGCAGAGACATAACCATATACCTCACCTGACAACAAAACTATTAGATAGAAAATGATACAACAACAGGAGAACTACTGCTTATGACACTTACCCTGTGGAAGGTTTGACTAAACCAATCAATACAGTACACATATTTGGTGAATAAAATAATCTTGAAAACTACACTCCCCAATATTGAAATTGAAACATCAAGAAGGACAAGCCTTAGGATATGCAAATTGAGGAAGTAGCAAATGTCAGTAAAATCTGCAAATTATCAAATTTTCAAGCACCTAGCTCCAATCTGTGGCATTTGGGAAAGGCATAAAAGCTAGATTGAGAGCAAAATGTTTTAGCTACATGAAAGCTTAACAATTGGAACAAGTCATGTGGGATGATTGTGCAATGCCTCCAGTTCGTTGACCTGCCAGTTATCAAAAGCTGAGAGGGACAGGATCCCTAAACTAAGAAACCTTGGTTTAGCACTCCAGCAGATCATTATGTGCCTACGCTGAGATGTTAGCATTGTTAAAGGTTGTGTGCCTTGGTGGTTGGGAGAATAACAATCAACTAGAATGACAGCAAGAAGTGCACAGAGGTGAACCTCTGCACAGACAAATCATCAGATTAGAAGAATTGTGTGTAGTGATACATTCTGTACTGCAAGTGAAATTGGACATCACATCCCAAACTTAGGGTGACAGTGTGTACTTAAACCATAAAAAAGGTGTTTGCACAACACTGAGCTATGTCCAGTTACAGATGTCTTACTGACCATTCTCAAAGGCCATCATGGTACATAGCAAAATGTCAATGAAGGCTGGAATTGAGGTCTTTCCTCTTCAGTGATTAATCTTGCTTTTGTCTTGGACATAAAGATAGCCAGAGATTGGTCTGAAGACTATGTGGGCAACCCCATAAAAAGGCTTTCAGAGGGGAACGTCACACTGGTGCTAATTCTGGGATGATGGTGCAGGGTGGCATAATGTACTAGACCCCTCTAGTCTTCATTTCAAGTTCACTAACAGCTCGTTATTACATTGATTTGGTCATAGAGCCAGTTGTACAGCCATTTCTCCAAAGTGTCCCAGAAGCCGTTTTTCAGTAGAACAATGCCAGGTCACATGTTGCTTGTGCTACTGGGAGCAGCCTGCATGGCCTATACAGGCTACCATGGGCTACAGCATCTCTGGAATTGTCTCCCATCAAGCATATCTAGAACTTCATTGATTGACTATTGCAAAGGGAGCTTCCAGCAGTGGATCTTCATGATTTATGTGCCCAAATGCTTTCAGCATGACAGAACATTCCTTAGACAACCATTAATACCCTCATTGCTAGCATGTCAAGGCATGTAAGTGCATGTATTTCTGCTCGTGCCGCGTATACTCAACACTGAATAAATTGAGGTTTTTTGAATATTTTATTTTCATTTTTTATCATTTGCATCTCATTAACATGTCTATCGATCCTGTGATTACCATAATTCCACTGCTTTTACTTCTTGGTGTTGCAATTTCAATGTTGAGGAGCATATCTGCATTGTTACAGACTATCAACCCTCCTTTACCAAAGTGGAACAGTGTTCTTACATACATTTTTACCTGTAGATGAGCAAATAGCTCTCAATAAAACTGATGTAGAATGTTGACCAAAGTTCACAGATTGCAAATTCTAAGAAGTCTCCAGCAGTGAGTGATGATGATGTTTTCTCCATGTACATAATTTACATTGCCCTTATAATGTCAAGAAATATGTAATCCTGTATTTTAATTCATACTTGCTGGAATAAAAGCAACAAGACATATTGCTGCCTTTTTGTCTCCTTAAATGCTATAACAAATACATGTTGCTGCTTTTATAATATGTGACATTTTAGAAGCTTAATTGCCTGCAGTGCAATTATATTTAAGTGCAGTTTCCATCTTAATTTAAAGTGTGCAGTGTATTAAAGAACTAGGTTGGCATTTTCCGGCACTAACACTGTGACTGACAGAAACCGAAAAAAGGAGAGACTGAGAGATTCAACACAACACATAGCAAATGTGAAGCTAAGGATAACATGAGGGGAGCTGGAGTTGTGCTCTTTCTGCAGTACACTGTGCAATATGATTGAGATTCTGCAACTATGCATTAGGAAGTTAGTTAAAACTGTAGATGTGTCATTACCCCCCTTCCCCTTACAAGTAGATGTCCTCCAATAATAAAGCAGAATATATACAGATTCCCTGTGGTTCCCTTGTCAGCCCAAACAAGAAACAGATTATTTGACAAAAGCCTGAGATGGCAGTCTTATTTTTTGCTGATATATGTTCAATCGATTTGGATTCCCCACAGCCCTACACAATTATTAATAAATCACTTCTATATTATAGAGGTTCTGTCATATAAACAGACACCTACTTAAAGGGATTGTCTATTTCTTTAATATGTGGCTCACAATGGCTTAAACATAAATAAGAAGTCATATTGACATCGATAACCCAATTCTACCTCACTGAGACCTCTCTGAACCCCACTGCTCTCTATATGCTGGTCCGGGCTTGACACACCAGAAATACCAGGAGATGCATGCTCAAAGCATTTCCATCCATTTCCTGTGTGATGAACTGTTACCAGAAAATGGAAAGCAGTTAGAGATCAGTTAGGTGAGTAATGATATTTTATTTTATTTTTAAAAGGAGCCTGTCACCAACCTGACTGGTTTTAAGCTAATCACATCATTCAGTGGGAAACAAAGACATGAGAAAGATGTTACCTGTGTTTAATTTTTCAAATCCTCCATTCACCCAAAAAGTAGTCTTTATGATATGCTAATGAGCCATCACAAGTGCCCAGGGGTGGAGTGTTTTCCACAAGGACCCAGGTCCCCCCTGCTCGCGCCTAACTCCTCCTCTCAGTGTTGTTTGGCCAGCCCTATGTCTGTGTGACATTATTTTCCCTGTAGCCTAAATCTTGTGCCTTCGTGCATCACCGCCAGGCCAGTCACAGAGATATGCAGTGTGCAAGCGCTGGTTAGTGCTGTCTGCTTGTGCTGTGCCATTTTCGTCACAATGATTTCACACCAGTAACCGACACATTTTCCTTGCATATCTCTAGGCCCAGCGGTGATGTGTAAAAGTGGGGAATTTGGGCTACAGGGAAAAATGATATCACACAGGGCCGGCCGGAGAACACTGAGGAGAGGAGTTAGGCGTGAGTAAGGCAGGGGGGCCGGGGCATTTAATACAAAAGTAGAACAATAGATAATAAATAGTATCAGTGCACCAATTCAATAATAGTACCGCGCTCTAAATTAAGCTAATTATGCTGCTAAGCACTGTGCCAAACTCAAATAATACTATAAGTTCTAATGCCTCCGTGCTCCCTACACATATACACTCTATGACAAATAGTAGTAGGCATGGGTGTAGCTATAGGGGGTGCAGAGATAGCAGTCGCTACCGGGCCCAGGAGCCTGAGGGGGCCCAAAGAACCTTGTGCTGCATAAGAAGACACACAAAGCACTGAGGGAAGGGGGCCCAAGATGAACTCTTGCACCAGGGCCCATGAGCCATTAGCTACGCCAATAGTAGGCTTACTATTTGCGCGCTGATGTCCGGACATCAGTGCGCAAATAGTAAGCCTACTACTATTTGTATAGTATAGTATAGTATTATTTGAGTTTGGCACAGTGCTTAGCAGCATAATTAGCTTAATTTAGAGCACGGTACTATTATTTAATTGGTGTACTGATACTGTTTGTGTAATAGGTTTACTGCAGTCCTATTACAGTACTGCAGCTTGCCAGTGAAGGTTACTTTGTAGCGCTGTAGGTTTCCTCTTTAAGTGTGTGTTAAATAATAAATAGTGTCGTCACCATGGGTTACAGAAACTGAATAAGGTGAATGGTGAATCTTAAATAAAACGTAACTTTTAATTGATACAACTAATAATAGTCCCTAAAGGTGTATCACAACAAAAACAATGTTTGACTGCATAGAGTACTCGATAAACCTCTAGCAAAAAAGGTGCACGGCGGCACCAGTAAAGATAACCGATGGTCCTACCAGATACAATGGTTCATCCGGACATCGTGAGATCACAGCAATAAGTATGATCCTAAAAAAAAGAAGGCAGGTACTGGAGAGGTACATACAGGGGTACACTAGAGCCCTAGATGTCCCTAAGTAGCGGGTGCTATCCTGGCCCTGATAGTCTAGCCACGAAGCACCCGTCCTCAAAAGCCAAACAATGCCCTTTATACGTTATATGTAAGATTCACCATTCATCTTATTCAGGGCCTGGGCATTTGTAGCAAACACTCCACCCCTGGGCACTTGCAATGCCTCATTAACATATCATAAAACTACTTTTTCGGCAAGTTGGAGGATCTGAAAAACTAAACACAAGTAACATCTGTGTCATGTCTTTCTGTCCCCCTGAACAATGCATTCGGTTTAAAACTGGTCAGGTTGGTGACAGACAGGGGCGTAGCTAACGGCTCTTGGGCCCTGGTGCAAAAGTTCAGCTTGGGCCTCCTTCCCTCAGTGCTTTGTGTGTCTTCTTATGCGGCACAAGGCTCTTTGGGCCCCCTCAGGCTCCTGGGCCCGGTAGCGACTGCTACCTCTGCACCCCCTATAGCTACGCCCATGGTGACAGACTCCCTTTAACCCATTCTGGTTAATTTTATTTAAAGAGAAAATATCCCCTCTGGACAAAAATTCCAATATTGGTGCAGACCAATTTAATGATCTCAAGATTTGTCTGTTTGGTCTGAAATCTATCCGTATAAACCCAGTTTAAAAGGGTGTTCCAGGATTTTCCTTTGGATGGCCTATCTTCAGGATAGGCTATCAATATCTCATGTTACTACAACACTGCTGTTATTGAAGTGAATGGGAGCAGTGCTGCAGTAACCAGATCTGCCCACTACACAATGGAAGGAGCTGATTAATAGCGCTGCTGGGTGTCGAACTGGACAGATATTGTTAGCCTATGCTAAGGGATTGCCATCACTAGTAAAATCCTGGAATAACCTTTAAGCTCTGAGTTACTGCACTCTAAACACAGATGTTGCTCTATATAAGTCAATGGAGACTCAAAAATTGGATCTGCTTATATAGTTCTGTGAGAAACCTCTGTAAAGGGAACCACTTTTCATGCCTGAAATACATATCCGTCAATGGAATAAACAGCGGGAAAAAATAGCTTCTCTGTCTGATTTCATGTGATACATATAGGGAATTACTCAACTCATACCTAGCTCATACTGAACAAATGCCACATGGCAGTTCAGTGGTGCAGTGCAAACATCTGTACAGGCGTGCTGTAAGTTACATTATTTTTTATATACAACTGCATTAGGCTAAAATTGTACGGTATTTGTGAAATGCTATTTTTTTCAGTTTCCCATGTATATTGTTGTAGGTATAACAAAGATCAGCCTGTATGTTTAGTTATTACAGAACTTGTTTTGCTTTAATAATATATATATATATATATATATATATATTTAATTATTTTTATATATACTGTATCCAATCATGATAATATAAAGAACACGCACTGAATTTTCTTTATCCATTATATCCATCTACATGTTATATGCATTATAATTTATATTGTATATTATTATAAAAATCTTTACTGTTATCAGCTTTATTCACTCTGATCGTCTAGTATGTGCAATATATAAATCTGCTGTGATCATATGAATTTGTAGAAATTCTGCCTAATATCATATTCTGTGTATTGTCTATTCTCTATTTTTCTTTATCAAGTCAACCAAGAAAAGAAATGCACATATATAAAAAAATGGCAAAGCATGCGACATTAGTAATATGGGCTGTGTTTTCGGAGCTGGACATGGGGCAGTGGCGATCACATGATTTCTGGTCAATTATGCTCATGATGGCCTTGATGTGGTTTATAAGGCTTTATCTACATTATTGCACTCAGTGGCTTTTCCTCCAGGCTATTTCCATTCCCATTTTCACGTAAGCATCATTTGTTGGGTTTAAAGTGCACCTGTTTCCAATAATTATAATTTCATGAATCAAAAACATTGCATTGTACACCCTGTCTTTTTTTTTTTTTATCAAGCTGCAGATATTGCAAAATTGCTAAATTGTTATTTATAATATATTTATGAAAAATTGTATCTTATGTTTATTTTATGTTTATATTTAACTTCAGAGAAAGAGCAGTATAGTTAATGGAGTACTACTTGCTTTTCTATCTATCTATCTATCTATCTATCTATCTATCTATCTATCATCATCTATCTCTAAAAATAAAAGGTGCTTTGACACTTTTGCTCTTTTACCTTAGTTACACTACACACAGAATATCTAATTACAATACTCATGTGAATGAGCCCTTATTTAGTGTGAATCCCATTTAATAGTGTCAATTCAAGTAGTTTACAGGGATTGTGCCACCATTAAATGTTATTTTAATATCATTCAAAATTAAAAACAAGTTACTTTCTGTTACAAAAGGCTCCATTTGTGGTATATTCCCTTTTTATCATTATAATGGTGCCCCAGGTGTTAAATCTGTATAATAATATGCATGTACACCTACTGCCATTAGCCATGTCTAATGTTAGATGTTGCAAAGGAGAATTATACCAGCACCTCCAAACTGTATAAGGGGAGTTCAGGTGCACCCTACCGTGGCTGTGGTACAAAAGCAAAAATGGACTACAAGTAGCAGCACTCTGCTTTATGCACAAAGACATATACAAACATTGAAAACATGAATATATGTAAACTACATTACTGCAATACTTACTCTATAAAAACTAGAAGATCTTTGTGCATACTTTTGATCAAGAATATGTCAGGCCCATCTACCAGCGATAAGGTGGCTTCTAAGAGATGGGTCCTACACTAAAACATTTGCCTCACTTGAGCTTTCGGCCTTCACTTTTCAGGACATGTAGAATCCAGCTATGGTATACTCTGATTAAAAGCACTAGGCCCCTATATAGGGGAAGCCATTCCCCCAAAATGTACAATGCAAACGAGAGTTACAAACTACATGACAAAATAACGTGGTCTCAAAAACCAGGAAATGGTCAACCACAGATGCAGTTGTGCATCTATCCCCGGGGGAGCAAATCCTGCACATGTGGTCCGTTGCCAATAGCCATCCCCAGCAAAAAATGCATGCAATGGAGGATGCCCGCAGCGGACCACAAGTGCCACAAAGACATCCTACACAAGATAGCAAAATGTGTGGATGTAATAGACTATATGAAATAAACATTTACAAAAATAGGTGCACTACGGTGGTGGATGCATTCAACAAAATCTGACTGAACCCTCACACTGATGTTAAAATGAGACTTTAGCCAATATATCTTTATATGAAGTACATACCATCTTAAGTGACACAGGACCTAACTCTAACCTACCTGTGTCATATGGGCAGTACCAGGGGCCAGTGGGCGAATTACAAGAGCGTAAGGTCCGACTCACAGCAAACAGCTCCCAGTTACCTCCAATATGAAACCACACATACAATGGGAGGAGGGAGGAGGCTGTGAGTCCCACCCATGGCTGACTGATATGACGCAAACCTCACAGGTGCGCAAAATGTTGCTTATAGATGAAAATCAAGGCACATTCAAATTTGGAATTTATACACCTCCAAGCATACATATACAAACTACATGACAAAATAAGGTGATCTCAAAGAGCAGGAAATGCTCAACCACAGATGCAGTTGTGCAGCTATACCCGGAGGAGCAAATCCTGCACATGTGGTCTGTTGTCCGCGCAGGAGCGCATGACCTAAATAGGGAAGCCATTCCCCCAAAATGTACAACTTAAAAGAAAGTTAGACCCTCAACTCCAAACTATGTATAAAGGGAGTTCAGGTGCACACTACCATGGCTGCAATGCAAAAGCAAACAAGGTGTAGTCCTTGTTTACTATTGGAAGGTTGGATATTTACAGGGAGAGAGGTGCAGTAAAAAAGGACACATCCCCTAAGCTGTGATAGCGAGACAGCAGAAAGTAAACCCTTAGGCTCCATTCACACATCCATAAGTGTTTTGCGGATCCACAAATTGCTGATCTGCAAAACACGAACACCAGCCATGTGCACATGGCCTGCACTATAATAGAAACTACCTATTCTTGTCCGCTATTGCGAACAAGAATAGCACATGTTCTATTTTTTTGCGGAAATGGAAGTGCGGATGCGGAAGTGCAGATCCGGAAATGGGGATGCGAACAGCACATAGTGTGTTGCCCGCATCCATTCCGGCCCCATTGAAAATGAATGGGTACGTACCCATTCCGCAAAATTGCGGAACGGATGCGGGCCCATTTTGCGGACGTGTGAATGGAGCCTTAAGAGCCCAGCACAGCAGTTGGAGCAAAGACTGCGGAGATCTTTGGATCCATGTGAGATACAGGGCTGGCTCTAGGTCTGTTTGAAAGAGATTTGTATGTACTATATAAGGTATGATTTTTATTTTTTACATTAAACATGGCATAACCCCTTTAACCGCATCCCAACCGCCGAACGCAGGGCTGCATCCTGCGGGCGGCCAGGATGTTCCTCCTTAAAGTGTCGGCGCGTCATCTCATGAGAGGCGATATTTGTTGTGAACGGGCACTAACTTGTGACAAAAAAATAAAATTTTATATGAACTCACCATACCCCTCACAGAATACCTTGGGGTGTCTTCTTTCTAAAATGGGGTCACATGTGGGGTATTTATACTGTCCTGGCACTTTAGGGGCCCCTAAAGCGTGAGAAAAAGTCTGGAATCCAAATGCGTAAAATTGCCCTGTGAAATCCTAAAGGTACTCATTGGAATTAGGGCCCCTTTGCGCACCCAGGCTGCAAAAAAGTGTCACACATGTGGTATGGCCGTACTCAGGAGAAGTAGGGCAATGTGTTTTGGGGTGTATTTTTACATATACCCATGCTGGGTGAGAGAAATATCTCTGTAAATGACAACTTTTTAATTTTTTGGGTGCGCAAAGGGGCCCAAACTCCAACGAGTACCTTTAGGTTTTACATGGCTGCTCACAATTTAGCCCCACCCAAAATGCCAGAACAGTAAACACACCCCACAAACAACCCCATTTCGGAAAGTAGACACCCCAAGGTATTCACTGAGGGGCATAGTGAGTCCGTGGGAGTTTTTTTTTTTTTTTTGCCAGAAGTTAGCAGAAATGGAAACTTTATTATTTATTTATTTTCCTCAGAAAGTGTCATTTTCCGCTAACTTAAAATGAAATGATACATGAACTCACCATGCCCCTCCGCGAATACTTTGGGGTGTCTTCTTTCTAAAATGGTGTCATTTGGGGGGTATTTATACTATCCTGGCATTCTAGCACCTGAAGAAACATGACAGGTGCTCAGAAAGTCAGAAAGTCAGAGCTATAACTTTTACCCAAACCAATAAATATACACTTATTAGATTTTGTCATCAAAGACATGTAGAACAATAAATTTATAGCAATTTTTTTAATAGAAATGTAGTTTTTTTTAAAAAAAAATTACAACAGACAGTGAAAAATGACATTTTTTTGCCAAAATTTTGGTCATGAAAGCTCTATTAGTGAGAAGAAAATGACGTAAAATTCATTTGAGCAGTAAGTTGCATGACGGAGCAATAAACGGTGAAAGTAGTGTAGTGCAGAATTGTAAAAAGTGGCCTGGTCATTAAGGGTGTTTAAGCTAGGGGGGCTGGTTTAGACATTTGTGGTTAAGACATTTTTATGTATTAAATCAACAGGATATTTGACAATCTTTCTTTCTATTTTATTTAGAAATCACAGAAAAAAAGCTAAATTATATGCTTAGTTTTAAAATTATTCAGTATTATGTCGTTATAAGACCAGTAAGCTTTCCTGACCATTGTATGTTAGATTAGCAAAATGTTATTATACTTGTCATCCATAAAAAAAATTAACATATCTACGCCCATGCCTTTTATTTGTAGTTTATTTAAATTTAACCAGTTGCACAGCTTCTGGTCTTGACACACCATCCCGCCAAAGGCATAACTATAATGGGCGCAGAGGTTATGACAGCACTCATGACCTAATGCCAAGAGGTTCCAAGAAGCCCCTCTGATATTAGAAGACCAGTGCTATAAATAATGTAGGATAGTTGGGAGGGGGGTGGTTCCGTTATAGATTTTGCAATGTGACAGAGTAGATTTCCAGGATTTTAAAAGATATTAGAGAACAGCTGATCTGTGGGAGTGCGCGTGTCTGACCCCTGCTGATCAGATATTATTGGCCTATCCAGAGGATTGGTAATCAATATTAAAACGCTTGAAAAACTCTCTGCTTCTCACATTGAGTCAGTGTGTATTTAGACAAAGAAAGTAGATATACAGTATACAAAATATCAAATTGTAATTGAATACTAAAAATTGCCTAGTAAAAGATTCCTTATAATTAACAACAATAACCTATGTATTTCTGTGTATGACTCGATTATTATAGATGACATCATTATCTCATGTATCTAGTATGACATATTGGACAATATTGTGTAGTAAACCATTAATGAACCTGAAATCTTTGTCTTTAGCAATCTCGTTTGTTTAAATTATGAATAAAATCCTGATATGTTTGAATTCTCAGGTTTACATTTTATCCTCATACCGTTGAGCTGACCTATCAGCATTCTTTAATGCATACAAGAGAAGAGTTGTTTATGGTCGTGGTGGGACCTATGTCCTTAAATGTGTCAATGCTCCTAATGATTCTTCTAAGATGGAGCTGTCAAACATTGTTTCGCTCATTTCCCACTATCTTGTCAAAATTTATCATTGCTCTGGGTCTCTGGACTGTGCTAGACCCTTTGGCTGTGTTTATAGTGGATTCATTCCTTGGGGTAAGTCACTAAAATAACCCCTGTAATGGTCATTTTAAAAAAGGGAAAAGTGCAGTTTTCTATTTTTGCTGTGTGTTACTAACATTAATCAGTCACTCATATCTGTTGTCAAAAGTTACAAAGAATCTATCAGACATAAGCAAAGAATCAATCTACTTTTTCATATGTGTAGTATTTGGGGGAAACAGAATATCTGATTGATTGCTGTAGCTATGGATTACAAATCCCACTCTATAATGTATGAGCTACAGTTTTAATAGTTGATTTACTTTTATATCCTGTACTGTAAATCATGGCAATTTGTTAAAAGGAGTTTTGCAGAGTAAATTATTGATGCTGATCAGCTGTTTGCAGAGGCCTGTTGAGTGCTACGGTCTCTTCCTTGGCCAGTAATGTCAAGTTCATTAGTCACATGGCTTATGTCCAGCTCAGTCCTGTTTAATTGAACAGGCCTGACCTGCAATACCAAGCGCAGCCACTATGCAATGTATAGAGGTGAGCTTGATAAGCTGTAAGAAGGCTGCAGTGCCAGGATGTGCCATGATGTTCGAAGGTGCAGGTCCCACTTCTGGTACCCCCCTCCCTTTCTCAAAAACAGGGCCCATCTTGGACCACTGTGAATGGAGCTCTGGCTGCACATGAGAGTCTCTATATATTGACTATAAAAAAAAGCCTAGTGTGCTTACTCCACTATTTCTGGAAGACCCACTGAAGTAAGTGGTGAGAGCTGCGCCTGTACATGACATGGGAATACCCCTTTAAAGTCTGTTGTTTTATGAATAATCTTGTGTACTGTTATGCATTCTGTAGTTAGATAATAGTAAAAATCTAGGGAGATAGTTCATTATTTTGTATTATACACTCAAGTACGATATGTTATTATTTGAGGAAGATTCTTTTAGGCTACTTTCACACTAGCGCTTTTGCTGGATCCGGCAGGCTTCTAAAAACGCTTCAGTTACTGATAATACAACCATCTGCATCCATTATGAACGAATCCGGTGGTATTATCTTTAACATAACCAAGACGGATCCGTCATGAACTCCATTGAAAGTCAATGGGGCATGGATCCATTTTCTATTGTGTCGGAGAAAACATATCCGTCCCTATTGACTTGCATTGTGGGTCATGATGGATCCATCTTGCTCTGCATCCCAGGACGGAAAGCAAACCACAGCATGCTGCGGTTTGCTCTCTAGTATAAGCACGGATATTAACGCTAGTGTGAAAGTAGCTAACAATGAATTTTTTGAACATTATTTATTCATATTTTATTTTATAGAGACTTTCTTACAGTGTAGAGAAGCCCATAGCAGATGCAGCAAAACTCTACTGGTTCTTCATTCGAATAGAGCGGTCTGGCACTCCTGGCATTCTCATCACTTTACTTATATATACAATGATTTTTATCATATCTTCGTCCGTGCTTTACCTTTACTTGCTGAGGTAAGAAATTAAGATGAGAGACAACAGACCAACTGAATTTCTTATTTACCAAATTTTCCATAATTCATTTGCCTATATGTTCCTCCACTTTATTGTGGGGGTTGTATGAAAGGTAGCAGGAGAACTGTTAGTTCTGTAGGTAGGTTTCCATCTCCATGTGACTCCATGTGAATCAGTTTCCCATTGTTAAAAAAAAAACATGGATACCAATCCCCATCCAAAGTAAATGTAGACTGAAACATTAGAAACATATGAGGGTGAGTCAATAATTATCCTCACCCATCTGGTCAGGGCTTCTAAGTAGAGTATAAATATAGCTGGTTCCTACACCACCCTGAATATTGTAGGCCTAAATTAGGCCCAGGAAAGGTGGTTCTGTTAGTGTTAGCCACCCACCTGTAGAAGCCACCTTGACCTTGGTAGATGGGCCCGATACACGTGTGATGAAAAATATGTGCAAAGAGCTTCCATTTTTCATGTATAGTAGGTATAGTACCACTTTTATCCAGAATACTACCTAATCCATCGTGTGCTACCATATTTTGTTTGCTCTTTCCATGACATAATGACAACATATAAATTATATCTTGCATGAATATCTCTGTGCATGTTTAGCAATGACACCTCATTGGCAAAATCAAAATTTAGCTTTATTGAGTCCAAAACAGCACAAAAATGTTATGCAGATGCTTTCCAACCAAATAACATAACATAAGCACCTGTCCATCTGGACTCTAAGTAAATGTAACAAATTGGGTTTCCTCACCTAAACATCAGTTCCACAACACAGTGCTGCATAAGTCAGACTTCCCATAACCACTGCTTTTGGCATTTTTGGCTCCTTTTATTCAGGGATCATAGAACCCCATTCTTATGGGGATACCAGCATTTAGACAGATCACTGACCACTGATCAGATACTTCTCCTCTATCCTTTATCATGTGTTTAGGGGATAGGCTGGTACCTTGGGACAACCATTTTAATAAGAAGATTAGACAAACCCAGGACTAAAGAGAATTAAATTAAGGCCCACTCCAACCATTCAACTATTCCATTAAAAACACAGTCTAAGGAATAAACTATTACAAAAACCCAATTACAATCTCTTTTGTTTTTTATCTTGCATTTCCTCAGCTATAATAATAATCTTTATATAACACCACTTTTCATTTGGACTACCACACACATAAAATCCAAACAATGACCTAACAATAAAAAAAAAAAAGAGTGGACCACCCATAAAGGCTTATACTCAAAGGGGGTCATTTATTATCCACTATATACTAGAAAAATGCCAACAAAAAAGTTTGTGCATGTCATACTTGCACACAATTTTGCAACTTTTTTGGGGTTTGCAGTCCCCTTACCACTTTTCCAAAAAAGTGTGGGGAGTTGGACAGATAGAGTGTGTGCAGGGCAGGCATATTTTTTATAATTTACTTGAGAAAATGGCCATAGATTATAGCAGGAATGTCCTCCAGCTCTCTTGCTGCTATAGAGTTCTGTTTCAGTGCACACACCTGTACAGATGTGCCCCAATTATTAAAGGTTTTCACCTCTTAAAAATTGTAGCACGTCTGATGCCAGCGGTGGACAGGTTAAAATCTGTATGTTATATGCTAGTCTAACTAATGTCCCCCTTCTTATATGTCCATTTGATCTTTTGCTGTAATGGTAGAGATTAGTGTTGAACAAATCAAAGTCCATGAAGTGGACTTCGATCCGAATTTCAGGGTAAATTTGATTGCTGCAAAGCCGAATTTCCTCGAGCTTCTTGGCAGTAAATCAATTTAACCTGAAATAGTGCCACCACAATCTTGCTTTACCGAAATCCCGTGAGTGGTAACGTATGATGTCACTATGCCAGCGGCGTGATGACATCATCTCTGGCTGCACAAGATTTTGAGCCAGATCTTAAAGCAAGATGGCGGGTGCCGGCCCGTCACAAGCAAATGGATCAGGTAAGTATTATTTATTCATTTTTTTTTAACAAATCTCTTTTTATTTAATATCACAAAAAGGCCAGATCAACACCAGTAAGACATAGCGTACAGTCAGTTCATACAGTGTAAGCAAGATATTACAATCTGACATATTTCAGGCATTGCATGAAGTAGAACGTTTGAATATATACAGTACCAAGACAGGATAACACCTGCCTAAACAAGAATAACATATAGCCCAGTTAGAAGAGTTACAAATGCAATAGTCGTCGTGACAAGACGCCCATGTGCTCAGCCTCGGATGCCCAATCCGGTGGATTGTCTGTTCTACACGCAGATATATGGAGACTTATGTAGACATATAGCCCATCACCAATTTACTTCCTAGCCCGAACTGCACAGAAGTCCTTCCATGGGGACCAAATTTGAAGGAATCTGCCATGAGACCTATTTGCCTAACCCACCAGCTCTTCCCTCAGGAATATCTGTTCAATGAGTTATGTACATCAGATGCCGTGATCATGTATGAACACGGCATCTAAGGGGTACGATGAAGAAGGCAGTGCATTCGCCACTCCCAGTCATTGGACCCATTACTTACAAAGAAATGCACTTGTGAAATTTAGCGAAGCATCCAAATCAAATTTTCAAATACTTCGCTAATCTCTATTAGAGATCTAAACCCTCCCAGGTAGCATGGAAAAGTGTAATAGTTAAAAGAATGTCCAGTGACTGTAGTAGTTTCAACTATTTTTTCGAAATGCTGGTCATACCACCTGGAAAATAGGTGGTTGCGAGGAAACAGCACGCAGACTACGCTAGAATAGCAGGAAGAAGAAAAAGTGGGCATTGAAATTTAAAACTAATGAAGCTATATGCAGTTACTGTACTGGAATGAGGTTTTAATGTGTGCAGATGGTGCATCCTTTATTGTACAGTGCACGTATACAGCATGGTATTTCCTGTGTTACCCTAAATAAACACTAAACTTTATGAAACTACTGCAATTTGCTTTTTTCTCTGTTTAAAATTGGAAATCACAAAAGTAGCTTTCCCTTTGATGTCCGATAGCATAGATTAATTTCCAATATGCATTTCAGACATAAGTACATTTTATAATATTTTAAATTAAACAGAGAAATCCCTTTTCACCCGTATGTCTAAATGTGAAAAATGAGCCGGATTGTTACTGCAATATCAAAAGCTTTCAGATTTGATATGCTCAATATTCATCCTTTACTTTGAAATATACATTGAAAATCCTGTTTATTTCACTGGTGGATGCTGAAGGGATAATGAATGACCGAAGTTAGCAGAAGCACACAGTAATCCTCTGAACAGATATCTAATCAAGGAAAATAAATAGCAATAAACAGTTTAATAAACAGAAAGGGAATCTGTAGTAATACATTGCTTAGTTTGACTGGTTAATGGAATCAGTCGGGGCAGCAATGTGCATGGATTTAGCTGTATTTTCTATGTAATATTAAATTCAAATTAGACAAAATTCCTATGAACGGATAAAAATACTAATACATAAAATAATCCTCATCTGCATGCCTGTGCTTCTCATAGAAGCTTACAGCCCACATATTGTAAAGAATGTTGTGACATAAACAGGACAGAGACCCTTTTAAAAGAATGCATGTCAAAGGAGCTGCTAGGCGCTTTAGAGATATACACACAGGATTTAGAAGGATTCCACGTCCACCCCATTCTATTAATTGACTAAAGTGAACTCTCCTGACAAGTCAGTTTTAGTGAATATTTGTATCCTCCATTAAAGAGAAGTGCTGGAGCATCTTCTCTTAAAACTCTGTTATTGCTTCTCGTAATGTAAGAATAAATTGATAACTGGATATAACCACCACCCTTAGTGTAAAATATGTCTCAATACTGTCTAAGGACTAGTTCACATCTCGTTTTTGCTGTTCATGAAGCGGATAGGTTTAGACAAACAGTAAAAAAAATGTACACAAACATATGCAATTTTGTATACATTTGAAGGTTGTGCATACATTTTAATACATTTGTGTCCATTTTTTGACAAAAATGTATATGTTTTTGTGAAACTTTTCTTTTTTAAATAAATATGTGAAGTGTATCAAAGGAAGTAGGAAGTATCTGGATAAAAACCTAAAGAAATGTAAACAGTGATGAATGGTGTCAGAACTGTGCACTTTTGAATTTTGTTTGCTCAATTATAGTCTATGGGGACGTCAAGCCATACATCTCTATATGTTTTTTTCTGTTTACTAACGTATCTGCTTGACGTATAGCAAAAACAAGGTGTGAACAGGCCCTAAGACTGTCAAAACTGATAGGAAAAGTTACATTAGAAACTAAATGGGTCATACCAGGCAACAAATTTAACAAATCAGTCAGAAAATTCAGTTTGGGTCCAAATCGATTCTACCCCGAAAGTGCTCCAATAGGCTAGAAAATTTGTGTATGACACTCTGAGCTCTTCTAGGACTCATATTTTTCTATCTTGACTTTCTTTTTAAATTTTTTAATTGTTTCTCTCTCTTTCTCTCGGTTTCTCCCCTTTCATGCTTCTTAATGCAAAGTCACCAATAGCAAATTGGTGGCTATGGGTAAATGCATGGTGAACAGTGTTAGAAAACAACGTTTTTAATTACACACTGGGCCGTCGCAAGGCCCAACTGGATACCTCATGGGTGTGTTAGAAATATACACTGCTTTTGATGCCCTAAATGTACTTATTGCACATGTATATACTGTAGAAGCAGTGTAACAGGTTTTTAGCAAGAAAAATTAGCAATTTTGCTGAGTATGTGGTAGATTATATGCTGCTGGTGATGTTGGAAAATATGTCTATTGCATACTTATTAACTGTAGAAGCTTTAGAATAGATTTCTGGACAAAGAAGGCTTGCTCTCTGCACATAAAAATATTACTGTCTCTCTAAAAGCTCATGTGCAGTGCAAAACATGACGATATGAACAGCTCCAGCACTCTCTACAGACATACAGTAGTCTAACTACCCCTATCCTGTCCCTAATGATAAAGGCTGACTTTCTGCCTAGTAATTTAATCTAACTAAATCATTTTCACAATCCCTACAAAGATCCTGCAAGATGCTAAAATGGCTGGCTTGTGTGTGAAATTGGTATGTCAGAAACATAGCAGATATTAGTGGCTGAGCTCACAATGGTGTCTGTGCTTCAGAACTAACATATAGCCTGATAGGCCAGCCAATATTCTTCCTCTTGATTGGCTGTCAGGGAAACTGCAAAGCATTGTGTCTAAGCCCAAAGACAAGGCCCCCTGGGTCATAAAATCCTAAGTCTTAATTTCCCCTGCCCTGTTTTCCTCACTAGTGTGCTAATTTCCAAATGTAAGATGGCATACACCCCTTTGTTCGATTTGTCTGAAGAAATTGCCAAAACTTTGGATGTGTTTTGGTGAAGATTTTTTGTGAATTTTATGATGAATCCATTTCATTTAGAATAAAACACAGCTTTGAAACACATTTGTTCAATTTTCTCCTAATTGCTGTATCTTTTGATTTATAAGATGCTCTTTTTAACAAAAACAAAATGTTCCTAAAACATGCGTCCATCTTATAGTCTGTAGTTAGGGTGATCCAGCAGTGCCAGACCTCCCTGATTGCTTCCTTAATGATCTGGCAGAGTGATCATACAGAGCTTTGCTGGATCAGTGAGAGATGTATGTATCTGCACGCTTCTCTCTCTCTCCGTGCTGGTCACGGATCTTTGTGATCAGTAAAGGCAGTGAACAATCATGGAGACTGTTAGGAACACAACTTTCTCCATCTTGAAGGTCTCCAAGCTGCAGTGAAAGGAGATGATAGCTCTAATTAACTGCAGCTAAAGGTCCTCACAAGTGGGAGGAGCCAACACCAAGAAGAAGAATACTGAAGTGAAAAATTTTCAGATACCCTCTTGCCCTGGGGTACTGCATATTCAGTAGAACCATGTATATATGTCAGATGTGTTGTAGAGCTGTGTTTGTCAGGAGTGTGTGGAACAGTGGTGTGTGTGTATATATGTTTGTTGTGTAGCAGAGGTGTGTTTGTCAGTGCTGTGTATAATATAAATACTGCAGAAAATCAGAAATATAAAAAATAATACCTTAGCAGAACAAGCATAGCTTGTAGGACACAACTTGTACAGAGCAATGACAGGAGACACATGTATTTGGATAGGTACATTCAATGAGCTGACCACATGCACCATTGTTTTTTGCTTCAATAGTCAGCAGATTACACATTGAGGTTCATAGCTCTACACTAGACACCAAAGTTATTAAAACTCCACTATATTAAATCACCAGGGAAGATTTAATAAGTAGAAAGTATATTTTTCTTTATTTTCTGTTGTCTAAACCTTGGTTGTTCTTTATAGACAGGTACGTCTTACAGTAAAAAGAAAAAATACAATATGGTCTTTATGTACAATAGAAATTTGATTTGTTCAAAATTTATATTACCAAATGGACATCTCTATTTAGAGGGACATGTTCTTTATATAAAAATGACAAATTGCCACCTGTGAATATTCTATGTAATTTTAAATTTATCAATTTAAATTAAAAAAAAAGTGGGTAGATGTTATTTTAAGACACTCAATGCATAGTAGTTTCTGTCTAAAGTCTTAAGGTTCCTTCATGTCTGGACTTTTAGCATGATGGGAAATCTCATTTAACACTCTCTCAGTGCATCAATCCGACCAGAGAGAAGTGAGAGGTGGGAACGTGAATAGTGCACTATACTGTCCCAGTAGTGTAGCAGATCATGGCATCTCACATTTTACTAATCATTGCACTACTCCTCTGTTACCACCTTTACATAGACCTATCAAGAGAACAGTAAAGCTGTCATTCTGTCGGTCATTCCATTCCCCTATCATCCATTGTTATGAAAATTACATTGGAGATAAACTCTTCCCTGTAATCTCACAAACTGAGATTACCTTGCTCTCCTATAGAGTTCTTTTACCTCTCTGAGATCACTGCTACAGAAGGACAACATTTAAAATTTAATCTTCAATGGCATAGTACTGATGAAATATAAAAATTTTCTAAAATAAAAAATGTTCTATAAATTTTACATTTCAAAATAATATGTAGTTCTCATTAAAGTGTTTCTTTTATAGGATACACAAGGAAAGTTGGATACTGGATGTATTTCAGCGCATTACTTGTGATGAAGAAGTCTGCCATGTTCCTTATGATCTGGAGATCTCTAATCAAGAATTAAGCCATATTGTACAAAAGGCTGAACAATGGCGAGGTATCAATGGAGAGAGAAGAAAGGTAGGATAGCTTATTACATCTCACAGTACATTACTGGTTATTTATTCATCTTATACAATTCATTTGTGATATGTTATCAAATCTTTGGGTCTATCTACCTGATCTGATTTACTGTAGATTGATATTAACCAGAGAATGCACCACATATATACCAAGATTATGTTGGTTGATTGGTAGCATAGTAGAGCACGGATTTGTCAAGAAATCAACTGGTGACTTGAAACATTGTTCTGAGTATAATAAAAAATTCCACCCATGAAAACTTTGTACTGATGCCGCCATTTTGAAATGCAAGTCCAACGAAAGCTATATATATATATATATATATATATATATATATATATATAGTTATTTTGATAAACAAGCAAATTTTAGCAAATTTTACCAGCACCACTAATCATAATTCATCATTTGTCATTGCTTTATTTGGACACTTGCAGATGTAGTAGAGTTAACACACATGTTTTCTGAGACGTGTTATCTAAACTAAATGCGTTAAGCAAACACCTTCAATTGCTTTTCAATGGCTTTTGTTTCAAGATAACACAATGAGTTAAGAAATTTGAGTTAAGAGTTTGTGTGTTAACCCTGCTACATATCTAATTGTAATGATCACATGGAAACTAATGAATAATAATGAATATTCTTATGTGTAATGAGGCCTTAAAGCAACTGCTTGCAGGTTGCATATTCTCCATGTGCTTGTATGCATTTCCTCTTGGTACTCCGGCTCCTCCTAGAGTATTTAGGTTAATACTTATCTTATAAAACAAGTCCTAGTTGAGTGTGTCCAGGAGATAGACAGATTAGATTATGTACAGGAGTAGAAGGAGAGAACACATTACTTGTACAGATCTGCAGCACTAAGTACCATCCAAAAATGTCCTTTTAGCTCTTTTTATTTTTTAAAGAAGTTGGCAATTTGTAAAAAAATTTAGCCCCTAATCTATTTTTGGTCTGACATACATCAGTCATACCATAACTTTCGCCCACTGTGAAGCATTTCCCCTTTTGCGCTTGTGCTCTACAGGTTCTTATACATCTCAGTGCATCCAGAAAATAATTTATCCAGGGACAGCATAGAAAGAGGTGATATGGGTCAATCACGTCATAGAGAACTGGAGGCCGTCTAAGCAGGTGTAAGTTATGGTATGACATACAGGTCAAAAATGTGTTATGGCTATTGCAAAATATTTTTCCAACTAACCCCTTCAATTAATAGAGTTTTGCTAACTGCACCATTTTCCTTTTCTCTTTTAATGTATTCAGTGAGTGTTTACAACTCCCTTGAGGAACAATTCTATGTTTAAAAGAGCTTTCTCATAGGTAAAAATTATTTTAAACTGGCAATGGGAAGAATCCTTAAAGGAGTTATTCAAGATCTATAATGCCCTGCATATGCCCAGGCCCCTCACAGAGGTTGTAATTATCCAGCTCTCCCTACAACTGCGGGTATGAGAAGTGATACTGGTGCCGTGCAAGGCAAGTACAATCTCTGTGAGGGGCCTAGGCATATGAGGTGGGGAATTATAGATTTTGGATAAACCCTTTAACCTTGACTGATTTTGACTTCAGGACACGATAATAGCTTAATGTTTTTTTAATTTTCTCATTTCAAAAGGGATACCATTTTATTTTTCATTGAAATAGTTTGGCTATTGATGTCATCCACATACATGACATAACAACTTTATTGTGTGGGTCAGAATTTTATATGCTTTTCTTCTTTTGAATAATTAAAACTATTATGTGTTAATGTGTAAAATAATGTGCTCATTATATTATTAGCCCTTGCAGGATTTGGTGATAACAATTTCGTATCATTTATTTTCTTTTTTTACATAAAAAAAAATATTTTTGTATTACATTTTTTTCATATTTTCCAATAGAGGACTTGAACATGTGATCATCTAATCACTAATAAACAACTAAGTTGTCATATACTATGTCTGTTAGTGTAAATCTCGCTCCTGCACTGACTATGGCATCTGAAGGGTTAAATGACCAGGATCTTAGTTAGCTGCTGATGTTGCCGGTATAGCTCCAGAGCCCATGCCTTCTGTTCTCTGAAATTGTATGCTGGCCTGCAGGTACTATGTAGTTCCTGCAATTTACTATTGCAGCACTGGGTGGGAATGAGTTAAACCTATAAAATAATCAAAGAAGCTTTCATAATATGAAAGTGTAAAACAATGCAGAAATGCTATTCAAGAATCTGCCAAAGTTATTCTGCCATAAAAAGATATCATTAAGAAATAGCTAAATAAAATTTTCATGAACTATAGAAAAACAATATTTACTGTTTATTTTAAGTTTCAGAGAGAAACGTTCTCTAATATTCTATATTATGGACATTTAATTTTTTATAAAATTTATCCCACAAGTCAGATGTCTTCAGTATGATTGCTCTGCATGTATGTTCCACACTTAATTATGAACTCTATTAACTACATGATTTTGCTGAACAACATAATAGCGGTGATTGCAAAAACATTTCGAAAAGGACAGATAAAATATAATATGACGCCACCTAATATTTTGTCATTGTAATGAGTTTTGCATGTTTAATTAGATAACAATGTTTTCATGATTAGGTCAAAATCTGAGTTTCCCATTATAATGCAATTCACAAACTAAACTTGTAATTTGGTTTAGCAGTAAAATGATCATTCAGGAAAAAAACATATTATTGGACAATTTTTCAAAGTGGGGAAAATACTCTTTAATAAAAATGTACAGGAAATCTTAATTAGAATGGGATTTTTCAGGTACAGTACATAAATTGGTATGTCGCAGTTATAACAGCAGTAAAATAAATGTATTTTTACGTACGTGGGCTCCCTTTACTTAGTGATAATTTATCTTTCTTTTCCACTTTCCAATCTTCTCCGAATACCTGATATCTATGAAACTTTGGCATGACCTTTTTTTTTTAATTTTGATTTTTATTCAGCATAACAATGGAAAATGGAAAACAGTGGTAACGGCATTATTTAATGCAAAAATAAGAAGTTTGAGAGGATAACCATTTTGATCTAAGTTTCAGAAATCTGTATTTATGATAATAGAGAATAAAAAAAAAATATATATTCTGCACTTGTCTTAACAGTTAAATATGTTTTCCGAGATTCTGTTATTGATGACTTAGGATATTATTGATGACCTCAGGATATATCATCAATATCAGATTGGCCCAGGTCCGACACTTGGAACCCCTGCCAAGCAGCTCTTTGAGGAGGCAGCAGCACTCTGGTGAGCATCACAGCCTTTTTGCAGCTTACCAAGCACAGCACCCACCCATAGCATGCCGACTGTGTTATGTATTGCAGCTCAGTCCTATTTACTTTAGTGGGAATGAGCGGCGCCTAGGCTATGGGACCGATAAACATGACATCACTGGCCTCTTCAAACAGCTGATCAGCAGGGGTGCTGGACCCCCACCAATGAGATATTGATCATCAGTTTTCAACACTCAGAAGGGTGCATGGGACCAGCAGCAGGAGGTTAACAAGGCAGAGAGGAGAGGAGAAAGGAGAAGCTCGATTCTCCTCCCACCATCCCGCCAATGGGGGAAAAGTTGCAGTGTTACTGGCCCAATGTCTGCCTGCCTCTGAGCTAACTCAATGGGCCACTATCCAGTCTCACCGTCTAATCTCAGTGTGCCCAGGAAGCTATATCCTGCTCGGCATATGGTGCTGGCTGCCACCGCTGGAACATTTTCCCTGCTGTCAGTAGCTGTGTGTATGTGTGTGTGTGCAGGCAGTGTAGGTGTGTGTGTGCAGGCAGTAGAGGTCAGAGCCTCCGGATGCCACAAGCCACCATAGTTTCAGCCGCTGTGTCTTGATATCCAGACTGCACTTTCTTCTTTAGCCCCTGGGCTCTATTCCCTAATACCATCTCCCCAAATGACACTATCTAGACCCCCTTAATCTATTTGTGACCCTGGTACTTGCAGCTCCTGCAGGCCTGCACTCTGCTATCTAGTGCACTCACTGTCCTCTACTCCATTGCCACAACCTACCTCCATATCTTGTTGTATCCTGTATACCAATATGCCCAGTGCTACCCTACTATCTACTACTCCATGTACCTCGTAACCTGATATACAGTTTTAACACCACACCTCTTTGTCAGCCATTGTCCATATCCTATTCCTACACCCCAATATGCCTAACAGTGTTTCCCTATTACCCAGCATGCTATCATCAATTTAAACTCTAAATTTTGTAATGCCAATCCTTGCTAACCACCCCCGATATCTTCCTGTACCCCAAATACCATTTCTTACAGATTTCTCCTCTATATCCATTTCTCAGGCACTCCAGTATACACATCACCTACCTGTGCGATCTACCTCCCAAATATACCCAAAAATATGTAACACTAAGGCCTCATTCACACAACCATAGTTTTAGTAACTTCTTTGGGTTCACAAAGAATGCAGACAGCACATGAATCTCATCCGTGTACTCTCCACATCCATGTGGCCATTTTGCAGACAAGAATAGCCAGTTCTAGTAGAAAAATGCAGCATGGACATGGACGATACGTTTATTTTGCATATCTGCGATTTGTGCACTGCAAAATGGACACCCTTGTGCATAAACCAGGAGCTTTTCCTGGCATGCACAAAAAATGTGTTGCAGGAACGTTGTAATAGTTGTACATCCAGTAATAACCATTTCTGTGCTGTCAAATGTGCCACCATCCAGTAACATTGTATTTTAAATTTGTAGCAGATTTTCTGGTGGAATTTATACCTAGAATATATAACAAATACAGCATGGGGGAAATTTGTCATAGATCCGCGTTTTATGCCCCTCCCTAGCCTCACCACTCTCTTCTTCAGGAAAATGGCAGGAGAGGCGGAAAAACACAGTGGGCCAGATTTATCATTAGCTTAAGTCACTTTTATGGCGTGGAAAAGTCGCAAAAAATTGCGCAAGAAGGGAAATTGCGCAATTTTCTGCAAATTTTTGGGGACTTGCACAACTCACTCCAATTTCAAGAATCTGGGCGTTTTGACTTATGTAAATGAATGGCAAGACAGATTTATTATTGCGACTTTTTAAATAGTCGCAAAATAGTCGCAAAAAAATGCGCAAACTGACTCCACTGAGGACCATGCTTATGTTGTAGAAAAATTTGCCTAACCAAAAATGATGGCCCTAAAACTGAACTGAAGAGTCATTTTTTTTGTGTTTTACCTTTCCTTTAAAAAAAATTACAACTTTTTTCCCAAAACTTTTTTGATCTAAAATGATGTTTGATTTTTGGCTTTTACGATTTATGGAATTTGGTTGTGTAAAATGATTTTTGAACTATATGTCACCTTAAGTAAATCTGAATTTACATGTAATTGCAATAATAAATTTTTATCACACTAGGTACATTTTAGTTGCTGTGTTTTATTTAGATTCCATACAAAAAGGGATTTGCATGGGAATGTATTTAATAACCCGCGTTAAATTTAAAATTAAAAATTCCCTCTATATATATAGCTATGTATATGTTTGGTATTTGCATTTTTTTCAACTACCAAAAAAAGCCAAACACCGCTTGTAAACACAACTATAAGCCAACATAACACCAGCAACTATAGGAAGAAACATCTGTAATGTCAATGTATTTGGTTTTCATGGTTAGTCAAATATGACCGTACGCTTTTCGGCTTGTGGGCCATGTCTCAATAATAATGCACGTGAGCAGACATCCATGCGTGCAAATAAACCATGATATTGTTTGGTTACCCAGCTTGGTGTTGTTGGAGAAACAGTACTCCATCTACCATCTTTCCTTGCCTTTTCCTGGTTATCATAGGAGGAATTTGAACTCGAACCTACACCTCTACCACAAAGGGGGAATATGGTTTGCTATGTCCCTATTTTCCATGAATCCAATTCGATACTGAAAAAGATCAATCCCTGGCATTGTCATTTACATATGGCGATTATGGTCGTACACATGTCCAGCCACAATACAATTCTACTATTGCTGAGGAGTGTTTAATTTGTTGTTGGTAACTTCCTCTGTTATTGACCCTAGAGATGTTCAGGATTAGAGGGCCGGATTTGTTTGAAGGCCACATGAACATGGCTATTAGGCAGCCATGGCTGCATTACAATGTGAAAAATACAGAAGAACCAAAATAAGGCACCATCCATGTCCATCCAGCAAGGATAGTGAAATGAACAATGATGGTCACAGTAAGTGGTCCAATATCCACCACCAGGGCCGTAACTATAGGAGAAACAGGGGAAGCCCCAGATTTGGGGCCCGGACCCAGAAGGGGCACATACAGGCGGAGGAGGACTAAAATCTTTTGTCACACCAGCCACAGCAGGAATACACAAAGCAAATAAATACCATGGCAGTCGAAATAGTGTTGACAATTGATAGAAAAGTTGCTTGTCCTGGTCTGAGAGAGCTATCTTCACTCGCTACATGAATGAAGCCGACATTAAACAAAGTGGTTTTGGCAAAATTAATTGCGGAGGTCGTCCACATTCCAAAATGTAAAGTAAGGGCCAGTCTTTAATAGCTCCCCCACTGTCCTCCAGCTAATGACCCACAGACACGATATAATTAAATTTAAAAAGACACACATATAAAGGCATTATTTAATCCATTTTTCCTAGCTAAAAACAGCATCAGTACATGTCCGTTCTGATGAGTCATTTTTATCGAGGACATAATCAATCATTTTGGCTTAAATTTTTTTAGATTACAAAACAAATAGAAACTTTAAATGCCTCACATAAGATGCCGAAGCAGAGGCCTTTTAATACAACCTGTACAACCTATATTAAAATAATCACCCCTTGTGCAGCTTATGTGACTATTTAACCTATTGCCAAAATCCAAATTAAGAATAAATAGAGCACCAATGTTAAAAAATAATGGCAACTAAAGAATCTACCATCATGACGGACATGTAAATATGCTTTACTTAAGGGGGTTAAATCTTATGTTAGAAACCATTGAATCAATAAGTCCTTAAATTGTATAATACATTTTCAATGTAGTTTGAGATGTCAGAGTAATGTTAATTTTCCTCCATCTATAATACATTTTTCAAATAAAAACTGGGCCCTTAAAAATGTACCTTTTCTACAAATATTTTTTTTTCTTCAGCAGAGAAAATTTTCTTTTTCCGTCGTTTTTTATCAGTTTCCGGGGGTAACTGATTGTCTGAGGATTCTCTAGTTTCTGAATCTTCCAATTCTGGTAAGTTTGAAGTATTAGTTCTCGTTTCAATACTTTGACTAGTAGATGCTGTGACTTCAGGAGTGGAATCTGTACTAACATGGCTGCTTCCCTGCGGCCCATAAGTTTGAAGAAATTTGATAAAAAGATCATTAATCAACGAGGGATCAATGTTTGCGATGTTCTCTGTCAACTTGCCAAATCCTAATGAATGTAGAGATATGACTTTTCAGTCACAAATATTAATACGTGCGACTTTTTACCATTAGCATGACAGTAACGTGCGACTTTTTAACACTCAATAATGCATAACGTGTGACTTTTGCAATGCGCCTATTGTTGGATTTTGTGCGACTTTTCCATACATTTACGATGCGACTTTTTAAAAATTGCGACTTTTTACAAGCCAAACCAAGATACACCATAGTACTAGAAATACACCAGATTTATCAACCTCTTAAAGAGCCCATCATAAATTTGACTTGACTAAAATATACTTACGCCACATTTGAAAGTGGAGTGAGCTGCAAGAGTAATGATAAATCTGGCCCAGTGTTTGCAACTTTTTTATGTCAGAAAACTGACATGGGGGATTGTCTAAAACTTGGCCTTAAGGGGACAAGTTCAGTCTCAGTGCCTAAGACAGCATGAGTTTTAAATACGCCCTGCTTGTATTGGTTGCCTAAATCTACTCCAGGTACTTTGGGTTTTTTCTACAGTCCAAAAATCTAATTATCATTTTAAAGACATCAACAATATTTTCATATTCACTATTAGTCTTCTTCTCTGTACAATACGTAGGAACTCTTCAGCAGATATGTTTTTGCATCATGACGTTCCATCAATTATTCACTATATTAGTTAGCATAACTGACAAATGCAAGATTAAATTAACTGTCTTTCATCATTTTAACAGCTTCTATACCTTAAAGAAAAAGAGTTTCTAGTGCTGCAGAGCTTTGAGTAGTGGTATCAAAAGACATCGTAACAGTTATGTTATCAGTTCTTCATCATAATTTACTGACATGTGTTAAATACAAATTGCCCTGGATGCCCTCAAGATATTTTTACTAAAATGTTTCCTTTTTTTTATTGAATTAACATGTATCCTTTTACCCATCCATTTTCCATACAGAAAATCTGTATTCACGTGCAAGTCTTTCAAAATGAAGGTAGTTCGAGGCTTTCTTACAGTGTTCCACTGCAGACTTGCAAAATGCTATATGTGTTCTAATAATGGGAATGTAAATGGCAAGGTAGATGTTTCCTCTACCAGGCTAAAACTAAGCCTACTTACAGCATGAGAGCATTACTGCATAATACCAGGAACTGGACACTAAAGCACTAGTCAGAGAGTAAATCAGCAGAAAGTGAATACTGAACCACAGTACAAAAAAAGCAGTAAACATTCCCACTTAGTCATTGAAGGTAGAGATGAGCGAAGTTCTCTAAAATTTAATTGGGCTGCTTCGACGAATTTTGCAAAACAATTTGCTCTGTGATGAATCACTTGGTCAGGAAGCACATTTCTTTGTAAATAATGGGTGCAATGACAGGGAACGGCGATCGCGCTGCCCCCACCAATGAACCCCTCAGATGTAGAGATGTCCCGAACTATTCGCCGGCGAACAGTTCCCGACGAACATAGCTTGTTCGCGTCCGCCGCAGCGGGCGAACATATGCGATGTTCGCATTCGCCCATATACTTTGTCATTAAGCAAACTCATTAAACAGACACATTCCAGCCAATCAGCATACCCTCCCTCCCAGACCATCCCACCTCTTTTTAAAAAGCAAGGACGGCATCCATCTTAGATTAATTCTGAAGCTGCAGTGTTTGTAATTGTAAATCGCAATGCGATTAATATAACCTGTATTATTCGCATTGCGATTACAACTTAGATCTGAGTTCCTAATGGTTGTATTGCTAGAATATTCTAGCAATACAACAACCATTAGGAACTCAGATCTAAGTTTAATTCGCAATGCGATTAATACAGGTTATATTAATCGCATTGCGAATTCAACTTACCACACTCTGCGTCAACTACGTAATTTTCCATGGGAGTTTTGCCATGGATCCCCCTCCGGCATGCCACAGTCCAGGTGTTAGTCCCCTTGAAACAACTTTTCCATCACTATTGTGGCCAGGAAGAGTCCCTGTCTATTGAAGTCTATGGCGGTTCGCCCTGTTCGCATGTTCGCGAACATTTGCATAAATTCACGTTCGCCGTTCGCAAACGGAAAATTTTATGTTCGCAGCATCTCTACTCAGATGCCGCGTTCATCACTGATTGCGGCATCTGAGATCCATATTAAAGCATTTTACTATTTGCAAATTTTAAAAAAAACTATACTTATCTCATCCATTTGATCGCAAAAAGGCTGCCATGGCCATTTTGCTTGAAGACGCAGCGTGATGACGTCATCACGTTGGCCGATGTGGTGATGTCATAGGCCACCACGCATGAGAGGAATCCCTACAACATTAAAATAATTTTTTTTTAACAAATCGACTTCTGATCTTGGATCGGAAGCTCCATTCGCTCACCTCTAGTAATGAACATAAAAATATGCAAAATAAAATCAAGACAGCCACTTTCGTAGAACCAGACACCACAGGGAACAGCTATAATAGCAAAGGGAAACTCCAGTTGCTCATATTGTTGGCTTTGACAGTGTAGGGGAAATGTAGCAATGAAATGAGTTGCCAGCCAAGTAATACCTGGACAGACGGGGTCTATAGGTCTATGTCTTTTTCATGTCCTTGGTTAATGAGACAAACCTGGTAAGTCAGTACCCTAGTACAACTCTGAAGAATTCTGGAAATAATGGTGTTACTAATTTAAATTCCAGTATATTGTGAATGATTTTCTTATGACCTTGCCTTTAGAGACAGATAAACATATAGATGTATTGTTCGATAAATTAACTGATAACACCCAATTCAGTTAGATCAGAATGCCACGGCAATCTATGCTACTTACATAGAGCGAGCAACTAGTGATGAGCGAGCATGCTCGGCTGAATATCTGTTCGGCTCGAGCACCGCTATGCTCGGCACATGGGGGTACTCGACCGAGTACCACATGTGCTCGAGCGCAATGCTCGAGTCCCCGCCCCGCACCTTTCACCGGTTTTAAGCACCCAATAGAGGTGTAGGTAAGTACTGCCCTCGCTGTAATACCAGTATCCATATTGGCTGCTGGCATTACAGTGATTGGCTGGCCAAAACATGTCATCGGGTGCTATATAACCTCTGATGACACGTTCTGGCCAGCCAATCACTGTAATGCCAGCATCAAATATGGCTTTTGGTATTACAGCGAGGGCAGTACTTACCTACACCTCTACCGTACTCGGATCAGATATAGTCAGGGAGAGCAGAGTGTAGGAAGGGAAAGACAGTATATGGAGCGATTTTCACAGTTTTTATTCAGAGAAAGCTTTTCCAAGACCCAAAAGTCCTTTTAAGGACTACTGTGTGTGTGTGTGTGTTTAGAGCAGCAATCTTTTTACCTGCTGCAGTTTCAAGGACAGTGCTTCAGAAGGGACAGATAGTGAAGGGAGAGACATTTGCTGTTTTTACTATCAAAAGCTTTTCAAAGACCCCAAAGTCCTTTTAACCACTTCAGCCCCCCTAGCTTAAACCCCCTTAATGACCAGACCACTTTTTACAATTCTGCTCTACACTACTTTCACAGTTTATTGCTCGGTCATACAACTTACCACCCAAAGGATTTTTACCTCCTTTTCTTCTCACAACTACAGCTTTCTTTTGGTGGTATTTGATTGCTGCTGAGATTTTTCGTTTTTCTGATATTAATCAAAAAAGACCGCAATTTTCTCAAAAAAAGTGTGGTTTTAAATTTTTATGGTAAAATTGTTCAAATATAATTACATTTCTATACAAGTTTGTGTCAGAATTTATTGTGCTACATGTCTTTGATAAAAAAAAAAGTCCAATAAGTGTATATTAATTGGTTTGCGCAAAAGTTATAGCATTTACAAACTATGGTACAAAAAAGGGAATTTCTGCATTTTGAAGCAGCTCTGACTTTCCGAGCACCTGTCATGTTTCTTGAGGTGCTAAAATGCCAAGATAGTATAAATACCCCCAAAATGACACCATTTTAGAAAGAAGACACCCCAAAGTATTCGCGGAGGGGCATGGTGAGTTCATGTATGATTTAATTTTTTTTCACAAGTTAGCTAACTTCTGGCAAAAAAAAAAAAAATCTCCCACAGACTCACTATGCCCCTCAATGAATACCTTGGGGTGTCTACTTTCCGAAATGGGATCAGTTGTGGGGTGTGTTTACTGTTCTGGCATTTTGGGCAGGGCTAAATTGTAAGCAACCTTGTAAAGCCTAAAGGTACTCGTTGGACTTTCGACCCCTTACGCACCTAGGCTGCAAAAAAGTGTCACTCATGTGGTATCTCCATACTCAGAAGAAGTAGGGCAATGTGTTTTGGGGTGTATTTTTACATGCTGGGTGAGAGAAATATCTCTGTAAATTGACAACTTTGTATAACAAAATTTAAAAAGTTGTCATTTACAGAGATATTTCTCACACACAGTATGGGTATATGTAAAAATACACCTCAAAACACATTGCCCTACTTTTCCTGAGTACAGCGATACCACATGAGTGACACTTTATTGCAGCCAAGATGTGCAAAGGGGCCCAAGTTCCAATGAGTACCTTTAGGATTTCACAGGGCATTTTTACGCATTTGGATTCCAAACTACTTCTCACGCATTAGTGGCCTCTAAAATTCCAGGGAAGTATAAATACCCCACAAGTGACCCCATTTTAGAAAGAAGACACCCCAAGGTATTCCGTGAGGGGTATGGTGAGTTCATGTAAAATTTTATTTTTTGTCACAAGTTAGTGAAATATGAGACTTTGCAAGAAAAACAAAACAAAAAAAAATATTTCCGCTAACTTGTGCCAAAAAAAAATCTTCTATGAACTCGCCATGCCTCTCATGGAATACCTTGGGGTGTCTTCTTTCCAAAATGGGGTCACATGTGAGGTGTTTGTACTGCCCTGGCATTTGAGCGTCTCCGCAATCATTATATGTATGGCCAGCATTAGGAGTTTCTGCTATTCTCCTTATATTGAGCATACGGGTAATGAGATATTTTTTTTTTTTCCTTTCAGCCTCTGGGCTGAAAAAAAAAAATGAACGGCACAGATTTTTTCATTGGCATCGATTAATGTGGATGAAAAAATCTCTGCCAAAAAATGTGTAAAAAAAAAAAAAAAGAGGGGAAAGGACATAGGAGTTCTTGCAAAGTAAAGCTGCGATCGCTAATAAAGATCCAAAAAGCTCAAAAGTGATCTTTATAGCGCCGCAGCAATTTTACAGTGTTTTTGCAGTGATCAGAAAAAAAAAACTCTGACACTGCGGTGGGGCGGACTGAACGCAAGTGTGCGCACTGCGTATTTGTAGAGCCTAAGGTGACCAAAATGTAGTGATATAGATCTGATTGCGATCAGTCTTGATCACTTACAGATACTATATAGTACTAGTGCTGATAAGCTACAGCGATGACGCTAATCAGCGACTAATCAGTGACTGCGGTGCGGTGGGCGCTAACTACCTAACAAGTAGCTAACTAACTGGCGGTGATAAGGGACCCTTAGGCCCCATTTACGCGTCCGCAATTCTGTTCCACATTTTGCGGAACAGAATTTTTGGACCCATTCATTTCTATGGGGACAGACTTTGTCCCGCTCGGATCCGGAATTGCGGATCCGCACTTCCGGGTCCGCACTTCCGTTCCGCAAAAATATAGAACATGTCCTATTCTTGTCCGCAATTGTGGACAATAAAAGGCATTTTCTATATAGTTTTGGCAATGTGCGGATACGCAAAATGCGGAAAGCACATTGCCGGTGTCTGTGTTTTGTGGATCCGCAAAAGAACACATATGGACGTCTGAATGGAGCCTTACAGGGGGGTGATCAATGACAGGGGGGTGATCAGGGAGTCTATATGGGGTAATCAGGGGTTAATAAGGGGTTAATAAGTGACCGGGGGGGGGGGTGTAGTGTAGTGTGGTGCTTGGTGCTACTTACAGAGCTGCCTGTGTCCTCTGGTGGTCGATCCAAGTAAATTGGACCACCAGAGGACTAGGTAGCAGGTATATCAGACACTTTTAACAAAACAGCATCTGATATACCTATCTAATGCTTTTTATTTTACATCTACAGCCTGCCAGAGAATGATCATCGCTGACAGGCTGTAGTATAACTTCACAGCCGCACGCCGCTGTGAATGCGCGCGCATGCGCGCACGTGTTCACAGGAAATCTCGCGTCTCGCGAGATGACGCCTAGCGGTCGCAGCGGTCGAGTAGTGGTTAAGGACTACTGTGTGTGTTTGAAAGCAGCAAGATATTTTTATTTTATACCTATTAGTGAAATATACTGTACATCATCTGCAGACTGTGTCTTTAATAATCTGGGCCACATCTAGTGTCCATAATCTGTGGTGTTCTGTATCCAATAGTGTAGAACATCTGCAAAAAGTGTCTGTATTACAAATTCCAATAATCTGTCCCACATCTAGTGTCCATAATCTGTGGTGTTCTGTAACCAATAGTGTAGAACATCTGCAAACAGTGTCTGTATTACAAATTCCAATAATATGGGCCTAATATAGTGTTCACAATTTGTGGTGTTCTGTAACCAATAGTGTAGAACATCTGCAAACAGTGTCTGTATTACAAATTCCAATAATCTGGACCACATCTAGTGTCCATAATCTGTGGTGTTCTGTAACCAATAGTGTAAAACATCTGAAACAGTGTCTGTATTACAAATTCCAATAATCGGGGCCTAACATAGTGTCCATTTTCTGTAGGTTTCTGTAACATATACTGTCCTGCATCTAAAAACTGTGTCTTTAGCAGTAAAACAATCTGTGCCACATATAGTGACAAAACCATTAATATGAAGAAGGAGAGCACAAAGGGACTGGGAAGTGGGCGTGATGCTGATGGTGCACTCAGAGGCCGGGGCCCTAGGTGCAATGAAACTGTGCCTGATGCCAGTGCACCAGAAAAAAAAAACATCCACCGTACCCAGCTTCATGTCCAACTAAGCTGGGCGGCGCAGGACAACACTGTCCAAGTCGTACCAGATCGAAAAGTTGGTCGGTTAGATTGCTGAAGATAATACTCCCAGTCCGTCCCACACTCAGATATTCAGAGGAGCTCTTTGCAGCACCACTATTATATTTGGCCCTCTCGCCCAGCAAGCTTGAAGAGGGACCTGACATATTGTGCCTTAATTCCCAACCTCATTAGCCTACACAGTCTCAAGAAGATGACGGTGGTGAACGGCAATCATTCGTTCACGAGGTGGATGATGATGCGACACAGTTGTCAATCACTGAGGTTGTGGTTAGGTCAAGTCAGGAGGATGAGCAGATTGAGGAAGTGGAAGAAGAGGTGGTAGACGATGAGGTCACTGACCCAACATGGGAAGGTGAAAAGCCGAGCGAGGACAGCAGTACAGAGGGGGAAGTATCCGCAGCACCGCAGCGGCCTGGAAGAGGCAGTGGGGTTGCAAAAGGGAGAAGTCGGCCCACATCAAACAGGTCCGCAACTATTACACCGAGCATCCCCATGCGTAAATCTACCTTGCCAAGGGGTAGGTGTTCCGCAGTATGGCGCTTATTTGAGGAAAGTGCAGACAACAAAAGAGTGGTAGTTTGCAACCTGTGCCGTACCAAAATGAGCCGGGGCTTGAACACTAGCAACCTTACCACCACCAGCATGATCCGCCACATGGCATCCAAGCACCCTAATAAATGGGCCGAACACCTCGGTCCACAATCTGGGTCTGTGGGTCACACAACTGTCTCCTCTTCCCTTGTGTTACGCACTGCTGGCCAATCCCCTGTTGAAGGTTCAGGCCTGGATACACCTTGCCCTGCACCTGGACCTTCGCATGAACCATCAGAAACAACATCCACTTCCCTGTCCCAGCGCAGCGTCAAAATGTCAATAACACGTGCATTTGAAAGCAAGCGCAAATACCCACCCTTCCACAGTCCATAGCACTAAATGCGCAACCTTCGAAATTACTGGCCCTTGAAATGTTGCTATTTAGGCTTGAGTACACTGAGGCCTTCCGCAGCCTGATGTCGGTGGCTGTCCCTCTGTACGCAGTCCCCAGCCACCACTATTTTTAACGGTGTGCCGTGCCCGCCTTACACCAGCTATGTCCCACAACATCACCCGTGCCCTGACCAATGCACTTACTGGGAAGAGCCACTTCACCACGGACACATCGACAAGTGCTGCTGGCCAGGGATGCTCCATTTCCCTGACGCACACTGGTGGAATGTTGTGGAGGCCGGGAGTGAGTCGTACCCTGAGATGGCACAGGTGCTACCCACGCCCAGGATTGCGGGCCCTATGTCCATCAGGGTCTCTGCCAGCAGCTATGTTACTGGCTCCAACCCCCACTTCTCCTCCTCCACTTCCACCTCCTACAACAGTCAGCCATCAGCTAGCTGGAAGCAGTGTAGCACTGCTGTGGGTAAGCTTCAACAGGCCATGCTGAAGAGGATCTGCTTAGGGGACAAAAAGCACATGGCCGCAGAGCTGTGGCAGGGTATAAGGGAACTGAGTGTATATGTTTCTTGCTTTTTAACATAGCACTTGCTCCCCAAGAACAAATAGCTGGAATGACATAGCTGTATAATGCCTATTTTGATCCCCAAATTATCTTTCCCTGCACTTGTCAATCGCTTTTCTAGCACTGTCCCTAGCGCCTTCTGACAGCTCTCCCTGCACTAAGATGCAGTGAAAAGATTCCTCTCTATCCTTTCCCTGCACTTATAAATCGTTTTTTGTTTTTTTTCCCCCCACAATTAGCTTTTTCTAATTGCTGTCCCTAGTGCCTTCTCACTTCTGTCCCTGCACTCAGAACGCTGTAAAATGGCAGAATCTAAAATGGCTGCCATATTTATAGGACTATGACATCAAAGGGCTGGCTGGCTGTTGATTGGCTGCATGCATGCATGTCAATCTTGTTATTCCCACCTTCCCCAAGTTCTTTGCCCCATGTCCTCAGTCCTTACATGTGTGGCCGCCAGTTCTCACATATGTGGCCTCCTTTTTAGGAAATATTGTGATTTGTCATGAAGCGAAAGGAAATTTGCATTCCTTGCGAATCAAATTTTTCCTGAAATTTGGATCGAGTTCCACTTTGTCTGATTCGATTCGCTCATCTCTAATTGCAACCATCAGATGCAGTGATCACAGCTTATAGCAGCATCTGACAGTAATTGCACAGTGTAAAATAAATAAAAAAATTATCAAATCATACTTACCCTCATACTTTTGATCGCAAAGAGCCGGACACCAATATCTTGATTGAAGTTCTAGCATGAAATCTCGTTTGGCACGTGATGACATCACCCGACTCTTTGCACTCAAATGGATGAGGTCAGTATCTTTTTTTATTTCTTACTGCCATTCAGGGAAAATCAATTTGCTACCATGAAGCACGAAATTCGGCTTCGCGGCGAATCAAATTTTTCCTGAAATTCGGATCAAATTTCAGTTCGATTTGCCCAACGCTAATTACATTCTATTGGCAATGGTTGTAGCACCAACAGTGATATCAATTGACAATACCGTGACTTAAAACAGTGCCGGCATTTTCCTAGTTTACCTTCACTGAAAGAGCCTGCGCCATGACAGATGCTCCGATTTAATAACTCATTTCAGATTTCATGTTAACACTGTTTTGCTTTGGCTTGATGCATGAAGCTTTTGTAGTAAAACGAAGTGAATTTTCCTCTAAGTTTCACCATATGTGTTTTCAATAAGACGAATAAATGCGTGACAGGAAGGCTTTTAGATTACATGGGTTGTAATACTTCCCTTTCTTTTAAGTTTTGCAGCTTTGAACCCAAAGTGGTTTAGATTTAGGAAGTTTGTTATCAAACATGACTGGAAAAACTTAGGACACTTTTGGCAAATCAAAATCACATAAAACTGAACGTGCAGGTGTAAAGTTTGCAGGTGACAAAAACATATTTCTGAGAATTTCATTCTTGATACATATTAGGAGAAAAAAATTGGCAGTCATGTTATTACCTCTCCTCCTTACAACATTGTACATAATCAATATATATATATATATATATATATATATATATATATATAATAATTTTTTTCAATAAAACAGCTTTTCAAAATTATTTCACAAATCATTTCACCCAGACCTGGCATGTTAAATGGTAATGTCTAACATACGTCAAGTTCCTATAGGTTCCATGTGCACAATCAGTTTTTTATTGCTGTGATTACTTTAAACTAACATCCGCATGCTCTCCTTCTTAAATACAGGGTGGGCGTTTTACTAAAATTTATACAATGTTGTTTCTGTAACCTCAAAATTTTAAACCTCCTGGACTGTGTGCGAACCTCTCTAATTCCTGATAGTGATAAGTCACTGTGCTTGTATATTCACAGTTTTATTGCTAAAGCACTGTGAGTGCAGGAAGCGGAAGTCTTTTATCCGGAGGCCAGATATTATACAGGCTTACCCAATTAAAGCATTTTCACCTTCCCCTGTCACTCAGTCATCATTCTGAAGTTTTCCAGATCAGCAGTCACTACCAATCTTACAGAATTGTAAATTGCTCATTCACTTGCAGTCCCGGTAATTGTGCCTGTATGTAGTATACATACTGATGAGGAGCAGGTAAGAAGCGATACCAATAAAATGCATTTAATGACATAGGGATAGACTTCAGATTTGGATTCAAGAGCCAAAGTTCTTTAGGCAAAATTGCAAAACAAAAAAAAAACATCATTTAATGTTACTGACATTTTAGTAGCTCTATGGACTTCGTATTTAACATATCCTCAAGTGATTTCAATCTAGCAACAATGAACATAAAAGAGAAAAAGTGCTAAAATACAGTAGTATGCAATAAAGATTGCATAGTGGAGAGGAGGAAACAGACATGTACCAAAACAAGAGAAAAGGCTGCTGCCCAGATAAAGTTACAAACCATAAGTACAAGAAACATTAAATATAATGGGGGAATTGAGTGGAGGAAATTAGTTATGATAAAGGAGATGAATGTGGGTGGGTTCTAAAGGGGTTGTCCCACAGTGGACATTAATTACCTAATCACAGTTGGGGCAACCACTGATCATGGATGTTTCCATCAGTCTCATAAATACTGAATAGATTGGCAGGGTACATAAGTGACCACTGCTTAAATCAAAACCCATCCCTTTAAGGTATTGTCTAGTAGTATAAGGACAAAAGTCCCACAGGGGAAGTGCAGTTTATATACACAGTTTATTTGGTGGTTTTATGTAGTTGGTGGTAGTATTATGTGTTTGATAGTATAATTTGGGCCCTGTGTCGCAGTATTATTTATGTAATATGTGATACTGTTTTTAAGGGCATTGTATGACAGTGTAATGGCAGACACATCTCTAGATTACATTCTTCAGCTCAAAAAGTAGCAAATAAGTAGAATTATGACAATGTGTGTGTCACAAAAAATGTTGTCCATGGTGTAACTCTTTTTAAAAGCCTATTCATATTTATTATGGGAATCAGTACCTATAACTATATATATCTACAATAATTGAACCCTGAATCTCTCTTTGGATGCAATTCTTTGAAAATAATGCACTACTAAAAAGTCAGTGTATCATAATGATGAACATATTAACCATGTGTTTCATAGCTTTGCTAGAAGTACTTCAATCATGGTCTGAGAATTACAGTAAGACAATCCTGTGGAAGGTGAGGCATATGCTAATAACTTCAGGACTATCTGCCTCATCTATAAACTCATCACAGAAAAAACTATATATAGACCATCCTGCACGATATGGTATTAAATGTGCGGATGTATATGGCTGCATTTACAAAATAACAGAAAATAAACTCAAAAGAAAATAATTATCAAGTCATCAATATTTCTGAGAAAAATATTTTATATTACCAATAATTCTAAAGCAGCAAAAATGCTATATACACATGTATGAAAAAAAAACTAGATGTCTTCTTTGTTGGCCTTTAACGTTGTATTGATGAGTCCAACCATTGGACACCCTACTGATCTCCAGAATGTGGAACTATTGTCCTCTGATGCCCCTAGCAGGAGATTGAATGAAGTGGCCATTGAGCATGCTGATATAAATAGTCAAGTCCTGAGGTTCAAACCCCCCCCCCCAATCAAGAATCACCTATCCAGTGGATAGATAATATGTGCTTCTGGCTGGATTGGCTCTTTAAGATAGATATTCCTCTAGATAATAAGTCAGTATGTAAATTAACATTCACAGAGTAATACATTCACTGACAATCACAGCAAAAGCAAATTTAGTTTGCTTTATATATTGCAGTACATTGTCATTCACTCTACAATTCGAGATGGCGTGCAATGTTGAATCATCCAGAAAAAAGCCAAGCTGAGATTTTAGAAAATGTATCAATGTACACAATGTTTTGTGACTGCTATTATTAAGATACCAGGCATCTGTATTTTATGTGGGCTTAAATTCTAATGCTGTATAGAGTGGTCTTCTTGTCTAATGACAGATGACCTCTTGGTGGGATCAAGAGGAGTAATGAGGCAGAGTTTCTGCATGAGTCTTCTGTAGCCTCCCATTAGAGCCTCACTAGGACACTGTTCCCTCAGGGGAATAAGAGACACCAAACAGTGGCAATCATTGAGTCCTGTTTCTACTTTTCCTTCATATGTTTTAAACCCATGACAGAGAAGGTCAAAAAGGTTAGAGACTCACACCTCAGTGACTGATAGCACACATTGCTCCCATGAGGCAAGGAATTGTTCTGCCTTACTTCCTGAGGATCTCTTCTTGGACCACTGATTCATGCTGACACCCATTGAGATCAGCTCATTATGCTGACATAAATACCTTTGCCGGAAAACAATAGTATACAAAAAAAGGATAATCTATGAGGAAAGAACAAGCAATAAATTCAGTGACTGAATGAGCTAGCATGCTATCTAGAGGGAAATCTAGATAGATGTCTACATAGAAAGTGGTTAAAGTCCAGGTGGAAGGCAAGAAGATTTGTCTGTTATTTTTGTCTTTTATGTGACCCAATTATTCAGGGAGACCAAATGTATTCTATCTTTTTGAAGCATTGTGGAATTATTAATGAGATAATGTATCTCTAGACTCTATACAGTTTATACTAACATATTATTACAATTATGAACATTGTTAGTAGCATTATCACACAGAATACAAAATATGGTTTGTTTGTTTTTTACATTTTCATTAAATAATAAACCACATGAATCCACTTTTTAAGTTGATTAATATCCGATTTTATCCAATTTTAGAGTTAATGTAACAGATAAATGTAATAATTTAAGATGTGATTCATTTTGAAAGTTGATGATGGATGAAGGAATTCTATGTTTTATGATTGGTATAATGTAGCAGGGCTAAGTTTGTCATTAAAGAGGATATGTCATCACAAAATGCAGTGTAATCATGTTATAGAGCAGAAGGACCTGAGCAGATTGATATATTTTTTAATGAGAAAAGATTTAGTAAAACTTCGAATCTGTTCATTCAAATTAAATATTATATATACAACTGAACCCAGAAAGAACAAAGGTTTAAACATATAAATTAAAAGTTTTATTGAATCTTTTTGCATAAAACTATATATCAATCTGCTCAGCTTCTCCAGCTCTATAACAAGCTGCATGCGGATTACACTGACTTTCATGGTGACAGGTTCTCTGTAAGAGCTAACCATAGAAGCTAGGTATTCCTCAATAAAACAAACATTTGCTCCTCTTAATCCAGTGCTAGAGAAAAAAATACATTGGCCAGGTTAGATTTCA
The DNA here is from genome assembly GCA_033119425.1 of Bufotes viridis. Lineage (NCBI taxonomy): Eukaryota > Metazoa > Chordata > Amphibia > Anura > Bufonidae > Bufotes > Bufotes viridis. Next base: position 274,349,540 of record CM065593.1, on the reverse strand, counting down.
TATTTACAAAAAAAGTACCGCAGAAATGTCTCAAAACCTGTTCTCCATGCCAGAGTCATTGGTAGGTTTTACAATGTGGCTTGCCCCTAGTTTTGTGTATAACTTTCCTGGACAATGCTTGTTAACACCGCCTTGTACTCAGCTACTGTGAGACATGTCCCAAACTACTCCCCTGCCTTTCTTCATGGCATTTAAGGAGCACTCTAGGCAACACTGGAACACTCCAGACACTGCCTCCTCAGGTCCTGCATGAGTATAATATGGTGTATAGTTTTTGTCTGTAAGGTTTCATTTATTTCCCAATAAGAAATCAGGTTATTAATTCCAATATGTTATTTTATAGCTAGCCTATCTCTTTGGGACTGCATTATGGGGCACATTTATTAAGACCAGCATTTTAGATGCCGGCCTTAATAACCCCTATAGCTGGCGGTGGATCTGCCAAAGTTACAGTATGTAGAGGCGCAGGCCTCTACATAACTTCGCATCCAGCACCAGTCTAAATTTAAAACAGCTTCCTTGCTGTCTTACATTTAGACAATTTTTTATGCCTAAAACATTCATAGAAAATAATGGATAAGACAGGCCTGCTGGCCCTTTCCTGCCAATGCTGTGCCCACTTTTTTAGACCTGGCGTGAGTGTGGAAAAGTCACAGATTGCAGTGCGCCGCAATTTGCACTAAAAATACACCTACTTTAGGAGTATTTCTGTTTTATAAATGACCCCCTATGTCTACATTATGGTCATGTATTCACATGTAAAGTGCATGTATGGCAAACTCTGCTCTGCTAGATGTGTAGACGGATTAAACATTTTTATACTGAACTGTTATTTGTTAGCACATAGTTTTTATCTTTTCCAATTATTATGTCTTATGTCAACAATCTCAATGAAGTGAGTAGACACTTAGAGGGGAGAATTATCAAAACTAGTGTAAATAAAAAACTTGCTTAGTTGCCCATAGCAACCAATCATATTCCATGTTTTGTTTTCCAAAGGAACACTGAAAAATATGAGGTGGAATCTAATTGGTTGATATGGACCTCTAAGCCAGTTTTCTTTTACACCAGTTTTGATAAATCACCCCCTTAGACTTCTTCTTAAGTTATAAGTCATTTCTTCCTCTATAGTTCTACCATTATTTTTGACATAGCAACAACAGGAGTCAAACTGTATCATTTTATTATCACTGACAGTTTTGATATATAACCTCACTGAGTCCAGACAAGGCCTTTGTTATGGACTCATAGGGGCCAGTATTATTTTATGACACTGCAATACAGTGATATATCAGCATATCAGTGGGAAAGGGTGTTTAAAGGAAGTTTCATCCCAACACATTTTATTGTATTTCTTCTGTATGCTGGAATGAGCTTTCAATATGTCACAATGAGAATCCATCGCTGGGAAAATATATATCATTGAGAGTGTATTTACGTTATATAATCAATAAATCTTAGAAACAATGCCTCAATTGGTTACTGAAAAATTGCATTTTGATATGGCACTGACTTTATTCTACAAAAATGCTACAAAATGCAAACAGTTATTTAATCTTCACCCAATAAAACTTTTTTTTGTTAGTTTCTTAGTTTATAAGCACAGTCAGGTCATTGAGGTTATGAATTCACCAACAAAAGGCATATTTATGGACAGATAGATAGACAGATATTAAATAGATAGTTAGATATGAGATAGATAGAGAGATAGAGAGATAGAGAGATAGAGAGATAGAGAGAGAGAGAGAGAGAGAGAGAGATAGATAGATAGATAGATAGATAGATAATAGATAGATAGATTAGATAGATAGGGGAGAGAGGGGGAGAGAGAGAGAGAGAGAGAGAGAGAGAGAGAGAGAGAGAGAGAGAGAGAGAGAGAGAGGGAGAGAGAGAGGGAGAGAGAGAGAGAGAGAGAGAGACACTGCTTGAGAAAGTCCCAGTAAGATGACTGAAACATTGCTTTTTGGTGATTAAAGAACACTACTTTTAATTTACTTTCCTTGGGAGTGTCGTGGATTTTTTTACTTTATTCTCTGGGTGGCACACCACAACCATTTGACCGCAGTGCTGTTTATATTACTTTGGATTTGATAGATAGATAGATAGATAGATAGATAGATAGCTATAGATAGTTGTGCAGATAGATATTAAGATCTGTCTAGTCTTCCCTACCCATCTGCCCAAGGCTTTTTAGAGCATAGTATATGTTATATTGTAATTTTGTAGGACTATGCTCAAGAGAATGGCAAATCTGATAAGTCCCCATCATAATGTGAGTTCCAATCAGAATTGTGCATAAACAGCTTCACATTTCCATGCACAGTAAGTATAGCAGTAATGTAGCTGAGAGCAATCCATGTTTTCAATGTTTCTGGCTTTGCACATAAAGCTGTGTGCTCCAACTTGTAGTGTTTGCGAGGTTTAGTATAGTACACCAGTACATTATAAGATAGATAGATAGATAGATAGATAGATAGATAGATAGACATTAAATAGATAGATAGATAGATTATTGGTAGATAGATAATAGATGGATATTAGACAGATAGATAGATAGATAGATAGATAGATAGGCGATAGATATATAGATAGATAAATAGATAGATAGATAGATAGATAGATAGAAAGATAGGTGATAGATAAATAGATAGATAGATAGATAGATAGATAGATATATTATATAACATGATATTATATACAAAGGTACCCAGACTCTCAGCCATTAACAATTCCTGTGGGAGCATGCTCCATAACTTTACAGTTTGGACAGTAAGGTAACAGTTTCAAATTTTATGATGAAGTTGGACTTGATTTAACCATCGGCAGTGACCCCTGGCTGCATACTCAAGATGGGGTCACACACATTAATGCTTTATTAAAGGGTAAAATCAAAAAAAAATTCTCTCTCTAGAAGTCATTTCTTTCCTAATACAAGGCAATATCATGTTGCATTGAATGTTTTAATTTACTTAATTATCAACTGGTCTAACATGGTGTTATACTGTAAAAAGGATTGAGTGTGTGGGATATTAGGAAAGCTAGGAAATACAAAGTCAGGAATGTAATTGTCTAATCTATGATGGACTGCAAATATAAAGTAATCTACTAAAAGGGGGATGATGGACCGGATATGAACTTTGTGTAAAAAATGAGTTAAAAATAAAAATGTTGCTTCTGAAAAACAAATTACTATTTTATTAACATATTCAAATGATAACTGCGACCAGCATGGACCCAAATCCTGTAGTTTATTAAGGGGTTAATCTCTGCTGCTGTCCTTGTTATGAGCGTGTTGTGCATTAGGAGACCTCTGTAACTGGGTACAAAGTGAAAATATCATACATCTGTTTTAAACAGCACTGCCAGCATTGCACCTGTTGACCTGTAAAATATTGTAGAAATATCACATACACAGATGTCAATTTCAGCGAAACATTCTTCATTTTATAACTGGATTACTTTTCAGCAACTCAGCATGTAGCAAGCCCTGATAATATTTATCACTTAATGTAACATTTTTAATTTTATATATAGGGATAGATAGTGATAGTACATAAGGGGTTCATTTATGAAACTGTTATAAAGTAGAACTGGCTTAATTGCCCATAGCAACCATTCAGATTCCTCCTTTAATTTTGGACAGCTCCTTTGGAAAATGAAAGGATGAATGTGACTGGTTGCTATGGGCAACTAAGCCAGTTCTACTTTACACCAGTTTGATAACTGACCCCCATACAGTTTTTCCTAGTAGGCGTGTACACTGCTGTATTGCACCCACAGACTGCTACAGGCCCATGCTGTACATGTGCCTACAATTTTACATGAAGGAGAAACAAATATAGCATGTTCCATCGAATCCCATAGATAGATAGATAGATAGATAGATAAGTAGATAGTAGAGATGAGCGAAATATTGGAAAATTCGATTTGGCTGCTTCACTGAATTTTACAAAAAAATTATCTTTGTGACGAATTACTTCATCACAAAGCACATTTTTTTGTAATTAGCGGATACAATGACAGGGAGATGCGATAGAGCTGCTCCCCATCATTGTAACCCTCAGATGCAGCATTCATACACGATCACGGCATCTAAGAGTAAAAACAGTGTAAAGTTAACAGAAAAAAAAATGAAATCATACTTACCACCTCCATTTGCTCACGGCAGTCCGTCCGCCACCATCTTGCTTGAATATCTGGCACAAAATATTGCGCGGCCCGAGATGACATTGTTATGCTGGTGGGCCTGGTGATGCACAGGATTTTGGCCAAGATCTTCAATCAAGATGGTGGCACACGGCTCATCGTGAGCAAATGGATGAGGTAAGTTGTTTTTTACACTATTTCAGGTTAAATTGATGCTCTACTACGAAGTACGAGGAAATTCGGCTTCGCTGTGAAACGAATTTATTCTGAAATTCAGATCGAATTCCACTTTGTTGGATTCAATTCGCTCAACTCTAGAAGATAGATAGACAGATAGATAGCATAGAATTGACTTTTCAAATTTAATTATATGTATGTATTTACATGTAACCTACCATGGCAGAGAGGTCAGTGAATTTCCATTACAGGCCTAATTTCTCTGTATTGTTTATTTCTATGAAGTACTGTACCTACTGCTCTATATTATACTAAAATATACTGTTTTCATGTAGGTCTAAATTATTGGATTAGTCACAGACAGCTCTACTGATACAGTCTGCAGTCCATCTTGATGGTTAGGCCTTTCTGTTAAAATGACATGTAACCTATTTTGCCCCCCGCCCATGGAAATTCAAATGCATCTGTCGACTTGATAAAGCACTTGCCTGGAGGGAAGTATTGTTTACATTTTCACTGCCTTCAATGGGAAAGTGTGATTCTAATTATTTTCCCCCTGCTGAAAATTAATCCTGACCGTCTTGTTTAGCATATTAGTTTTTTATATCTATTGGAAGAATGCATTATGCATTACATGGATGTCGGCGCTGTTGTTTTTATTTCATTTATGTAGAAACTTCTGTGAAACAAGTTGCAGTGAAAGCTGAATGGAGACTATTCCACTTTTCTCCAATTAGTAACTAATGCTTCAAATCTTCAAAAGGGTGACTATAAGGGTTATGGGTTGAGGTTAAATGGACAAAAATGTGCAATATATATATATATATACTACTCAGAATAGAAACTAAACTGATCTTAGTATCTAATGTAGCAAAATGAAAGAGCTGTAAATGTTTTTCATTCTAGTGTGAAAACGCAGATGAAGAGGTCGCCCACCTTCACTGATTTACCTCGGACAGATGCTCTGTTGTTCTGTTGTTTGCAAGGGCACTGCATGAAAACAGGCATTAATAGTTCAGCTTAGGGACCATAAATCAGCTAATAGGGCAAGAGTTCCACAGGGACAATCAATTTAGGGCACCAAATATAATTTTTTCAGAAAATGGACAAACATTTGTTCATTAATTCATTTCATATTAAAGTATTTAATATGATTTTACAAACATTTGTAGTTATATTTTTTAAGCCAAGCGACATAGGCCTATTTTTGTATTGTTGTTGCTGTCTAATATGAAAAGGTGTTACTAGAGATGAGCAAATCAATTCTAAAAAAATCTAATTCAACACAAATATTTCAGAAAATTTGGGCTAAATATGAATCCAAATTTTTTTTACTTTGATTTGTGCAATTTTTTGAAAACAGGATAAGCCATTTATTTTAGATCAGAAGACGGAAAAGATAAAAATAGAGACTCACATTAAACCAGTTAGTGTGCATGTATGAACCAGCAGTTACAAAAAAAGAAAAAAAATGGACCTTTTTGTTTTAATGTAAAAACTACTACAATGCAATGTGGTTTTAGGGATGTTACCATTAGCAGACATGTATTTACCGATAGCCATATATGTTGCTGTCACATTAAGACTTCTAATACTGTCTCGGTGTTAAAGAGCTTGAAATGAGTTGCATACAGTCCTAGGTGACGCCAAATTGTCATCAAATTGTCATCCAAAACTTTTCAGGGGAATTGGAACACTTTTGCTCTTTTGAAAATTATTCAGATCCAAATCGAAACGCCAAACTGATTTGGCCAAGATGAATCTGAATTGTATTTTAAGAAATACATTAATCACCTCATGTGATTGTGCTGGTGTTGTCTAATATGTATATGTGTTCCTTAGGATATCTGCAGTAGACTGCCTGTAGGACACCACCCCAAGCTTGATAAGAATTTATGAATGCAGTAGCTGCACACTAGGGCACAATGCCCCAAGCAAATGCAGTTTGTTTTTGAGAAGCTCTAAAACGTAGTTACCATTTTTTTATTTTTTTATTTCTCAAAACCATCCAGGATGGACCAGCTCATTGAAGGAACAGATTACAGATTATCTTGATGCAAGTCCAGGGAGAGGGGTGGGGGAGGAGCAAGCAGGAACTCAGAGACAGGAGAGATGCAGAAAGCCAAAGACTGGAAATATAGGACATAGGAAATTCATTTATATATGGGTAAAACTATTTTCTCATCGTGTACTTTTAGGCCTCTTTGGCATTTGACCCAATAATAAAAGACATCTCCAGGACTTCTGCTCACTCTTCTATTTGTGTTAGTGACCCTATTCCCTCACACCTTGTCCAGTCTATCTCAGCAGCTGCCAATAGTCACCTAACTAAAATATTTAACCCTAATGTCAAGACAAGACATTGATGATCACATCATTACGCTACCTGAGGCCCAGTGCAGAAGGTTGTGGTGATATTATCATGACGGTCTGCACCAGAATGTCGCAACTAATGCCACAGGCCAGAAGAGGCCTGTGATCTGCATCATAGACGGTGACGGAGTCAAGGGAATATTTTATTGTTTTTAATATATAAGTCCATTACAGGCTGGAGCACTACAAGGGGGCATTACAGGCTATAGCACTGCAAGACGTATTATAATACAAGAAACACTGTGTGGGCATTATAATACAGCGGCCACTATGCATGCATTATAAGACAGGGAGCATTATATATATGGACAGTACAGGGCGCATTATACATACTGGTATTACAGGGTGCATTATAATAGAGGGGGGATTTGGGGTTGTAACTGCAGGTGGGCATAATAAATACTGAGGGACACTACAGGGGGCATTATAATTACAGCAGGCACTGGGGGACACTATAAATCCTGGGAGCATTAAAGGGGGGCATTATAAATACCGAAGGCACTACTGAGGGGCTTTATAAAAACTGGGCTACTAGAGGGGGCATTATAACTACTGGGACTACTACAGAGGGCATTATAAATACTGGAGCCATTATAGGAAGCATTATAACTACTGGGGCACTATAGGGGGACCTTATTTCTACTGGGTGCACTATGGTGCATTATTACTAATAGGGGTACAGTCGAGGCATTATTAGGCACAATATGCCGGGCAATGTTACTAATGGGGACACTTTTGGGCAGCATTATCACTGGTAATGTAGGGGGCACTATTACTAATCAGAGCAGTCTGGGAGAGAATTGTTACTATTGGGACATTGGGAATCACTATTACCATAGTATAGCAAAATTATTTTTGCAGTAGAGTGTTTGGGGGCATTGGTGAGCACAGTGGGCACAATATTGGGAGTAGCAGCAGAATAATGCTGTTGGGGAACTAGGAGGGGGGATTATGGAAGAGTGAGATACCTAAGATATCTCTGTGACAACCTCTGCAGAGGCAAGAAAGGGCTAAAAAAAAAGTAATCAAGGCGGTCCGGTCAGAATGGAGAAGATGAGTAAAGAGAACATCTATATCAGAGTAGACAACTCAGGATGTAAGAGGTACAGTGCTGCCCATAATTATTCATACCCCTGGCATGTTTTGACATAAAGTTACTTTTATTCAACCAGAAAGTAATTTTTTGGCGGGAAATGACATAGGTGTCTCCCAAAAGATAATAAGACGATGTACAAGAGGCATTATTGAGGGGAAAAAAACATTTCTCAGCTTTTATTTACATTTGAGCAAAAAGTGTGCAGTCCAAAAGTATTCAAACCCTTCTCAATAAACCATAGAAAAGCCTTTATTGGCTATTACAGCAATCAAACGTTTCATATAATTGCAGACCAGCTTTTTGCATGTCTCCACACGTATTTTTGCCCATTCATCTTTAGCAATGAGCTCCAATTCTTTCAGGTTGGAGGGTCTTCTTGACATCACCCTGATCTTTAGTTCCCTCCACAGATTCTCAATTGGATTCAAGTCTGGACTCTTGCTGGGCCACCCAAAAACGTTAATGTTGTTGTCTGCTAACCATTTCTTCACCACTTTTGCTGTGTGTTTTGGGTCATTGTCATGCTGAAAGGTCCACTGGTGCCCAAGGCCAAGTTTCTCTGCAGACTGCCTGATGATGTCGTTGAGAATCCTCGTGTATTGCTCTTTTTTCATGGTGCCGTTACTGCTGAAAAAAAAAAAAAGCATTAGGTTCCCACCACCATGTTTAAAGGGGGATGGTGTTCTTTGGGTTGAAGGCTTCTCCTTTTGTAACCACTGAAAAATGTAACGTTAAAAAAAAAAAAAAGTTAACAAACAAGGTAACTAACAATAATGTACTATATTTTCATTGTCTAGGTGGCAGTATATGACTACATCTGGAAAAAAGAAACTACTAGTAAAACATTGTCAACATCAAACATCCAGCATCTGGAGCAATACAGTTCAAAGGGTGATGAAGACAGCTCAAAAGACATAACTACTCATGTCATGATTTATACGATTCATTTAAAAGGCCTTCAAAACCTTTATCGTCAGTTCCTTCGTCTACCGGATGGCGCCATTGTAGAGGTAAGTCTGTTAGGTTACTTAAAGTAGATACAATTTTATATACAAATTTTCAAATACACAGCAAAGTTCTATATAGACTTGAGCCTTGGGTTAACAGCGGTAAAGTCTATTCATCAAAGTAAACCAGTCGTAAATTAAGAGGCCCCCTTACGTTATTTTACACAGTAAAACATATGACCATATTAGCATCCATCAACATTTAAATATCATTTCGGAACTAAACATAATGTATAGTGAGAAAAATTGGGTTTTTGTATGGAACCAAATAGAATTAATATGCTTTAACTTTATACATTTTATAAGGGGGAAATGGGCAAAAATCAGAAAGAATGAAAAATTCTTCTAACTCAATATAATAATTTAAACCAAACAAATGTATAACTAAAACTTATCTTCTGACCCTCCTGAGTATAATATTTTCAATAAATTGTACATTGCTTCATTGACATAGTCACTGTAAAACTCAATAACACAAGTCCTTCTACATTAGTTATAATGTATTTCTTGGCCTTGTCATGGGTGTGGACCCACCAGGCTGCTACCTCCTGGGATAGTCCCCGGTGTGGTTAGCAGCTGACCCACTGAAAGAATCAAGAGCTCAGTGTGCACAAAACACCCCCAAACCACAGGTATGTGTGAACAGGCACTTAGATGGGTTTTTGGAAACTTGGAGTCCTGGCTGCAAAGAAACACAAAGACACAAGCAGAATCTTGCAGTAAGGTGGTGGTGATCAGACTCAGGCAAGGCAAACAGGCTGGATACTTGGCAGGAGCACGGAAAATACAGACTAAGTAAACGTGCTTATTCCAAATAACAAATGCATGGTCGAGGCAGACGGCAAGGAGCAGAATCGGCATATAAGCAAGGTACGGTACATAGATAGTCAGACAAGGGATCACACACAAGGGAATATCAAATAATTTGCCACTTAGACACTAGAAAAGCAAAAGCTTAGGCACCTTCCACTTTGCAAGGCTGCCTTATGAACCAAAGGAATCTTAGCCATTGGCCAGGGAAGGGTTTTCAGTTGCGCACACTAGCCCTTTATAAGGCCATAGGTGAACATGAAGGCGCTCTAAGGGAACACAGACTGGATCATTGGAGACAAGTGGCAAGAAGCAGAATTGATAGTCAGACAAGCTACGATACATGGGTAGTCATACAAGTTGGACCGACAAAATACCTCCATATCACTCAGTAACATGAACAATATATCCAATGAAAATCCATAATAATAATAAGGCTCTTCTTTGTAATAATAATACAAAATAATCTTTATTAGAGCATATAATAAATTATATACAAAATTGCCATCACAATCCATAATGGCATAACTAAACAATCTTTAGTCTGCGAAAAAAGTGGTATCATCAAGGAATATTTGTACAAGTACAACAAGTCCTAATCAAATTCAAGAATCCCAGGAAATGCAGTTAAAAGTCACCAAAGAAGACCAAAAATTAATCAGGTAAAAAAATCTCAAAGTGCATGAAGAAATTAATATACAATAGATAAATAACCCCTTAATGACACGGCCATATTTCACCTTAAGGACTAGGCCATTTTTTGCAAATCTGACTAGTGTCACTTTATGTGCGAATAACTTTAAAACGCTTTAACTTATCCATATATTCTGTGATTGTTTTTTTGTCACATATTGTACTTCATGACACTGGTAAAATAGAGTAAAAAAAAATCATTTTTATTTATAAAGAAAATATAAAATTTGCCAAAAAGTTTGAAAAATTTGCAAATTTGCAAGTTTCAATTTCTCTACTTCTATAGTACATAGTAATACCTCCAAAAATAGTTGTCTACTTCGTGTTTGGGTCATTTTGGGAATGCCATTTTATTTTTTTGGGACCCCATATGTGGTCGTAAACTGCTGTATAGCCAAACGGCAGGGCATAGAAGGAAGGGAACGCCATATGGTTTCTGGAAGGCATTTTGCTGGACTGGTTTTTAGACACCATGTCCCATTTGAAGCCCCCCTGATGCACGCCTACAGTAGAAACTCCAAAAAAGTGACCCCATTTTGGAAACTACGGGATAAGGTGGCAGTTTTGTTGGTACTATTTTAGGGTAAATATGAGGCAAGATAACAAAAAATAGAAATTCTGAAATGTCATCTCCATTTGCCAATAGCTCTTGTGGAACACCTAAAGGGTAAACAAAGTTTGTAAAATCAGTTTTGAATACCTTGAGGGGTGTAGTTTCTTATATGGAGTCACTTTTTTTGGCGTTTCTACTCTAGGGGTGCATCAGGGGGGCCCTGCCGTTTGGCCATACAGCAGTTTACGACCACATATGGGCTGTTTTTTTTTTTGTTATTTACAGCGTTGATCTGTAAGGTTAGATCGTGTGCTATTACTGTAGAGCAGGTAGTTATGGACGCGGCAATACCAAATATGACTACTTTTTGGTGGGTTTTGTTTCAGTTTTACATAATAAACCATTTTTCTTGGGGTGCATATACATTTTGGTCGCTTGCTATTACACTTTTTGTGATGTAAGGAGACAAAAATGGCTTTTGACACCGTATTTAAATTATTATTTTTTTTGCTGTGTTAATCTGAGAGGTTAAGTCATGTGTTATTTTTATAGAAAAGGTTTTTATGGATGTGGCAATACCAAATATGTATACTTTTTATTTATTTATTTAAGTCATACACAATAATATTGTTTTTGAAACAAAAAGAAATCATGTTTTAATGTCTCAATAGTCTGAGAGCCATATTTTTTTTTGGGGGGGTGCGATTGTCCTATGTAGGGTATCGTTTTTTGCGGGATAAGATGACAGTTTTATTGGCACTATTTTGGGAGGCATATAACTTTTTGATCGCTTGCTATTACACTTTTTGTGATGTGAAGTGACAAAAATGTTTTTTTTACAATGTTTTTATTTTAAAAAAATTACGCTATTTACCTGAGGGGTTAAATCATGTGATATTTTTATAGAGCAGGTTTTTACGGATGCGTCGATACATAATATGTATACTTTTTTTATTTATATTAGTTTAACACAATAACAGCATTTAAAAAAAAAAATCATGTTTTTGTGTCTGAGAGCCATATTTTTTTTATATTTTGGGGTGATTCTGCTATGTAGGGGCTTATTTTTTGTGGGATGAGATGACAGTTTGATTGGTACTATTTCGGGAAGAATACGCCTTTTTGATCGCTTGGTATTACACTTTTTGTGATGTAAGGTGACAAAAAATGTCTTTTTTACACCATTTTTTTGTTTTTATGGTGTTCACCTGAGGGTTTACGTCATGTGATATTTTTATAGAGCAGGTTTTGACGGATGTGGTGATACCTGTGTGTAGTATATTTAATTTTGTTTTTTATTCAGTGATAAGTGTGTTTTTTATTTTTACTTTTTTTTCACTTTTTTTACATTTTTTTTGACCCAGACCCACTTGGTTCTTGAAGATTCAGTGGGTCTAATGTCTGTATAATACAGTACAGTACACTATATAATGTACTGTACTGTATATTTTACTTTTCAAAGTCTGATTAGACTTCTGCCTTTAGCAGAAGTCAGATCAGACTTGATCAGACTTGCCATTACCATGGCAAGCAGGACGCCTGTGAAGCGTAACCATCACCCACTGCCAGAACAAAGCAGCAGGTGATGGGGAGGGAGTGGGGTCCCCCTCCCTCTGTGATTCCTTCAAGAATCGGGGGCTGCAAGGGCACAGGGTGATGGGAGAGGGTGGGAGAGGGTGGGAGAGGGTGGGAGCTCCCTCCCTGTTAACCCCTTCCATACAGTGGTCCATACGGACTGCGAAATGGAAGGGGTTAAACTGCTGACATCTGCACCAGCACAGATTTCAGCAGTTTATAGCAGAGTGTCAGCAATTTGCTGTGGTCAAGGACCACGGGGATCAGAAATTGCAGAAAGCACTGAAACCGCAGGTCTGAATTTACCTGCAGTTTGCAGCGATCGTCGATACGGGGGGGGGGGGTCACAGGACCCCCCTCGGCATTGTAAAAGGGTACCTGCTGAATAATTTCAGCAGGTACCTTGTTCTGATCACTGCCGGCTGAGCAGCGGTGATCAGTAGTACACATGACGTATCGATAGGATTAATATGGCAAGTATAAGGACATAAAAAATAAAGGGGTCGTTTATTAAGACTGGCGTTTTAGACGCTGGTCTTAATAACCCATATATCTGGTGGTGGATCCTCCGAAGTTATGAAGAGGAGTCGGCCAGTCTAAATGTAAGCCAGCTAGCTTACATTTAGACCATTTTCTTCACCTAAAACAGGCATTGACCCAGCATTCCTGTAGAACCTGCATTCCCTGGATTTTATGTAGCCGTTATATCACATAACAGGAAGGATTTAGTGTTAGGAACCCGTCTAATCAAGATCGCCATGACGTTTGGCAGACGGGCTCAAATCATTTTGTATAAAATAATTTTCCAAGCATCTCATTTGCAAAACTAAGGTAGCATTAGCACCAGAATGTTTTCTATGGTATTGTTGTACATAATTTGTGTTTGCAGAGTGCTGCTGCATAACCCCCTTTTTTTTCCCATTTCAGCTGTCTGTCACTTTATTTGGATCAGGCTGACAAAGTATTGGCCTGATCTCATTTAAGGTAAATTCCTTTAGGTGTGGTATGCCATTAAAAGGAGTCTGTTAAATGTTTTCTGATGTTTTTAAACCAATAACAGTGTTGGGGTGGGAGTTTAAGCAGATATGGAAACCTACCTTTCTGGTCATTGGTAGAAGATTTTTTTTTTTTTGATATTTCGACATCAAGTATTCAAATGGGCTCACAAGTGATCCCAAGCCTGGCAAATGTTAAGGCTCTTCTTTGTAAACCCTGAGCCCTGTCTTCACATTAGTGTTGGTTAATGACTACAGCATTGTTCCAGACTCATCTTCTAAAGCCATTGTTCACAGCAGGGAGAATATTGTGCATGCGCATGCTTAAGTTTTCAACCCAACAGTGTTATTGGCTTAATCATCAGAAAACATTTGACGGACTCCTTTAAATAACTACTTTTAATGAAAGACCACACCTTCATGATTTCGCCTTAGATGAGATCAAGCCAATGCTTTGTTAGCCTGATCCTAATAAAATAACAGGCAGCAAAGATTATGGCAAATACCGATGGTCATACAAATTAAGCCCATTTCCTATCTAAAGCCAATATACTATTATTAAAACAGAGATCAGCTAGGATTATTGACTATTACAACAACGATGTGAGCTCATTTACATGTGTGATTAAAGTAAGCATTCTTAGGAGTTAGACCTCTATCAATGACTAAAAGGTTACATTTTGACAAGTTGGTTGGTTGAATGGCTAGAAAGCCTCTGATAGACTCCCCTAGAGGCAGCTTAGTTAGTTTGCCTGTGCTTTCTATCTTAAGGCAGCATAGGATAGGGAGGGAGATACTCAGTTTAGTTTTACGTTAGGTTACTTAGTTTTATGTAAATAGATATTTAAATGCTGTCAGGAGTCAATGAGACTGTGAGTCCCACACAGAGTGATTGCCAGCTCTTCTTGTTTAACTCTGTATAAAGAAAGAGCTGTCCATCACCATGTGTATCAGGGGAAAAATGACTCACAGGTTATCACTATGAGTCCTGGAACCATATAAATAGCTTCTTACAACAGACTTTAGATCCTAGAATATATCCATATATCTCTGATCTAAGCATATCCCCTTCAGTCCTGTACTCTCAAATAGAGTTGAATTGGAGTTCTAAATTGTTCAAAATCCAATTTGGGTTTGATTTGACCGAACCGATTCAGGACCTAATCAATGCTTCATGAATTGAAAGTGCACCAGTTGGCCTTAAAATCTTTGTGTGATACATAGATCTAAATGCGATTGAATCACCAAATACGAATACAAATGGAATTTTTTCAAAATTTGAGTCAAACTTGATTCAATTAGAATCAATTTGCTTATCATGAGTATGCAACATTTATTTTTTTCTGACAAATAAAAAAAATATGTGATTAATTTTTAGAACTGATAGTTTTAATAATTCCAATGGTTGAAGTGGAAACTAAATAATAATAATAAAAAAGAAACACTTTCCCGAGAAAAATGAAAATCAAATGATTGTGTTTCCTACTTCTAAAGTTTTTTGCTTTCTCAGGATGATATAGTGTAGCATTTCACTTTATACAGGTAACTAGAATAATAATAAAAAAAAAAAACTTCTTTAGGTAAATATATCTAGTGAAACTGTAAGGAAACTTTCAAAACCTAAATCTATTCATTAAAAATGTATACTGTATATCCGAAACCATATGCGCAACAAAAGCCAGTGTAATAACTATATGGCTATACCAGATAATAGAGGCTGAAAATGCTTATTTTCTCTAGGGAAAAAATGATACTCATGATGCATTTTAAAAAGTCTTTCATTTGCTCCCATGAAATCACTGATTGTATAGAAATTCAATTCTGGAAAAAAAATGCTCAAAGCAAGCGAACTCTTAGAACATGGGCAGTGTTGAAAAGCATTACATTGATAAGAGTTGATTAAAGGGCATTTTAAAAAAAATTAGTATGTCAACTCTTGTGCCACTCTTTTTACATGTACGTTTGTTTCTAAAGTGTTGCTATCTACATTAATAGATAGCTGCATGTGTTATGATAACAGGTGACACAATAGGTCACATAATTAGAATTGCAATTGTAGCCCCAGGTTCCTTTAATTTTTTTTAACAGTCCAGCCCATCTATCCACCCTTAATAAAAACAAATTAGTTTCCACTTATTCTTAGGCTAATGCTCCGGGATGTTTTCTCTTGGAATGGAATTGGCTGTGAACTCTGCTTTTTTAAATAGTAAATGTAATGCCTTTGAATGTTTCAAAATTAATACTAGCAAAATGTGAAATCCTCATCTTCTTCAGCAAAGGTTACAGCATTCTCAGTGACACTTGATGGTTCAACATCTTTCAGTAAACACGCTTATAAAGGGCAAAAGATAATATTTCTTCACATGTACTGTACAAGTGAATTAATTCAGATCGTGTATGTCTTTAGCTATTATAGTAGAGCTTTATAATGTTCCATAATAACATTAAAGCTAGGTCTACCTAGTAAATACTGCTTGATCGGATATGTCCTCCACATTCCTAAGATATCTCATGAGAATGGGACAAAAAGATCTTGCCTCTAGGTGCATTTACACATATTTTAAAAGTTAAAAAAGAATCTTAACTGTAACTTTTTAACTTTTTCTAGTTAAAATATTGTATTGAACCTATTCTGGTCACTCATGCTAGCGAGACTCGTTCCCATCGTGGCCTGCTATTGGCTGCTCCCCCAGTCACCAAGTGTTTTTATCCACACAATGGGGGATGCAGTGGCAGCCGTGCAGGTGTCAGAGGAGACATGGGTGCTGGAGAGTGAGATACGTGCAATCTGTGTGAGGGGCCTGGGCATTTTGGGGGGCATTATAGGGGTTGGATAACTTTCACTACAAAACTAAGTGTACATCCAAAAAATGCACCAAATTCTTGACATATGTTTGGCATAATGATTAGGGATGAGGAACCTGAACTGTATACCGTACCGAATTTTGGGGTGTTCGTGACACGGACCCGAACATTTACGTAAAAGTTCGTTATTCGGCGATTTCTATGGCGCATTTTGAAAGCCTGCAAAGCAGCCAATCAACAAGCGTCATACTACTTGCCCCATGAGGCCATCACAGCCATGCCTACTATTGGCATAACTGTGATTGCCAAGTGCAGCATGTGAACCAGCCTCTATTTAAGCTGGAGTCACGTAGCGCCGCAAGTCACTCTGCTCTGATTAGTGTAGGGATAGAATGCAGCTGCTGTTAGGGCGAGATTAGGCAGGGATTAACTCAGCAAAAACACTAAGGCTGGGAACACACCTAAGCGTTTCTGAATCGCGCGTATGACGTGAATTTTACGCGCTCTTTTGGATGCGCGTTTTTGTAACTAAGAAACGCGCATCATACGCGCGATTCAGTGATTCTTCCCTATTTCAGCATGGTCCATAGGCGCGTTAAAACGCCCAAAAGAAGCTCATGCTGAAGCGACAGCGTTTGGCGTTTTTCAGCGCGTTCAAACACGCTGTAAAATGCCCAAATGTGAACCATGCCCATAGGGAAGCATGGCTTTCCACATGTTGTGCGATTTACAGCGCGTTTTAACGCGCTGAAAAACACTTAGGTGTGTACCTAGGGTTAATGAAGTGAACGATCAACAGCAGGGAATCATTCAACTTCTGCGAGTTAATTGCTCACTGTTTTGAGGCTGCCCAGAGCGTTTTTCTGTCACTTTTTTCTAGGGTGATCGGCGGCCATTTTGTGTCTTGTGGTGCGCCAGCACAAACTGCCACCAAGTCCATTAATCCATCAATAGTAGGTTTTTTTTTTTTTTTGCTATATCCTACATCAGGGGCTTGGCTGTGCTTATTGTCACCACTAGAAACTCAGGATAGAATTTTCTAATTTTTATTAAGAGGTGAAATTCACTTAAAAAAATAGCAATCCCTAAATCTGGTGTTCCAGCTGTGGCAAGCCAAGTGTAATACTGTCTGGCAAAGAATATATTTTCTTTTCTGGGGTGAAATTCAATTTCCAAAATAGCAATACCCTAAATCAGTGGTTTCTGCTGTGGCAGGACAAGTTTTATAGTGTCCGTCAAAGGATAGCTTTTGTTCTGGGGTGAAATTCAATTGTCAAAATAGCAATACCCTAAATAAGTGGTTTCAGCTGTGGCTGGACAAGTTTCATAATGTCCGTCAAAGGATATATTATTTTCTGGGGTGAAATTCAGTTGCAAAAATAGAAATTCAGTAAATCTGGTGTTTTAGCTGTGGCTGGGCAAGTAGTTTAATAGTATCCGTCAAAGGACATATTTTGTTCTGGGGTGAAATCCAATTGCCAAAATAGCAATACCGTAAATCTGGTGTTCTAGCTGTGACTGGACAAGTTTAATAGTATCCGTCAAAGGATATATTTTGTTCTGGGGTGAAATTCAATTGCCAAAATAGCAATACCCGAAATCTAGTGTTCCTGCTGTTGCATGCCAAGTGTTAATATGTCCGTAAAAGGGTATATTACACTCAGCGTGCATCTCCAAGTGTATTTCTTTCCGTAAAAGAGTATATTACACAAAGTGTTAAATTACAATTGCTAAAAGCATAATCCTTTACATTTGCACGCACTGTTGAGCATCTCATACTGTATTTCTGTCCATAAAAGGGTATATTACACTCAAGGTGTAAATACAAGTGCTGATAGGGTCATCCTCAATAACTTCACACGCTACCGTGCATCTCCAAGTGTATTTCTTTCCATTAATGGGTATATTACAGTAAAAATAAAGCATAGTCCTCTACATTTGCACACACTGTTTTGCATCTCTCAGTGTATTTCTTTCCGTTAAATGGTATATTACACAAAGTATTAAAATACAAGTGCTGAAAGCATAATCCTATATATTTTTTCACACGCTACTGTGCATCTCAAAGTGTAAATCTGTCCGTAAAATGATACCTTTCATCCAGGGCCTAAATACTAGGCCTACAATTGATATTCCCCTAAATCTGTGGTTACTGCTGTGCCTGGATTAGTGTAATACAGTACATAAATAGATAGCCAGATAGTGTTAGGTGCCTGTAAAAAATGGCTTGAATTTGAATTCAATACATTGGGCCAAATAAATCATATTGTGGTGAACGGTAACAATGAGGAAAACATCTAGTAAGGGCCCATCACTGGTGCGTGGCTAGGGGGAAAAAGAGGATGATGACGATACACCTCCCACAGAGGACAGCTTGTCCTTACCTCTGGGCAGCCTGGCACACATTAGCGACTACATGCTGCAGTGCCAGCGCAACGACAGCAGAGTTGTTCACATTTTAACCTGTGCGGTATACTGGGTTGCCACTCTGCTGGATCCCCGGTACAAAGACAATGTGCCCACCTTACATCCTGCACTGGAGCGTGATAGAAAGATGCGTGAGTACAAGCGCACGTTGGTAGACGCGCTACTGAGAGCATTCCAAATGTCACAGGGGAACAAGTGGAAGCTCAAGGCGAAGGCAGAGGAGGAGCGAGAGGTCGCCAACGCAGCTGTCTCATGGCCAGCTCCTCTGAGGGCAGGGTTAGCATGGCAGAGATGTGGAAAAGTTTTGTCACCACGCCACAGCTAACTGCACCACCACCTGATACAGAACGTGTTAGCAGGAGGCAGCATTTCACTAACATGGTGGAACAGTACATGTGCACACCCCTCCACATACTGACTGATGGTTCGGCCCCATTCAACTTCTGGGTCTCCAAATTGTCCACGTGGCCAGAGTTAGCCTTTTATGCCTTGGAGGTGCTGGCCTGCCCGTGGCCAACTTTTTGTCTGAACGTGTATTCAGCACAGCAGGGGGCGTCATTACAGACAAACGCAGCCGCCTGTCCACAGCCAATGTGGATAAGCTGACGTTCATAAAAATGAACCAGGCATGGATCCCACGGGACCCGTCCATCCCTTGTGCTCTTATAACTACCTCCCTTTAACCATATATTCTTGGACTCCAGGGCACTTCTTTATTGAATTCTCTTTATTTAATTTTACCATTATATTGCGGGGCAACCCAAAGTTGAATGAACCTCTCCTCCGTCTGGGTGCCAGGGGCCTAATTATCGTAAAGTGGCCTGTTCCAATGGTGGATGACATAAAGCCTGATTCTCTGCTATGCGACCTCTCTCCTCTGTCTTGGTGCCGGGGCCTAATTATCTGAAAGTGGCCCGTTCCATTGGTGGGTGACATGAAGCCTAATTCTCTGCTATGCGACCTCTATCCTGTGTCTTGGTGCCAGGGCCTAAATATCTGAAAGTGGCCTGTTCCATTGGTGGGTGACATGAAGCCTAATTCTCTGCTATGCGACCTCTCTCCTCTGTCTTGGTGCGGGGCCTAAATATCTGAAAGTGGCCTGTTCCAGTGGTGGGTGACATGAAGCCTGATTCTCTGCTATGGGACCTATCTCCCCTGTCTGGGTGCTGGGGCCTAAACAAGTAAAAGTGGCCTTCTCCATTGGTGGGTGGCATGAAGCCTAATTTTCTGCTATGGGACCTCTCTCCTCTGTCTGGGTGCTGGGGCCTGAATAACTGAAAGTGGCCTTTTCCATTGGTGGGTGACATGAAGCCTGATTCTCTGCTATGGAACCTCTCTCCTCTGGGTGCTGGGGCCTGAATAAGTAAAAGTGGCCTTTATATTTATTTTATTTCAATTTATTTCCCTATCCACATTTGTTTGCAGGGGATTTACCTACATTTCCTGGGCTATTTTACAGTGTTTTAGTGCCCAAAAGTCCGGGTCCCCTCCCCATTGACTTCAATGGGGTTCGAGGTGAAGTTTGGGTCGAGTTCGGATGCCAAACCCGAACATTTTAAGGAAGTTCGGCCGAACTTCTCAAACCCGAGCAGCCAGGTGTTCGCTCAACTCTAATAATGATGCATTTTAAACCATTGCCCTTTCCTACAAATAGATACCGATTTTCCCACTTTTTTCTATGCCTCATCCCTTTGTTGGATGTTCTGTAAAAATTGTCTAAAAGTGGTTACAACATTTAGTTAATTTGGTGCAAAGCATGTATTAATGTATTAATACATTAGCATGTATTAATTTATGTGCATTTTCTTGATTGGCATCACACTAATGATAACTATTTGGTTTGCAGTTAATTTTTCTGTTATGTACATATATATTTTACCAACCATTCTGTAATTTCACTTTTTTATATAAACCAAGCCATGTTTTTTTATAGATCTTTGGCGATTTCAGTGGCATAAATCTGTTACCTAATGAAGTAAACAATGCTGTTGAGGATCATGCCAACCAAATCTATTCTCCAATGTCTGATTCTGCTGCAGTGAACCTAAAGGAGAGGAAAACAAGTATAGCAGACAACTGAGGTAACGTTCCACTGTATTATAACATAAAATTGTCTTCTGTGATTTTTTAGATATCACTTACTTAGAATACTCACAACCAGGGATGAGTGAACCCGTGGAAGTTCGGGTTCGCTGGCTTCGGACAAACTTCAGGTCAAAGTTTGGGTTCAGGACCCGAACTTGATCCGAACTTGACCCTGATTAAAGTCAGTGGGGACCTGAACTTCATTCTTAAGACAGAATGCTAAATAAAATAGCCATTGAGGGGTTAAAAATAATAAAAAATACTCACCTCATTCACATGATCGTGCAGCCGGTATCCTCTTGTTTCTTCTTTCTACACGACCGGCAAAAGGAACTGCGATGATGTCACTGCACTCACCACGTGGTAAGATTGGTGAAGTCATCGCAGGTCCTTTTGCAGGTCCTGCAGAAAGAAGAAAGTAGAGGATACCGGCTGTACGATGAAGAGGATGAGGTGAGTTTTTTCTTATTTTTTTAACCCCTCAATACCTATTTTTTTTAGCATTCTGTCTTAAGAATGCTATTATTTTCCGTTATAACCATGTTATAATGGAAAATAATAAAATCACTCGAACACCGAACTGGAACCCAAACTTCAGTGAAAAAGTCCGGGTTCGGGTACCAAAACTTGCAAAATTTGGTACGAACCCAAACTTTGCAGTTCGGGTTCACTCAACCCTACTCACAACTAATAATGCAACATATACAGAAATTTGATATCAGGGTAATAAGGCTTTACCAACCAGTATCTGAACTTTCTAATCTACAGCAACTAAAATAAACTTCATTTAGGGTGGTATGCCTGATAGTCAGACCAATGACATGTGGCTGTGGTGTGGTGTGGCCAAAAGTCCCAAGTATATGCAGTTTGCAAATTAGTGTTAACTGGTTGTTGATTGTTATTGGTCGTGTGGTTTTCTTAAAACAATTAGCAACCAGATAACACTTTATATAATTTGCAGACCTTAAGACTTGGGGCTTTTGGCCATACCAAAGCCGAATCTTGGTCCTGACCATTATGTGAGACATCCCTTAAGTTGGCCAAACATATTAAACTTTTGTCAATCAAACCAGCCAAGAATGGCTGGTTCAGCTGACACACTAATGAGTATAGGGACCCCCTGACTCTCCCTTGACAGATGATGTTAGAGGAGAAAAGGATTGGGTGAAATGAAAATTTTCATCCAAACCTTTTGTTCTCCAGAAGTGTCTGGCAGTGGCTTTCTCTGTATCCCCCATAAAATACACATACACATTCAGCTGAGCCAAATGTGTATATGTATGGGGAAGCCAAAAGAGAGTCGGAAGACACTTTTTGAATGTGTATGGGCAGCTTTACAGGGAACTACTGATTAAAAATGATCAAATTAAGAATCTCACACCCCTCACATACATACAGTTAAGAAATATATCATTATATATTGTGTTATTTCTTGTTGAGTTATGGACCAATAGTGTTCAGAGCACATTGGAAACTTACATTTGAACCTGGAGTTTCACTTCAATGAGAAATAAGTACTGGCCCGATAATAACCAAATTCAATATCATAGTTTTTGCTTGGTTTGTCTGTTTTTCTTATTTTTTTCATTTTTTTTACTCTTCTTGATAACCTTGCAAACACATAGTCTATACCTTAATGTTCCTATCAGTTTTTATGGAGGCACACAGAAATTTACTTCGTAATGAATTTGTTTCCATAAGAAACAAAATAATAGGTGGAGATGAGCGAATTCTTTGAAATTTGTTTTGGGTTACATTGACATAAGTCAGTCATCAAATCCCATTTGGATCTGATTGCCCTGAAAAGTTTTGTATGACACTCCAACCCTTTCCAAGCTCTTAAATCCAAGACAGGATTAGTAGCGATGAGCGAACACCTGGAAGTTCGGGTTCGGGAAGTTCGGCCGAACTTCCCGAAAATGTTCGGGTTCGGGATAAAGCTCTGGTCGAGTTCGGATCGCCATTGAAGTCAATGGGGACCCGATCTTTTAAAACATAGAAACATAGAATGTGTCGGCAGATAAGAACCATTTGGCCCATCTAGTCTGCCCAATATGCTGAATACTATGAATAGCCCCAGGCCCTATCTTATATGAAGGATGGCCTTATGCCTATCCCATGCATGCTTAAACTCCTTCACTGTATTTTCAGCTACCACTTCTGCTGGAAGGCTATTCCATGCGTCCACTACTCTCTCAGTAAAGTAATTCTTCCTGATATTACTTTTAAACCTTTGCCCCTCTAATTTAAAACTATGTCCTCTTGTAGCAGTTTTTCTTCTTTTAAATATTCTCTCCTCTTTTACCGTGATGATTTTAGGCACTAAAAAGGCTGTAAAATAGTCCAGGAAAGGGCTAGAGGGCTGCCAAAGGCAGCAAAATGTAGGTAAATCCCCTGCAAAAAAATGTGGATAGGGAAATGAATTAAAATAAAATAAATAAAAATTAACCAATATCAATTGGAGAGAGGTCCCACAGCAAGGAATCATGCGTCATATCACCCACCACTGGAGAAGGCCACTTTCAGTTATTTCGGCCCCAGCACCCAGACAGAGGAGAGAGGTCCCACAGCAAGGAATCATGTGTCATATCACCCACCATTGTAACAGGCCACTTTCAGTTATTTCGGCCCCAGCACCCAGACAGAGGAGAGAGGTCCCACAGCAAGGAATCATGCGTCATATCACCCACCACTGGAGAAAGCCACTTTGAGTTATTTAGGCCCCAGCACCCAGACAGAGGAGAGAGGTCGCATGGCAGAGGTTCAGGCTTCATGTCACCCACCATTGTAACAGGCCACTTTCAGTTATTTCGGCCCCAGCACCCAGACCGAGGATACAGGTCCCACAGCAAGGAATCATGTGTCATATCACATATTTATGGACAGATTTACACTTGGCCAGCAACAGCCCGAACACCAGATTCAGGGTATTGCTATTTTGGCAATTTAATTTCAACCCATAACAAAATATATAATTTGCAGGACACTATGAAACTTGGCCAGCAACAGCTGAAATCACTGATTTATGGTATTGCTATTTTGGCAATTGAATTTCACCCCAGAACAAAATATACCCTGTTACGGACAGATTTAAACTAGACCTGCAACAGCTGGAACACCAGATTCAGGGTATTGCTATTTTGGCAATTGAATTTCACCCCAGAACAAAATATACCCTGTTACGGACAGATTAACACTTGGCCTGCAACAGCTGGGACACTAGATTCAGGGTATTGCTATTTTGGCAATTGAATTTCACCCCAGAACAAAATATATGTTTTGGCGGACACTATTATACTTTGCCAGCCACAGCTGAAACCACTGATTTATGGTATTGCTATTTTGGCAATTGAATTTCACCCCAGAACAAAATATACCCTTTTACGGACAGATTAACACTTGGCCTGCAACAGCTGGGACATCAGATTCAGGGTATTGCTATTTTGGCAATTGAATTTCACCACAGAAAATAATCTATCCTTTGCCAGACAGTAGACAGTATTATACTTGGCTAGCCAAAGCTGGAACACCAGATTTAGGGGATTGGTATTTGAGCAATTGTATTTAACCGCTTAATAAAATATAGAAATTGCTATCCTGAGTTTCTAGGGGTGACCATTAGCACAGCCAAGCCCCTGATGTAGGATATAGCAAAAAAAAAAAACTAGTATTGATGGATTGATGGACTTGGTGGCAGCTTGTTCTGGTGCACCACAAGTCACAAAATGGCCGCCGATCACCACAGAAAATAAGTGACAGAAAAACGCTCTGTGCAGCCTAAAAACCAGTAAGCAAGTAACTAGTAGAAGTTCAATCAATCACAGCTGTAGATCGATCACTTCATTAGGTGCTTTTGCTGACTTTTTCCTGCCTAATCTTGCCCTCACAGCAGCTGCGTCCTCTCCCTAAACTAATCAGAGCAGTGTGACCTGCGGCGCTACATGACTCCAGCTTAAATAGAGGCTGAGTCACATGCTGCACTTGGCCAATCACAGCCATGCCATTAGTAGGCATGGCTGTGATGGGCTCTTAGGGCAAGAAGTAAAACGTTATCTGATTGGCTGCTGTGCAGCCCTTCAGAAAGCGGGAAATAATCGCCGAACAACGAACCCGAACTTTTTTGAAAATGTTCGGGTTCGGGTCGGTGTCCCGAACACCCCAAAATTCGGTATGAACCCGAACTGTGCTCGAACTGTTTGCTCAACACTAACCCTGGGTTCAGACCTGATCATTCTTGAAACGCGCGTTTTACTCGCGTTTGTGTCGCGCGTATTACAGCGCGTTTTTGCAAATACGAAACGCGCGTCGCACGCGCGTTTTTGTGACTGACTACTGTGGTGTCAATCACAATACGCGCGACAAACGCCCCAAAAAAAGCTCAAGTACTTGTTTATGCATAGGGCGTTTTACAGCGCGTTCGAACGCGCTGTAAAACGCGAAAATGTGAACCAGTCCCATAGGGAAGCAGTGGTTTGCATGTGTTGAGCGTTTTACAGCGCGTTCGAACGTGCTGTAAAACGCGCAAGTGTGAACTTAGGGTAAGGATTAGTAATGTGACTGCAACATATATTGTTATGGATAAACACATGGTAGCGGGTGGTAACGAACAGCATGTTTAATAACACACTGCACTGTCAATTGTTTTTATGGCAAATGTCTTCTTTTCTGTCTTCTGACCTGTAAAATGTTGACCGCCATTTTGATTTGTCTGAAATAAATCACAAAAGTTTTTTGTGGAAGTTAGTAACAAATTCGATTAGTTTAGAATCAATTTTTTCATCTCTAATCATAAGCATTCTTTAGTCCATTACCTTCTGCAATTTTATCTCTGCCTGCATTCATATTTTTGAATAAGGTTTTGCTTTTTTGAAAAACCTTATTCAAAAATAAATTAATTGACTAATCCTATATATTGCCCTATATAATTTCCTGTGAGGCACTTTCCAAAACAATTGCTTTTTTACATTTTTTGAACAAGCCACCTAGACAATCCCTTCTAAGATTGAATCTCTCTCCCCTTTCGCCAGCTCTTTGTGGATGCCCAGTACGTAATGTGAAAAAGAATCGAGGAATGTCAAAAAATGGGAAACCATGTTATACTATGCATTGGGGTATTCTCTCCTGTGATGCCTATATTCCCTGTAAGGGCTTCCTTTACACACATTACTGCTTCAGTGTTTGTAAATGCCTTTAAAACCATGAACAAATTAGTTTTTCATGTCTTATAGTGGTTTGTCATAAAAATACCAGAGAAACTCCACTCCATTTTAGAAAAAAACAAAAATACAACCTCAAAAATGCCAAACATTACTGCTAATCAAAATGCTAAAGACTTTAAACTGATATATTGTCACTACTAATGCAAAAAGTCTTTACAACATTGATAAAAATATTTCAAACATGCTACAAATCGCTGTGTGTGTCTGTGTGTATGCAGCATATGGAATAGAAGGTGCAAATGGGACAAAAGCACTAAAATTGATTCTGCAGTTACTTTACAGATATCTTTACAGGATGCAGTAATGTGTTGATTCCTTACTGTAGTAATATGTTGACGTTTTATTAAAATACATTCTGAAAAAAAATCTTTTAATATTTGCATTTTTTAGTTAAATATACACAGTTTACTCCTTGCAAAAAATATGCAAGAAACATCAATAGTGGAGAAAGCAAATTCACATACATAGCGTTGATAATTTTAAATGAAATATAATTAAACATGTCTGCTTTACAAGAACAACTAGGGCTTCATCTTTAAACAATTACAAAGCCTTGCAAAAAATGCACTCTAAAAGCCATCTTCTTAATGATTGTTATATTTTATTTTTAGTTTACCATTCATATGCATCATTAAGAAAGGAACAACCAGGATCATAATGTTCAAAACAACTGGATACGCTCAGATGAGATCTACATAGGAATAAATCACCAAGATGCGAGGAAGGCAACTTCAGGTCTTCTTGTAACACCTGCTGGAAAAGAAGCAGAGCCAGACTGTAAAAATGTGCATAGTTCTCTGCTAACAGCCTCAGTAACTAAATAATGACAGAGGAGCACCTGGTAACTGGGGCTTCTGACATGAATCTTGGGAGACGCTACCATCTTGAACCCTTTCCTGCAATATCCTAAAAGAATAAAATTCACAAACATATATAAAGAAGCTAAGAAAACTGAACTGCCATATGGACTATAACAAGGAAATTTTATGCAACTGTTATTTAAATGGTTAAAATATATATATTTTTTTTCTGCACTATAAGGCATATCTTCCACATATCGCTGAATAGGTCATGTTTTATTTCTTTTTTGTGTGTGTAGTTGACATTTTTTCTATCTTCCCCTGCATTAACAGCAACCTTGCTAAGATTTCAGTGTAATGTCTCACCTTTGTATAGGGACCAGTACATCCATTTGGTTGCAAAATGATATAGATACAGATAGTAATATATCCCTGCCCCTATCTCTGTGGCTAGTTAGGCTATATGCACACGACAGTGAAATAAAAGTCTGTTAAAAACAGATAAATTGTCAATTTTTAACAGATGTTTTTTCACTGATGCCTTTCTGAGAAACGGACATTAAAAATTGACCTCTTCAATTGTCTGGGGGCAGTTGCTCAATGAAAAACAGACAAGATGGAATATGTTCTATTTTTTTTATATCCGTTATTAACCTGCGTCCAAAAAACTGCAGTGTGAATAACCCTATAAATTACCATTGGTCTTAAAATGGACGTGTGATGGCCATTAAAAATATGTCCATCACATGTCCGTTTTTCACTGTCGTGTGCATGTAACCTTATACAGCTGCCTCTTTTTTGCAATTCACAAAGCCCTAAAAGTCCATTTGCAAGGACAGATAATCTGCCCTTCAATGAGCACCAATTGATGAAATAGCATGTCGTTCAGCGTACCTTTATATGTATCAATCACGGTGCTGTATGTAGACAAATCATTGTTAGTGCGATCATTTGCCCCCATACAATTTGCATATTGTAGCACATTTACACAAGAAGATGCTGCCGATGAACGATGTTATTTTTATGCTTGTATTAAAGATGCAATGAATGACAAACGAGCATTTAATCGTTTGTCGACTAATTACTGGGCTAGTATACATATAATAATAATCGAGAACACATGTTCGTACAAAGGTTTGGGTGGCTGATGATCACCCTGTGACTAAAGTGGCCTTTTGTAAGCAGGAACACTTCTTCATAGAGAAGTTAGAGAGAAAAAATAAAACTGATACCAAGGCTTTACTAATCACTTTTTGACTTACACAAAAAACGTATACGTTAATGGGTTTCTCCAACAGATATCATACAGTGGCATCCGTCACCATAGAGTTCCATTGTAAAAATCAGTTATCCATTAAAGTGTATGTTTTTTGCTGAAAAAAACGTGAACCCAGCCTAACAAGAATCATGGGAGCAGCCACATCATAAACCCAATCCTGTAGTACAGTATCTTCGGAGAATAATATTTGCAAATGTAAAAAAAAAAAGCATAGAAATCTGTACTGCCATAAGAAAGATAACTTCTACAAAATCTAGAATTTATTATTATAGACTGTTTTTGAAAAACTACTTTTATCAGTATACTAGAAAACTGTTTTTGTGATATAGACCTTACAAGGGTTTTCT
The DNA here is from genome assembly GCA_033119425.1 of Bufotes viridis. Taxonomy (NCBI): domain Eukaryota; kingdom Metazoa; phylum Chordata; class Amphibia; order Anura; family Bufonidae; genus Bufotes; species Bufotes viridis. The sequence goes on along the minus strand of CM065593.1, from coordinate 274,321,153 downwards.
GGTTTGAAACAGCATCCTTTAAAATAATCAAATTTAAAAATTTTATGAAGGTATCTGTAATGTATTTCTTTTACCTTAATTGCTCCTATCTCTCATTCTGGGCTGTGGTCACATGACCATGTTGAAGAAGCCCTTTTTTATTTCCTATGATGTTATGTCTATGGGCATGTCAAATCAGTGATAGGGTAGTAGCTATGTAACTAGCTTGGTGGAAGAATCTATAAACCAGCTGCGCGTTAGTAGCGGTGGAGCTGGAGCTGTGGCAGAGAAGGTAGAAGTGCATCATGGGTTTGGTTCAACACAGCAACAGGAAGTGCTACATACAGTATGGAAACAAACCAGAGTGAAAGTGGGTCAGGAGGGTCCAAACTGAGAGAACAACATGGGGAAGATATAGATGAGAAAAGCAACTGCATGAGAATTTCTGTTAAACCCATGGTAATTTTGGAAAACCCTTTAAAGTTATTCCCATTTTCACCCAGGCAGCCCACCTGACAGGAGCATCGGAGCAGTTCAAGCTCCGATGCGCTCCTTTGCCCTGCGCTTAATTGCGCAGGGCAAAGGCATTTTCAGGAGTTCTCGTGATGAACCAGGCTCTCTATGGGGCTGCCAGGAAGCCCGGTGACATCGGCACTGATCGGCGGGCTTTAGTGCTGCCTAGCCAGTAAAACTGATAGGGCAGCGCTAAAGCCCGCCCATCAGAGACGGTGATGTCACCGAACAAATTGCCTGGCGGAAGCTTCCGCCCGGTAGTGTGTTATTATAAACAAAAGTGCCCTTGCCCTGTGCGATCTAGCGCAAGGCAATGGAGAGTATCAAAGCATGAACTGCTTTGATGCTCAAGTCAGGGGGGCTGCCTAGGTGAAAATGGAGGTATGTCCGGGTTCAGCTCTGAACCTGGACAATCCCTTTAACTTTTGTCCTCCAGTAATAAGAAAAGCCCATGTTAATGGAAGGTGTCCATGGTCTCTATGTAATGTGGTGGTCATCTTGGCAGAGGGATCTATATATCCATTTTCATTTGTCTCTGATTGTGAATATCCTCATAATCTGCATGTGATTCTTTTCCGGGAAATTTATGAGTGAAATCAGAGGCACACAGCCCTTAAATTCTATGGGCATCCTATTATAGATCCATACCGCAGAGATCCTTATTCCAGCTGCTTGCATGAGCTCTTAGCTAAAGAACCTAATATTTAAAACTTTATGTAAAGTAGACCATTAGTTAAGCTGGATTTTACTGATAAACTCCGAAGTTTAGTTACTTATCCTGTAATAGAATGGTTAATGCAGCGACATATAATCTGTTACATACCATTGAGTTCACATTTCTTCTCTTGCCTTAGCATCTCATGTAGTACAGTGTTTAAATGCAAACCAATTGTTGTAGTGGCGTTGCTGCTCTTTTTCATTGCTCCTCAAAGCATTATCACTTGATTTATTTAATAAATGTGAAGCCTGAGCATGTCGGCAGTGGTGTTTCTATCGGAGTGCTTCCATGCTGTGTTTGTTGAAGTGGTAAGTAATTTGCTTCTAGTGGAGGCACATATCATTTTGCACTACAGTGCATATTTAACGGGATGATGAAAAACACTTTATCTATTCACACGGTAATAGTGATCATCATAATTCCATGTTTCACTTTAAGATTATGACCCTGGGGTTTAGTCCTTTTATATCTGTCCTTGCCATGCATCTTATTTTCATTTGTATCTGCCACAAACTTCTCATCCGGGTAATGTCAGTTAATGTAACCACTGTGACCGGCAGTAAAACTGATTGTAAAAAATGAGCAAGAGTACACACTCTGCTAAAACAACAATACTGTATCTATACGGCAGCTAGATGTTTCTTTAAAGTGATTTTTATCTTTATGTGAGAAGAATACTATAATATATATGGGGCCCCGGTGCAAAACTGATTCATGGGGCCCCCTCCCCGTCGCGCCCCCCCCCCCCCCATTTCTGAGAGTGCTGCTAATTTCCAATTCAGCCCCAGTTTACTGCTAAAATTAAACGTTTTGGCTAAATAAAGTATATTACAAAAAATGTTACGTATCACTTGCCCTACACTTTAGCAAAAAAATAAAAAATAAATTATATGGCAGTTACACTTTAAGCTTTGGGCTACTAAGGGCTCTTTCCGTGCGGGTAATCCGCTGCGTGAATGAGTGCCAAGCCCCATTCCAGACAGCAGAGACTCGGAGCAGTAACATGATTGACTGTGATCTTTTAATTACAAAATCACGGGGACAACTTTATCTCACTGTGATTTTGTATTATCAATCATGTCACTGCTCTGTGTCCCTGCTGTCCAGAACGGGGCTTTGCAATCTTTGATGCAGCGGATTACCCGCACAGGATCCGCTCGTGTTAAAGAGCCCTAAGCCCAATGGTTACACTCACCCAGTACTAATAAAATCTGGCCCTACCTCATCCAGGGTGTCGCTGGCGTCGGCGTGATGTCCGCTGGATCCAGAACAAGGTCCTTGTGGTGAGAAAAAAAGAATAATCACATAAGGAAGGGATGGTGACTGCCCCGGTGAAATCACCAGCAGGGGGTGCTGTGCTGGCCTGTAAGACTGAGCCATGCCAATGTATAGCAGGGTAATCTAGTGCTACCACACAGTACTAATGCCCACCTTTGTTCCTGTAACAGTAGTTATACTCAGATATGTGCCCCCTCACAGTAGTTATGCCCAGAATATGTGTTCCCTCAAAGAAGTCATGCCAGATTATGTGTCCCCTCACAGTAATATGCCCAGATGTGTGCCCCCTCACAGTAGTAATGCCAGATTATGTGTCCTTCACAGTAGTTATGCCAGATTATGTGCCCCTCACAGTAGTTATGCCAGATTATGTGCCCCTCACAGTAGTTATGCCAGATTATGTGCCCCTCACAGTAGTTATGCCAGATTGTGTGCCCCTTAACAGTGTTTATGCCCAGTTATGTGCCCCCCTCAAAGTAGATATGCCCAAATATGTGCCCCCTCAGAGTGGTTTGCCAGATTATGTGCCCCTTCAAAATATTTATGCCCAGTTATGTGCCCCCTCACAGTAGTTATGCCCAGTTATGTGCCCCCTCACAGTAGTTATGCAACATTATGTGTCCCTCACATTAGATATGCCAACATATGTGCCCCTCACAGTGGTTATGCCATATTACCTGCCCCCTCACAGTAGTTATGCCTTCATATGTGCCACCTCATAGTTATGCCTTCATATGGGCCCCCCTCACAGTAGTTATGCCAGCTTAGGTGCCCTTTGCCCCCAGTCTGCAACCTTAGAACAACAAAAAACACATACTTAGCTTCTTCCCTGATGAAAGGCTCCCACACTTATCGTGCTGCTGGCTGTGCTGAAGGCAGATTTCCGGGTTTTCAGATTTCCTCCCACAGCCAGCAGCGCAATGTGGGGCTAGCAGGGGGAGCTCCTTAGCTGTGAAGATCAGTGAAGCAGGGATCAGAGAGGTTTCCCTGCTTCACTATGGAAGCGAAATGCCGGCCGGGTGTGACTGAGTGCGCTCCCCCCCCCCCCAATATTATACATGTAATGGAGCGCTCTGATGGGGTCCGAAATTGTCACTGTACTTCATGCTTGGCCCCATCAGAGCGCTCTATTACATGTGAGTACAGCCATTTTTAACATGATTTAGGGTGGTCTGCCGGCCTGGGGGGATGGGTCTACAGGCGGCCGGACCTCCTGGAGTGCCGGGCCCGGTTGCAAGTGCAACCCCTGTATGTAAGCCACTGATAATAAATATATATATATATATATATATATATATATATATATATATATTTACAGACCTACAGACCTAATAAATAGGGATGAACAAATTTCATATTTTGAAATTCGAGTTTGGGTTCGGGTTGTGGTAAATTCTGAATTGTACAATTAGTTACCATGGACCACAACACAATTCCATGAGAGGCATTCCGTTATTAATTCCGTCATAATAGAAGTCTATGGCCTGCATAACGGATTTGTCCGGTTTCCATCATGGAATTGCTTTATGGTCTGTGGTAATGGAATCCATAACGCAATTAAAATTATACCACAACCAGAATCCGAATGCAAATGCAAATATCAATTTCGCTCATCCCTGCAAATAAACCATAACCTTAGAAAACAAAACTGCCCACTATAACACAGTAATAAATAGGGTATCCACAAACTGAACAACATCAGCCCTTAACAGGGTTTTCTACCCTGTCTATCCTCAGGGTAGGTCATCAGTATAAGACCGGTGAGGTTCTGATTCCTAGCAGCCCTAACAGTCAGCTGTTTGAAGAGGCCATGGTGCTCCGTGAGCACCGTGGCCTCCTCGCAGCTTACCCTAATCTAGTGACATCACATTCATTGGCCACTTGGCCTAGGCACAGCTCAGTCCCATTCAAGTGAATAGGGCTTAGGTGCAATACCAAGCACAACCGTTGTACAATGGATGGAGCTGTGCTTGGTAAGCTGTGAGGAGGAAAAGGCACTAACCAGAGTGTCATGGTCTCTTCAAACAGCTGATCAATCGGGGTGCCAGCAGTCAGATCCCCACCGATCAGATACTGAAGGAAGCCCTATCCTGAGCTTAGGTCATTAGTATAAAACCCTCAGAATACCCCTCTCTCCAGACATGCCCATTCAATAAGTACTCGGGATCCTGTTTAAATATAAATCTATGTTATTTAGTTACTCTGTTATTGCTTCTAGAAGTTTAAATTTACAACTGGGTGTTTAAGGGTTTCTGTCACCAGATTTAACCCTATTAAACTGGCTGACATTAGCAATGTGCTAATGTCAGCAGACCCTAACTCTCCTAATCTTATGCTTTTGGATGCCCCCGTTACTGCACAATTTTAACTTTTATAATATGCTAATTAGCCTCTAGGAGCAGTAGGGGCATTGCTCCTGCTCCTAGAAGCTCCGTTTGCTCACCTCACCTCAAGTTACCCCCTGCCGTCCTTGATTGACATGGCCAGCATTTGTCTTCTCTGGCCGGTCAATCAAGGACGTCAGGACGTGACTTAAGGTGGGCGAACAGAGCTTCTAGGAGCAGGAGCAATGCTCCCCCCCCCCCGCTCCTAGAGGCTTATTAGCATATTATAAAAGTTAAAATTGTGCTGTAACGGGAGCATCCAGAAGCATAAGATTAGGAGAGTTAGGGTCTGCTAACATTAGCATATCGCTAATGTCAGCCAGTTTAATAGGGTTAAATCCCTTTAACGGTAGTGGGTGTCTCTTTGCACAGTCTGACTCTATCTAATCAGTACTGCCATTATGAGACTGAGCAGGGACATGATGGTAACACACAGCTGCAGACAGATTCATTACTAAACTTCTAGTAGCAATAACTAAGGAATGGAATAGCACAGAGTTATGTGAAGATAAAGAAGGTAGACAGATTGATGGACAGACAGGCAGGCAGATAATGTAACCAGATGTTCTAGGTGTATGGCTCTATTAGCAAAAACAGAAATGTATATATTTTATGTCCCGCATATGCAAAAGTTTATAGACAGTGGTGTAAAAAGGAAAGCAAGGAAACAAAATTAACCCCTTAAGGACATTTTTGCGTTTTTATTTTGCGCTCCCTGCCTTCCGAGAGCCATAACTTTTTTATTTTTCCATTCACATAGCCATATGAGGACTTTTTTTTTGCAGAACAAGTTGTAATTTCCAACGACACCATTTAATATTGCATATGATGATAGTGGGAAGTGGTAAAAAATTTCAAATGGGGTGAAATTGCAAAAAAAAAATCAATTCCACCACAGTTTTATGGGTTTTTAAATTCTGACGTTCGATGTGCGATAAAACTGACCAGTTAGTCTTAGGCTACATGCACACGACAGTTGGTGTTTTGCGGTCCGCAAACCGTGGATCCACAAAACACGGAAGCTGCTCCACGTTCCGTTCGGCAAATTGCGGCCCATTATAAAAATGCCTATTCTTGTCCGCAAAACGGACAAGAATAGGACATGCTATATTTTTTTTGCGGAGGAACAGAACAGAGCATCGGATGCGGACAGCACACGGAGTGCTGTCCGCATCTTTTGTGGCCCCATTAAAGTGAATGGGTCCGCGGCCAAGCCGCGAAATATGCGGCTCGTATGGGGACCCGAACAACGGCCGTGTGCATGAGGCCTTATTCTATAGGGCAGTACGAATCTGGCGATACCAAATATGTTTTTTTTTTGTCGCCATATTTTGACCCCTATAATTTTTTGGTATTTATGTGTAAGGAGTTGTATGGGGGCTTGTTTTTTGCGGAACAATCTGAACTTTTAAGTGATACCATTATAGGGTGTGTATATCTTTTTAATCACTTTTTATTTCATTTTTTTGGAGGAAATGAAGCGTCCAAAAGTGGCGAATCGGCCATTTGCACGCTTTTTTCCGTTTTTTCTGATTACCATATGGGGAATATATTTTTATATTTTTATACTATGGGCGTTTTCTCACATTGCGACACCCATGATGTGTATTTTTTTTTAAATTTTTATTCTTTTCTTTTATTTTTGGGAAAAGGGGGGTGATTTGAATTTTTTGTTTTTTTATTTACTTTTTTAACACTTTTATTTAAAAGGGGGGTGATTTGAATTTTTATTTTTTTTATTTATTTTTTTAACACTTTTATATACATTAGCTGCGGGGGTCGGTTGAATAAGCAGGTGGCCACCCGCAGGGATGGCGTCCGCATAAAGCAGGAGCTAGCGTCATCTTTAGGGACAGGACACAGGACGTATGGCTTCGTCCTGTCTCCTTAAGAGGTTAAACCATCTAGTCACTTGCAAGAGAAGAGTAGAGATGAGTAAAGTTTTGAAAAATTTGATTTGGTAACTTCGCCAAAGTTGGTCAAGAAATTTGATTTGTTCCAAATTAATTTGTTACAAATCATTACAAATCAGGTATACTCAGGAAACTTTGCCTTAAGGTACGGCCACAGGCAACGCCCATGCTGCGGGTGGGTTTCGGCCATGCTGCGGTAAAGAAACACGGGGGCCAATTAGTCAGTAGCTTTCATTTAAACCTTTCATTTAATAATAAATACCACATTGTATAGTTGGTCTTCACTGTTAATGGCCACGCAGCACCTTTTAACAGGGGCTGTTACTGGAATGGAGATTTGCTGGTTAGGTGGGGGGACAATATGCATATTATTGCTGTTTTTGCCTACAATCTACTGCAGGTTATTGACAGTAAACACAGCATATTAATCAGCTCTGGCATTCCCACTTCTCCAACCTCAGCACGCTCGGCCCTATAGGCTGGAGCCCTTCTTCTGCCTTCTGCTTTTCCTCCTTTGTCCACATCGTCTAATATCAATGAGACCGGGACCAGATGGGATACACCCCCGTATCCTAAGAGAATTAGGTAATGTCATAGCCAGACCCTTATTTCTGATATTTAAGGACTCTATACTGACAGAGAGTGTTCTACAGGATTAGGCCATTGCAAATGTGGTGCCAATATTTAAAAAAGGTCCAAAAACAGAGCCCGGAAACTATAAGCCGGTAAGTTTAACATCTGTTGTGGGTAAACAGTTTGAAGGTTTTCTAAGAGATGCTATCTTGAAGTACCTCAATGAAAATAAGCCAATAACGCCATATCAGCATGGCTTCATGAGGGATCGGTAATGTCAAACTAACTTGACCATGTCGAATCAATTGATGTCGTATATCTGGACTTCTCCAAAGCATTTGACACTGTACAACATACAGGGTTAGTAAATAAAATGAGAATGCTTGGACTGGAAAAAAATGTCTGTATGTGGGTAAGTAACTGGCTCAGTAACAGAAAACAGAGGGTGGTTATTAACAGTACACACTCAGATTGGCTCACTGTCACTAGTGGGGTACCACAGGGGTCAGTATTCTATTCAATATTTTTAATAATGATCTTGTAGAAGGCTTGCTCAGTAAAATAAAATTTTTTGCAGATGACACTAAACTGTGCAATGTAATTAACATAGAATAAGACAGTATACTGCTACAGAGGGATCTGGATAGATTGGAGGCTTGGGCAGGTAAGTGGCAGATGAGTTTTAACACTGACAAATGTAAGATTATGCGCATGGGAAGGAATAATGCAAGTCACCCATACATATTAAATGGAAAAAAACACTGGGTAAAACTGACTTGGAAAAGGACCTAGGAATTTTAGTGAACAGCAAACTAAGCTGTAGAAACCAGGGTCAGGCAGCTGCTGCCAAGGCCAAAAAGATAATGGGTTGTATAGATGCACTTGATGAGAACATAATCCTGTCACTTTACAAATCAATAGTCAGACCACACATGAAGTACCGTGTACAGTTCTGGTCTCCTGTGAACAAGAAAGACATAGCAGAGCTGGAGAAGGTTCAGAGGAGGGCAACTAAAGTAATACCTGGAATATGGGGACTACAGTACCCTGAAAAATTATCAAAATTAAAGTTATTCACTTTAGAAAAAACATGACTAATGGGCAATCTAATAAGTATGTATAAATATATCAGGTGTCAATATAGAGATCTCTCCCATCATCTATTTATCCCCAGTACTGTGACTGTGACGAGGGGACATCCTCTGTGCCTGGAGGAAAGAAGGTTTGTACACAAACAAAGAAGAGGATTCTTTACTGTAAGAGCAGTGAGGCTATGGAAATATCTGGCTCAGGAGGTGGTAATGGTGAATTCACTAAAAGAGTTCAAGAGGGGCCTGGATGTATTTTTGGAGTGTAATAATATTACAGGCTATAGCAACTAGAGATGGGTCGTTGATCCAGGGAGTTATTGTCTGATTGGAGTCGGGAAGGAATTTTTTCCCCCTAAAATGAGGAAAATCGGCTTCTTTCCAGAAGGTGGCTTTTTTTTTTCCAACTTGCAAGATAACAGGCTGAACTGAATGAACAGATGTATTTTTTCAGCCTTATAAACCATGTTACTGATATATCATCAGGAACTTCCAGCTCTTCCTCTATCTGCATCTTGCTGACTTTTCTAGGACATGGAGACTTTGAAGGATGATTTGAAAGAAGTAAAGTCAGCAAAAGATGAGGATGGTCATCATTAAGACCTGGCCCCCCTAAGGGGTGCAGACTGGATGGTATTGGTTGGCATGCTGGCAGCGGAATAATAAAGTCTTCCATCTTATTGGTATTGAATTACATATCTTAGTTTACAGCTCATGAAGGAATAAGTAAATGTAGGAATAAACAAATAAAACTGACGCAGAATTAGTCTCCCTGCGTTCTCCCTCTACAATATTCTTCTATTAATCGTTTTCAGCAACACTGTCCCTAGCACATGAGCGCTTGCCACATCTCTCCCTATGCTCAGCGAACAGGAAAGTGGTGGAGACCCCACGGGATTATGGTTTGGCTATCACAGGGGATGGATATCTGTGGATTGGCTGGCTGCATGGCATTATTGGTGATCTCACGTTTCCAGGCTTCTTACTTTCACTTTGCAACATGTGCAGCCACCATTTTAGATGAAACTGATTTATTACTATTCAGATTAATTGCAAATCAAAGTTTTCCTAAACTTCAGACCGAATTCCGCTTTCAGTGCTTCACTTCGCTCAACACTATTCAAGAGGAGTGTCTTTTTTGCCTCAGCTCTGGAGTCATGTCTGGTCTGCTACAGATCCCTCCCTATCACAGCTCAGGAGGCAGATAAAGGATGAAACTGAGCATGTGCGGCTTTCTCAGTGAGTCAGACAAAGAAATAAGAAAAATAACAAGAAAGCAGGTGGCGTTATACAGATACATTTTATTGAATAACTCAGTGGCTGTACAAAATGTTTAATTACATGCAATTATGAAAGTATTCAGATCCAGGTGTTGCTTTGAAAACTGTAGAATATTTTTCATGGGACAACACCTTTAAGTGCACAGGTTACAAGATAACCGGCAAATAAATAAATAAATAATAATAAAAAAAATAACTCATCCACTTGCATGCATAGAGACACTTGCTGCTTACTGGAGGCATCAGGACCTGACACTCCCTGCGTCGTAAAGTCACATTATATACGTCGCCACTCTGTATGTGTCAGGTCCTGATGCCTCTAGTAAATGTAAAAGAATACCAAAACACTCATAAATTATGATTAAATATGTCTTTGTTGTATTAAAGGGACTTATTAACAGACGAAATTATTGGCCATAGACCTCATTCAGAGCTATGTGGTATGCAGAGGAGTAAACATGGCGTCAAAACTGATGAGAATGGAGAGTACTATATGATGCCTCTAGTAAGCAGTGAGAGTCCCCGTGCATACAAGTGGATGAGGTGATATTTTTTATTTTATTTTAACCTCTGATTTCTCTGGGTTCCATCTGGCTGTGAATTTTGATGGCCGCTATTCACTGGCTGTTAAAAAAAAATGCATCATGTGAATAGTTCCTTAGACTTTAATTGGCTCTGAAAATGGCAGTGTTGTGTGAATGTAGCCTAAGTTATAGGTATTGTTGTTACTTTCCGCTAAGTTAGCCATACAAGACACTGTGTCTAGTTTAACAGAGAATTTCTTTGCTCCTTTAAACATTTAGTAGTGAAGATAAATGTAATCATGATACTAGGTCAGTGATGGCTAACCTCTGGCACTCCAGCTATGGTAAAACTACAACTCCCACGGTGCACACTTGCTTGGCTCCATAGAAATGAGTGGAGCATGCTGGGAGTCATAGTTACACGACGGCCGGAGTGACGGAGGTTAGCCATCACTCTACTAAGTCATGGAATTTGCTGTTAAGATCAAATGCAGATGCGCATGATGCATTGTATTAGTCATGGTGCGACCAGCAGTAATTAATGGTAGCACAATTTTACCTCAATACCTACAACCATTGGGTTAGCTTGGTTTAGCCACATGCAACCACTGAAGAAGGGGTCAATAACAACCTGAAACGCGTTTGGTATCCCCCATTGTCCAGAAATATCTTAAAGGTTTAACACAGGCAAAGTTGAATTACCAGGGCTGTAGATATTGAATTGACCGTGGTCCATGAAGGATTCCCTAAATAAAGAAAGTACGTCTGCCGCGCGAAGAAGGCTCTGCTACAGGATACTACACGTGGAGACGCCAGCGTGGTGAGCTCAGACGGTATCGACATTGGGGAACCGAAAAGGTACCACTGTATTTTTGCCCGAATTGGTAAGATCGAATCAGAGACCTGTAGTTCAGTATTGCCGGCTACTCTAACAATATTTACAGCGGGACGCCGCTGCCTGCAAATGAGCGGGACGCCGCTCTAGAATCAGTGACTTACTGTCAATACAGGTGATAAGACCACCCCATATTTAAGGGACTGATCAAACAAGTCAACACTCAGTGTTCATCTATATTTACTTCATTAAGAACATCGCAATTTTTATGAATGATTGAACTGATTTAATTGCGAGACCGCCAGTTCTATTTGATGAACGAATTGATACAATTGCGGGACCGCTAATTCACTGCACTATCTTCGATAGACTGTATGTGCAACAGTTGCCTGCTATTTCATCTGGTGGACTTTTAGACAATTGTGCGGCCACCCTACCGCTTATATTTCTGTTGCTGTGAATGCTGGGTAGATGCTCCGTATCACATTAGCACCCACCGGACCACCACCAGCACTCACAGTTTGCTACTTTTATTTTTATTATTATTTTTTTGCTATATTTATGCCACTGCTGACGATCTCTAGTTTTAGCACGCACAGTGTGCACTTCGGATCGTCACTAATATTTATAGTTTGCTGCTACTATCAACTTATTGCTATTTTTTTGTGTCTTATTGCTGCTATTCATAATTATTGATAGGAATGGATCACTTTGTTTTTGCATAGAGTGTGTTAAGTGATTTTTTAACCATTTGTTTAATTAAATACCACTAACCCCGATACTATAGAGTGCCCAGTCCTTTTTTTCCTTTTTTTCTAAATAATAATGTCCGATTATCATTTAACAGACAGGCGTTGTTCTTAGTATTCACTTCATACTTTATTTATTTGGGCAGTCACGGAGCCAAAACTGACCAAATAACTCAAATATCAACTCAGCCTTACAGCTAGATGTTAGCGTCAAGAAGAAGCGCACTCCTTTTACACCGTTGTCAGCTGATTCCACATAGATGTCTACAGAACCTGTTCTATTAAACGCTTATACAAGTAGAGCCCCCCTGACAGAGTGGAGAGGGTGTCAGCAGTAAGTTTGTGTTAAGGTAACCGATTTTTTTGCCCTTCCTATAAACCGTCAGAACAATCACCCACAAAAAACGCATCCTATCTGTGGACCATACACCTTCACTCGGTCAACATTAGCTCAATAATCCATCAGTATTGCTAAAGGCAAAAAAAAGGAGCAAATCTAAAACAGAGATGTCACGTGAATAGAATATTTGCATGTCTTTTGTGCTTTCTACCCACTCCTGCTTTTGGCTACCAAATCATAAGACAATTCTGAAGGGACCATGCAAGCCTTAAAGCTGCTACACAGACACAGGACCTGGTGTGCGTCTCATTTTTCCTTCCTTCTGACAGATCAAAAGTGTCAAATAAATGATAATGTCAGCCAGGCCGAAAGGCAAAATAGTGGCCCAGTCATGAAGTGGGGAGGGTGGGATCAGCATGAAAAGTCCACAGAGTGGACCTATGACATAGTGGTGAGGTGAAAGCAGCATGAGGAGAACATAGAGTGGCACAATGACAGAGTCTGGAGGTGGCAGCAGCATGAGGAGACCACTGAGTGTCAATGTGACATAGTGTGGATATGGCAGCAGCATGAGAAGACCACAGAGTGACAAGGTGACATAATGTGGAGATGGCAGCAGCATCAGGAGGATACCACAGAGTGGCAAGGTGACATAGTCTGGATATGACAGCAGCAGGAGGAGACTACAGAGTGGCAAGGTGACATAGTTTTGAAGTGGCGGTAGCATCAGGAAGCCACAGAGTGGCAAGGTGACGTAGTGTGGATATGGCAGCAGCATGAGGAGACCACAGAGCGGTTAGGTGACATAATCTGGAGATGCCAGCAGCATCAGGAGGATACTACAGAGTGGCAAGGTGACATAGTTTGGAGATGACAGCAGCACCTAGATCAGGAGACCACAAAGTGGCCCGGTAACAGAGTGGGGCGGTGGGTTGAAATACTAGTACCCGCTGATGAAGGTGGGTGACTTAAGGAGCACTTGGCATCAGATATGTGGCATTAGGCGGGTTGCAGCATCAAAGTAGTAGCTGAGGCAGGTAGTCTGAAGAAACCAGTCTGTTGTATCAAAGTGTTGGTGTGGCACCATGGATAATTTAGTCTGATGCATCAGGAATTGGTGGTTGGAAATCCTGGCTGATCCATAACTGATTCATCTTGACAAATGAGGACAGGCGAGTACTTCTTGGGGTAACTATGGCCGCAGCAGCACTAAACACCCGCTCTGATGCCACACTACTGGCCGGGCAGGACAGCTTTTCCAGGGCAAACTCTGCTAGTTGCGTAGTCTGGCGGATCTTCAATGTGGGGTGGCAGGGTGCTGTCTAAGTATGCCACCACCAGCTAGTTCACGTCCTGCTTCAGGTCTACCTGCTGCTGCTGGTGAGTAGTTTCTTCACTATGCAGGTGAAGAAAGCTACTCATCAGCGACTGTAAACTCAGGCTGCTGATGATGGAGCTGGTACTGCTCCTGCCACCCTACCTCTCCCCAGCAGCCATGGCAGTGGAACATGAACACCCCCCCCCCCGGTCAGACCTGCGAGAGGATGGATGATGGCGCAGATAAGCAGCGGCCAACTGACTACATAGGATATCTCTGTAGTAGTTCAGCTTTTCCTCCCTCTCGGTGGATGTAAAAAAGACCCCCATTCTGGATCGGTAGTGAGGGTCCAACAAGGTGGAAAGCCAGAAGTCATCCCTCTGCCGAATGGTGACAATTCGGCTGTCACTATGCAAGCAAGTGAGCATGCATCGTGCCATTTGTGCAAGTGACTAGGAGGGACTCTCTGCCTCCATCTCCACTGCAATGTCCTCCTCCCCCTCCTCCTCCTCTTCCAGTTCAACCCCAACAGAGCTCATGTGGCAGTGAGATCGAGTCGCCACGTCTTCTGTCCCCTGACGAGCCATTGTTACCACCATCCGTTCCACTACATTAAGCAGTGGAATGACGTTGTTCATACCGTAGTCCTGGCGACTGACAAATAGCGTGGCGTCCTCAAAGGGCCTGAGCAAATGGCAGGTGTCACGCATGACTGGCCCACCTTCTGTTCTCCATGTGTGTGCAAAGCTGGTACTGCCTCTTCTAGACCAACAGAAGATGGGATTGTCAGACACCTACCTTTGGCTGAGGTGGTGGAGCCTTGACTGGCTGAACCTGGGTGCGTTCCACTGGGTGATGAAGCAGTAGCTGTGGCAGGCTGGACCAACATATCGGAGCCACAGTTCTCCCAGGCAACTTGATGGTGATGCTGCATATGTTGACGCAGGGCCGTGGTGCCAACATTGGCACCCTGGCCACCCGTAACCTTCTCCCCACACATTCTACATATAGAAATGTTGACCTCCTCTGGTGGCTTCACAGAAAACTGCTACACCTCCGAGTACCTGATTTTCCCCCCAACACTACTCACTCTCTGACTGCTAACACTGCTGCTTCTGTGAACCTGTGTAGCACCCCTTTCCGGGCCAGTAGGCTGCTCTAAAGTAGGTGGTCTACCCCGTGCCTGTTTGGCTTTGGACCTCCCACCATTCTGACCCCCGGCCACACTAGCGTCTTGCTGGCTCAGCCGCTGCCTGACAGACAAGCTGCCACCCTCTTCTCCTGAAGATGATGAAGCCCCTACTTCACCCGGCAAGTGCGATCGGCTTCATCATCATTGAGTAGTGTCTGCACATCACTGATGTCCTCTTCAACGGCCTCTGGGTCAGGAGCCTGACCACTCGCAACACAAGCCCCCGTGACACTCTTCTCATCACTATTTGCCCGCCTAGTGAAGGAAGCGGCAGATGTCTCCTCCACATCTTGGCTGGGCAGTAGCTGCTGACTGTCCTCTAGTAGGTCTTCCACACTGAAAAGTGAAACTGAGCCCACTGCATGTAGTACTTTTTGCAGAGAGGGAACAGAAAATGCCAGAGACGGGTTGAGGACAGATGAGGGCACAGGGCCTGCTCCCGTGCCATGCCAACTAAGGGGTGTGTCTGACAAACCCACCGACTGTTGGCTGGGGGTGTCTGATGTCACTTGGGATGATGTGGATGACTGAGTTAACCAATCAAGAACCACTGGTTTGGTGGTCAAGACAAGTCTGGTAGATGACATCAGGAACTCAGGCATCTCACTACGACTATTGCTGCCATGACCCCTTACTCTGCTGCGACCTCTGCTCACTCCAGAAATATTAAGGCCTCTGCCACTCTTCTGTGCATAGCCTGACACTTCTCTGCCTGACATACTTGTAGCTAAACTAAACAAATTAAACAGATACTAAAACACCCCTAAAAGCAACGAATATATTATTCTTTTTGTACTGAAATAGGCCACTAAACGCTTATACCACAATTAACTGTGGAAATGCACTGAGAATATAGTTTTCTTGTTGTACTAAAAATACGACTCTATACGCTTTGATCAGAAAAAAAATTAAAGAGTGAACTGGGTATATATATTTCTTGAAGTACTGAAATATGACCCTATATGCTTTCAACAGAAATAACTGCAACAGTGCAGTGCGTATATATTTTTCTTTCTTGAATTAAAAAGGCCCCTATACGCTTTCAACAGAAATCACTGCAACAGTGCAGTATGTATATATATTTTTCTTTTTTTACTGTAATAAGCCCCTATACCCTTTCACCAGAAATATCTGCAGAAGTAACCCGAGAATATATATTTCTTGTTGGACGGAAAAAGGCCATTATACGCTTTAAACAGAAAACAATTAAAGAGTGAAGTTCGTATATATTTTTTTCTTGTAGTGCTGAAATACAACCCTATACGCTTTCACCAAAATTAACTGCAACAGTGCAGTGCGTATATATTTTTCTTTTTTGAATGAAATACACTCCAATATGCTTTCAACAGTAATCACTGCAACAGTGCAATGCGTATATATATATATATTTTTTTTACTGTAATACACCCCTGTTCCCTTTCACCAGAAGTGACCTGAGAATATCTATTTCTTGTTGGATGGAATAAAGAGTGAAGTGCGTATATATTTTTCTTGTAGACTGAAATACGACCCTATACGCTTTCCCCAGAAATAACTGCAACAGTGCAGTGCGTACATATTTTTCTTTTTTGAATTAAATACGCCCCTATACGCTTTCAATAGAAATCACTGCAACAGTGCAGTCTGTATATATATTTTTCTTTTTTTACTGTAATACGCCCCTATACCCTTTCACCAGAAATATCTGCAGATATGACCCGAGAATATATATTTCTTGTTGGACGGAAAAAGGCCACTATACACTTTATCCAGAAAACAATAAAAGAGTGAAGTGCGTATATATTTTTCTTGTAGTGCTGAAATAAAACCCTATACGCTTTCACCAGAAATAACTGGAACAGTGCAGTGCGTATACATTTTTCTTTCATCTACAGGCTACATTTAGGTGCACCTGTTAGGCCCTGGGCCATATCAGCCAGTCTCGGGTGGGGCTCACAGGCACTTCCCACCTCCCATTGCAAGCATGGCTACATGCTGGAGGTTACTGGTAAGCTGTTTGTGAGTCAGGCCTTATGCTACCGTAATTCGCCCACTGGCCCCTGGTATCGCCCATATGGCACAGGTAGGTGAGTGGTAGGGGCTCAGGCTACTTGAGAGACCTTGGCGTGGTGCCCGAGCTTAAGACATGTCCTCCTAGTAGGATATGTCAAACTAACCTCTCAATTTTAACATCAGTGTGAGGGTTTAGTATTACCGTAGAGTGCACCTGTCTTTGTTATTGTTAAGTTTTTGATTGTTCTCCACATCCACATAATCGTTACCTTATGTAGGATGGTTATTGTGGTACTTGTAGTCCGTTGCTGGCATCTTCCATTGTATGCATTATTTTTGCTGTTGATTGCCATCAGCAACGAACTACAAGTGCAGGATATGCTGCCCTATATACATGCACAACTGCATATGGGTTTGAGCATATCCTGCCTGTTTAACACCACATCACATTTTCTAATGGTTTGTATATTCTTATGTTTGGAGGTGTATAAACTCCAATTTTAATGTGCCTGTTTTCCATCCACAGGCTACTTTTAGGTGCACCTGTTAGGCCCTGGGCCATATCAGCCAGTCTCGGGTGGGGCTCACAGGCACCTCCCACCTCCCATTGCAAGCATGGCTACATGCTGGTGGTTACTGGTAAGCTGTTTGTGAGTCAGGCCTTATGCTCCCGTAATTCGCCCACTGGCCCCTGGTATCGCCCATACGGCACAGGTAGGTGAGTGGTAGGGCCTCTGGCTACTTGAGAGACCTTGGCGCTGTGTCCGAGCTTAAGACAGGTCAAACTAACCTCTCAATTTTAACAACAGTGTGAGGGTTTAGTATTACCATAGAGTGCACCTGTCTTTGCTATTGTTAAGTTCACTATACGCTTTAACCAGAAAACAATTAAAGAGTGATATGCGTATATATGTTTCTTGTAGTACTGAAATATGACCCTCTACACTTTCACCAGAAATAACTGCAACAGTGCAGTGAGTATACTCTACACTTTCACCAGAAATAACTGCAACAGTGCAGTGAGTATATATCCATTAGTGAAGAGATGAAATCAGCGGCACTAACCCATGTAGCAAAGATCTAAATCTTTATTGTAGAAATTCAAAATCCAGAAGACGGGCTAGGGGTGGACAGTTCCTCCTCACAGAGCGATTTGCGGTGAAGGCCGTTTCGCGCAGGTATTAAGCTTCTTCTGGCCACAGACAAGTCCGTGCGTGCGTCCATGCCAATTTTATAGCGTGCCGCCTCTCATTACCTAGGTGACGAGGGTCACGCTCCCTAACCCGGACATTGTTAAAATCAATTCAACACAAAGAGAGAGAGACACAGTATCACACAGCCATAATTAAACATGAGCCTAAGTCCATTCATAAACATTCATGCAACTTCCCAACATAATCGTTGGCGGAGGGTATCGTAGCAGATGTTATTGGTAGAAATCGCTATGCACCCACTCATGCTGTACACAATGCATTCTATAGAGGATTAACAGGAATAATAACGATCATAAAAATATTACAACCATTACTACAATGAAAAAGTTAAAACAAATCTATACACATTCCTTACAGATGTACTGACAAATCATTTTTGTCGTTTAATCCAAGGCTTCCCATTGCCTGGGTCCGGATGATCCACCTTGATTCGCACTGGAGTAACAACCAATGTCTGTCACCTCCCCTCATCGGGGTATTAACAATTTCAATGCCTGTAAATCTTAAACAGCGGGGGTCACTCCTGTGTTTATCCTGAACATGCTCGATGAGACGGGGGTACCCTTATCTGTCCTCACCGAGTTGACATGTTCTCTAAACCGTTCGAACAATGGCCTATTCGTTTTTCCTATATAAAAGTCATGACACTCGCAAAATATAACATATACAATTATTGTTGTTCTGCAGGTAATAAATTGATGCATCCTATGTGTCACCCCACCGAAGGACAAAACTTTACTCTGTGCATTCTGTGGACAAAAAGAACAACTTCCACATTTGAAATTTCCGACTACTCGCTTCCCAGTGAGCCAGGAGTTACTTTTCGGTGGGCGGATCACACTTTGAATGCAAAGGAAAAAAAACAGGCTGGTTCTGAGAACTCCATTTAAAGCAGACATATAACGCGAGTTTGAGTGGCGTGTGTTTGATTTAGGCTTTATTCACACATCAGTAATTTTTCTTTCCAGAATCACGGTACGTTTTTTTGCGGATCTGTGTTTCTGCAAAATTCTTCCGTTTTTGTTTTTTTAGTGTCTCCTTATACCTTCTGGGTTTCCGTGTTTCCGTATTTCCGCAAAAATCTGAAAGAACAAGAAAAAAAAAGATGTTTCCAGGGTAAAACTTTTCATTTCCTGTGGATCCGTAATTACGGATGAGCAAATACGGATAACATGCAGATTACTTTTTTAACCTTTCCGCATGTCATCCGGATTTATGCGGATCTATTCACTTCAATGGGGCTACGGTCCGCAATTTGCGGACAAAAGTAGGACATGCTCTACTTTTTTTACGGTTCCACATTGCGGAAATGAAAGGATTTGCAGATGCGGAGAGCATACGGAATGCTCTCCGCATCTTTTGCGGACCTATTGAAATTAATGGATCCGCATATCTTCCACATTATTTCTGCATTTTTGCAGAAATAATGCTGAAAAAATACAGACGTGTGAATTAGGCCTAAGTGTCTGTTTGTATAAGTGTGTGACTTAAGATTAAGTGAGAGCTAAATTATTTGTGGGCATTAATTAGTGGTTGTATTTGACTGTATTGTACACTGGGAATTGATTCTGCTACAAGCTTCATTGTTCTGTGATAAAATTTTCTTTTTCCTTCTCCAGGGGTTGCACAGGTGAGTATCTAGAGTGTGGCTGTCCAATTAGGAGACTATAAAAAGTCAGCTGAGGTTAGCTCAGCCCTTTAAATCCAGAGGAGAAAAAAACAGGCTGGTTCTAAGAACTCCATTTAAAGCTGACATATAACGCAAGTTTGAGTGGCGCTTATTTGATTAAGTGTGTGTTTGTATAAGTGTGTGACTTAGGATTAGTAATGAGTGGCAGGTGCCATATTCGATTTCTACAAAATTCGCAAATATTCGATAGAATATTTGTTTCATATTCATCGAAATCGAATATTCGTCATTATTCTAGTTATCGCGATTAATATGCGATTTAAATAATCGCGAATTGCGATTGTAACTTAAGGCTATTTTCCTATTGGTTTAATATCTACAATTAGCGAATATGACGATTGTATTCATCATATTCCTCAAAACGAAGATAACAAAGTATTCTCCATCTTCGTTTTAGCTACCTATTCGTCAACTTCGCTAATTCTAGCAATCAAATAGGAAAGTTGACTATAGAGACAGCTGTGTTTAATTCGCTATGCGATTATATTATTATTTTTATTTTATTTTATATAAATAGAATAATTATAATTATCAAGTATTATAATTAGTCTATTTATTAAAAAAAAAAGCAAAGTAATATAATCGCATAGCGAATTAATAAACACATTTGTCTCTATAGTCAACCTTCCTATTTGATTGCTAGAATTATCGAAGTTGACGGATATGGAGAACTAAGATGGAGAATACTTCGTTATCTTTGTTTTGAGGAATATAACGAATACATTCGTCATATTCACTAATTCTACGAAGCCAACCATAGTAAACCAGGTCTAAGTGGAAATCGCAATGCGATTAATTCAATTTATATTAATCGCATTGCGATTTCAACTTAGAGCTGGGTTTCTAATGGGTCAGCTTGCTAGAATTAACGAAGTTAACGAATATGGAATATAGCAGTGCTAAGTTGAAATCGCAATGCGATTAATATAACTTGAAGTAATCGCATTGCGATTTCAACTTAGCACTGCTATATTCCATATTTGTTAATTCTAGTCTAATATGTAATATAGCAGTGCTAAGTTGTAATCGCAATGCAATTAATATAACTTGAATTAATCGCATTGCGATTTCCACTTAGACCTGGTTTACTATGGTTGGCTTGGTAGAATTAGCGAAGATGACGAATGTATTCGTCATATTCCTCAAAACGAAGATAACAAAGTATTCTCCATCTTCGTTTTTGCTCCATATTCGTCAACTTCGATAATTCTAGCAATCAACTAGGAAGGTTGACTATAGAGACAGCTGTGTTTATTAATTCGCTATGCAATTATATTACTTTGCTTTTTTTTAAATAAATAGAATAATTATAATACTTGATAATTATTATAATTATTCTATTTTTTAACAAAATAAATAATAATAATATAATCGCATAGCGAATTAAACACAGCTTTCTCTATAGTCAACTTTCTTATTTGATTGCTAGAATTAGCGAAGTTAACGAATAGGTAGCTAAAACGAAGATGGAGAATACTTCGTTATCTTCCTTTTGAGGAATACGACGAATAAATTCATCATATTTGCTAATTCTACCAAGCCAACCAAAGTAAACCAGGTCTAAGTTGAAATCGCAATGCGATTAATTCTAGTTATATTAATCGCATCGCGATTTCAACGTAATTCTCAAATCCGACAGTACATTCTAGTATGGAGACGTTCCCATGGTGATGGGGACGCTCCATGAGCACGGAAGTGGGAAAGAAAATAATATAACAATAAAAAAAAACTAAAAAAATCGGAATATTCGAAATAGGAAATTTATAGCACTATATTCGAAATAGTCGCGAATTAGCGAAGTGCCGATATTCGCTAAAAAAATTCGAATATTCGCGCTCAACACTACTTAAGATTAAGTGACTTCATAGTCAGGGACTTCAGTGGGGGGCTGCAATTAGCCAGTTTCTTATTACGACATTATATTGTATTTTTCCCTTTTCTGTAATCCCCATTTAGTATGTGTTGCACATTTGACAACGCCATCCAGTGCACATCTTGTATGATGTATGCACTCCTGGAACAGCCGTTCGAAGGTTTATATGTTTGTTCAAAATGTGAGCAAATTACCCGTTTGGAATCGCAAATCAAGTTTCTAAACCGGAGAGTTGCAACACTGAGAGGCATTGAGAATTTGCAAAAGAGTTTGCTTCTCACCGAGCAAGCACTCTTTGGGGTAGGTGAAGGGGAAAGTGACAGTGAGGAGGCTGAGGAAAGTGAGGTAGCTAGCTGGGTAACAGTTAGAAAGCAGGGTAGAGGGAAGAATGCCAGGGAGGCTAGCCCTGATCTGACACACCCCAAGAAGTTTGCATGTTTGGCAGATGAGTGGGATGTCAGTTCAAGGACAGCACTGCTGCAGCAGGACACTTCCTCTGCCAGTCAGGGTAATGTCGGCTCCAGTAAGCAGGGGAACAGGAGAGCAGGGCAGGCCAGACAGGTGCTGGTAGTGGGAGACTCCATTATTAGGAGAACAGATAGGGCAATCTGTCACAGAGACCTTGATCGCCGAACCGTGTGCTGGCTTCCCGGTGTGCTGTCGTCTTTTCCGAAATACTGTCTGTACCAAGAGCCACACAAGAAAGGCAGCGGGAGATTAGGGACGTTAACAAGTGGCTCAAGAACTGGTGTAGGAAGGAGGGGTTTGGGTTCCTGTAGAACTGGGCCGACTTCTCTGTCGGCTACAGGCTCTATCGTAGGGACGGGCTGCACCTCAATGGGGAAGGGGCAGCTGTGTTGGGGAGAAAGATGGCTAGAAGGTTGGAGGAGTGTTTAAACTTGGGACTGGGGGGGGTACTTACATTATAGGAGGGGAAGATAGTGCAGATAGACAAGGCTGCAAAGCATAATGAGGTGGTTATTATGGGGGACTTCAACTACCCAGATATAGACTGGGAAACTAAAAGCTGTACATCTGGGTCAGGACCCGACTAGAGGGACAGCCATACTGGACTTTGTATTAACCAAGAGACCTGACAGAACAACAGATGTGCAGGTTGGGGGAAACCTGGGAAATAGTGACCATAAAGTAATAACCTTTCAATTATCATCCAAAAGAGCATTTCTACAGGCAGGAACAAAAATACCAAACTTCAAAAAAGCTAAATTTAGCCAACTAAGCAAGGTCATAGGCTTAACTAACTGGGACAAAGTCCTCAAAAACAAAAATACAGCCATAAAATGGGATATCTTTAAAAGTATCCTAAATTCTCATTGTGAGAGCTGCATACCGTATGGGAATAAAAGGTTAAGGAACAGACAGAAACCAATATGGATAAATAGAAATGTAAAGAAAGCAATAAATGACAAAAAGAAAGCATATAAATCACTAAAACAGGAGGGTAACGAGGAAGCACTGAAAAACTATAAGGAAAAAAATAAAACATGTAAAAAACAAATTAAAGCGGCCGAACTAGAGACCTAGAGATTAATTGCCAAAGAGAGTAAAACTAACCCAAAATTTTCTTCAATTATATAAATGTTAAAAAGTATAAATCTGAAGGTGTATTCCCTTTAAAGATTAATGAAAGGGGAGTTGCAGAGAGCGACGAGGAGAAAGAAAAGCTGTTAAATATTTTTTTCTCCAATGTATTCACTGAGGAATATAAACTATCAGATGAAATGCTGAATGTAAAAATAAATCCCCCATTAAAAGTGTCCTGTCTGACCCAAGAAGAAGTGCAACAGCGACTTAAAAAGATTAAAATAGACAAATCGCCAGGACCAGATGGCATACACCCCCTTATCCTAAGGGAATTAAGTAATCTCATAGCAAGACCCTTATTTCTGATATTTGCGGACTCTATACTGACAGGGAATGTACCACAGGATTGGCGCATAGCAAATGTGGGACCAATATTCAAAAAGGGTCCAAAAACAGAGCTCGGAAACTATAGGCTGGTAAGTTTAACATTTGTTGTGGAGAAACTGTTTGAAGGTTTCCTGAGAGATGCTATCTTAGAGGATCTCAACGGAAATAAGCAAATAACGCCATATCAGCATGGCTCCATGAGGGATCGGTCATGCCAAACAAATTTAATCAGTTTCTATGAGGAGGTAAGTTCTAGACTTGACAGTGGCGAATAAATGGATGTCGTATATTTGGACTTCTTGGACTGGGAGAAAATGTCTGTAAGTAAGTAAGTAACTGGCTTAGTGAGAGAAAACAGGGAAGTTATTAACGGTACACACTCAGATTGGGCTACTGTCAATAGTGGGGAACCTCAGGGGTCAGTACTGGGCCCTATTCTTTTCAATATATTTATTAATGGTCTTGTAGAAGGCTTGCATAGTAAAATATAAATTTTTGCAGATGACACTAAACTGTGTAAAGTAATTAACACTGAAGAGGACATTATACTACTACAGAGGGATCTGGATGGATTGGAGGCTTGGGCAGATAAGTGGCAGGTGGGGTTTAACACTGAGAAATGTAAAGTTATGCACATGGGAAGGAATAATGCAAGTCACCTGTACATACTAAATGGTAAAACACTCGGTAACACTGACATGGAAAAGGATCTAGGAATTTTAATAAACAGCAAACTAAGCTGCAAAAATCAGTGTCAGGCAGCTGCCGCCAAGGCCAATAAGATAATAGGTTGCATCAAAAGGGGCATAGACGCCCATGATGAGAACATAGTCCTACCACTTTACAAATCGCTAGTCAGACTACACATGGAGTACTGTGCACAGTTATGGGCTCCTGTGAACAAGGCAGACATAGCAGAGCTGGAGAGGGTTCAGAGGAGGGCAACTAAAGTAATAACTGGAATGGGTCAACTACAGTACCCTGAAAGATTATCAAAATTAGAGTTATTTACTTTAGAAAAAAGACGACTGAGGGAAGATCTAATAACTATGTATAAATATATCAGGGGTCAGTACAGAGATCTCTCCCATCATCAATTTATCCCCAGGACTGTGACTGTCATGAGGGGACATCCTCTGCGTCTGGAGGAAAGAAGGTTTGTACACAAACATAGAAGAGCATTCTTTACGGTAAGAGCAGTAAGACTTTGAAACTCTCTGCCTGAGGAGGTGGTGATGGTGAGTAAAATAAAGGAATTCAAGAGGGGCCTGGATGTATTTCTGGAGTGTAATAATATTACAGGTTATAGCTACTAGAGAGGGGTCATTGATCCAGGGAGTTATTCTGATTGCCTGAATGGAGTCGGGAAGGAATTTTTTACTCCCCTTAAGTGCAGAAAATTGGCTTCTACCTCACAGGGCTTTTTTTTGCCTTCCCCTGGATGAACTAGCAGAATGGCAGGCCGAACTGGATGGACAGATGTCTTTTTTCGGCCTTATGTACTATGTTAATATGTTACTATGAACTATCCTATCCTTTATTGTTGAACACCTCCTAAAAGCAGCAAGTGGTCTTTGTTCCGCTAATTTTTGCAACACTGTATCTCCTTTCAGGAGGTCCCAATTGTTCCTAATTGCGCTTCTTATGATGTCGGCTGCTGGGCTGTATTTGAATACATAAGAACACCTTTCAGGATGAGACTTTTCCTTCTTCCTTTCAATGAGGAGCTCTTGTCTAGGGTGGCTAGCAGCTTTATTCATAGCAATATTGACGTCTGTAGGTGAGCAACCATTAGCAACCAGGCGTTCAGCCAGTGAACAAGCCTGCTGCCAAAACCCCTCCTCAGTACTATTGATCCTCCTTAGCCGAATGAATTGGCTGTACGGCACGGCCTCCATAACAGATGTAGGATGAAAACTGGAATGGTGTAGTAACTAGTAAGGAATTAGTAGCCGTGGGTTTGCGGTATCCAGTGGTGTTGATTATACCTCCCCCCACGGAAACCCTCACATCCAAAAAATCCAAACGGTTTCCACCGAAATTCATCGTGAATTTCATATTCATATTATTACGGATGTTTAGATAATCCACAAACCCACGGCACTGTTCCTCACTCCCGACCAGATCATAAATATATCATCGACAAAGCGGAGGAACAATTGAATATACTGGAGGAAGTGGTTACCCACCGAAAAGACGTAATAGTCCTCAAATACCACCAGGTACAGGTTGGCAAAGGTACACGAGACCAGTGTCCTCATAGCTGTACCTAGTACCTGACGGTACCATTGCTGCCCAAATAAAAAAACAATGTTAGACAACACAAAGTCAAGAGACTCCTCAAAGAAATTACAGAAGAGGCCCCCTTTATTCGTCCTATTAAGGACCTCCTTTACTGCCTTAACCCCTAAATTGTGGGTGAACAGCGTGAAAACTTGAATGTTTTGTGATTTTTATTTTCTATGAATAAATCTTACACATATTAGACTATGTTCACCTGGCACAAGACTGAAAGTTAAAAAAAAAAAAATCTGGAGAAATCAGCATCTGAAATCCATTTTTTTTAAAGGTTTTTTTTTCTATACTTTTTGCATATATATTTTAATATATATTATATGCATATTTTTATTCAGTGTATACTTCACATTAATAAGTGATGTGACATTTAAAGGGATTCTGTCATCAGTTTTCACCCCTTTGAGCTAAACATTTGCTCATGCTCATGGTCTCTTCATGATTCCTAATGTGGGCTTATAAATGCGATCTG
Organism: Bufotes viridis; assembly: GCA_033119425.1. Taxonomy (NCBI): domain Eukaryota; kingdom Metazoa; phylum Chordata; class Amphibia; order Anura; family Bufonidae; genus Bufotes; species Bufotes viridis. The sequence continues at coordinate 274,295,001 of CM065593.1, read as the reverse complement.
TAGCTTAGTTTTGCCAAAAAACAGGTTTTACTAACCAGTTAGTCATAACAATAAGGTGCCCAAGGGGAGGTCCAGGGATGCAGGGTGCCCGGCTGCAGCCATCGCAGTTGGTGCCCAGCGTCGCCTTCCCAGAGTTCTGCGCCGCCTCCTACTTCTCTGTGCCGCCTCTCCCTCCCCCTTCTCCCGCGGTAAGATGCCGCGCGTGCACACAGGCACAGCCTGATGCGCCCGTGCGGACTGCTTGGATGCTTCTTCTTTAGCGAAGTGCCGGCGCATGCTCACTACGTTAGAAGAAGCCGATGCCAGCAGTTCGTGCTCATCAGGCTGAGCCTGTGCGCACGCGTGGCATCTCACAGCGGGAGGAGGGGGAGGGAGGGAAAGGCGGCACAGAGAAGTAAGAGGTGGCGCAGAACTCTGGGAAGGCGGCGCTGGGCACCAGTGGAGAAATTGTTGTCACCAGTAATTTTCTTTACATAAATAACAAGAAATACCGTCTGTGAGAGCTGTAAAAAAAAAAAATCTACATTTTATTCCTTAAAAGCTGGGTTTTTTATGCAGTTTTTGAAGCCAAAGTCTGCATTCAAAAAGAGAGGGAGATTTATGGGGTCATTTATCAAACTGGTGTAAAGTAAAACTGGCTAAGTTGCCCATAGCAACCAATCAGGTTCCACTTTTCATTTTCCAAATGAGCTGCCGAAAATGAAAGGTGGAATCTGATTGGTTGCTATGGGCTACATTACATCAGATTGTTAAATGACCCCTCTTTACTTTATAAGTGTCCAGTGGTTATGATCTGTTCCTGGCTTTGCCTTCAAAAACTGCATTAAGAAACCCAGCCTAAGGCTACCTGCACATGTTGCTGAATATGTGTAGTTTTTCTGCGTGAATTCCCATATGGAAAAGTTGCAGTGTATTACAGTACCAAAAAAGTGTATAAGATTACACAAATCTCATGGACACATTGTGGTATTTTCAGTGCGTAAATTGACCTGTAGTGCAGATTTTGAAATAAATAGCATGCCAATTATGTTTGCTGTTTTAACTGCGGATTTCATCCTTTTCAATGAAAGGGTAGATCTGTGTCAAAACCACATCTAATCAGCACAAAAAAACGATCTTAGACATTGCGGATTTTTGTGCAGATATGCTGAAGAAACGCACATAAATCAGCTTGGAAATTCGTTCAGATCTTATGTGCGTTCACCCACACTCCTGTGCAGGTGGTCTAAAAGGAACAATTCCAACATAGCAACTTCTCAGAATGAATATCAGGCACCATATGTCTCTATAATGTTTATATTCATTTTTAGGGCTTATATAAAGGGGTTGTCAATTTGGAACTGCCCTTTTACTGAGGAAATCCCGAAAACCTAACCATTAGGTGGGCCCTGAGGACTTGAGTTGAGGAACACTTGTGTAGCGGGAAATTGGAAGAAAATTTCAAACGGGGTGGGTTTTGTTTATATAGCGTTTTTACATGGTAAAACTGACCAGTTCCCTTCATTCTCCAAGTAAGTAAGATTACAATGGCACCACATTTATATAGTTTTTCTTGTGTTTTAACACTCAAAAAATAAAAACTGTATAGTTCGGCTTCGTACCGAATCTTAGGATGTTCGGGACATGGACCCGAACACAAACATTTTCATAAAAGTTCAGGTTCGTTGTTTGGCGATTCTTCACACTTTTTGAAAGGCTGCAGAGTGGCCAATCAGCAAGCGTTTAACATCGTTGGCCTAAGAAGCCATCACAGCCATGCCTACTAATGGCATGGCTGTGATTGGCTGAGTGCAGCATGTGAGCCAGCGTTTTTATAAGCTGGAGTCACGTAGTGCTGCATGTCACTCTGCTGCTCTTAGTATAGGGAAAGATTGCTGCCGGTGCTCTCAGGGAGAGATTAGGAAAGAAATCTGTTGAACCTGGTGGTGTGAAATCTTTAAGCTACAGCAATTATTGAGGGAGGGTGCTACTGCAATCCTACATGTTTGTTCGTGATACTGCAAAGTTGTTATTTTTTATGCATCTGTTACTGAGGTGGGGTCTGCGGCCATTTTAGCCACTGCAGTGTCCTTGGAACTGCATGGGACCAGCATGTGTGCCAGCCTGCCTCAGTCTAATCATTTTTGGTAGCTCAGTGAAGGAAAAAAAAATTTCTGGCAGGTAAAGTCCCCTACATTACCTTTGGTATAATTTAGGGGGGAAATAGTCCATTTCTGTAGTCTGGCACAAAAATCTGTATTGTGGTGCTATAGAGCACTTGTGCATACAATGCACCAAAACGTATTTTCAATTTCAGCAGTGAAAAAGTGCATCAGTGTATTTTTAGGAAAAAAGCAGTATTCCTGGTGCACAAAGCAGTTGTGCATACTTTGTACAAATACCTATTTTAAATTTCAGCACTGAAATAGTGCATTACTGTGTTTAGGGAAAAAAAAAGTATTCCTAGTCCACAAGGCAGTTTTAAATACACCGCCCAAATACCTATTTTACATTTCTTCAGTGAAATAGTGCAGCAGTGTATTTTTAGGAAAGAAAAGCGGCATTCCTGGTCTACAAAGCAGTTGTGCATACAGCATACAAGTACCTATTTTAAATTTCAGCACTACAAAGTGCATTACTGTGTTTTAGGGGAAAAAAGCGGTATTCCTGGTCCACAAAGCAGTTTTCAAATACACCGCCCAAATACCTATTTTACATTTCTGCAGTGAAATAGTGCAGCAGTGTATTTTTGGGAAAAAAGCAGTATTCCTGGTCCACAAAGCAGTTGTGTATACAGCGTACAAATATCTATTTTAAATTTCAGCACTGAAAAAGTGCATTACTGTGTTTTAGGGGAAAAAAGCGGTATTCCTAGTCCACAAAGCTGTTTAAAATACACCGCCCAAAGACCTATTTTATATTTCTGCTGTGAAATAGTGCATCAGTGTATTTTTGGGGAAAAAAACGGTATTCCTGGTCCACAAAGCAGTTGTGCATACAGCGTACAAATACCTATTTTACATTTCTGCACTGAAATATTGCGTTACTGTGTTTTAGGGAAAAAGAGCGGTATTCCTGGTCCACAAAGCAGTTTGAAATACACCACCCAAATACCTATTTTACACTTCTGCTGTGAAATAGTGCATCAGTGTATTTTGGGCAAAAAGCGGTATTCCTGGTCCACAAAGCAGTTGAGCATACACCGTGCAAATACCTATTTTAAATTTAAGCACTGAAATATTGCATTACTGTGTTTTAGGGAGAAAAGCTGTATTCCTGGTCCATCAAAGCAGTTTAAAATACACCGCCCAAATACCTATTTTACATTTCTGCAGTAAAATAGTGAATCAGTGTATTTTTTGGGGAAAAAAACTGTATTCCTGGTCCACAAAGCAGTTGTGCATACAGTGTACAAATACCTATTTTAAATTTCAGCACTGAAATTGTGCATTAGTGTGTTTAGTGAAAAAAAACGGTGTTCTTGGTTCACAAAGCAGTTGTCCATACAGCATAAAAATACCCACGTTTAATTTTCAGCCGTTAAATAGTGCATTTGTGAATTTTGGGGGGAAAAGCAGTGTTTTGGTCCACAAAGCTGTTGTGAATACAGCGTACAAATACCTACGTTTAATTTTCAGTCATTAAATAGTGCATTTGTGAATTTTGGGGAAAAAAGCAGTGTTTCGGTCCACAAAGCAGTTGTGAATACAGCGTACAAATACCTGTGTTTAATTTTCAGTCGTTAAATAGTGCATTTGTGAATTTTGGGGAAAAAAAGCCATGTTATTGGTTCACAAAGCAGTTGTGCATACAGCGTACAAATATCTACGTTTAATTTTCAGCCGTTAAATATTGCATTTGTGAATTTTGGGAAAAATGCTGTGTTCTTGGTTTACAAAGCAGTAGTACATACAGCGTACAAATACATATTTTACATTTCTGCAGTGAAGTAGTGCATCAGTGTATTTTTGGGGAAAAAAAGCGGTATTCCTGGTCCACAAAGAAGTTGTGCATACAGCGTACAAATACCTATTTTAAATTTCAGCACTGAAATAGTGCATTAGTGTGTTTTATGGAAAAAAGCTGTGTTCTTGGTTCTCAAACCAGTTGTGCATACAGCGTACAAATACCTACGTTTAATTTTCAGCCGTTAAATAGTGCATTTGTGAATTTTGGGAAAATGCGTTATTCCTGGTCCACAAAGCAGTTTAAAATACACTGCCCAAAATTTTAAATTTCTGCTGTGAAATAGTGCATTAGTGTATTTTTATGAAAAAAAGTTGAACCCTTGCTTCAAAAAGAAGTTTTGCATGCAGCGTAAAAATACCTCATTTACATTTCTGCAGTGAAATTGTGCATTAGTGTATTTTTGGGAAAAAAGCGGTATTCCTGGTCCACAAAGCAGTTACGCATACAGCGGACAAATCCCTTTTTAAAATTTCAGCACTAAAATAGTGCATTACTGAGTTTTAGGGGGAAAAAAAGCCGTGTTCTGGATCCACAAAGCATTTGTGCATACAGCATACAAGTACCTATTTTAAATTTCAGCACTACAAAGTGCATTACTGTGTTTTAGGGGAAAAAAGCGGTATTCCTGGTCCACAAAGCAGTTTTCAAATACACCGCCCAAATACCTATTTTACATTTCTGCAGTGAAATAGTGCAGCAGTGTATTTTTGGGAAAAAAGCAGTATTCCTGGTCCACAAAGCAGTTGTGTATACAGCGTACAAATATCTATTTTAAATTTCAGCACTGAAAAAGTGCATTACTGTGTTTTAGGGGAAAAAAGCGGTATTCCTAGTCCACAAAGCTGTTTAAAATACACCGCCCAAAGACCTATTTTATATTTCTGCTGTGAAATAGTGCATCAGTGTATTTTTGGGGAAAAAAACGGTATTCCTGGTCCACAAAGCAGTTGTGCATACAGCGTACAAATACCTATTTTACATTTCTGCACTGAAATATTGCGTTACTGTGTTTTAGGGAAAAAGAGCGGTATTCCTGGTCCACAAAGCAGTTTGAAATACACCACCCAAATACCTATTTTACACTTCTGCTGTGAAATAGTGCATCAGTGTATTTTGGGCAAAAAAGCGGTATTCCTGGTCCACAAAGCAGTTGAGCATACACCGTGCAAATACCTATTTTAAATTTAAGCACTGAAATATTGCATTACTGTGTTTTAGGGAGAAAAAGCTGTATTCCTGGTCCACAAAGCAGTTTAAAATACACCGCCCAAATACCTATTTTACATTTCTGCAGTAAAATAGTGAATCAGTGTATTTTTTGGGGAAAAAAACTGTATTCCTGGTCCACAAAGCAGTTGTGCATACAGTGTACAAATACCTATTTTAAATTTCAGCACTGAAATTGTGCATTAGTGTGTTTAGTGAAAAAAAACGGTGTTCTTGGTTCACAAAGCAGTTGTCCATACAGCATAAAAATACCCACGTTTAATTTTCAGCCGTTAAATAGTGCATTTGTGAATTTTGGGGGGAAAAGCAGTGTTTTGGTCCACAAAGCTGTTGTGAATACAGCGTACAAATACCTACGTTTAATTTTCAGTCATTAAATAGTGCATTTGTGAATTTTGGGGAAAAAGCAGTGTTTCGGTCCACAAAGCAGTTGTGAATACAGCGTACAAATACCTGTGTTTAATTTTCAGTCGTTAAATAGTGCATTTGTGAATTTTGGGGAAAAAAAGCCATGTTATTGGTTCACAAAGCAGTTGTGCATACAGCGTACAAATATCTACGTTTAATTTTCAGCCGTTAAATATTGCATTTGTGAATTTTGGGGAAAAATGCTGTGTTCTTGGTTTACAAAGCAGTAGTACATACAGCGTACAAATACATATTTTACATTTCTGCAGTGAAGTAGTGCATCAGTGTATTTTTGGGGAAAAAAAGCGGTATTCCTGGTCCACAAAGAAGTTGTGCATACAGCGTACAAATACCTATTTTAAATTTCAGCACTGAAATAGTGCATTAGTGTGTTTTATGGAAAAAAGCTGTGTTCTTGGTTCTCAAACCAGTTGTGCATACAGCGTACAAATACCTACGTTTAATTTTCAGCCGTTAAATAGTGCATTTGTGAATTTTGGGAAAAATGCGTTATTCCTGGTCCACAAAGCAGTTTAAAATACACTGCCCAAAATTTTAAATTTCTGCTGTGAAATAGTGCATTAGTGTATTTTTATGAAAAAAAGTTGAACCCTTGCTTCAAAAAGAAGTTTTGCATGCAGCGTAAAAATACCTCATTTACATTTCTGCAGTGAAATTGTGCATTAGTGTATTTTTGGGAAAAAAGCGGTATTCCTGGTCCACAAAGCAGTTACGCATACAGCGGACAAATCCCTTTTTAAAATTTCAGCACTAAAATAGTGCATTACTGAGTTTTAGGGGGAAAAAAAGCCGTGTTCTGGATCCACAAAGCATTTGTGCATACAGCGTACAAATACCTATGTTTAATTTTCAGCCGTTAATTAGTGCATTTGTGAAGTTTGGGAGAAAAAGCTGTGTTCTTGGTCCATAAAGCAGTTGCGCATACAGCGTACAAATACCTAATTTACATTTCTGCAGTGAAATAGTGCATTAGTGTATTTTTGGGAATAAAGCGGTATTCCTGGTCCACAAAGCAGTTGTGCACAGAGTGTGCAAATACCTATTTTAAATTTAAGCACTGAAATAGTGCATTAGTGGTTTTAGGGGGAAAAAAACGTGTTATTGGTTCACAAAGCAGTTGTGCATACAGTGTACAAATACCTACGTTTAATTTTCAGCCATTAAATAGTGCATTTGTGAATATTGGGGAAAAAAGCCATGTTCTTGGTTCACAAAGCAGTTGTACATACAGCGTACAATACATATTTTACATTTCTGCATTGAAATAGTGCGTCAGTGTATTTTTGGGAAAAAAGCGGTATTTCTGGTCCACAAAGCAGTTGTGCATACAGCGTACAAATACCTATTTTAAATTTAAGCACTGAAATAGTTCATTAGTGTGTTTTAGGAAAAAAAGCTGTGTTTTTGATTCACAAAGCAGTTGTGCATACAGCGTGCAAATACCTGTTTTATGTTTAATTTTCAGCCGTTAAATAGTGCATTTGTGAATTTTGGTGAAAAAAGCATTTTCCTGGTCCACAAAGCCGTTTAAAATACACCGCCTAAAGCCTTTTTTACATTTCTGTTGTTAAAAAAATGATATTCTTGGTCCACAGAGCATTTTCACTACACGGGCACTGTATTGGCAGTAAAATTGACACCGGAGATAAGCCATCTGTCAGCTTGGTGGGTGAACGCAAATAATTAGGAGAACATCAAATAAGGGACGTGGGCATGTTCGTGGTAGTGTTGATGGAGCTCGTGTTAGTGGGAGAGGACGTGGCCGTTCAGCGCCAACTACAAGTCCAAGTGAAACAGCTTCCTCGGGTGCGAGTAAGTGACAGAACCTGCAGAGTTATTTGGTAGGCTGAATGCCGCTCTACGGATGGTGAGGCCAGAACAAGTACAGGCGATAGTAGAGTGGGTCTCTGACAGTGGCTTCAGTTCCTTCAGAGTATCTCCCGCCCATTAATCTGCAGAAAGCTCAGAGATGGCCCCTGCAGCCCATGCCCATCAGTCTTTCACCTCACCCCTTGCAAATCAGCCAAGCAGTCTGAGCTCCAAGTCATGCAGCAGACCTGTTCCATTGGTAGGTGACATGAAGCCTGTTTTGCCGTGAATGAATCTCTCCTCTGACAAGTTGCCAGGGTCCTACATTTCTGAAAATCGCCTGTTGCATTGGTGGATGACATGAAGCCTGTTTTAAAGTGAATTAACCTCTCCTCTGTATGGGTGCCAGGGGCCTACATTTCTGAATATCACCTGTTCCTGTTCCATTGGTGGGCATTGCTGGCTAGTGATGTCACGAACATAAAATTTTCAGTTCGCGAACAGCGAACGCGAACTTCCGCAAATGTTCGCGAACGGGCGAACCGGGCGAACCGCCATAGACTTCAATTGGCAGGCGAATTTTAAAACCCACAGGGACTCTTTCTGGCCACAATAGTGATGAGAAAGTTGTTTCAAGGGGTCTAACACCTGGACTGTGGCATGCCGGAGGGGGATCTATGGCAAAACTCCCATGGAAAATTACGTAGTGGACGAGAGTCGGGTTTTAATCCATAAAGGGCATAAATCAACTAACATTCCTAAATTGTTTGGAATAACGTGCTTTAAAACATCCAGTGTGTGTATACGATCAGGTATGATGTTGTATCGATCAGGTAGTGTAAGGGTTACGCCCGCTTCACTGACATTGACAGACCAAACTCCCTTTTAATGCACCGCAAACAGTTCATTTGCACAACCGCAAACTCCCCATTTGCACAAGGTTGGATACCAAGCTAGCCACGTCCCGGTGATGTCATTGAAGGTTTCTTCCTCCACCCAGCCACGTACAACACCAAGGGTCCCCAAAAGATGAATTGAATTGATTTTTCGAACGGTGAGATGGTTAAAAACGCTGGCTCCCTCCACTCTGTTTTAAACCACGGTCACTGCGTCTGCGCCGTGCAATTTACTGTCACACCCGATATGAGTGGTATTTTCTGTAGTACTATTCTCATCAGTTTAATCCTCTAACGTCCCCAATCTGGGGGCCATTTATTGAATAGATTTTTCGAACGGGAGATGGTTAAAAACGCTGGCTCCCTCCACTCTGTTTTAAACCACGGTCACTGCGTCTGCGCCGTGCAATTTACTGTCACACCCGATATGAGTTGTATTTTCGGTAGTACTATTCTCATCAGTTTAATCCTCTAACGTCCCCAATCTGGGGGCCATTTATTGAATAGATTTTTCGAACGGGAGATGGTTAAAAAACGCTGGCTCCCTCCACTCTGTTTTAAACCACGGTCACTGCGTCTGCGCCGTGCAATTTACTGTCACACCCGATATGAGTGGTATTTTCTGTAGTACTATTCTCATCAGTATAATTCCTCTAAGCGTCCCCAATCTGGGGGCCATTTATTGAATAGATTTTTCGAACGGGGAGATGGTTAAAAACGCTGGCTCCCTCCACTCTGTTTTAAACCACGGTGACTGCGTCTGCGCCGTGCAATTTACTGTCACACCCGATATGAGTGGTATTTTCTGTAGTACTATTCTCATCAGTTTAATCCCTCTAACGTCCCCAATCTAGGGGCCATTTATTGAATAGATTTTTCGAACGGGAGATGGTTAAAAAACGCTGGCTCCCTCCACTCTGTTTTAAACCACGGTCACTGCGTCTGCGCCGTGCAATTTACTGTCGCACCCGATATGAGTGGTATTTTCTGTAGTACTATTCTCATCAGTTTAATCCCTCTAACGTCCCCAATCTGGGGGCCATTTATTGAATAGATTTTTCGAACGGGGAGATGGTTAAAAAAACGCTGGCTCCCTCCACTCTGTTTTAAACCACTGTGACTGCGTCTGCGCCGTGCAATTTACTGTCACACCCGATATGAGTGGAATTTTCTGTAGTACTATTCTCATCAGTTTAATCCCTCTAACGTCCCCGACTCCCCAATCTGGGGGCCATTTATTAAATAGATTTTTTGAACGGGGAGATGGTTAAAAAAACGCTGGCTCCCTCCACTGATATGAGTGGTATTTTCTGTAGTATTATTCTCATCAGTTTAATCCCTGTTACGTCCCATATCAGGGATTGCCTTTTGTTTCAAGTGTCCTGTCAGAAAGGACCTTCAGTGCAGCAGGAGGCATTGTCACTGACAAGAGAAGTCGCCTCGGTCAAAAAAGTGTTGATTACCTCACCTTCATAAAGATGAATGAGGCATGGATCCCGAAGGGACTGACAGTGGGGGATATGTTTGACTAACAAAAGGCCTGATTACATGCCATGGCCTTAAAATGGTCCCCACGCTGCTGTATTTAATGTCTGCATACCGGATGTAATACCGGATATAACGCAAATAATTAGGAGAACATCAAATAAGGGACGTGGGCATGTTCGTGGTAGTGTTGATGGAGCTCGTGTTAGTGGGAGAGGACGTGGCCGTTCAGCGCCAACTACAAGTCCAAGTGAAACAGCTTCCTCGGGTGCGAGTAAGTGACAGAACCTGCAGAGTTATTTGGTAGGCTGAATGCCGCTCTACGGATGGTGAGGCCAGAACAAGTACAGGCGATAGTAGAGTGGGTCTCTGACAGTGGCTTCAGTTCCTTCAGAGTATCTCCCGCCCATTAATCTGCAGAAAGCTCAGAGATGGCCCCTGCAGCCCATGCCCATCAGTCTTTCACCTCACCCCCTTGCAAATCAGCCAAGCAGTCTGAGCTCCAAGTCATGCAGCAGACCTGTTCCATTGGTAGGTGACATGAAGCCTGTTTTGCCGTGAATGAATCTCTCCTCTGACAAGTTGCCAGGGTCCTACATTTCTGAAAATCGCCTGTTGCATTGGTGGATGACATGAAGCCTGTTTTAAAGTGAATTAACCTCTCCTCTGTATGGGTGCCAGGGGCCTACATTTCTGAATATCACCTGTTCCTGTTCCATTGGTGGGCATTGCTGGCTAGTGATGTCACGAACATAAAATTTTCAGTTCGCGAACAGCGAACGCGAACTTCCGCAAATGTTCGCGAGCGGGCGGAACCGGGCGAACCGCCATAGACTTCAATTGGCAGGCGAATTTTAAAACCCACAGGGACTCTTTCTGGCCACAATAGTGATGAGAAAGTTGTTTCAAGGGGTCTAACACCTGGACTGTGGCATGCCGGAGGGGGATCTATGGCAAAACTCCCATGGAAAATTACGTAGTGGACGCAGAGTCGGGTTTTAATCCATAAAGGGCATAAATCAACTAACATTCCTAAATTGTTTGGAATAACGTGCTTTAAAACATCCAGTGTGTGTATACGATCAGGTATGATGTTGTATCGATCAGGTAGTGTAAGGGTTACGCCCGCTTCACTGACATTGACAGACCAAACTCCCCTTTTAATGCACCGCAAACAGTTCATTTGCACAACCGCAAACTCCCCATTTGCACAAGGTTGGATACCAAGCTAGCCACGTCCGGTGATGTCATTGAAGGTTTCTTCCTCCACCCAGCCACGTACAACACCAAGGGTCCCCAAAGATGAATTGAATTGATTTTTCGAACGGTGAGATGGTTAAAAAACGCTGGCTCCCTCCACTCTGTTTTAAACCACGGTCACTGCGTCTGCGCCGTGCAATTTACTGTCACACCCGATATGAGTGGTATTTTCTGTAGTACTATTCTCATCAGTTTAATCCCTCTAACGTCCCCAATCTGGGGCCATTTATTGAATAGATTTTTCGAACGGGAGATGGTTAAAAAACGCTGGCTCCCTCCACTCTGTTTTAAACCACGGTCACTGCGTCTGCGCCGTGCAATTTACTGTCACACCCGATATGAGTGGTATTTTCTGTAGTACTATTCTCATCAGTTTAATCCCTCTAACGTCCCCAATCTGGGGGCCATTTATTGAATAGATTTTTCGAACGGGGAGATGGTTAAAAAACGCTGGCTCCCTCCACTCTGTTTTAAACCACGGTGACTGCGTCTGCGCCGTGCAATTTACTGTCACACCCGATATGAGTGGTATTTTCTGTAGTACTATTCTCATCAGTTTAATCCCTCTAACGTCCCCAATCTGGGGGCCATTTATTGAATAGATTTTTCGAACGGGGAGATGGTTAAAAAACGCTGGCTCCCTCCACTCTGTTTTAAACCACGGTCACTGCGTCTGCGCCGTGCAATTTACTGTCACACCCGATATGAGTGGTATTTTCTGTAGTACTATTCTCATCAGTTTAATCCCTCTAAGCGTCCCCAATCTGGGGGCCATTTATTGAATAGATTTTTCGAACGGGAGATGGTTAAAAACGCTGGCTCCCTCCACTCTGTTTTAAACCACGGTGACTGCGTCTGCGCCGTGCAATTTACTGTCACACCCGATATGAGTGGTATTTTCTGTAGTACTATTCTCATCAGTTTAATCCTCTAACGTCCCCAATCTGGGGGCCATTTATTGAATAGATTTTTCGAACGGGGAGATGGTTAAAAAACGCTGGCTCCCTCCACTCTGTTTTAAACCACGGTCACTGCGTCTGCGCCGTGCAATTTACTGTCGCACCCGATATGAGTGGTATTTTCTGTAGTACTATTCTCATCAGTTTAATCCTCTAACGTCCCCAATCTGGGTGCCATTTATTGAATAGATTTTTCGAGCGGGAGATGGTTAAAAAACGCTGGCTCCCTCCACTCTGTTTTAAACCACTGTGACTGCGTCTGCGCCGTGCAATTTACTGTCACACCCGATATGAGTGGAATTTTCTGTAGTACTATTCTCATCAGTTTAATCCCTCTAACGTCCCCGACTCCCCAATCTGGGGGCCATTTATTAAATAGATTTTTTGAACGGGAGATGGTTAAAAAACGCTGGCTCCCTCCACTGATATGAGTGGTATTTTCTGTAGTATTATTCTCATCAGTTTAATCCCTGTTACGTCCCATATCAGGGATTGCCTTTTGTGAAAAAAAATTTAGGCCGGGTACCTTCGACTGCCTTCACAGTGACAGACCAAACTCTCATACACTAAACTGAATTGATTTCAGGAACCGGGAGATGGAAAAAGCAGCTTGGTCGGTCCTCTTACTCCCAAATTGGGGCACTGCGCGTGCACAGAGCAATGTGCTGTGACACCCTATATGAGTGGTGTCTTAACTAGTACTATTGCTATCAGTTTAATCCCTGTTACGGACCCTATCCGGTCTAATTGATAAACCATTGTCGAATCCCCCATTGACATCTCCCGTATAAGCTGTGTAAAGCATATTTTTTAGTTTGGTTTTGAACTGCTGCATCCTTTCCGACTTTCGGTAATTTGGTAACATTTCTGCCACTTTCTGCTTATACCGGGGGTCTAGTAGCGTGGCCACCCGATCGCTTTTGGTCTGACCATAATGAAGCAACGGCCTTATCATCTGGGGTGTGGCAACATTGACAACACACTTATAGAGGTGATGATGATTGCTTCATTGTGATACGCAAGCCCCTTCACCACAACAAGGTAACGATCACGAAGGGGAATTGACACTTGTATGTGCCTTTTTTTTGGTTTGTTTTGCAGCCACAGTGCTGCACCATAGGACAGAAAAATTAGGCATGTACACATGCCTGAAAAATAATGGCACTGTTGCAGCCGCTATTGTAGCAGCGGCCGGAAAAATTTATGTTTTCCAGGCAGAAAAGTGACTAAAACATTGCGGCTTGAACCCTAGTTGGTGGTGGAGAATTCACGAAAGTCATCCGGTATGCAGACATTAAATACAGCAGCGTGGGGACCATTTTGAGGCCATGGCATGTAATCAGGCCTTTTGTTAGTCAAACGTATCCCCACTGTCAGTCCCTTCGGGATCCATGCCTCATTCATCTTTATGAAGGTGAGGTAATCAACACTTTTTGACCGAGGCGACTTCTCTTGTCAGTGACAATGCCTCCTGCTGCACTGAAGGTCCTTTCTGACAGGACACTTGAAGCAGGGCAGGCCAGAAGTTCTATCGCAAACTGGGATAGCTCAGGCCACAGGTCAAGCCTGCACACCAGTAGTGAAGGGGTTCATTGCTCCTCAGAGTGTCGATATCTGCTGTTAAGGCGAGGTAGTCTGCTACCTGTCGGTCGAGTCGTTCTCTAAGGCTGGATCCCGAAGGGCTGTGGCGATGAGTAGGACTGAAAAAGCTCCGCATGTCCTCCATCAACAACACATCTGTAAATCGTCCAGTCCTTGCCGCCGTGGTAGGAGGAGGATTACACTCACCTCTTCCCCTGTTAGATTCCCGTTGTGCTGTGACATCCCCCTTATAAGCTGTGTAAAGCATATTTTTAGTTTGGTTTTGAACTGCTGCATCCTTTCCGACTTTCGGTAATTTGGTAACATTTCTGCCACTTTCTGCTTATACCGGGGTCTAGTAGCGTGGCCACCCAGTACAGATCGTTCTCCTTTATCCTTTTTATACGTGGGTCCCTCAACAGACATGACAGCATGAAAGACCCCATTTGAACAAGGTTGGATGCAGAGCTACTCATTTCCCGTTCCTCGTCCTCACTGATGTCATTGACGGTCTGTTCTTCCCCCAGCCACGTACAACACCATGGGTCCCAGATAGGTGACAACAACGAGCACCCTGGGGTGCCTGCTGTGGTTGGTCTTCCTCCTCCTCAAAGCCGCCACATTCCTCCTCTGACTCCTCTTCCTCATACTCCTCTTCCAGCGTTGCTGCAGGTCCGGCAAGCGATGATGACAAGGCTGTTTCTGGTGGTGATGGTGACCACAACTCTTCCTCTTCCTCTTCACGCTCATCTACAGCCTGATCCAGAACTCTTCGCAGGGCACGCTCCAGGAAGAAAACAAATGGGATGAGGTCGCTGATGGTGCCTTCGGTGCGACTGACTAGGTTTGTCACCTCCTCAAAGGGACGCATAAGCCTACAGGCATTGCGCATGAGTGTCCAGTAACGTGGCAAAAAGATTCCCAGCTCCGCAGAGGCTGTCCTAGCACCCCGGTCATACAAATACTCGTTGACGGCTTTTTCTTGTTGGAGCAGGCGGTCGAACATTAGGAGTGTTGAATTCCAACGTGTCGGGCTGTCGGATATCACGCCTCACTGGCATGTTGTTTCGCCGCTGAATATCGGAAAAGTGCGCCATGGCCGTGTAGGAACGCCTGAAATGGCCACACACCTTCCTGGCCTGCTTGAGGACGTCCTGTAAGCCTGGGTACTTAGACACAAAACGTTGTACGATGAGATTCAACACATGTGCCATGCACGGCACATGTGACAACTTGCCCAAATTTAATGCCGCCAACAGATTGCTTCCATTGTCACACACCACTTTGCCGATCTCCAGTTGGTGCGGGGTCAGCCACTGATCCACCTGTGCGTTCAGGGCGGACAGGAGTGGTCCTGTGTGGCTCTCTGCTTTCAGGCAAGTCAACCCCAAGATAGCGTGACACTGTCGTATCCGGGATGTGGAATAGCCCCTGGGGAGCTGGGGGAATCAGTTGATGTGCAGCCAGACGCCGCAGCAGAAGAGGACTCAGCCGAGGAGGATATTGAAGAGGATGGAGTAGGAGTAGAGGAGGTGGCAGTAGGTCTGCCTGCAAGTCGTGGTGGTGTCACCAACTCCGCTGCGGAGCCACGCATTCCATGCTTGTCAGCCGTCAGCAGGTTGACCCAATGCGCAGTATACGTGATATACCTGCCCTGACCGTGCTTTGCAGACCAGGTATCAGTGGTCAGATGGACCCTTGCCCCAACACTGTATGCCAGAGATGCCATGACTTCCTTTTCAATGACATGGTAGAGGTTTGGGATTGCCTTTTTGAAAAAAAATTTCGTCCGGGTACCTTCCACTGTGGTGTCCCAATAGCGACAAATTTTTTGAAGGCCTCAGACTCTACCAGCTGGTATGGTAAAAGCTGGCGGGCTAAGAGTTCCGCCAAGCCAGCTGTCAGTCGCCGGGCAAGGGGTGACTTTGTGACATTGGCTTCTTATGCTCAAACATGTCCTTGACAGACACCTGACTGTGGGCAGATGAGCAGGAACTGCTGAAGGTGAGAGATGGAGTGGCGGGTGGTTGAGAGGGGGCAGGGAGGACAGCAGTGGTTGACGTGGCTGAAGATGCTGGACCAGGAGGAGCATGGTGGCTTTGAGTTTGTGTGCTGCTTGTACTCATGTGTTGATCCCATAGGCGTTTGTGATGTGAGATCATGTGCCTTCGCAAAGCAGTTGTACCAAGGTGGGTGTTGGACTTCCCACGACTCAGTTTCTTTTGGCACAGGTTGCAAATGGCATTGCTTTTATCAGAGGCAGACACACAAAAAAATGCCACACTGCTGAGCTTTGCAATGACGGCATTCTAGTGGTGGCAACAGCATGCGTTGACTGGCGTGCTGTCTGGCTGACCCCAGGTGCCGATACATGCTGTCTGACTGTGCCACTAACTCCTTGCGACGACCTCCCCCTGCTTCCAACTCGTCTCCTCATTCTCTCTGTCTCCCTTCAGAACTTTCCCCCTCTTCTTCTCTTCGAGCAGGCACCCACGTGGCATCCGTGGACACATCGTCATCATCAACCGCTTCACTTGTATCTGACACCTCAGCAAAGGAAGCAGCAGCGGGTACAACATCATCATCATCATCACACTGTACGCCCATGTGTGTAATCCTGCCTGACTGAGACATATCCCCGTAATCTACATCATCTGGCAATAATGGTTGCGCATCACTAATTGCATCCAACTGATGTGTAAATAACTCCTCTGACGGATCAAGTGAAGCGGCTGTGGTGGCTGTGGTGGTAGTGGTGGTGGTGGCGACGGGCGGGTGCGTGGTAACTTGAGAGCAGGTGACCGAAGCTGAGCTGGAGGAGGATGGTGCGTCAAGGTTCTTAGCGGAAGCTGTTGAAGATTGGGTGTCCTGTCTAAGCCAGTCAACTACGCCCTCTGAATTTTTCGGGTTCAGGGTACGTGGCCTCTGAAAACTGGGCATTATTCCAGGGACAGTGGAAATCACAGCACCACGACCACGACGGCCCCTGCGGGGTGGCCTGCCTCTGCCTGTCATTTTTTTAGATAAGTGGTACTACGCGTGCTAGGTACTGTGCCACCCGGTATGAGTGGTTGGCACTGGCAGTGGGCACACTACAGTCTGTGGAAGTGGGCCTGACACACACTGGCAGCAGGCAAGCAACTGAATTTAGACTACTGTCTAAAAATTAAATGCCTTATTTATCGGCAAGCTACTGTGCCACCCGGTATCAGTGGTTGGCACTGGCAGTGGGCACACTACAGTCAGTGGAAGAGGGCCTGACACACACTGGCAGCAGGCAAGCAACTGAATTTAGACTACTGTCTAAAAATTAAATGCCTTATTTATCGGCAAGCTACTGTGCCACCCGGTATCAGTGGTTGGCACTGGCAGTGGGCACACTACAGTCAGTGGAAGCGGGCCTGACACACACTGGCAGCAGGCAAGCAACTGAATTTAGACTACTGTCTAAAAATTAAATGCCTTATTTATCGGCAAGCTACTGTGCCACCCGGTATCAGTGGTTGGCACTGGCAGTGGGCACACTACAGTCAGTGGAAGCGGGCCTGACACACACTGGCAGCAGGCAAGCAACTGAATTTAGACTACTGTCTAAAATTAAATGCCTTATTTATCGGCAAGCTACTGTGCCACCCGGTATCAGTGGTTGGCACTGGCAGTGGGCACACTACAGTCAGTGGAAGCGGGCCTGACACACACTGGCAGCAGGCAAGCAACTGAATTTAGACTACTGTCTAAAAATTAAATGCCTTATTTATCGGCAAGCTACTGTGCCACCCGGTATCAGTGGTTGGCACTGGCAGTGGGCACACTACAGTCAGTGGAAGTGGGCCTGACACACACTGGCAGCAGGCAAGCAACTGAATTTAGACTACTGTCTAAAAATTAAATGCCTTATTTATCGGCAAGCTACTGTGCCACCCGGTATCAGTGGTTGGCACTGGCAGTGGGCACACTACAGTCAGTGGAAGCGGGCCTGACACACACTGGCAGCAGGCAAGCAACTGAATTTAGACTACTGTCTAAAAATTAAATGCCTTATTTATCGGCAAGCTACTGTGCCACCCGGTATCAGTGGTTGGCACTGGCAGTGGGCACACTACAGTCAGTGGAAGTGGGCCTGACACACACTGGCAGCAGGCAAGCAACTGAATTTAGACTACTGTCTAAAAATTAAATGCCTTATTTATCGGCAAGCTACTGTGCCACCCGGTATCAGTGGTTGGCACTGGCAGTGGGCACACTACAGTCAGTGGAAGCGGGCCTGACACACACTGGCAGCAGGCAAGCAACTGAATTTAGATTACTGTCTAAAAATTAAATGCCTTATTTATCGGCAAGCTACTGTGCCACCCGGTATCAGTGGTTGGCACTGGCAGTGGGCACACTACAGTCAGTGGAAGCGGGCCTGACACACACTGGCAGCAGGCAAGCAACTGAATTTAGACTACTGTCTAAAAATTAAATGCCTTATTTATCGGCAAGCTACTGTGCCACCCGGTATCAGTGGTTGGCACTGGCAGTGGGCACACTACAGTCAGTGGAAGCGGGCCTGACACACACTGGCAGCAGGCAAGCAACTGAATTTAGACTACTGTCTAAAAATTAAATGCCTTATTTATCGACAAGCTACTGTGCCACCCGGTATCAGTGGTTGGCACTGGCAGTGGGCACACTACAGTCAGTGGAAGAGGGCCTGACACACACTGGCAGCAGGCAAGCAACTGAATTTAGACTACTGTCTAAAAATTAAATGCCTTATTTATCGGCAAGCTACTGTGCCACCCGGTATCAGTGGTTGGCACTGGCAGTGGGCACACTACAGTCAGTGGAAGCGGGCCTGACACACACTGGCAGCAGGCAAGCAACTGAATTTAGACTACTGTCTAAAAATTAAATGCCTTATTTATCGGCAAGCTACTGTGCCACCCGGTATCAGTGGTTGGCACTGGCAGTGGGCACACTACAGTCAGTGGAAGCGGGCCTGACACACACTGGCAGCAGGCAAGCAACTGAATTTAGACTACTGTCTAAAAATTAAATGCCTTATTTATCGGCAAGCTACTGTGCCACCCGGTATCAGTGGTTGGCACTGGCAGTGGGCACACTACAGTCAGTGGAAGAGGGCCTGACACACACTGGCAGCAGGCAAGCAACTGAATTTAGACTACTGTCTAAAAATTAAATGCCTTATTTATCGGCAAGCTACTGTGCCACCCGGTATCAGTGGTTGGCACTGGCAGTGGGCACACTACAGTCAGTGGAAGTCAGCCTGACACACACTAGCAGTAGGCAAGCAACTGAAATTACACTAAAGTGCAAAAATTAAATGCCTTTTTTGATGCAAAGTACTGTGCCACACGGGATGACAGGGGTGGGCACTGGCAGTGGGCACACTACAGTCAGTTGAAGTCGGCCTGACACACACTAGCAGCAGGTGAGCAGCTGAAATTACACTAAAGTGTAAAAATTAAATGCCTTTTATGCAAAGTCCTGTGCCAGCCGGTATGAGTGGTGGACACTGGCAGTGGGCACACTACAGTCAGTGGAAGTCAGCCTGACACACACTGGCAGGCAACTAACCTTAGATTAAAGTGTAAAAATTAAGTGCCTTTTTTTAAGCAAAGTCCTGTGCCACACGGGATGACAGGGGTGGGCACTGGCAGTGGGCACACTACAGTCAGTTGAAGTCGGCCTGACACACACTAGCAGCAGGCAAGCAGCTGAAATTACACTAAAGTGTAAAAATTAAATGCCTTTTTATGCAAAGTCCTGTGCCAGCCGGTATGAGTGGTGGACACTGGCAGTGGGCACACTACAGTCAGTGGAAGTCGGCCTGACACACACTAGCAGCAGGCAAGCAGCTGAAATTACACTAAAGTGTAAAAATTAAATGCCTTTTATGCAAAGTCCTGTGCCAGCCGGTATGAGTGGTGGACACTGGCAGTGGGCACACTACAGTCAGTGGAAGTCAGCCTGACACACACTGGCAGGCAACTAACCTTAGATTAAAGTGTAAAAATTAAGTGCCTTTTTTTAAGCAAAGTCCTGTGCCACACGGGATGACAGGGGTGGGCACTGGCAGTGGGCACACTACAGTCAGTTGAAGTCGGCCTGACACACACTAGCAGCAGGCAAGCAGCTGAAATTACACTAAAGTGTAAAAATTAAATGCCTTTTTATGCAAAGTCCTGTGCCAGCCGGTATGAGTGGTGGACACTGGCAGTGGGCACACTACAGTCAGTGGAAGTCAGCCTGACACACACTGGCAGGCAACTAACCTTAGATTAAAGTGTAAAAATTAAGTGCCTTTTTTAAGCAAAGTCCTGTGCCACACGGGATGACAGGGGTGGGCACTGGCAGTGGGCACACCACAGTCAGTTGAAGTCGGCCTGACACACACTAGCAGCAGGCAAGCAGCTGAAATTACACTAAAGTGTAAAAATTAAATGCCTTTTTATGCAAAGTCCTGTGCCAGCCGGTATGAGTGGTGGACACTGGCAGTGGGCACACTACAGTCAGTGGAAGTCAGCCTGACACACACTGGCAGGCAACTAACCTTAGATTAAAGTGTAAAAATTAAGTGCCTTTTTTTAAGCAAAGTCCTGTGCCACACGGGATGACAGGGGTGGGCACTGGCAGTGGGCACACTACAGTCAGTTGAAGTCGGCCTGACACACACTAGCAGCAGGCAAGCAGCTGAAATTACACTAAAGTGTAAAAATTAAATGCCTTTTATGCAAAGTCCTGTGCCAGCCGGTATGAGTGGTGGACACTGGCAGTGGGCACACTACAGTCAGTGGAAGTCAGCCTGACACACACTGGCAGGCAACTAACCTTAGATTAAAGTGTAAAAATTAAGTGCCTTTTTTTAAGCAAAGTCCTGTGCCACACGGGATGACAGGGGTGGGCACTGGCAGTGGGCACACTACAGTCAGTTGAAGTCGGCCTGACACACACTAGCAGCAGGCAAGCAGCTGAAATTACACTAAAGTGTAAAAATTAAATGCCTTTTTATGCAAAGTCCTGTGCCAGCCGGTATGAGTGGTGGGCACTGGCAGTGGGCACACTACAGTCAGTGGAAGTCAGCCTGACACACACTGGCAGGCAACTAACCTTAGATTAAAGTGTAAAAATTAAATGCCTTTTTTGATGCAAAGTCCTGTACCACACGGAATGACAGGGGTGGACACTGGCAGTGGGCACACTACAGTCTGTGGGCCTGCAGCTCCTCACACACAGGCAGGCCAGGCAACTGCAATATGTATATAAAGGAAAAAAAAAAGCAGACTAATGTTGCAGTCCTAAAAAGGGCTTTTTGGGGTACTGTCAGGACGCTGTCCTTACAGCAGAGATCAGATGAGTCTTTCAGGACTGGAGTGGACACTGAATTCACTAGCCTAGCTATCAATTTCCCAATTAAAAGCTTCAGAATGAATCTAAAATGGATGCTGTTCAGGAGGTGGGAGGGTCTGGGAGGGAGGGTATGCTGCTGATTGGCTGGAATGTGTCTGCTGACTGTGAGGTACAGGGTCAAAGTTTGCTCAATGATGATGTATAGGGGGCGGACCGAACATCGCATATGTTCGCCCGGCAGAGGCGAACGCGAACAAGCTATGTTCGCCGGGAACTGTTCGCCGGCGGATAGTTCGGGCCATCTCTATTGCTGGCAGTAAACCAAATTTTGTAAAAATGTCTGTTACTGATCAGAAGATGCGTGACTACAAACACACGCGTGTAGATGCGCTGCTGATGGCATTCCCACCTGACGCCTCCTCAATCTCCTACTCCACATCCACCTCCTCTGAGTTGCCAATTACTAATGTTAAATTTTTATTTATTTTATTTTATTTTAAGTCATTTCACTATCCACATTTGTTTGCAGGGCATTTACCTACATTTTGCTGTCTTTTTCAGCCCTCTAGCCCTTTCCACGGTTAGTTTACTGCCATTTTAGTGCCCAAAAGTTCGGGTCCCTATTGACTTCAATGGGGTTCGGGTTCGTAGTCAAGTTCGGGTTAAGTTCGGATCCTGAACCCAAACAATTTTGAACCTGAACCTGAACATCCAGGTGTCCGCTCAACTCTACTTACGAGCAGACACCATATTTAAATACCCAACTTCTGCTGTGGAGAAGGAGTTAAACAAGCATTCCCACAAAAAATTGCATTCTCTGGTTCTTTAGAAAGGTACATGATGTAAATTGTAGTGAAGGTAATCTTATTACCAGTGGTTTTTATGAGTTATCCACTCCTTTTTGGCCCTCATCTGTGTCATGCGACCGACTCTTCAAGTGACACAGTGTCTTATGTGTGGACAGGAAGTCATTTTCTCTATTCATTCTGATGAGAATGACATCATGGCTCCCATTTGTCTTGCTCCCATAGAAATGAATAGAGAAAATGACTTTCTGTTCACACATAAGACGCTGTGTCAGTTGAAAAGTCAGAGAGTTGGTCACATGACACAGCTGAGGACCAAAAGGAAGTGGATAACTCACAACTACAGCGACTGGTAAGGAGATTACCTGCACTACAATATACATCATGTACCTTTTTAGGGGGTCAGATAAAAAAATGTATGGGATCATTTCTTTAAACTGTGCAATGCTTTCATGGGATTCTTCTTTCTTCAACTGTTTCTTTGCTTTTTCAATAATTGAAATTATTATTTTATTTTATAGTTTGTGTTTTGTTTTGATACATTTTGAATGTGTTAAATAAAAACCATTAGCTTCCATACAACCACAGCTTTTCTGCACGACATCCCTGCAAGCCAGCAATAAAATCCTCACACATAAGCTCAAAATTAAGCAGATAATATTCAGGCTCCTTGATTTGTATTGCCTATGTGTCTTGTGGCTGAAACACACTGTAATAAAGTAGCCCACAAATCACTTCTTAATGGGAATCTACTTATACATATTGCTTAATTAAAAGTTGTGAGCTTATTAACATGTGTCTTTGGCACTGAGCTTTGGAGATGTAATCTCTGTGCAAATCAGATTGGGTTGTAAAAGTTTTATAGATCCACAATAATATGAAGTTTGATACTTTAATAACTAGAGATGAGCGAATTTCCTGTTATGAAATTCGTTCACGCTTCTTTTGGTGGTAAAAGCAGAATTACGTTATGGATTCCTTTACCATGGACCATAATGCAATTCTATGACGGAATGCATAACAGAATGCCTTTAGAGGCATTCCGTTATTCATTCCGTCATAATAGAAGTCTATGGCCTGAATAACGGATCCGTCCCGTTTCCATTATGCAGGAGAGGACTCCCCTGCATAACGGAAATGGAACAGATCCGTTTTGCAGCTCATAGATTTCTATTATGACAGAATAGATAACGGAATGCCTCTTAAGGCATTCCGTTATGCATTCAGTCATAGAATTGCGTTATGGTCCATGGTAACGGAATTCATAACTAACTCAATTCTGCTTTTACCACCAAACGAAGCGTGAATGAATTTCAAAATATGAAATTCACTCATCTCTATTAATAACCTATCATTTGGCTAACAATGGTTCATACTCTGAAACCTACATTTTCTACTGTTTATACATTTAGAGACATGGGAACATGGGAAAGAAATGAAAATTACTGTAGTTAGATATAGATATCCTCGGGGCTCAGGAACGGAAAAATACTGATCAGGATTATCCCAATGCATTCTAGATGGAGAGAAATCAGTTCAGGAGGCATCAGGATGTCTTCAGTTCAGTACTGACACGTTTTTTGGCATGCTGCAGATTTTCCTCCGGCCAAAAATCCTGAAGACATGCCACAAGGACGGATCCGGAATTAATGCCCATTGAAAAGCATTAATCTGAATCCGGCTTTAAGCTAAACGTAGTTTCGGCGCATCGCCATATCCGACGTTTAGCTTTTAACAATGGTAACCATGGCAGCCAGGACACTACTAAAGTCCCGGCTGCCATGGAAAAGAAGCGGGGAGCCGGGGGAGAAGCTATTTACCTTCCGTGCGGCGGCCAGTCTTCAATATGCTTTCAGTTGTGTTGCACTGTGACACTGGATCCTCACAACGCAAATGTGAAAGAGGCCTTACCTGTCAAAGTTGTTATATATCTATGTATATCTATGAGTTCTTTCAATAGATCTCTATCTTGTATTAGTCATGTCAGATTGAACTTTTTGCATTCATTGTATGGACTAATTACCCATTCTGATATCTCTTTGAGATATTCTGACAAAATATTTCTTTAAATAAAAAGATTTGTTTAAAAAACAAAACAAAAATTTTTTTGTAGATTGTAAGCACTCTTGGGCAGGGTCCTCTCTCCTTCTGTACAAGCCTGTAACTAGTCTTGTTCATGCTTAGTGCAATTGTCTGTATTATGTATGTGTACCCCTTTGCATATGTACGGTGCCATGGAACGAATGGTGCCATTAAATTAAATTATAATAACAATGTGTGAAAGGAAAAATACTTACCCCAAATACTGTTAATGTTAGTTTTACACTAGAGTTATTCATTCCAGCAGAGAATAGCCTGCCAAAACCCTCTGGATCTGGCATTACCTGATGTCACCACAATGCCTACCCACCACATTGACTATAATGGGATCCGATGGAGATCCAGCTGCTACCCAGCAAATATGCAGGAACAAAAATCGCTGCGTGCAATGCCAGATCCAGAGAGCTCGGGCAGACTGTTCTCTGCCAAAACAGTCTGCCGGAACTCATAACTTTAATGTGAAAGAAGCCTAAGGCCTCTTTCACACGGGCGTCATGTTTGACGCCCGGATAAGAGGCGGGTGCGTTGCGGGAATATGCGCGTTTTTTCCGCGCGGGTGCAAACGTTTGTAACGCGTTTTGCACGCGCGTGGGAAAAAACGCCATGTTTGGTACCCAACCCGAAGCCGGACTTCATCACTGAAGTCCGGTTTTGGGTCTTCTGGAGAATTGATTATTTTCCCTTATAACATGGTTATAAGGGGAAATATTAGCATTCTTAATAAAGAATGCATTGTTAAATGAAGAGGAAGGGGTTAAAAATAATAAAAGTTAACTTACCTTAGCCACTTGATCGCGTAGTCGCGATCTCTCCTCTCTTTCCCTGCATCTTCTAAGATCTACAGGACCTGTGATGACGTTACATCACATGGTCCAATCACATGGTCCATCTTACCATGGTGATGGACCATGTGATTGGACCATGTGATGTGACATCATCACAGGTCCTGTAGATCTTAGAAGATGCAGGAAAGAGAGGAGAGATCGCGACTACGCAATCAAGTGGCTAAGGTAAGTTAACTTTATTATTTTTAACCCTTCCTCTTCATTTAACAATGCATTCTTTATTAAGAATGCTATTATTTCCCCTTATAACCATGTTATAAGGGAAAATAATAGAGATCGGGTCCCGTTGCTAAGCAACCATGCGGGAAAATCGCAATGCACCCGCACTTGCTTGCGGATGCTTGCGATTTTCCCGCAGCCCCATTCACTTCTATGGGGCCTGTGTTACGTGAAAAACGCACAATATAGAGCATGCTGCGATTTTCACGCAACGCAGAAGTGATGCGTGAAAATCACCGCTCATGTGCACAGCCCCATAGAAATGAATGGGTCCGGATTCAGTGCGGGTGCAATGCGTCCTCCTCACGCATTGCACCCGCGCGGAAAACTCGCCTATGTGAAAGGGGCCTAATAGTGCACAGATACCCAGACACAATAAATAAAACATTACCCTTAGTTCACACTTGCGCGTTTTACAGCGCGTCCGAACGCGCTGTAAAACGCATAACCGATACAAACCAATGCTTCCCTATGGGACTGGTTCACATTTACGCGTTTTACAGCGCGTTCGAACGCGCTGAAAAACGCCTGACGCATAAACAAGTACTTGAGCTTTTTTGGGGGCGTTTGTCGTGCGTTTTGGCCCATAGACTTCAATTTGAACGCGCAACGCTTGTATTTTGCTTGAGTTTTTGACACTGAAAACATGCGTTCGAACGCGCGTTTATGAATTTGCAACATGCTGGAAAGGCCAAACTTCATATAGACAGGGATATTTGGTGATTGGACAAAACTGCAGTCAATCACACAAACGCGCGTAAAACGCGCGTTTACTATTGCCAAAACGCGCACAAAAATGCGCGACGGAAACGCGCGTCTCAGAAACGCTCAGGTCTGAACCCAGAGTTAGGGTTGGCCCATCTGGGACATTGATTTCATATTGCTAGGATATGCCACCAATATCAGAGAGTAGCAGGTTCTACCTCTGGGAACATATTCTGTCTCCAAAGGGGACCCCTGAAGTGAGCAGAGAGAGCAGCATTCATCGCCACCCTCTGTTCATCACTACAAGTTCCAAAATTTCTAGCAGTCCCATGACTGAACGGAGAGGTGGCCGCACTTGCGCAGTGTGCTTTCCATTCACCACTACAGGACTTCCAAAAACAGCCAAGTGCACACGCTCAGCTATTTTAAAAACTAGGATGTATATAAGTGTATTATTTTCAATGTAAAGCTTGTCAGTCTCCAAGCTATGCGACACAGCTAGGCAGAAACCTACCTTTAATTACCAGTAATACATAAAATAATTAATCTGAGCACAGTACACTAGGGATGTACACTAACAATTAGCTCTAAGGCTAAATATAACATTTACTGTACACTCTCAAGACACTTAAAGATAAATTAAACACTGAAAAAGAAGCCTTAGCAAGATTCATTCAAGGCACTTACCAACACACATGTGTACTGCAAAATATGCCAGGTCACGTTAACCTTATGAGCTTCTCCAGCTAAATTTGAAAGACTAGGAAGAAATTTAAAATAATTAATTAAGGCTATCAAGGCCATATAAGTAATTATCTCTCAGGAAAGAAATCTAAGACCTTGTTCACATCTGTTTATAAGGGAAGACACAATACTGTGTTATACAATGGATTCATATGGCACCCAATGTATCCCACTGATAGAATGGGGACATCGGTTTTCCATCCTAGTCTCTGTCATTGTGTTGTGCTAATTTTTTTGTGTGAAATGGGATGGAACTGCAGGTGGAGGCTCCACAGCATTGCAAAACTAAAAAGTGGATATATTGCAGTAAAAATAAATTTGTTCTTCCACAGCTCTCTGTTTATGTGCATAAAAGCCAATTAGTAGAGTCGAGCAAATTTCTTGACAGTTGATTCAGATCCAAATTGAACAAATTATTTGGCAGATTCAATTAGGCTACAAATAAGTTCAACATGAATTGAGAGTGCTCAAATTGTCACTCTTAGGTCTCCTAGGACTGTATCCCACACCTTTCATCAAGACCTTTAACGCTAAGGCCTCTTTCACATGACCGTATGGTTTTGCGGTCCGCAAAAAACGGATCTGAAAAAAAAAGAAAAAACATGACATCTGTGTGCATTCCGTTTTTTGCGGAACGGAACATCTGGTCCCTAGTAGAACAGTACTATCCTTATCCATGATGAGGACAATAATAGGACATGTTATATCTTTGAACGGAACAGAAATATGGAAACGGAATGCATACAGAGTACCTTCCATTTTCTTTTGCGGACCAATTGAAAAGAATGGTTCCGTATACAGAACGCGAAAAACGGCCCGTACACTCGCAAAAAAAACGTTCGAGTGAAAGAGGCCTAAGGCAGCATTAGTAATGTCATAGTGACAGTGACATTTATGGCTACCAGTAAACGCATGGTAGTTGGTGCTAACAAACAGCCTGTTTAATAACACACTGCACTGTCAAAATCTACACACAAAAGATTCAAATTCAATTGGAATCCAAGTTTTTGGGAAATTTGAGACACATTTGATTTGTCTAAATTCGGTTTGCTCATCTCTACCAGTCACCATACCATTAAAGGGGTTGTCCAAGCTGTTTGAAGAGAAGGTGCATGCCATGCCAGCACTGCCTCCTCTTCATTGTTTACCTGCTGGCTGTCACATCTGCAGCGGTAAGCAAGTGTAATTACACCCAAGCTTCCCCACTGAAATGAATGGGACGGCTTGGGTGTAACTACACCTGCTCACCGCTGCAGATGCGACGGCCAGCAGGTAAACAATGAAGAGGAGGCAGTGCTGGCATGACGCGTGCCTTCTCTTCAAGCAGCTGATCGGCGGGGGTGACGGCTGTCGGACCCCTGCCGATCCGATATTGATGACCTACCCTAAGGATAGGTCATCAATAAATATAACTTGGACAATCCTTTTAAAACGGGTGAATAGTCAGTTCTTGACATTAACGTGTTGCAAACTGGACAAATGGGCAAGTTCAAGGATATAGGCAAAGGACAAAGGACAGATTGTGATGGCTAGATGACTGGGCCAGATCATCTCCAAAACTCCAGGTCTTGTGGGGTGTTACTAGCATACAGTGGTTAGCACCTATTAAAAGTGGTACAAGGCAGTGGCGTAGCTATAAGGTTCACCGAGGTTGCAATTGCGACCGGGCCCCTAAGTCAGAAGAGAGAGTCTAAAGCCCTATTTAACTATATTTTTACTTGCGCACCGCCGGCCGCCCTCTCTGGCCTCCCGACAAGTTGTTTGAGGTCTTGAGGACCTTCTCCGGTCAGCCAATCAGTGGCTGCAGCTGTGTCACATGTCATGCCAGTGATTTCCTGCTGAGCCAATCACTGGCCTGACACATGACATAACTGTGGCCACTGATTGGCTGAGTGGGAAAGGTCCTCAAGACCTCAAACAACTTGTCGGGAGGCCAGAGAGAAGATACAAGGACCATTGCCACACAGAGGAGAAGAGGAGCTGCTACAGACGGGACCAGGTGATCATAATGTTTTTACATAATATTAATAGAGGGGGAAATGTGACATGGAGACATGGAGGGGGGTGAAATGTGACATGGGGGGGTCATGTGACATGGAAGGGGGAGAAATGTGACATGGAAGGGGGAGAAATGTGACATGGAGACACCTAACGGACGCCATTATAATGTATGGGATCCTTAGGCTCCGTTCGGCTCAGTTATGTCCCGAATGCGTCCTTTCCTTTCTCTTGCTCCTATAACAGAGCAGGAGAACGGAACGGCCAGACGGAGGGGGGGTGGGGGGTGGGGCAAATTGAACTCTTGCACCAGGGCCCATGAGCCTATAGCTACACCCCTGGTACAAGGACAGATAAGTGGTGAACCATCGACAAAGTTATTGGTGTCCAAGGCTCACTGATGCATGGGGAGAATGAAGGCTAAAGCAGCCCTAGAGCTAGAGTAGCACAAATTGCTGAATAGATTTGTACTGGTTAGGGTAGAAAAGCTTAAGAAAACACTGTACATTTTAGCTTGCTAAGCTGCAGGTCAAAATGCGTAAGCTGCTCCCTGTTGACCTCTGAAAGTACCTACAATGGACATTTAAACATCAGAACTGAGACATAAAGCAATAGAAGAAAGTTGATTGGTCTGAAGAATTGTGATTTCTTTTACATCCTGCGGATGGCCAGGTGAATTTAGGAAACAGATGACACTAAGATTCAGTATGGGAAGAAAGAAAATGTTATAAAGCGGATGTGGATCCTCTATGTCACTTGAACATATTTGAATGGGGCTACTCCTAAGGTCTTCACCCTTTAACCACTATACAGAGATCTGGAGTTTGTTGCAGGGCAACCACCAGTCTGCTACTTCTTGGAGTAGTCTCTGTTTAAATGATGACTGACCCACAGGGGGTCAAGAAACACCCGTGTAGAGCACTTAGGAATCCGGGAAAACTGGATCTTTCTCACAGCATACCAAGCAAAGAGCCATACATTTATTTTACAGCATAGGCCTATTCACATGAGTGGGTATAATCTGGCAATAGGCTATATGACCAATGAATGTTACATCACTGGCCTAGGAAGACCTACTGGAGTGTGAATATCTCTTCAAACAGCTTATCAACAGATTAATGTCCCAAGCAGCAAACATGATGAGTTATTTATTGTCTAGCTGTAATTAGGGGTACCATGGCCAGCCATTAATGATACTAAGTGCAAATTGGGCTGAAGTTGAACAGTAACTTTTCCACACAAAAACATTACACAAGCAAAATCTAACACTGAACTTTCCAAAAGCCCCGCCATGGTTTTAATGCCCTTTAGAGTACTTCTACAGTAAAATGTACAGTATATATTTATGTAGACTGCTGGCAGCGCAGTAATAACTTAGTGTAAAGTGTATAATAAAGACTATCATACTTGTTGTTTTTTTTTTCTCTTCAGACCTATGCTAATTACTTCTATCAAGTTAACCTCGGATTTATGAAATACAACTCTTGAAATAGTACAGTTTATTTATGTCTCAGGTTCCTTTAACTAGTCAAACATAACAGCAGTCGTCAGTAGTTAATTTGCTGGCATACTTGCATATGTAAATCCTGTCACAATAGTAAAATGCAGTCATGTAATGACTGGAAAATGTTACCACCATAAATCACAGAACCGCGATCATCAAAAACCGCAGTCATCCAGGACAAATTTAACATCATTTATGTCTCTCTAGTGCCTGGGCCATAAAATGCACTATTTTCAGGAGAATATTTTACAGGAAATCCTAAAAATCTGAAGGCCGATGTAATAAGTTGTTGAATGAGTTATAACTTGCTAGCAATTACATTTTAGTGTTTTTAACTTTCCGCAGAAATTATTTAACGTATAAACATTTAAAGACTGAATTGGAAGAGACATCATGAATGTCACCAATAGCCACAGCTAATTTCATTAACTATAAGGTAAACTCTCTGCTCCTTCTTCAAATAAGCTGTGGCTTGAATGCTAAAGATGTAATGAACTTCATGGTTCACAGCATCTGACATTGCTTAATTAATGGGCGCATTTATAGAACATAGGCCTCTGTAATTGATTTATATGCATGATTTGCACATACAGCTGTTAGTTCCTGTAGGAAAGTCATAACTCAAATGTGTGCATATTTTTAAGATATGGAGGCGAGAGGAAAAACAACAAACCTGACAAACCCCTGAACAAATTTATAATACAAGTTAATAACTCATTAAAACTACACAACAAGGCGTCACATTCTTTATAGACCTTACACCACCCGCGTAATTGGGAAGTGGAGGAAAAAGAGGAGACAAAGTTGTTTATAAGAAACAAGTGTGACAAATATAAATGATGGAGATCGGCTACAATATACAGGTTGATTGAAAACCTAATAGCTCAAATTAAATGAGAATACCAGCTGATGGGGCGCACTAGGGACTGAACAAAAGATCTCTAGAAATATATAATTCTATATATTTAGTGGCATATATAAAATACACATAAATTTAATTTTTTTCCAGAAAATGTAGATTTACACCCACATTTTTCACTTTCACAAGAGGTAACAGGACAAAATGCACCCCACATTTTGTTCCCCATTTCACCCCGAATACGGCAACACCCCATGTGTGCTCAAAAACTGATGTATGGGCGCACAGCAGGTTTCAGAGTGGATGGAGCACCATATGGCTTTTGGTGAGCAGATTTAGCTGGAATGATAATTGGGAGCTATGTTGCATATGAAGACATCCTGAGTTGGCCCTACAGTGGAAACCCCCAAAAAGTGACCCCATTCCAGGAACTACACCCCTCAAGGAATATTTCAAGGTGTGTAGTGAGCATTTTGACCCACCAGGCGTTTCAGAGAATTGGGAAACGCTTGGCTGTGGAAAGGAAAAATGATAATTTTTCCAGAAAAAGTTGCTTTACATCCACATTTTTCACTTTCAAAAGGGGTAACTGCATAAAATGCACCACACATTTTGTTACCCATTTCCCCCCGAATACGGCATAACCCATATAGGCTAAAATATTATTTATGGGCGCACAGCAGGGCTCTAGAAGCAAAGTGCAAAATATTTTTTTTGCTGGCCTGAATAAACAGACATGGATTTAAGGTGCCATATCGCATTTAAAAAATTCCTGAGGCCCCCAGAAATCAAAAATCCCAAGAAGTGACTCCCTTTTGGAAAGAGCACCCTGTACAAACATTTTAAGTGGTAGAAATTGTACTTTTCAGCAAACAGGTGTCTCACAGAAGGCAGAAACACTTGTTAAAAGATTTCAAAGCACACATTTATGGGGGAAAAATACTAGTAGACCCCAAATTTTTTTCCACAAGGGCTTAAAGGAGAAAATGCATGACAGTATGTGTTCCCCATTTTCTCCCTATTCAGGAAACACCCCATATGTGCTTGTAGCCTGCTGTATGGGTACACAGCAGGGCTCTAGAGGCAAAGTGCAAAATATGGTTTTTGCAGGCTTGAATAAACAGACATGGATTTTAGGTGCCATGTCGCTTTCAAAAAATTCCTGAGGTCCCCAGAAATGTAAAACCCCAACAAGTGACTTCATTTTGGAAAGAGCACCCAGTATGAACATTTTAAGTGGTAGAAAGGGTACTTTTCAGCAAACGGATGTCTCACAGAAGAAAGAAACACTTAAATAATTAAAAAATTTCAAAGCACGCATTTGTAAAATGAAAAACAGGGGGTTAAAAGAGAAAATGCACCCCAGTATATGTTCCCCATTTTCTCCCCATTCAGGAAACACCCTATATGTGCTTGTAGCCTTCTGTATGGCCGCACAGCAGGCAAACCGCAAAATATGGATTTTGCTGGCAGGCCTGAATTGGCAGACATGGATTTTAGGTGCCATGTTGCATAAAAAAAATTCCTGACGTCCCCAGAAAATAAAAACCTCAAGAAGTGACCCTATTTTGCAAAGAGCACCCCTCTACAAAACTTAAATTTTAAGTGGTGGAAATGGCACTTTTGACCTAAAAGTTGTCTCACAGAAAATAATATGTAGTGGTTGTTGGAAAGTGGATATGCAAGCGAAGTGGACTAAATCAGAGATATCAAGTGGAAATATTACAAGGAGCATAAAGGATGAAATTAAATTAATACTCCATAGATGAGTGGTAGATTCTGAAACAGTCCTGCATGCACAGGCCAGGTTTTGCAGTGGTAAATGGTGTCCTTGCTTATCCCCCTTTTGGAACACACCCTGCATCTTTTTTGGGTCCTTCCCTTCCTTGC
Source organism: Bufotes viridis (assembly GCA_033119425.1). Lineage (NCBI taxonomy): Eukaryota > Metazoa > Chordata > Amphibia > Anura > Bufonidae > Bufotes > Bufotes viridis. The sequence continues at coordinate 274,262,381 of CM065593.1, read as the reverse complement.
TGTCTGGTGGACTTGACCTGGAAAATGTTTCCCTGGGACGACACGGGCACCATGACTTCCAGAAGTACTGAGAACCTCCCCGGTCAGCTTTTTGTACCACACTTTCGTTTTTTGTGTGGTACTGTAGGGCTTCTGAAGTTAATTTGAAAGAGCCACCCCTCCCATGTGCCTGTTGTAGTCCAGGATACAAGCTGGTTTGGGGACAGTGGTAGTGGTACCTTGTACAGGAGCAGGGGAGCTGGCGTTAGTGTGAATGGTGGTCAGTACAAGGACGTCCCTCTTGTCCTTGTACTTAACCACCAGCGTGTTCTCACGGAGGAGATCCATACTTTCAGCCATTTTCTGTGGTTGCCCTACTATGGATCTAGGGAGGCCTCTCAGATTTTTGCGCACTGTGCCGCAAGCCACAGTACCTCTGGCCGTGAATAGGCGTGTAACGGATCGACGGGCACCCCGACTGGGTACCTCCATTGAAAGATGCTCCTAGCGCTTCTTGAGGATTCCAAGCGCTCTAGCCGACACCACAACCACCAAATCGGAGAAGCATATGAATGCGGTAAACAGCCGAATAGGAAAAACCATACGAAGAGGTTTACACTCCTAGCAGTCAAACTGGAACAGCATACCATAAATCCCCCCCCCCCCCAATAACGAGACGACACTTAGTTTTGAGGGTCAAGCAGGAACTCTCTATTGGATGGCAAAGCTTGGCCTTTTATGCAAGTCTTCCAGCCAGGGCTACTCCCCCGGGGACCTGATGGAGGACATGCACACAAAATACAGCGACCAATCAACATACAGCCAGATATATCCCATCCCCACATGCATGGTCCATTGTGGATGCTGATTAGGTCACAGGCAATGTCCATTGTGGATGTTGATTAGGTCACAGGCAATGTCCATTGTGAAGGTTGATTAGGTCACAGCAATGTCCATTGTGAATGCCAACTGTCACTGGGGCCATAGTCACAGGGTAAGAGGCTGACAAGCATACCTCTCCAACTCCCTGTGACAAAGGTGCTTTTGTCACAAGGGGTATGCTGGTATAATAGTTATACTAGAGGTGGTAACCATTATCCGGTAGTGGGTTCAGTAAGTCCCACACAATCTAGGGGTCTAGCGTATGCTGATGTATGGTTCTGAGCAATGCATTGTTGGGCGTATAAATTGGTTTGGGCCACCATTACATTTACAAAATCTTCAGAGAAGAAGATTTTGAAAAAAATCAGTTTCTGTGAAGCCCGCACAACATATCTGAATTCCTGAGTTGCCGACAAACTCAGGAATTTGGGTCTGATAATTGTCCGGGGGTGGGGTCCATAAGGCTTCACTCTAGGTGTCTGCCTCCGCTGCTACGCTGGGGCACCTTCTAGAGGGTCCCTTATCAGCGGATGATGATGATGATGAGGGGGTAGAGGAGTAGAGGAAAGTGGCATCCTCTTCTCCCTCACTGGCAGATTCAGTATCGGAGGCAAGGATGGCGTATGCCTCTTCAGCTGAGTATATTCGTTGGGATGAATTAGACATTTTTATTTTATTGGGGTGTGACATGTGAAATGTGTTAACCTTTATTTAGTGTGAGCGGTGTGTACGTTGTGTTTTCACACATGAAATTTAAAATTTAGTGTGTAAAAAAATAAAAGTCTTCTACACAAAAAGTATTTTCTGCACAAAAAAAACCTTGCAGTGCAAACTCAGCAGACATGATCAGTAATGGACACTACTGATGAGTGTTCAGTGGCCTCAGTGGTTGCAAAATGCACATACTCCAGTGGTGCGTTCGTGCAAAAATCTAAACTGACACTAACTGAAATATATATATATATATATATATATATAGATATATATATTTATAACACTAACTGCAGTTCTTTTTTTACAAAAAAAATGTAAACAAAAAAAACTTCTGATCGGTGCTCTGCAGCGAGGCCGCACCATACTGCCCGTGCCCAGCATGTCTGTCTGTCGGTAAGAGCAGCCATGGTGCCGCGATTTCCGCCCTATTATTCCCCAGAGCCCCGCGGACCTTACACCGTACATGTATGGCGCTGGTCCTTAAGTCACGTCCGGTTGCGCCGTACATTTATGGTGCCGGTCCTTAAGGGGTTAACACATCTTTCTTAACCCTTTAAGTAGCAGACCCACTTTTGTTTTTGCATTTTCATTTTTCCTCCCAACGTTCCAATAGCTATAACTCTTTTTTTTTATTAATATAGCAATATGAGGGCTTATTTTTTGTGCAGTAATTTTTACTTTTAATTGCACTATATAATTTACCATTGAATTGGAAAATGAGAGAAAAGTTTTTTGTGGGGTCAAATTGAAAAAAAAAACACAATTTCACCAAGCTATTTTGGGTTTTGACATTACAGCGTTCACTGCACACTAAAAATGACATGACGACCTTATTCTGCTGTTTAATACGAATACGGCAATACCAAACTTGTATTTTTTTTTTACTACTAATTAAAAACCTTTAAAAAAATCTAAATTTTCTTTGCATTGCCATTTTCTGACAGCTATAACATTTTTATATTTCCGTTCACAACTCTGCATGAGGGCTTGTTTTTGCAGGAAAAAATGTTGTTTTTATTGGTATGATATTTGTGATACATATGACTTTTGGATCACTGTTATTAAAAAATTTCGGGGTGAGGGGTTGACTTTAAACAGTCCACACAAGGAGATTTTTTAAAATATTTTAATAGTTCAGACAATATCAGACATGACGATACTATATTTTGTTTAATTGTTTATATATTTTTATTTGTAAAATGTGGAAAGGGAGGTGATTTAACATTTTAATATTTTGTGTTTTTTATTTTTTTTTAAACTTTTTAACAGTAATTTTTAGCCCCTTAAGGGGACTTTCACACTTGCGGCATGGCTATCCGGCAGGCTTTTCCGGTGGGTAAACAGCCTGCCAGATCCACCATACCGCAAGTACCGTGTGCTGTCGTTCTGTCCCTATTTACTATAATGGGGGTGGGGGTGGAGCTACGGCACCGTAGCTCAGCCCCTGCTCTATTATAGTCAATGGGGATGAAGCGGCAGCACGGCAGTACATGGGTACTTGCGGCATGGTGGAACAGCCTTCCGGATAGCCACGCCGCAAGTGTGAAAGTACCCTTAGGGTGTTATAATCTGGGATCATTTGATCCCTTGTCCCATTCAACCTAATAGAACTCTATTACGGTGAATGGCGTTCCTACATGCTATCTGCTGAGCTGTACCTTGTGCACAGCTTAGCAGGAATCTTACCATGGCAGGCCTGTGCACTGCTGAAGCTTCCCAGGCCTGCCATGGTAACTGATCAGAGCTCCACAATTTCACTGCAATGGCTCCGATCAGAAGGCAGAGGGAGCCACATCCCTCTGCCTTACATCATAGATGCTGTGATTGCTGTTGAACATGGCATCTGAGGGACTAACTGACGGGGTTTGGCGGACAGGTGCCTGATGTATTATGCAGCCAGCATTCGCCTCGTATGGAGCAAGCCCACCGCAGCATACATTCTCTCAGCCACTGTGACATACTGGTACATCAAGGTGGCTGAAGAGGTTAAACCAACTGACACAAATTTAGAGAATAAGATATGGGGCCAGATTTATCATAAAACTTCCTGGCGGTATTCCCGAGCGTGACTCTGGGTTAATTTTCGTTGCCAGGAGCGGTAACCCCGAGTCACGCTCAGGATAACATTGCAGAGCTGTCAGCGGAGTCCCCTTACCTTCTCTGCCCTGATCGCCGGTGAGAGCGCCAGTGTTCTGCCAGATTTCTATACCTAAACAAAAGTCTATACCAGAAGTGACGCGGCCGCACCGGAAGTGACGCGGCCGCGCATCAATCAGTTGGTGGAGGGCGTGCACAGTGGAAAGTGTTGCATCAGATCTCCCTACCCCTGAGTAGTGTTGAGCGCAAATATTCGAATAGCGAATTTTTTTAGCGAATATCGGCACTTCGCTAATTCAAGAATATTTCTAATATAGCGCTATAAATTCGCTATTTCGAATATTCGGGTTTTTTTTGTTATATTTTTTTTTCCCACTTCCCAAAAGTAGCTCTTACCTGTCCTGAGGATTCCTGGCTTCCTGGCTGCTCTAGTCAGTGCCCGTTGCCGCTTCTGCCGACTTCCGTGCTCATGGAGCGTCCCCATCACCATGGGAACGTCTCCATACTAAAATGTACTGTCGGATTTGAGGAATTACGTTGAAATCGCAATGCGATTAATATAACTTGAATTAATCGCATTGCGATTTCAACTTAGACCTGGTTTACTATAGTTGGCTTGGTAGAATTAGCGAATATGACGAATGTATTCGTCATATTCCTCAAAACGAAGATAACAAAGTATTCTCCATCTTCGTTTTAGCAACCATAGAATTAGTAAACCATGTCTGTGTTGAATCGCAATGCGATTAATTCAAGTTATATTAATCGCATTGCGATTACAACTTAGCACTGCTATCTTACATAGGTTAGAATTAACGAATATGGAATATAGCAGTGCTAAGTTAAAATCGCAATGCGATTACTTCAAGTTATATTAATCGCATTGCGATTTCAACTTAGCACTGCTATATTCCATATTCGTTAACTTCGTTAATTCTAGCAAGCTAACCCATTAGAAGCACAGCTCTAAGTTGAAATCGCAATGCGATTAATATAACGAAGTAATCGCATTGCGATTTCAACTTAGACCTGGTTTACTATGGTTGGGTTTGGTAAAATTAGCGAAGATGACGAATGTATTCGTCATATTACTCAAAACGAAGATAACGAAGTATTCTCCATCTTCGTTTTAGCTACCTATTTGTCAACTTCGCTAATTCTAGCAATCAAATAGGAAAGTTGACTGACTACAGCTGTGTTTAATTCGCTATGCGATTATATTACTTTGCCACTTTTTTTTTAAATAAATCAAATAATTATAATGATTATCAAGTATGATAATTATACTATATTTATAAAAAAAAAGGTAGTAAGTAATATTATCGCATATGATCCTGATACTATTCTCCATATTCGATAATATTATCGCATTGCGAACAAAAACTTAGTGCTATATTCTCCATATTCGATAAGCTAAATAATAGGAAAGTTGACTATAGAGACCAAAATTTTTATTCGCATATGCGATAATATTACTTTGCCACTTTTTTCTATATTCTTTCATTGCGAATACAAACTTATCTGTCTATAGGCATCTTTCCTTGTGCATTTTTTTCGTGTCATAGAATATTCGCGAATATTATGAAAATATATAGCATTATATTGAATATAATGATATTCCACTCCTCTTTTAACATGAGGGGGACAGTGTAAGTGTAAGTACAGGAGCTTTATGTCGGGGCCCTGAGTACTGAGCAAAGTGCCTCTATGTAGGATGAGGGTAAGACTCTTACCTTCATCCTTAACAATATAATTTCAGCTGTACATTGTTTGTTGGGAGTGGCCTATTATATGTAGGAGGGGCTGATAACAATTGCCGTAGCTTTTTTTTATTCCGACCCCACTAGACAAAATTCCTGGGTGCTCCCCTTAACAGGGACGTACTATTGCAGACCAACAAAAAACCGTCCCCCAGGCATAATCGCTTTGAAAACTAGGTGCAAAACCTGCTTAGCTAAACGGGCAGCCATGTTAACTAAGGTCTGCTATTGTTCAGGGATCGTGTGATATTTTTGAAAATGTTTTGTGTACCGATTTATATTGGTGTGTGCACATATTTACCCTCCTGGTGAGGCGTGTATACGACCTCTTCCTCCTCCTCTTCAGGACGTGGGGGGGGGGGCGATTCTGGTGGCTGGGACGGTCCAGCCTCCTCCTCAACCTCGACCTCCACAATATTGAGGTCAGCACTCGCCTCCTCCATTGTCACCACTTCCAGTGGTGGATGGGCCGCTGTGAGGGTGGAGGGTCCTGGCTGTTCTTCCGTCTCCTCCTCCTCCGTGGACACCTCAATGACGGTTTTACCTGTAATAATCACAAATTGTTAAAAATGTAAACAAACAACTCAAGAATCATAAAAATGTAAAAGATCCATACATTTCTATATGGAGGCATCTGCAATCCAATGGTTGATTTGCCTCATTTTGTAGGGAACTGACATTCTTAAAACCTGTGTTACAGATGGTAAAACCGGCCTAAGTTACCAATAGCGCGCATGTGCCAAGCTCAGCGCTAATCGTGGCCGTGCAGGAGTTAATGTGCCAGTATCTGTGATACATGCGGGAGAATGCAGCCTGTGTCCGTACATCAGTAACGGCCGTACCCCTGCCGCTGAATTCAGGTCATGCGCCCGCCTGATCATAGCGATGTACATGTAGGGTGCTGGGCGTTAAGTGACGTTCTGTTGCACCGTACATGTACTGGGGGCTGGAAGGGATGAAATACGGATTTAGTAGAGTTAACACACATGCTTTATGAGCCATGTTATGTAAACTAGATGCGTTTAGCTTTTTTTTTACAATGGCTTTTGTTTATAGATAACGCGATGAGTTATGAAATTCCTATTAAGAGTTTGTGTGTTAACACTGTTAACCCAGCTCCATCTGTACGAATTAGAGCATCACTGACTAGATACATTACATAGAGGTGTAGAGAGATATATAAAAGTCATGTAAGCAATGTACCTGGGCACAGTACAGCACTCCGCTCTCTGATGCGCTCTGGGTGGTGCCTCTTGAGGTCGCACCACTTTTTTTGGATGGCCTCCTTTACTGGCATGTGGCCAAACCTCTCCTCCATCTCCTTCTGGAGGGACAGGATTATGGCGGTCTTCTCCGCATGCTTGCGGGTCAGGCCGGCCCGTAACCCTTCTCCAACATTGTCTGCAGGATAAAGATGCAAACATATAATCAACATTTTTTAGTATACTATTTATAATTTTTTTTTAATTTACTTCTAAGATCTGTTTGCACTGGGATTGTATGTGTATGGGGTCTACACAACAAGTAATATATTGCTTTAGGAAACCAAAAAGAAAAAAAAGAAAAAAGAAGGAAGGAAGGAAGGAAGGGGAAATAAAAAAATAATAAAAAAAAAATCGTATCCTGGTAAATATTCGAATACTTAAATATTTTACAACAGTAGATCTACACATAAATATTTTTTCTGTAGATAAAGTGTTAAAAAATAATGTTCAGATATGCGTGCAATATGTAATACAATCATGTGATGTAATAAACATTAAACATGTTACTGTACTTACATTGATTAGATAATCTTCCTCCTGTTCGGTAAACGAATTTCGCCCCATCTCGATCCGATCTCGATTCGATTTTTTCAAAAGTCAGCACCAGTCGCAAAACCGAAAGTAAAAACGTCACGTGACACGATTGTCACATGATCGCGTGCATACGCGATCATTCCTTGTGATTCGTCAATTCGTGGTAAGTAATTTATTTTTTAAACTTTGAACACAGCTCTAGGTTGGAATCGCAATGCGAAAATATTTAATTGTATTGCGCTTCTAACTTAGAGTGAACTTTCCTATTAGATTTAACGAACATGGAGAATATAGGGCTATATTCGTCATCTTCGTTAATTCTAGATAACTTATCGCATATCGAATTTAATAAGATAATATTACTTTGCCTTTTTTAACTAGAATAATGCTATTCTATTTATTTAAAAAAGGGCAAAGTAATATTATCGTATAGCGAATCTAATGCGATAATATTACTTTGCCTTTTTTTAAAAAATAAATAGAATAGTATTATTCTATTTAAAAAAAAAAAAAAGGCAATGTAATATTATCGCATAGCGAATTTAACTGCCGTTTAGTCCACTGCTAGAATTAGCGAAGTTGACGAATATGGAGCTAAAACGAAGATGGAGATTATTTCGTTATCTTTGTTTTGAGGAAAATGACAAATACATTCGTCATATTCGTCATCTTCGCTAATTCTAGATATCAAACCACTATCGGCAAGTTGCCTTGTTAAAAAAATAAATAAATCGCAATACGCGATTATTTAAATCGCAGAATAATTGCGATAACTAGAATAATAACGAATATTCGATTTCGACGAATATGAGACGAATATTCTAGCGAATATTCGCGAATTTCGTCGAAATCGAATATGGCACCTCCTGCTCATCACTACCCCTGAGCACAAATCATCAGTTGCACTTCATCCTTACAGCAGACCTGAGTGAAAATCATCAGTTGCAGTAGTAATTACTAAGAATTGCAGGCCTACAATACATAACACCAAATTTCCATGCAAAATATTGTACCACTTTTGGTACAAAATTCCTGACACAATCACACCGCCAGGGAGGTTCAACTACGCTACTTTTGTGGTGTGAAAAAGTTGCAAACTGTATGCAACTTTTTAAATGACACTTGTGTAAATTTTTTTGCATACATGGAATTTCTCTGCTGACCTCACCACTTTTCTTTTTGTTCTGTATGCTATTTATGTTAAAACCTGATCTTTTGCTTGCTGACCATATTATCTGTCTGCAATAGAGTAACATTTAACCGTAACAGGTATGACGGTGTGTCAGACTTTGCAGCAAGTTCAGAATGAACGGGAGACAGAAAACACTATAAAGTGACACCAATAAGCAATACCTCGACTCTGACTGCAATGCATGGGCTTCTTAGAATAGCTATATAACAGTACCATCATTTGAACCACATAATGACAAATTAAATGTCTCTCCTACCTTCAATCTAGGGCATTTATTCTGACGACTTTCCACTTATTGGACAAGCTGAAGACAAGACTCCTGGCTTTTGTCATTGCAGTTTGAGTAATCAGTATGAGTATCCTAGTAATATACATGAAAAATTCTAAAATAATACATACTGAATGTGGGATATGTTTAAGAAACAGTCAGAGTCTTATGAAGGGATCTAGGGATGATCATAAATATCAAATCATTAGTTTTAAAGCCTATAGAACAGACCATTGCAAGGTGCCAAAACCGTCTGTTGAAAAGCTTGTTTTAAAATATTGGTTAGAAGTTGAAATACTTCCCTAGTGGCAGGTTAAGAATCACTGGTTTATCCATTAGCATTCGCCTAACACCTACAATTTACATTCTTTTAAACTGTGGCATCCGAACAACTATTCCAGACATTCATTATTCCATACAATACTCTATATATGTGTGTGTGTGTATATAATATATATATATATATATATATATATATATACGCTAATATGTCAAAACTTGTGAAAAGGGATCTTTATGGAAATATCATTGCATGTTTGGCATTAAGGAAACGTGTAACTGTAATTGAATCATTCACAGCTTAGTTTCTTTGCTGGTATTTGCAAAGCTGGTCTTATTTTGTAATGCCCTTGGGTAATCCTTGGCTGTTTGCATTGTAATCTCAATTGCAATACATCTGCTATTGTAATACCTTTTCACACTACTTATACATAAAGTGTAACTAACTAGATGGGCTGTTTTCAATGGACCATCAACATAGTTTCATGCTTAACAATATGCACACATTTTATTAAAAATCAGCTGTATATATTTACTGGTCCTTTATATTTTCAACTCTCATTAGAGGGGTTCTCCGGGAATTAAGAAAATGAAAATACTTAAATATTACTTCATTATAAATATATTACCAAATACCTTCCATTAGTTATAATGACTTGTTGTGTCTGGGGAGCAATCATTAAGTGAAAAAAAAATGCCTGCCATCCTACTAGTCCACACAAAACCTGTCCTAATTACACAGGAGGACAAGTTAAAAAGCTCTGCCATCTTCCTCTCTTACTTGTCAGGGATTATGATCCTGAATACAATTTAATATGATCTTCAGATTGATCTCTGTAGGAATGGAGTTCATTAGGAGACACGAAGTACAGAAAGTAGGTGGGAGTGTGGATAATAAGCAGCAGCACTTGTATGTAGTCTCCATTACCACATCCCCACATTACCACAGTCTGTCCTGTCTGTCCTCTCTGCACTTTATGTCTCCCCATGAACTCCAATCCAAAAGAGATTCAGCTGAAGATCTTATCAACTATATTCAGGATCATAATCCCCGACAAGCTGAGCAGAGATGAGCAGTTCTTTACCTCAGTGTTGTAAAGTAACTTGTCCTGCTGTGTGATTAGAACAGGTTTTCTGTGTACTGATAGGACGGCGGCCATTTTATTTCTCCTAATGATTGATCCCCAGACAAAATTAACCATTATAGCTAATGAAATGTATTTGGGAATAGATTTATACCAAAGTAATATTAAATTATTTTCATTTTCTTAATTCTCGGAGAACCCCTTTAACCTCTTACGGACACAGGGCATACATGTACGCCCTGATGTCCGAGTTCTTAAGGACACAGGGCGTACATGTACGCCCTGTGTAGTTACGATCACTGCTGCGGGCAGTGATCGGAACAAGGGTTTCTTGCTGAAATCATTCAGGAGGCACCCTGTGACAATGCCGAGGAGGCACCCCCCCAGTATTGGCGATCGCTGCAAACCGCAGGTCAATTCAGAACTGTGGTTTGCAGTGTTTCCGGGTCATTCGGGTCTACGGTGACCCGATGACCCGGAATAGGAGGGTGATTGGTGGTGTAATATGCACCAACAATCACCCTCCAATCACCTCTCAGGATCGCCTGTGATTGGCTGGACGGACGGACGGGGATAACGTCCTGAAGCTCCACTCTCCCCGACCACAGACTTCCGTGTGAGTAAGGAGAGAGGAACCACATGTTGGTCCCTTTGCAACCCATGCAATCTGTCGCGATCCGTGGCCCTTGAGCCACCATAAAGTGCCATCTGGCACATAAACATTTAGGGAGAGCTTTAGTAAGGTAGGGAGAGCATCCAGCCACTTTTAGCGCATCGCCCACCCCACCGCTGATCAGCGAGTATTTGGAGTGTGATCAATTTTTCAGCGATTTTCAGGGAACACACCATCCCCCCACAGTTGCGGTCAACTTGGTGTAGGTTGCTTTGTACAACTCTTTTGCGCTGTTCCGGAGCGCTGGCAACACAGGGAAATTCCTCCAGTTCTATGAGGTAGTCCTCAAGGCCCTGACCTTTTCTGACCGGCAAAGAGCAGGCTGGAGTACCTCGGGAACTGGCCAACACTTATCAGGTGTGGTCCCCCATACTGGAAAGAAGGGACGGTCCCCAAAAAAGTGCAGTGTGTGTAACAGGAGGGGGATACGGAAGGACACCACCACTCAGTGTGACACGTGCCCCGATCATCAGGGCCTCTGCATTGACAGTTGCTTCAGGGAGTACCACACTTCCATGGAGTACTAAATTTATAATCCCCTTCCAAATTTTAAACCTCAAAATTCACTCTCCAAAATCCCAATGGCGCTCCTTCTCTTCTGAGCCGTGTAGTTCACCCGCAGAGCACTTTACGTCCACATATGGGGTATGTCCTTACTCACGAGAAATGGGGCTACAAGTTTTTGGGCTCTTTTTCCCCTATTGCCCCTTGTAAAAATGAAAAATTTGGGGTAACACCAGCAATTTAGTGTAAAAAATAATCACATTTTTCATTTTGACGTCCAACTTTAACAACATTGCGCCAAACACCTGTGGGGAGTTAAGGGACACCGTACCCTTTGTTATGCACCTTAAGGGGTCTAGTTTCTTGCTGTTCTGGCACCATGGGGGCTTCCTAAATGTTACATGCCCCCCAAAAAACATTTCAGCAAAATTCTCTGTCCAAAATCCCAATGGCGCCCTTTCTCTTCTGAGCAGCGTAGTTTACCCGCAGATCACTGTACATCCACATATGAGGTATTTTCTGACTCGGGGGAAATTGGGCTATGAATTTTCTGGCAATTTTTCTCCTTTTAACACTTGTAAAAATGAAATAAAAGGGGCTACAAGAACATGTTAGTGTAAAAAAGGATATTTAAAATTTTCTCCTCCACTTTGCAGCTATTCCTGTGAAACACTTAAAGGGTTAACAAACTTTCTGAATGTCATTTTGAATACATTGAGTGGTGAGGTTTTCATAATGGAGTCATTTATGAGGGATTTCTAACATAAAGACCCTCAAATTAAATTCAAAACTGAACTGGTTCCTGAAAAAATCAGATTTTGAATTTTTCATGAAAAATTGGGAAATTGCTGCTCAACTCTAACGTCTTCAAAAAGTAAAAACATGTCAACTGTATGATGCCAACATAAAGTAGACATATTGAATATGTGAATCAATATATACAGTATTTTTCGCCCTATAAGACGCACCTGCCCATAAGAGGCACCTAGGTTTTTGAGGAGAAAAAAATATATTTTGAACCAAAAGGTGTACTTTTAGTGTTTTTTTTTACTAATGGTGTTCTGTGCATGGCAGTATTATGACGCACTGTTATGGGGGATCTGTGGATGCCACACTGTTATGTGGGGGATCTGTGGATGACACACTGTTATGTGGGGGAGCTGTGGATGGCACTGTCATGGGGGCATCTGGGGATGGCACTGTTATGGGGGCATCTGTGGATGACGCACTGTATGGGGGCATCTGTGGATGATGCACTGTTATGTGGGGCATCTGTGGATGACGCACTGTTATGTGGGGCATCTGTGGATGACGCACTGTATGGGGGCATCTGTGGATGGCATTGTATGGGGGCATCTGTGAATGGCACTGTATGGGGGCATCTGTGGATGGCACTGTATGGGGGCATGTGTGGATGGCACTATATGGGGGCATCTGTGGATGGCACTGTATGGGGGCATCTGTGGATGGCACTGTATGGGGGGCATGTGTGGATGGCACTCTATGGGGGCATCTGTGGATGGCACGTAGCATTTTATGCTATGTATCATCCACAGATCCACCCCCATTACAGTGGGTGTGATGACCCCAATACAGGGGCCGTCTGCTTCATTCATAAAATGGGCGAAGCAGGAGCGTGACGTTATGCTGCTGCCTCCCGCCCACCCAGCCTCCTGCCGCCAGTCCTGCCTGCGATGTTACATTATACTAGGTAGGGTAATACTGGCAGCATTAAGATTTTATTACATGACACGGAGGCTCCTATTGCATTCTCTTTCTATACTGAATTATATAGCAGCATAGAGAAAAAACCTTTACCACACAGGGTAACCAAGGCAACAAGCCCTCCCCTAACCCAGTATAAGAGTCCTGGAATCAAACAGCTCCTCCTCTTTCTTTGCTGCTCCACATCAGATAAGTACACTCTTATGCTGTGTAGCTATTTTATGATTATTTTATGATTGTTATTGTGAAGTTTCTTTAATTATACCACTTCTATTCTGGGGGTTCCCCCCTCAGTTTAGTTCTAGGTCCAGTGGACCTCTGGTTATTGTATTAGGATATATATATATATTCATTTATGTCCTTCATTCTGTTTTTCTCCCTTATCCTTTACCCTTAGCACTTGTACTTGTTAAGTGCTCTTTTTCTCCGGCGTGCCCCGCTCTACCGCCACCTTAAATTCTTTCACCTACCCTGCGCTTCGCGCGTATCCGCTTGGCCACGCCCCCCCCTCCATTTTGTTCCATCTTCTCCCTCTTCTCCTTGCGCTCCGTCCCTCTGTATTCGCGCAGGAGCGCGAGACCTACTTCCGGCGGCGGACCGGAAGTCTCGCGAAGTCTCGCGCTACTTCGGCCGCCATCTTGCCGTCACGTTCCTCGATCGCATCGCAAGTACTGCAGCGCAGCGCTTGCCTCGTTCTCTTCCCTTCTCTTGTGAGATTTTCTGCCATATTTCTGTATTTTGCCTGCATCGCTCCCCAGTGTCTTTTACCTTCCTTCCCCCAGTTATTATTACTGCTAGGTTCTGGAGTTCTATCTTATTAACTCCATCATGTCTGAGGGCGATTCCCCATTCCTCCCTGAGCCTCTAGAGGATGGTGAGATTCATCCTATTGGCCACAATCCACCCTCCAGCCCGGAGGCATTACAATCCTCTGCCATCCAACGATCAGTAGCGGCCGCCATACATGCCGCCATGGGCTCTGTCTCCAGCGCCATTAGCAGCTCTATTTCTGAAGCTCTAAAGGGCCATGTCTCTACCAGGCACCATAACCGCCCTTCCCGCCAGCACAGTCATCCTGTGCCTGAGCCCAATGCCTCCAGAAAAACCATGATTGGTGTGCAGAAATCCACCACTGATAGCACGCATGTATCGCGCAAGAGAGCCTATGCCCGCCAGGCAGAAAAGGCGAGGCCTTGGAAATGCGCCAGAGCGCAACCAGAATCCGATTCTGGATCGGAAGTATTAACTGATGAGGAGGCCCTAGATATATCTTCTGAGGAAGATACACCTGACTACGCGGAGGAACTCCCCCCGGCCCGTCTACCGCTTTGGCGCAACCTGTGGTTGCCCCATCTGACCCGCCTCAGACCCCTACTTCTGCGTTCCTTGACCCATTAGGAGAGTCTCTGTTTAACCCAGACACTCTACATCATCCTCGTTCCTCTGAATAGTTGCCATCAGACCATGTGGCGAGATATCTAGAATCTCGGGTCCGCCAACCCCTATCTAAAGAGGCAAAGGAATAAACTCAGGGCTGAATGCCCCAGACCCATAATTCCGAATAAAGTGGGCGACACCCCTTCGGTAGACCCGAAAATGACGCAATTCCTGGCTAAGTCCGGATGGAATCCGCGCAGGGGTTTAGAGTCGGCCTTGAAGGCCTGTCAAGACAAATTACTTGACATTTTAGGTCCTCTGACCAAGATTTTTGAATTGGCAGAATCTGCCAGGACCCAGAATACGCTCATCGACCCCGAAGAGCTTAGCGGATGGGTCCAGAGAGCGGTGTGTATCACTAGAAATGTGAATACCTTTCTGTCAATCGAGAGACGCAAGGCTATACTCTTTAAAATAGAGCCCAAGCTTTCTAACTTAGCCCTTACAGAGGCCGGTAAGGACGCTCAGGGTCTTTTATTCTGAGACACCTTTATCAAAGACCTTGGCAGATATGTAGGGGCCTTCACTGCCCTTGACAAGGCCCAGTCGTCTATGAGACGCGTATTTCAGGGCCGGGTCTCTTCTAGGGCCGGCAGCTCCAGGGGCCGCCTGTCCGGCCGTTCATCCTTCCAAACCCGCGGCACTGCGGGTCGAGGCTCCTACTCGTACCGTGTCTCTCAAGACACAAGGCAGACTCCACCTTTCTTCCCATCCCGTGGCCAGTCATGGAGATCCAGAGCTCCCAGAGGTTCTTCCTACCGTCGACCCCTCGGTAGGTCTCCCTCTATATTCTTCAGCAGTTTGTGTAGGAGGCAGACGCCATCATTTTTCCCATGTCTGGTCGACTGTTACCACAGACCCTTAGGTCCTGTCCACAATCCGGGGTTTCCATATAGAGTTGGTTTGCCCATCTGTACAGATTCCCACCCCCCACCCTGTTTACCTGCCACTGCAGAAGCAACGTCTTCTACACACGGAACTTCTTTCCCTTTTTCGGAAGGGCGCGATAGAGTCCGGAGTCATCAGCAGTATGTTTCTGGTGGCAAAAAAAGACGGCCATATGCGCCCGGTCATCAACCTCCGCTCCCTGAATTACTATGTACGTTATCGCCACTTCAAAATGGAGGGCATTCACCTTCTGCGGGACATGCTCCTTCAGAATGTTTGGATGGCCAAACTCAATTTGAAGGAGGCCTACCTGACGGTTCCGGTTGTAGATTCTTCCAGGGACCTTCTACGCTTCCGTTGGGGCACAGAAACTTGGAGGTTCACATAGTAACATAGTAACATAGTAACATAGTATATAAGACCGAAAAAAGACATTTGTCCATCCAGTTCGGCCTGTTTCCTACAAGTTGATCCAGAGGAAGGCAAAAAACCCCTGTGAGGCAGAAGCCAATTTTCCTCACTTAAGGGGGAAAAAAAATTCCTTCCCGACTCCAATCAGGCAATCAGAATAACTCCCTGGATCAACGACCCCTCTCTAGTAGCTATAGCCTGTAATATTATTACACTCCAGAAATAAATCCAGTCCCCTCTTGAATTCCTTTATTGTACTCACCATCACCACCTCCTCAGGCAGAGAGTTCCATAGTCTCACTGCTCTTACAGTGAAGAATCCTCTTCTATGTTTGTGTACAAACCTTCTTTCCTCCAGACGCAGAGGATGTCCCCTTGTCACAGTCACAGTCCTGGGGATAAATAGATGATGGGACAGATCTCTGTACTGACCCCTGATATATTTATACATAGTTATTAGATCTCCCCTCAGTCGTCTTTTTTTCTAAAGTGAATAACCCTAATTTTGATAACCTTTCAGGGTACTGTAGATCCCTCATTCCAGTTATTACTTTAGTTGCCCTCCTCTGAACCCTCTCCAGCTCTGCTATGTCTGTCTTGTTCACAGGAGCCCAGAACTGTACACAGTACTCCATGTGTGGTCTAACCAGTGATTTGTAAAGTGGTAGGACTATGTTCTCATCACGGGCGTCTATGCCCCCTTTGATGCAACCCATTATCTTATTGGCCTTGGCAGTAGCTGCCTGACACTGGTTTTTGCAGCTTAATTTGCTGTTTATTAAAATTCCTAGATCCTTTTCCATGTCAGTGTTACCGAGTGTTTTACCATTTAATATGTACGGGTGACTTGCATTATTCCTTCCCATGTGCATAACTTTACATTTGTCAGTGTTAAACCTCATCTGCCATTTTTCTGCCCAAGCCTCCAATCTATCCAGATCCCTCTGTAGCAGAAAACTGTCCTCTTCAGTGTTAATTACTTTACACAGTTTAGTGTCATCTGCAAAAATAGATATTTTACTGTGCAGGCCTTCTACAAGATCATTAATAAATATATTGAAGAGAATAGGGCCCAATACTGACCCCTGAGGTACCCCACTAGTTACAGTGACCCAATCTGAGTATCTACCGTTAATAACCACCCTCTGTTTTCTGTCACTCAGCCAGTTACTTACCCACATACAGACATTTTCTCCCAGTCCGAGCATCCTCATTTTATATACTAACCTTTTATGAGGTACGGTGTCAAATGCTTTGGAGAAGTCCAGATATACGACATCCATTGATTCACCGCTGTCAAGTCTAGAACTTACCTCCTCATAGAAGCTGATTAAATTTGTTTGGCATGACCGATCACTCATGAAGCCATGCTGATATGGCGTTATTTGCTTATTTTCATTGAGATACTCCAAAATAGCATCTCTTAGAAACCCTTCAAACAGTTTACCAACAATAGATGTTAAACTTACCGGCCTATAATTTCAGGCTCTGTTTTTGGACCCTTTTTGAATATTGGCACCACATTTGCTATCGCCAATCCTGTGGAACATTCCTGTTATTATAGAGTCCGTAAATATCAGAAATAATGGTCTGGCTATGACATCACTTAATTCCCTTAGGATACGGGGTGTATGCCATCCGGTCCTGGCGATTTGTCTATTTTAATCTTTTTAAGTCGCTGTTGTACTTCTTCCTGGGTCAGACAGGGCACTTTTAATGGGGATTTACTTTTACATTCTGCATTTCATCTGACAGTTTATTTTCCTCAGTGAATATAGTGGAGAAAAAAATATTTAATAGTTTTGCTTTATCCTCGTCGCTTTCTGCAACACCCCCTCATTGCTATGTAGAGGGCCGACTCCTTCAGATTTATATTTTTACTATTTATATAATTGAAGAACATTTTAGGGTTAGTTTTACTCTCTTTGGCAATTAATCTCTCGGTCTCTAGTTTGGCAAATTTTATTCGTTTTTTACATATTCTATTTTTTTCCTTATAGTTTATTAGTGCTTCCTGACTCCCTCCTGTTTTAGCAATTTATATGCTTTCTTTTGTCATTTATTGCCTTCTTTACGGTTCCATTTATCCACATTGGTCTCTTATTGTTCCTTAGCCTTTTATTCCTATAAGGTATGTACCTCTCACAATTAGATGTTACAATGCTTTTAAAAATCTCCCATTTTATGGTTGTATTTTTATTTTTGAGGACTTTGTCCCAGTTAGTTAGGCCTATGGCCTCGCTTAGTTGGCTAAATTTTGCTTTTTTGAAGTTTGGTATTTTTGTTCCTCCCTTTAGAAACTCTCGTTTGAAGGATAATTGGAAGGTTATAACTTTATGGTCACTATTTCCCAGGTGTCCCCCAACCTGCACATCTGTTGTTCTATCAGGTCTATTGGTTAATACTAAGTCCAGTATGGCCGTCCCTCTAGTGGGGTCCTGAACCAGTTGGGAAAGGAAATTGTCTTTGGCTATTGCCAAGAACCTGTTTCCTTTATGGGATGTACAGCTTTCAGTTTCCCAGTCTATATCTGGGTAGTTGAAGTCCCCATGATAACGACTTCATTATGATTTGCCGCCTCGTCTATCTCGTTTAGTAATAGATTTTCTGTGGACTCTGGTATATTAGGTGGTTTATAATACACTCCTATTAGTATTTTATTATTGTTTTTGCTCCATGTATTTCTACCCACAGTGACTCCACATGTTCATGTCCCTCAGAGATGTATTCTCAATTACAGGACTGACACGACTTCACGTGAGGCAGACCCTCCACCTCTCGGTTTTGACGATCCTTTCTAAACAGATTGTAACCTTTTATATTAACTGCCCAGTCATAGCTATCATCCAGCCATGTCTCAGTTATTCCCACTATGTGACGTTATCGCCACTTCAAAATGGAGGGCATTCACCTTCTGCGGGACATGCTCCTTCAGAATGTTTGGATGGCCAAACTCAATTTGAAGGAGGCCTACCTGACGGTTCCGGTTGTAGATTCTTCCAGGGACCTTCTACGCTTCCGTTGGGGCACAGAAACTTGGAGGTTCACATGCCTTCCATTCGGCCTGTCATCAGCTCCTTGGTGCTTCACCAAGCTAATGCGGCCGGTCATGGCCTTCCTCCGCAGTCGCGGGATTCGTCTTATCATCTATCTAGACGACATCCTCCTCATGGCCCAGGATCGCAACCTCCTCTTGGAGCACCTGTCGACTGCTATAGATCTCCTGTCCCGGCTAGGATTTCTCATCAATCTAGAGAAATCTTGCCTAGTCCCTTCTCACTCCATGGAGTTCCTGGGCTTCCGGATCAACTCTACCACAGAGTCTCTCAGTCTCCCTTCCACCAAAGTTCGTTCTATCCGCAAAGAGCTTCGCCAGACGTTATCTCTCCCTCAGATCTCTCTCCGTCAGCTCGCCCGCGTCATAGGTCTGCTGTTTTCCTCAATCTAGGCAGTCTGCCCAGCCCCATTACACTACAGGGCTCTTCAGCGCCTCAAGATCGCCCACCTTCAGGCTGGTGCTACCTACGAGGACCTGATTCCCCTAGACAAGGACACCAGGGACGAACTACAGTGGTGGATCCACAACCTCGAGGTTTGGAACGGCAAAGCGATCTTCGGACCACAACCGGACGTCACCATCGAGTCGGATGCCAGTCTCTCGGGCTGGGGTGCCTACTGCAACGGCGTTACCAGCGGCGGCTGCTGGTCCCCCGCAGAAGCGAATCTACACATCAACTTCCTGGAGCTTCTGGCCGGATCCTTTGCTATTCGCAGCTTCATGAATGGTATGACCAATACCTGTGTCAGACTACGATGGACAACATCTCGGCTTTACGTTATGTCAATGCTATGGGAGGGACGCACTCTTCGACCCTGTCCCATCTAGCGAGAGATTTCTGGGAATTCTGCTTAGACAGGGACATCAGTGTGGTGGCGGAATATCTACCAGGTTTGCACAATACTCACGCGGATTGGTCTTCGCGTTTTCTGACGGATTCCAGCGATTGGAAATTAGACGAGAGGATGTTTTCCTCCATTTCTTCTCGATGGGGTCCTATGTGCATTGACCTTTTTGCCTCTCGCTTGAATTCCCAGCTCCCGAGATTCTACAGCTGGAGACCGGACCCGGACGCGGAAGCAGTGGACGCGTTTCTCCAGGATTGGACCAATCCTCTGTCATATGCGTTCCCACCATTCCTGATGATCCCTCGAGTCCTATCTCAACTCCAGCGCCAGAGAGCCGAATTAGTTCTGTTGGTTCCCTTCTGGACTGCACAGTCGTGGTTCCCTCAGCTACTGGAGTGCCTGATTCTACCCCTCTTGCTTCTGCCATCCTTCCCAGACCTTCTACTCGACCTGGCTGGTCGTCAACACCCACTCATACTGGACGGTTCCCTGCGCCTGCTCGCGTGCAGAGTTTCAGGGGATCCTGGGACGTCTTGGGCGTTCCGGAAGCAACTCGTCGACTCCTGGAGAATGCTTGGGCCCCCGGGACCAGAAGATCCTACCGTGCTGCCTGGAGATCTTGGTCTGACTGGTGCCTTGCAAGGGACCTGGATCCCGTTTCAGCCCCTGTGACGGAGATCTTACAGTTCCTTACTTTCCTTCCTTACTCTCTTTGAGTCAGTCAAGGCATACCGTACAATTAATCTATTCCGCTCCGCCATATCTGCCTACCATTCTGGATTTGATGGTCATCCAGCGGGTCAACACCCATTGGTTTGCCGTCTCCTCAGAGGTTCCCGTCTCTCTCGCCCCCCTCGTCCACGATTTTCTTGTACCTGGGATGTCTCCCTGGTCCTCTCCCTTTTTTCTTCCTGGCCCTCCAATGACCAGCTATCTTTGCGTCAATTGTCTGCCAAACTGGTTACTTTGTTTTGCCTTATATCTTGCAAGCGGGTTTCCGATGTCAGGGCCTTGGACTTTGATGCTAGATCTTTTACACCCGAGGGTGTCATTTATAAAATTTCTCGGCGGACCAAAACCAACATAAGATCGGTGATTTACCCTAGCTTTCCCGAGGTTCCTGCCCTTTGTTCTGTTGCGTGCCTCCAGGTATATGAAGCACGCACGTCGTCTCATCGTTCTCCAACGTCTCCGGAATTATTCCTCTCCTATAGGCGTCCTTTCGCTCAGGTTACTTGTATCACTTTAGCCAGATGGGTTAAGTGGGTTATGTCCTTAGCAGGTGTAGATACTTCTGTATTCACGGCTCACCCCGCGAGAGGGGCTGCTTCTACATCTATGGCGGTGGCTGGTGCCCTCTTTAAGGACATTCTTCGGTTGGCAAACTGGTCTCGAGTGTCCACATTTCGGGAGTT
Organism: Bufotes viridis; assembly: GCA_033119425.1. NCBI lineage: Eukaryota > Metazoa > Chordata > Amphibia > Anura > Bufonidae > Bufotes > Bufotes viridis. The sequence continues at coordinate 274,241,367 of CM065593.1, read as the reverse complement.
CTATTTCCGACCATCTCCTCATGCCTTTTCTTCAGTGATTCAACAGCTTTAAACTTGCAATAGGAGCCTCCGTGTCATGTAATAAAATTGCATGATTTTCCTAGCTTGTGACGTAAAGTCATGATTTTATTAAGGACACAGAGGCGAGTATTGCCCCTCCCCTATTCGTTTTCCCGTCCCCTTTAATTTCTGGCTGGTATGCATATATATACGATAGATGGTTCAGCTCTGGATGTTATTACACTTCTTATTGTTATGTGACTAATATTTATTAATATTCATTAATATGTACAGTTGTGTTCAAAATTATTCAACCCCCAATGCTGTAAAGGGTTTTAGGGAATTTAGTGTACATTTGTAATTGTGTTCAGAATGAAATCTTGCAAGGACTTTTTAAAGAACCAAATGGAACTAAAATTACATCAATTGTTTTTGTAATACAGTATTAAATGTTTTTTTTGTGATTTCTTCATTGACACAATTATTCAACCCCTTAAAGACTACCTATTGGAACACCTATTGGATGTCAAGGAGCAGCAATCAAGCATAATAAGCACCAATTAGACAGATCTCAAATGACTGTGATACTCAGCTCCTTCTAGACATTTACTGGTGTGTTTACAGACATGGTGAAGTCAAGAGAATGGTCCAGGAAGACAAGAGAAGAGGTGATTTCTCTTCACAGGAAGGGCAATAGCTATAAGAAGATTGCAAAGATGTTAAACATACCAATAGACACCACCATAGGAAGCATCATTCGCAAATTCAAGGCAAAGGGCACTGTTGAAACGCTACCTGGTCGTGGCAGAAAGAAGATGCTGACTTCGACTGCTGTGCGCTACCTGAAGCACAAAGTGGAGAAAAGTCCCCGTGTGACTGCTGAGGAACTGAAAAAAGATTTGTCAGATGCGGGTACTGAAGTTTCAGCTCAGACAATAAGGTGCACACTGCGTAATGAAGGCCTCCATGCCAGAACTCCCAGGCCAACCCCCTTGCTGTCTCCAAAGAATAAGAAGAGTCAACTGCAGTATGCCAAAAGTCATGTGGACAAACCACAAAAGTTTTGGGATAGTGTTCTGTGGACTGATGAAACAAAATTAGAACTGTTTGGGCCCAAGGATCAACGCTATGTTTGGAGGAGGCCTATGAAGAAAAGAACACCTTGCCTACTGTGAAGCATGGCGGGGGTCAATCATGCTTTGGGGCTGTTTTGCTTCTACAGGTACAGGGAAGCTTCAGCGTGTGCAAGGTACCATGAATTCTCTTCAGTACCAGGAGATATTGGATGAAAATGTGATGCAGTCCGTCACAAACCTGAGGCTTGGGAGACATTGGACCTTTCAACAGGACAATGATCCCAAGCATACCTCCAAGACCACTAGAGCATGGTTGCAGATTAAAGGTTGGAACACTTTGAAGTGGCCATTGCAGTCACCAGACTTAAATCCGATTGAGAACCTCTGGTGGGACTTAAAGAAAGCAGTTGCAGCGCGCAAGCCTAAGAATGTGACTGAACTGAAGGCTTTTGCCCATGAAGAATGGGCAAAGATTCCCGTAGATCGCTGCAAGACACTTGTGTCAAGCTATGCTTCACGTTTAAAAGCTGTTAGAACTGGAAAAGGATGTTGTACTAAGTACTAAGATTGAATGTCACTTGGGGGTTGAATAAAACTCATAATGATGTGAGCACAGAAAAGACATTTGTGGTTATTTCATTATAAATGTTATGTTATATTTGTTTGACTTACAAGTGCCTCTTTGATTTAATTGTAAACAAGATGACTGAAATAATCAAAATCAATGTCAAACTGGCCAAAACACTCAATTTCAGTGGGGGTTGAATTATTTTGAACACAACTGTATTTATTCTTTCCATGTTTGAACTACTATTAAATTTTAGGATGTTTATCCTACATTGTACCAGTTACATGGTATCTACAATACTCAAGATCTACATTAGTTATATATTTCCTTGTCTACTCTCTTCATAGGGTGAGAATCTGGATATTCTTGGAGCTTGAGGTCAAGTTGGTCCGTTGCTAGTCATCCCTGTTGGATGTATGCGGTTCTTTGTTGGACATCGTTGGATTAAGTTCATCAAGGTTGGAGCTGTTCCTGTTTGGTTCGTGACTGTTGGAGGATGTGCCTTCATCAAAGAAAGAGGAGGAGCTGTTTGATTCCAGGACTCTTATACTGGGTTAGGGGAGGGCTTGTTGCCTTGGTTACCCTGTGTGGTAAAGGTTTTTTCTCTATGCTGCTATATAATTCAGTAAAGAAAGAGAATGCAATACTCGCCTCCGTGTCCTTAATAAAATCATGACTTTACGTCACAAGCTAGGAAAATCATGCAATTATACCTTAGTTTTAAACATCGCCTGTAACTACTACAGCGGGCCCGGTGTAGTAGAATACAGTTACTGCACCGGGCCCTGCTGTCATTAGCAAGCAAGATGCTGCCCACAGCCCGTCCTCGTTGATACACATGCCAGCTGCGCTCTTTAGCAGCGCGGCGGCGTATCAATGTTTGCTGCATTTGCCCCATAAGACGCAGCACAATTTTCCCCCCACATTTGGGGGGGTAGGGAGTGCGTCTTATAGGACGAAAAATACAGTAATTTATTTGGCATGTCCCTTTTTCTTACAAGCAGAGAGTTTCAAAGTTAGAAAAATGAGGTATCAGCGAAAATTTACCACTAACATAAAGTAGAATATGTCACGAAAAAACCATCTCGGAATTAGTATGATAGGTAAAAGCATCCCAGAGTTATTAATGAATAAAGTGACAGTGACATAATGTGTAAAATTAAAAAGTTAAAATCTGAAAATGTCAATCTTGTACTATCTATTATTTTAGCTGTAATAAAGCCCTGCATATGAAATTATATGGATAGTTTGAGGGTAGGTTCATACTGCATCCATGCTCTATATTTTGAATACACTTTTGCCCCAAATGTATGAATCTGTATGCATATTTAGTTGTATATGTCTGTCATAATCGTTTATTGTAAAAAAAAAAAAAAAATGCATACCATGTGGCTGTTCCCTGCAGCTACCACTCCAAACAACCAGTTTGAATGGAGCTTGAAGCACATATGCATTCAAAGTATAGTGGCTGTTCCAGTTTACTGCAGCTCAGCTCCCATTAAAGGGTAGGTCATAAATTTAGACATCAACATTTACGGGTATTGCACCTAGGTTTTCCACAATTTATGAGTTGCATCTATACTTGCAACTTGAAACAAAGACAAGTACAAGTAAAGCGCTGCAATTGGCACTAATCTCTGTGCAGGACCTTGTCTTGGCTGCAAGTGTAAACACACCTTATTAAACTCCCATCAGACATCTGTGAACTGCCTATTGCCTGTTCATAATGCTTATAATTTCTATTTTGCTACAAAAGTATTCACATTGGAAAAGTGGCGGTAATGCTGTGTCCGCTGAATAATTTGTTTTTTTTTTTATTTCCTTTGATTAGGTTTGCTCACAGCTTACCCCATTTTTTAGACTTTAAATCACAGTAAAAATAAATAAAAAATTCAAACCCCAGACTAGAACTGGTAATATCTGAGCCTACACTTACTAACCCTCCAATGTCTAGATCCTATGGCTTCCTAGGGTTACACAGTACTACATCAGCATGTGGCGTGGGCTGACAAGGCTCTCCTGCATGGCATCTGTAGTTGGACTTTACAGTGAATCTTTCCCTCTCTATACTCCTCTGCTGTGCTTTTCAGAGGCCTTCCTACTCACTTAGATGGACAGGAATCTGAACAGCAGCACTCAAACCTAAAGCAAGTGTGCCACCTAAAGTGCCCACAGTACTTATAATGTCCCTCTGTAGTGCCCCCCAGTAGTTATAGTGTCACAATGTAGTGTCATCAGTAGTTATTCTGCCCCTCTATGTTGCTCCATTACCTACAATGTCTCCCTGTAGGGGCCACAGTAGTTATAATTCCCCTCTGTATTGTCCCAGTATGTATAATGTCCCCCTATAGTGCCCCAGCAGTTATGTTGTCACCCTATATTGCTCCCCTGTATTGGAGCAAAAGTGACAAAATAAAATATTCATCAAAGTGCCCTTTAATTCTTCAGACTGTGAAGCACTTTACAAGATGGTGCTGCCTATGTCCTGGCTTAATAACATCATCGCGACTGCCTGAGACCTGGCACAGGTGGTCGCGATGATGTCATGCCTTACGACAGCTTGCTCTGCCTCACAGGCTTTAGGCCTAGTGGCCAGTGGACTATGAAAGTAAATGGCGGTCCTGGATCTATTGGTTCCTATGCCCTGCCACACTATTCAGCTGTATTGCCGCTCTGAGGACACCAATTTAAGGCCATGGACAAAGTATCTGCTGCCCAAGCACTGGACGTTTTGGCCTAGCCGGAGGCAGCCCACTCTGCTGTTCAATGCAAGTTTTTATATATTCAACCTTGTTTCTGTGTGCATATTGTGAGTATTCTTGAGTTTTTGACTTAGCTTGCTTACCTGATTACTCTTTAATGTCGCCTTGACTGCTGCCTTTTCCATTGCATCTCTGTAACTACAGTATTTCTTTCTTGGTCCTTACTTGGATTTTTCCTGTTATTGCTATTAGATTTGTTATTAGTTTTGGCTTTGATGTTTTACTACTCTGTTTTTTACCTTGGCTAGTACAACTACTCTACTTGCCCACTCCACTTGCCAAAGGCTACGCTTTAAATGCAAAGTTGAATTTCTTAGCACCCACAGGGGTTAACTAGGATTAACTAGGTTTCTGAGTGAGAATCCCCTTATCGGGTGGCTGTTCTGCTGCAGTCAGGGCCTCTATAGTTATAGGATTGTTGCATGTCAAGGTTGCTAGCTGTTGCTGAACCAGGTAGCTAGCGTCAAGTCTGGCTTTGAGTGTACAGTTTCTGGACAGATTTTCTGTCCATCACAGTATATTATATATAAGTATAAGTATATCTATGTGCCTTTTTCTTATATACTATACTTTGCATATGTATTCTTTAAATATAAAAACAGAAACATAAAGCAAAAGATATTTGTTTTATTTAGAATGCATGTGATATAAATGCATTGTATACTACCTTTTGCAAATCAGAATCTACTGCTCCGGGCACAAGATCCAAACAAATCAATATCCCATTGTACAGCCTGCCGCATTTAAATGCCTTTCCCTAATACAGACAGGACAGATTCACACATTCCATTGTATCTGTTAGGCTGTTCCTGTGTCTGTTATATACCTATTACAGCCACTGATACAGGTTTTCTGTAACCAGTGATTGATAGCAGACATTCATTTGAGAAATTGTTTCAATTAAAATATTACAATAGTAATAATTTTTAAAGATGTTCCACAAGAGCTGTAGTAAAGGTCAATATGTATCTTATGTCTTATCTTCTCATTTTCACCTACTAATGTGAAATAATAGGAATATGAGATCCATCATGAAGTAAGTGTGAGTTAGAGGGCTAAATTACCTTTTTCTGGCATTATTCCAGTACTCTTTAAATGAGGTAATTGTCCTTGACTATAAAATTTGCATTTTCAAGACTTAATTGCTATCATTACATTTTTTCTTACCGTCATTTTCAAATACTGTTAATTTATCTAAATGGAGCATTTTGTTTTTTTTGCATGAAAATTTCATTACACTGTACCTCTAAATATTGTTGTTATATTTGTTTGAGAATCTTTTTACATATACTTTTTGTCTTAATTGGTTAATGAATGCCCCCAGTAAGGACACTTTTTAGCACTTCAAGGACAAGAGGAACCCTCACTATCAAAATATAGGGGGGGGGGGGGTTGTGGCATAAGAAAGTCCAACAAAACCTTGTGTTTGACTATTTAAAGACTACTGTGCCTAAATCAGGGTGCAAGTGACGTTTCTACCCACATTGAATTGGTTCCTTTGGACTATTTTTACATTTTTTATATATTTTTTATCAAGTTTTTAAGCATGAAATATTGATCTGTATATGTTAGGATTGATGAAATATATCAACTGTACTTAATTATTATTTTTTAATACATTAATACATTAAAACGTGGGTTTTCAATACAGTCCTGGATGATAGAGTGCATGTTGATCCAATTAATTCAATGTACGTTTTATTGTGAGGTTTTTCAGGGTAAACCTTTTTAACAGAGCACCTTATTCCTAAATCAAGACAGGTGAGCCACCATCTATTACTTGAGCAAATTCTTACCCTGTGGTGTTGCTCCCTTAATTCATATTATGTACATTTGGAACTGTATTAAGGACAAATGCTAAAAAGTGGAAACTTATATATTTGATAATGAAGATAAAACATATACACACAATACAACACACAAATTTAGAATAGAAACATTTAGAGATCTGTAAAGTCTATTACATAAACAGTTAAGAGAGAAATGGGAAATTAAATCACTGAACCAATATTTAAAAAATGACCAAATACCAAAAGGCCTGAGGCTGACCAAAAAGCCAGCTCAGGACTCAGGACAAAAAATGTAATTCTTTTTCAAGAAACAGTCAATTGCATTGATACAAATGATAATACAAAGAAGAACCCAGTTTTTAGAGGAGACTGTAGAACAAATTGAAAAATAAAAGCTATGGTAGAAAAATTCTCTCAGGATGATGATTTCAATGAATTGCAACCATGAATATGTAAAGAGTTGGATGAATTAGAACAAGATATCATAAATAAAAAGACAAAGAAATTAAAACATACTAGTAAAAAATATGAATTTCCACAAATACAAACAATGGAAGATAATATACCACTAAGTCATAATACATGACATAAAGAAAATGGAAAAATAGAAATAAAGCCAAATCTCAATACAATATTCCAACAACTTATCGATTTGAATTATTAACAAGTACCCTTTTTTTTAGATAGGACTCCGCCACAACACAGATCAAATTCTAGACAGATGCAACCACAATGCAAAGAGAGGAAACATCGACAATCTCAATCACCGACACACAGGTACAATTTAGTGTTCATCACGAATATTCAAATTACAAATTTTTGCTAATATCGGCACTTCAAGAATTTGCAAATATTAAGAATATAGTGATATATATTCATTATTTTGAATATTCTAACATAACAGTACACATGATCCCTCCCTGCTTCTAGCTTGTGGGTCAATGAGAAGGCTGTAATATCTTGCGAATTTTGTATCGTAAATTTTTATGCACATTTTTTAATTGCCGATTTCCACAATCAAGAAAATAATGACTGGAGATAACGATTCGTGAATATATGGTGAATATTCACCCAAATATTTGCGAAATATCACAAATTCGAATATTGCCCCTGCCTCTCATCACTAGTACAATTTAAGACACAGATACAACGATTACAACACTAAAGAAGGGGGAAATACATCACTGACACAAACAACAAGGAACTCATACAACACACACTAACAATGGCAAGAAACATACACACAGGAACAAACACAGAATTCCAGACCTCAAACACACAACAGCAAAAGAAGAAACGGAGAGGACAAGGAGGTAGAAATTGATCCCCCAAAATATAAACATATGGAACTCAAACAAAAATCTCAAAAATATCCCAAACAAGAAATCGGGCAAGAAATTGCAATGTTTTGTAAGTGTATAGATACAGATCTCAGAAAACTTAGAATTAACACATCAAAAAATAATCTATCAAAGGGGGAGATAGAAGCTATTAAACAATTACAAAAATCTGAAAAGATAGTAATAAGGGCGGCTGACAAAGGCGGAGCCATTGTTATTCAAAACTTAGATGAATACAACAATGAATGCAAAAGACAATTATTCCACATAATACCCCATATCAACTCTTAAATCGAGACCCCACAAAATAATTCTCAGGGGAATTATGTAATAGGGGTCTAAATAAAGGGGTCCTATTAGAATCTGAATTTAAATTCATTATAAATACACAACAGAAAATACCGGTATTCTACTGTATTCCAAAGATACTAAAGACCCAATAAAGCTACCTGGAAGGCCTATTTCAGGCATCAGGTCAATTCCATCAAACTTTGATAGAATCCTACAGCCCATGGTTAAAAATATACCTTCGTACATTAAAGATACAACTGAAATTATTACAGTATTAGAAAAACTAACTTTTAAACAGGGGCGGATTAGCCATAGACCTTACAGGGAAATTTCCTGGTAGGCCGATGACAGGGGGCCACCTAAACCCTCTTCATTGCCGGCCAGTGGATGTTTTTGGGGATGTATTTTGTTCTGCTGGCAGTATTTTGTGATCGACTGTGGTATTTGGCCTGTTGGGGTGGTATAATGTGACACAATATGGTATTGCTGGACCTGCCTCCCATCAGTTTGGACCCGACTACAAAACGGGGCCACTTTTAGTATTTTTTCCAGGGCCACTTTAAGTTCCCAGTCCGCCCCTGCCTTTGAAGACCATTGGATACTGGGGACAATTATGTCAATTCATTATGCACAATAATCGATCATACCCAAGGTGTTGCAGCTTTAGAAAATAGACTACAAAATAGTGGCCAACTACTAGAAGAACAAATTGAATTTATGTTAGATGGAGTCAAATGTATATTATCACACAATTATTTTTTTTAAGGATCAGATTTTTATATCCAAAAAACGGGAACAGCCATGGGCACAAGATTTGCCGCCAGCTATGCCAATTTATTTATGGTGCAGTGGGAAGATGACATTATTAAATCCAAGCAGGGGGAGAGTCTAGTGCTCTGGCGTCTAAAAACAGAAGAGGAACTGGAATTATTCATAAGAGAAATTAACAATAACAATAGAAACCTAAGCTTTATTGTAAATACAAGAAGAAAGCAAATAGATTGCTTGGACATAACGGTTAAAATCCAAAATCAACACTTAATATGCAATACATATCAAAATCCAGTTATGAAGAACAGTAATTTACTCTTTTCAAGTTGCCATCTTCCAAGGTGGCTAATTAATATACCAATTGGACAATTTGACGGTTAAAACATAATTGTACAAGCCATACTTTTGAGAAAGAAGCACAAATAATGAAAAAAACATTTTCTGATGAAGGATTATCCGTAGAATTGATAGATACATCCCTAAACAAGGAACTGCATTTTTCACTACCAAGAAATCAAGAGAAGATAAAGAGGAAATTCTACCCATATTACTCCCATTTAATAGTCAATATAAAAATATAGGGAATCATAAAAAAACATTGCAATTACATATGCAATCTATACTAATAAAATCCCTATGTGCGTGGTGTCCAAGTGTGTGTGCGGCGCACAGACCAATCGGCATACACTCCATGGACACTACATGGGCGGCATCGTTTTGTAATGGCAGCGGTGCCCGGTGCAGTCACTGTATTGCACAGTCCCCGCTCAGAGTAGTAATACTATGAATAACAGTAATAATAATAACAATCTTCACTCCTTCACATACTAAACGGTGAGGTAGGATGCACAAGGCAAGGCGGGCGGTCACTGTCAGCGTAACTCACTAAGTGACGCCCATGCTCTGCCCATGCTCCGCCCACTTCATGAATAAAGCAGGCAGTGCAGGTGCATGAGGTAGTGAGTTACGCTGCCAGTGCCCGCCCACCCGGCCTCCTGCCTCACCGTTTAGTAAGTAAAGGAGTGAAGATCGTAATTATTATTACAGTTATTCATAGTATTACTACTCTGAGCGGGGCCCAGTGCAATAGAATACAGTGACTGCACCGGGCTCCACTGCCATTACATTCACACTAAACAGCGACACTGTTATTGGGGGATCTGTGGATGACACATAGCATAAGATGCTATGTGTCATCAACAGATACCCCCATAACAGTGTCAGCCACAAACCCCTATAAGTGTGAGCGACAGACCAACCCCATAACAGTGTCAGCCACAGACCACTCCATAACAGTGTCAGCCACAGACCCCCACCCATAACAGTGACATCCACAGTGCCCCCATAACAGTGTCAGCCACAGACCCCCATAACAGTGTCGGCCACAGATCCCCCATAACGGTGTTAGCCACAGATCCCCCATAACAGTGTCAGCCACAGATCCCCCCATAACAGTGTCAGCCACAGATCCCCCATAAAAGTGTCAGCCACAGATCCCCCATAACAGTGCCATCCACAGATCCCCCATAACAGTGCCACCCACAGATCCCCCATAACAGTGTCATCCACAGATCCCCTATAACAGTGCCATCCACAGATCCCCCATAACAGTGTCATCCACAGATCCCCTATAGCAGTGTGTCCTCCACAGATCCCCCATAACAGTGCTATCCACAGATCCCATATAACAGTGTGTCCTCCACAGATCCCCCATAACAGTGCCATCCACAGATCCCCCCATAACAGTGTGTCATCCACAGATCCCCCATACACAGATCCCCCATAACAGTGCCATCCACAGATCCCCCCATAACAGTGCCATCCACAGATCCCCCCCATAACAGTGCTATCACTAATGTTCTAGCGCCCGTTATTGTAACGGGCATAATGTCTAGGTACATATAAAACAATAGGACTACTATTAACCAAAATTCCACAAATAACCTATAGCAGAGCACCAAATTTAGGCCTAAAGGTCGCATCAACCTATAAAAGGGCCAAAACAGAGATGACACATAATTGGTTACAGTTAAAAGGTTTCTTTAGATATAGAGTCTGTAGTGGGTGTAAGATTACCAAATTCTCAAAGAAAACCACCAATATCCAGTCCACGAGGAATTCCTTTAATCTAGAAATCAAAGTGCCCATGTGACAAGCAATATATTGGAAGAACAAAAAGAACTTTGAAAAAAGAAAATAGCCAAACACATTAACAATATAAGAAAGGGCTTTGAACAGTGGCGTACATAGAGAAGTAAGGGCCCCATAGCAAGAATCAAACCAGGCACCCCACACAGGACAGAAGGGTTTCTGCCTAAACCCCTTTCAATGACCCTTGGGCCATTTTCCCACTGCCTTATTTGCTAAAATTTGTTCCTTTCAAGGGTAGAGTCCTGATCAAGTTTTCACCTCCAGTAGAAGAGGAGATAATCCCAACTGGGCCTACTCTTGCCTCGGGCCCATTGCATTCGCATGGTCTGCTGCTATGGTAGTTATGCCCCTGGCTTTGAACAACACTCTTTTCAAAGCATTTCAAAGAATGTCATAATAAAGATCCATTAATACTCACATTTGCAGCTCTCGAAAAAATTCACGAGACAATGGTGGGGAGGAAATCACATTGCACAGATGTCAAGTCAAGAATAGAAACGAGGAGAATTTTCGAATTTGATGCATTATGGCCAAATGGACTTAATGCAGATATGGAACTCTTTGGCTTCCTGTAGAAACGGGGTGGGTGCCCTTCATGGACGAGACATCAAGGTCAGGATGTTTTACCAGGACCTCGATTTCTCCTCTGTGGGAGGCCCCTACTCCTATACATCCATTTGAATTATCATATCTGAAAATTAACAAAAAGAAAGAAAATAGTGGGATAAGAAAGTCTATCTTAAAAGGTGATTAATAGACATCTTTTTACAAGATAATGCCAGAAAAAAAAACGCATTTGAAACGCAGGAGCGTTTTCTTTTTTTGCCCTCCTTTCTCCTATGTTATAGTAGGAATATATATACAAATAATTCAATATAAATAAGAGGCAAGAGATGTCAAATAAGAAATGGAGGGTAGATGCAGGAACAAACTTTAAAAGATTTACATTACATATGCTAAGATATATTATATCAATTGAACAATTAATTATGGAGAACATCCACCTTGCAGTTCATATGTTTCTATCTTGATTAGTTGTTTCTATCTTAATTTGTTGCAAGTGGAATTGATATTTTGTAAGTGGGAGATGAGGACTGGGGACTGATATGGGAGTGCTGATCCATTTCGGACTTTTCAAATGACGTCCTCAAGTGATCCCGCCCAATGCAGCCACAATATAAAAAGCCTCTTCTATAGATTGCATTATATACCATTGAAGAAGGAGCGTGCAGGCTCCGGAACATGTTTGGTGACTAAACAAATGCAATCTAAGAAGACCCCTTGAAGAATATTTGCAGAGATTGATAACTGAAGTTATAACTTATTAAAAGAAAGAACATTGCTATCTACAGAAGGTATCATTGCAGACATTTAACTATGGTGATTACAACAGCTCCAGATCCAGCAGTGATGGAGCAACCCAGAGCAAAGGCAAACTCACTAACACGTGGGACGCCATGTGATACGCCACACTCGGAGAGTACATCGCTACAGCTACACCGCTCGGCATATGGAAAGCTATTCCTGGTTTAAACATCAAAGCTACTCTCTTTGAAAACATCAAGGCTGTAATAAAGCTTCATAGCAGTGATATTGAGCTCTGTATGAATATTTTGTTATAAATGAATTAAGGAACGATACAGACTAAATTAATGATCGAAGGAACACTATCACTTTTCATTTCATTTTACACTGGGCAAAGTAAAAGACATTTATTGAAACAGATTATACTATATATCTTCTATATCACGGATCACTATATTTATATTTTTTTATTTTCCTTTTTTCACCAAGTTTTTCACAATCACTGGAATAATGAATACATCCTTTTGATCAATCATGTTAAAAATGTATTTCTTGTATCAATTATGAAAATATTGATTTGGACATAATCACGGGGCAACAAAAAGTGACATTAAATTGGTTAATTTCGACTATTTTTACATTTTTATATATTTTTATCAAGTTTTTAAGTATGAAATATTGATTTGTATATCTTAGAATTGATGAAATATATCAACTGTACTTAATTTAAAAAAAATGTATACATTTATTTAAAACGTAGGTTTTCAATACAGTCCTGGATGATAGAGTGCATGTTAATCCAATAATTAAATATACATTATATTGTAAATTAGCTGTACTTTTATCTTAAATTAATTTGCTTAGTTCTATATCCGCCATGTTTATATCAATTGTTGAGGTTTAACTTATTTATTGAATAACTTAAATATTCTGGTTATACATAAGAAAAAACACTGTACTTAATATGTAACGTGGTTTGTAACCACCTCGAGAGAATGTATTATGGCAGCTACAAGAGTAACAATTAGAGAATGAGGTAAACTCAGTTTAAATTAAAGTAAAAACCCTTTTAAACAAATGCTGTTTAATGTAATAGACTTTTTTGTTTACATGCTCTAAATTAGGATTTTAATTAAGTCTTCATTGGCATCATCAAATGTATCCCATAAATTGCATAACAACTTAATTACAATAGAAGATTAAAGCTTGGAAAATGAATTTGCACTAGATCAGGAACAGTTATGTTCAGTACGAAACATGATCATGCTACCGTAAATTTTTTGATTCTTTATTTTCAAATTCTTTATTAATAACTTCATAATAAAAAAAACACCCTCCCAACCCACTCTTTACTAGAAACAGGGAGATAAGAAGAGAGAACCAGAAAGAAAAAAAAAGAGAGATAAATATATAATAATTATTGTAAATTCTCTCTCTCTCCCACTGCCTTTTTTTTACACTATACAGGAACTATTCATAAGAGGAGCAAAACATAATAATTCTGCAGAAGATAAAGAATAGATCCCATCTCCTTAGACTTTACAAAATTTTGTGATCCTGCATCTGTGGACATAGATTCCATAATCAATGTACAGTGTTTTAATTATTATGTTTCTCTAACCTCTTATTGTGAGCAGAGAGCTGACTGTCCACTCTCCAGCAATCATAACTTATGTCTTGCCAGGAAGAATAATTTCGTTATCACCAGCTTCCTATTAAATGGAACCTGAATATGCCCCAATACTTCCCAGCAACCAAACTGAGGCATTATCAGGTATGTTAACAGTGAGACTACCCTGTACATGTTAAACAACTAAATTCACTCAGGTTTTATTTCATTTCTTCTTTGTATCTAAAGCATGATATACTCAGAGTTTTCTTAAGCATTCCACTTTCTAAGAGGAATTGAGCTCCGCACTATTTAGAGGGACAGGATTCTAAATCTGGCCATATAAGGTCAGAACATTCTATTCTATTTTATTTTATTTTTGCATTGCATATTTGTGTATTGTGTATTATGTGTTTTGATTAAAATATCACAGTTGTTTTTATGAATGTAATTTGCTATCTCCTGATAAAACCTGAATAGCCAGAGCCTACTGCAATTTACAAAAAAGAACACAAAAATGCACAATTGAGAAAAAAAAATGTATTTGAAGAAAGTAGGCACTTAAAATGCATGTCAATAAAAATGCCACAAAACCACCAAAGTTAACAAATACACCACAAAAAAACAAACAAAAAAAACAACAACTATGTGGGACCCTGGGCTTTTCAGATGAGCCAGTTTGAGATGAATCTGATCTCTACAGTATGTGAAACACACTCTGTGTGGGAGTGTAAATTCACACAGTGAACTCTGCTTCTTTGACTGGACTGCACAGTAGTATAATGATTTATAATTCTGTGTGTCTCTGCCTGACCACCACTGTATTTGATTTGAACCAATGGCATTTTGTCAGTACAACTCATTACAGTTGACGTTCATCAGAGACACTAAGCCTACATGCACACGGCAGTGTTTTTTTGCGGCCTTCTTTCCTTTTTTTGCGAATCCGATGGTTTCCCATTCATTTCTATCGATCCGTTTAAAATGCGGATGCCTCTTCCGTTGCCTGTCCGCGTCCGCTGTCCGCATTTCACGGCCGCAAAAAAAATATGGCATGTCCTATTCTTGTCCGCAAAAAAACGTTTTGCGGACCCATAGAAGTCAATGGGTCCGCAAAAAATGCGGATGACCAACGGAAGCCATCCGTTTGTCATCTGCATCCGTTTTTTTTGCGGAAGGTTGCTTGGAAACCAGGGCACTTGTACAGGTACTTTAAGAGACTGGTTCAAGCCTTCCGTTTTTTTTTGCGGACACACGGAAACACAACCTACAAAATTTGCGGACACACGGAACGGATGTGGATGTGAAAAAAAAGGAAGACGGATCCGCGATTTGCGGACAGCAAAAACCACTGTCGTGTGCATGTAGCCTTAGCATGATAAATCATTACATGCTATGCTTCCGGTCAAAGGAGCACAGTTCACTACAGGAATTCACACTCCCACATTGAGCATGCTCCACACAGTGAACTCACTCGTCTAAAACTAGCTTTATAGGGATTTTAAACCAGGCAGTTTTCAGAAACACCATATGCTCTAAATTTGTTTTTGATGTCATTTTTTCACTTTGGCTTCAGAGCACTATTACTGCTTCCCAAACTTAACTATATAATATGGGGGGATTTTTTATTTATTGTTGAGACTTGGGAACCATCAACCTACCTTGCTGCACATCTGTAAAAACATAATCATTGCTTTGATCTTTAGTATAAACTGGCAAAAAATAGCATGCAGAATATGTTATGTATTTTAACCAAATTGTTTTTTGATTGCAAATTGTTCATCTGAAGCACTGTTTTTGGAAAGTGCTATAATTACTCTGAAATGCAGAATATATTTCCATTCCATTTAGCAAAGCTATACCATATTAGCCATATTGAATTCATATATACTTATATGGAAAACAGCATTTTTACAAACCTTCTAAATATACAATATATAGGTAACGTTATAATTGCCAACTCTCCTGGAGCATCCAGGAGGCTTCTAGAAAGAGATTAAACCTCCCTGACTTTTGTAAAAGCTGGATCTCCCGAGGGCTGTACAGAGGCAGCCCTCCATGAATTTTAACTGTATGGGGTACCAGGATGCTGCATCATCATACTCTTTTCCAGCGTCCAAATGTGCATTGAGGGGACATGAGGCATCAAGAAAAGGGGTGCAATGTGTCCCAAAAAGAGATGGCCTATGTGGAATAGAGCATGGTTTGAGAAAAGGGGCATGTCAATTCTCCAAACTTCGGTAACAGGACTGTAAAAAGATGGCAAGAATGGGTAAAATTTACATGTTTATCACAAGGAAATAACATGCAATCAGGTGCCAACTAAGCAAACTTCAATTCATTTACTAGCACAATAAACATGAGTTAAACTTTATCAGTATTTTTTGAGATGTGTATGTGGAAATTTTTTGCCCATTCATTCAGAAGAGCATTTGTGATGCGTCTGATGCCAGACTTTGATGTCGGATGGGAGGGCTTGGTTTGCAATCTCTGTTCTAGTTCATCCCAAGGGTGTTTGATGGGGTTGAGGTCAAGATCTGTGCAGGCCAGTA
The DNA here is from genome assembly GCA_033119425.1 of Bufotes viridis. Classification (NCBI taxonomy): domain Eukaryota; kingdom Metazoa; phylum Chordata; class Amphibia; order Anura; family Bufonidae; genus Bufotes; species Bufotes viridis. The sequence goes on along the minus strand of CM065593.1, from coordinate 274,225,152 downwards.
AAGTTTTTTCACACTAAACTCACCCAACCATGCCTTTGTGGACCTTGCTTTATGCGCTGAGGCCAAGTCATGCTGAAACAGAAAAAAGCCTTCTCCAAACTGTTCCCACTAATTTGCAATAGTCCAAAATGTACTAGTATGCTTGAAACATTAAGATTTCCCTTCACTGGAGCTAAGGAGCCTAGGCCACTGAACATTACAGTTGGCACAATGCAGTCACCAAGTAACGTTCTCCTGGCATTCACGAAACCCAGACACATCCATCGGAGTGTCAGATAGAAAATAGTGATTAGTAATGAGCGGCAGGGGCAATATTTGAATTTGCGATATTTCATGAATACTTGGGCGAATATTCATCATAAATTCGCGATGTCAAAAATTTGCCATTATTTTCTTGATTGTGAAAATCGGCAATGTAATATGCACGTATTGCGCGCGCAATACAGGCGTTAGTCATTATTGCTACATTTTTCAAGCTGCTAGAAGTTTCCTGAGACTGGAGAAAATGGTTGGCATGGCAGAACATTACAATAGCTTTATATGCAGATGGAGCGATCTGATATATTCGCAATTGTGCAAATCGGAAATTAATGATGCGCATATTTTTGTGCAATACGTGCAACTTCACATTTTAGCAGGTTTCACCACACAGTGATTGGTGCACTAATCAGCTACACTATATCACAATCTAACCTACACTGACTATCTGCCACTAACTATCTGTATCATATATATATAAGCTAATTAACTAACTATCTAATGTAATGTGACACAGCAAAGCACAGAGCACAGCAATGACACTGCTGTCTCACTCAGAACTATAAAAAACCGCAGAGAATGGCTGCTGGGGAGGTTCATATATAGTAAAGGGTAGACAACTTTCCTATTGGTTGCTAGGGATGTTGCCAAGCTCAGACAAAGACATTGCAGCCTTCTCATTGGCCCACAAGCAACAAGCAGGGAGGGATCATGGCTTTAGAGGGAAAAGAAATCTAGAATATTCGCAAATATGAATATATAGCACTATATTCTAAATCTTCGCGAATTCTCGAACTGACGATATTCGCAATTAAAATTTGCGATTCTAATATTCGAGCCGAACACTAATAGTGATTAGTCACTCCACAGAACAAGTTTCCACTGCTACAGAGTCCAGTGGCCGTGTACTGGATTATGCTTGGTGATGTTAGGATTGCATGCAGCTGCTTGGCCTTGAAAACCCTCAGCCATCCTGATATGTAATAGTACATGGCTTGCCACTTCATTGCTGAGTTTCTATTGTTCCTAAACACTTCCACTTTACATTAAAGGGAATCTGTTGCCCTGATTTTGGACTACTATCTAAGGCATGCTTAGTACTGCAGATCTGGAGTGCAGATTACTTTTTTATCTTCTTACTGCCTTTGTTCCCTAACTGTCAGCAGTATAATGCACAGTCCGGAATGCTGTGCTGTTCTAATATAATGGTAAGGATTCAAGACTGTACAATATCTAGGAGGGAAGAAAGTTCATTAATTGACTTGCAATTGTGGTATCCTACTACACCACCATGCTGGGATTCAGTGAACTCTTCATGAATGTTTGTAAAGGCAGACTGCATGGCTAGTTGCAGAATTTTATACACCTGTGGCAATGGGACTAAATGAAACACCTAAATTCCATGATTAAGACATGTGTTCCAATTTTTCGTATGTACAGTTTATGCTACTGTATGGCATACCATTGAATCCCAGAGTAAAAAGATTTATAGGGCACAGTATGTTTTTTGCAGGATGTTCTAGAAAGCTTTTTTTTTTAGTAAAGGACACCCTTTTACCCTTGTATAGACTGACTGCAGAGTGAACATAGCCTAAGGCAATACAAAATTGTAATCTTCTGCAACACCAATTTTGTTGATAATAATTAAAGATGAGCGAATTTGTCAAAAATTTGATTCGGCCGGTCCGCTGAATTTTCTGAAAAGATTTGCTTCGATCCGAATTTATTTGCGGTGAACCGCGTTTAAAAAAAACAGCAATTTCTGGGCTGCGGAGAGCGGTGTAGAAAACTGTGCCTTGCAGTAACATGCATAGGGAGTGTGCTGTGGTAGTGAAATAATACTGTGAGAGCTCTCCCTTTACAACCTTGTCAGCTGATTCCACATAAATGTCTACAGAACCTGTTCTATTAAACGCTTACAGAAGTAGAGCCCCCTCCTCCGACAGAGTGGAGAAGGTGTCAGAAGTAAGTTTGTGTTGACGTCACTAATTAATAGAGATGGCCCGAACTATTCGCCGGGGAACAGTTCCCGGCGAACATAGCTTGTTCGATTTCGCCACGGCGGGCGAACATATGCGATGTTCGGTCCGCCCCCTATACATCATCACTGAGCAAATTTTGACCCTCTAACTCATAGTCAGCAGACACATTCCAGCCAATCAGCAGCATACCCTCCCTCCCAGACCCTCCCACCTCCTGGACAGCATTCATTTTAGATTCATTCGGAAGCTGCAGTCTTAGTGAGAGAAGGGACAGTGTAGCTGCTGCTGATTTAATTGGGAAATCGATAGCTAGGCTAGTGTATTCAGTGTCCCCTCCAGTCCTGAAAAACTCATCTGATCTATGCTGTAAGGACAGCGTCCTGATAGCACCCCAAAAAGCCCTTTTGAGGGCTGCTACATTAGTCTGCTTTTTTTTTTTCTCCATATATATATATTGCAGTTGCCTGGCCTGCCCGTGTGTGAGGAGCTGCAGGCCCACAGACTGTAGTGTGGCCAGTGCCCACCACTCATACCGTGTGGCACAGGACTTTGCATTAAAAAAAGGCATTTCATTTTTACCCTTTAATTTAAGGTTAGTTGCCTGCCAGTTTGTGTCAGGCCGACTTCCACTGACTATAGTGTGCCCATTGCCAGTGCCCACCACTCATATCGGGTCGCACAGGACTTTGCATAAAAAAAGGCATTTGATTTTTACACTTTAATCTAATTTCAGTTGCCTGCTTGTTGCCAGTGTGTGTCAGGTCCACTTCCACTGACTGCACTGTGCCCACTGCCAGTGCCCACCACTCATACCAGGTTGGACAGTAGCTTGCCGATAAATAAGGCATTTCATTTTTACACTTTAGTCTAATTTCAGTTACTTGCCTGCTGCCAGTGTGTGTCAGGCCGACTTCCACAGACTGTAGTGTGCCCACTGCCATTGCTTACCACTCATACCGGGTGGCACTGGACTTTGCATAAAAAAAGGCATTTGATTTTTACACTTTAATCTAACTTCAGTTGCCTGGCTGTTGCCAGTGTGTGTCAGGTCCACTTCCACTGACTGTAGTGTGCCCACTGCCAGTGCCAACCACTCATACCCGGTGGCACAGTAGCTTGTCGATAAATAAGGCATTGAATTTTTACACTTTAGGCTAATTTAAGTTGCTTGCCTGCTGCCAGTGTGTGTCAGGCCGACTTCTACAGACTGTAGTGTGCCCACTGCCAGTGCCAACCACTCATACCGGGTGTGAGAGTAAATTGCACGGTGCAGATCGAGTGACCGTGGATTAAAACAAAGGGGAGGGAGCCAGCGTTTTTTTAACCATCTCCCTGTTCGAAAAATCAATTCAATAAATGGACCCCAGATTGGGGATGTAATAGGGATTAAACTGATGAGAAGTGAACTACAGAAAATAACACTCATATCGGGTGTGAGAGTAAATTGCACGGCGCAGACGCAGTGACCGTGGATTAAAACAAAGGGGAGGGAGCCAGCGTTTTTTTAACCATCTCCCTGTTCGAAAAATCAATTCAATAAATGGACCCCAGATTGGGGATGTAATAGGGATTAAACTGATGAGAAGTGAACTACAGAAAATAACACTCATATCGGGTGTGAGAGTAACTTGCACGGCGCAGACGCAGTGACCGTAGATTAAAACAAAGGGGAGGGGGCCAGCGTTTTTTTAACCATCTCTGCTTTCGAAAAATCAATTCAATTCACTTTTCGGGGACCTTTGGTGTTGTACGTGGCTGGGTGGAGGAAGAAACCTTTAATGACATCACCGGGACATGGCTAGCTTGGTATCCAGCTTCACCCTCGCCTACTGTCTCCTTCACCCATACCATGTAGATTGTAAGCCCTCACGGGCAGGGCCCTCTATCCTTCTGTGCCAGTCTGTAACTTGTCTCGTTTATGCTTAAGGCAATTGCCTGTATTATGTATGTGCACCACTTATGATATGTACAGCGCTATGGAATGAATGGCGCTCTAAAAATAAATAATAATAATAATAATAATAATAATATCCAACCTTGTGCAAATGGGGAGTTTGCGGTTGTGCAAATGGACTGTTTGCGGTTGTTTGCGGTGCATTAAAAGGGGAGTTTGGTCTTTCAATGTCTGTGAAGCGGGCGTAACCATTACACCAGTACCTGATCGATACAACATCATACCTGATCATATACACACACTGGATGTTTTAAAGCATGTTATTCCAAACAATTTAGGAATGTTAGTTGATTTATGCCCTTTATGGATTATAACCTGACTCTGCGTCCACTACGTAATTTTCCATGGGAGTTTTGCCAAGGATTCCCCTACGGCATGCCACAGTCCAGGTGTTAGTCCCCTTGAAACAACTTTTCCATCACTATTGTGGCCAGAAAGAGTCCCTGTGGGTTTTAAAATTCGCCTGCCTATTGAAGTCTATGGCGGTTCGCCCGGTTCGCCCGTTCGCGAACATTTGCGAAAGTTCGCGTTTGCTGTTCGCGAACGGAAAATTTTATGTTCGCGACATCACTACTGATAAACATAGCCAAGACAGATCCGTCATCAACTCCATTGAAAGTCAAACTGGCTGTGCTGCATTGGGTGGTGAAGGTGTTACACTGAACGGAGGAGGAGGTGGTAGAGGAGGAGGAAGCCGAGTAGGAGGAGGAGGAGGAGGTAACAGGATACAAAGAGAAATGCCCAGCAATCCTCAGTGGTGGAAGGACATTCGCAAAAATGCTATCCGCCTCTGGGCCAGCCGCTCCATTTGCCAACTGTGTTGTTGGTTATGTGGACGTTGCCACAGATAGCGTTGCACAGTGCACACTTGATTTTGTCTGCCACTTGGTTGTGCAGGGAAGCTATGGCTCGCCTGCAAAAGTAGCGGCGGCTGGGATACACGTACTGTGGGACAGCCACCGCCATACGGTTTTTAAAACTGTCCACCAGACAGAATAACAGCATTTCAAAGGACCAGGAAGTTTGAAATAAGGCATTCAGAGCCATGTGTAGGGGTATTCTTCCTCTTTCTATTTCTTTTTCTCTCCAGTGTTTGGGAGATGGACAGCTGATAGCTGAACACTTCCATGGGATTTGGTGGAGATGCTTGGTGACAATGACAGATGTGGTGGCGTTGCTGCCACATCCTCTGTTTGCTGGGTGACAGGTTCCACTGTCACTCACTTGGGCTCAAGTTTAGAATGATTATTTATTATTTTTCTGTATTTTATTTTATTTTATTTTAAGTCATTTCCCTTTTTACATATGTTTGCAGAGCATTTACCTACATGTTGCTGCCTTTTGCAGCCCTCTAGCCCTTTCCAGGGCTATTTTATAGCCATTTTAGTGCCCCAAAGTTCTGGTCCCCATTGACTTCAATGAGGTTCGGGGTCAAGTTAGGGTCGAGTTCGGATCCCGAACCCGAACATTTTCGTGAAGTTCGGCTGAACTTCTCGAACCAGAACATCCAGGTATTCGCTAAACTCTAAAAGGATGCCAAAACGCGAGTGTGAAAGTAGCCTACTTTGCCCTCTGATCCATCAGAACAATAACCCACAAAAAACAGATCCTGTCTAGGGAGCATACACCTTCACTCGGTCAGCATTTCCTCAATAATCCATCAGTATCGCTAATGCCAAAAAGAACAGGAGTGGATCTAAAACAGAGATGACACGTGAATGGAATATTTGCATGTCTTCTGTGTTTTGTACCTGTAGCGGTTACCCCGAGAGTGTAGAGGAGTTTCCACCGCTGGAGGGTGTCCTTTTCCCGATTGTTGAAGAGTTTGTTCAGCATCCAGTGGTGTTCCAAGTGAAGAAGCTCTTCCAAGCGCTAGTGTGATAGCTGTATATTGGTTACCCCCAATAAGAGACAAGACTCTAGATTGAGGGTGAAGAATAACTCTCTTTATTGATGGCCACAGCTCGGCCTTTTATACAGTCACACAAACTACAGAAACCAATAAATATCGTAAAAGATAACGCACTCACAAGCACGGGCTTGGTCATGTAGCTTACAAGTAGACACTGTGTATTTACCCAGACAATGGACCAGAGTGTTATCTTGTGTATTGTAATTAATTAGGTCAGTCTAGTAGTTAGAGCAGTCTGGAAGTGTGTCTACACCTATGTCCTTGATACACATAAATGTTTGCGTCCATTGTTAAGAGTGGGTATCCAAGGCCCTGACTAAAAACATAATCTTTAAACCCGGGGGATCTGTTACAGTACCCACTTCTGCTTTTGGCTACCAAATCATAAACCAATTTTGATGGGACCATACAGGCCTTACAGCTGCTACCCAGATAGGATCCGTTGTGAGTCTCATTTTTCCTTCCTTCTTATAGATCAGAAGAAATGTCAAATAAATGATGATGTCAGCCAGGCCGAAAGGCAAAATAGTGGCCTAGTCATGATGTTGGGAGTGTGGAAACAGCATGAGAAGTCCACAGAGTGACCCTATGACATAGTGTTGAGGTGACATCAGCATTAGGAGGCCACATAGTGGCACAATGACTGTGTGGAGGAGGCAGAAACAGCATCAGGAGACCACAGAGTGGCAAGGTGACATTTTGTGGAGGTGGCAGCAGCATGAGGAGACCACAGAGTGATCCACAGCGTGTTAGATCAAATAAATAAATTAATAAAAATGAAATTTAAACACACCAGAAAAGTTTGTAATTGTATCACTTCACCACACAATGGCTAATAAGCTAATAAGTAAAAAGGGCTTTACAACATATAACTGCACCGCTGAACGGCAAATCGGCCATTATTTTTTCCACTTATACACACCACAAATAGCTTACCAACATATAACTGCAATGCTGAACGGCAAAAATATTTTTCTTTTGCCACTAATACACAGCAAAAAGGGCTTTAGAAAATATAACTGCACCGCACAAGGGCAAATAAGACTTACTGTAGAAATATTTTCTTGTAATAAACCCTGTTAACCACCTCCTGACCGCCTAACGCAGGGATGAGTCCTGCGGGCGGCCGGGTTATTCCTCCTGGACGCATATATGCGTCATCTCGTGAGACGCGAGATGACGCGCATATGTGGCCCGTACATGCGCAGTGCGGGTCGGCAAAAGGCGCACAAGGAGTTGGTCACCAGCCTGCCAGCCAATGATCAGCGCTGGCAGGTTGGTGACTTTTAAATAAAATGTGTTAAATGGCTTCTGTGCTCTCTGCTGGGTCCTTTTCGTCGGTTTGTCCCAGCAGAGAGCACAGATCACAGTGAGTACACCAAGCACTACACATTTAGCCCCAGATCACCCCCCCATCACCCCAATTAACCCCTTGATCACCCCTGTCAATCAATAGTGAAAGGGAAAAAAGTGATCAGTCTAAACTGTCACTTTTTTTTTGTTTCACCAGTATTGACTGTTAGGTTTAGGTTAGTTTAGGCTCCTTTGGTAGGTAGATAGCTTCAGTTAGCGCCCAGCCCACTGCACCACAGTCACTGAATCGCTGATTAGCGTATCGCTAATCAGAATTGGTACTTTATAGTATCTGTAAGTGATCAGAGCTGATCACAGTCAGATCTATAATAGTATTAGTGACACCTTAGCTCGCCCTCCACCCAAAACGCAGTGTTTGCCCAATCAGGCCTAATCGATCGCCCACACGTGCGTTCACCCAAGCCCCCCCCCCCCCCGCCGCAGTGACAAAAAATATATTTATATTTTTTTTATCACTGCACAATCACTACACAAGCGCTACGGCGATAAAAAAAAATCTATTTTGATATTTTTATCAATCGCAGCGGCTTCCTGTACTTCGCTAGCCTCCCATTTGTAAGACAGGCTTACTTTTTTTCTTGGGTAGTCTCAGGGGAAAAAAAATCTCATTACCGGTATGCTCAATATAAGGAGAAGAGCAGAAACTCCTAATTCTGGCCATATATGTAATGATTATGGAGACCCTCAAATGCTAGGGCAGTACAAACCCCTCACATGTGACCCCATTTTGGAAAGAAGACACCCCAAGGTATTCACTGAGGGGCATATTGAGTCCATGAAAGATTGAACTTTTTGTCACAAGTTAGCGGAAAGGGAGACTTTGTGAGAAAAAAAAAAAGTCAATGTCCGCTAACTTGTGACAAAAAATAAAAACTTCCATGAACTCACTATGCCCATCATTGAATACCTTAGGCTGTCTACTTTCCGAAATGGGGTCATTTGTGGGGTGTTTCTACTGTCTGGGCATTGTAGTACCTCAGGAAACATGACAGGTGCTCAGAAAGTCAAAGTGCGTAAATTAATTTTTTTGCACAATAGTTTGTAAAAGTTATAACTTTTACCCAAACCAATAAATATACACTTATTGCATTTTTTTTATCAAAGACATGTAGAACAATAAATTTAGAGGAAAAATGTATATATAAATGTAGTTTTTTAAAAAAAATATTACAACAGAAAGTGAAAAATTTCGGTCATTTTTGATTAATATCAAAAAAGGTAAAAATGTAAGCAGCAATGAAATACCACCAATATAAAGCTCTATTAGTGAAAAGAAAAGGAGGTAAAATTCATTTGGGTGGTAAGTTGTATGACCGAGCAATAAACCGTGAAAATAGTGTAGTGCAGAATTGTAAAAAGTGGTCTGGTCATTAAGGGGGTTTAAGCTAGGGGGGCTGAGGTGGTTAATGGGTGCACTTGCAGCCCAATAGCAAGAACGGTTTGCTAGAATTACAGAGCTGTATAATGGCAATTTGGATCCCCAGTCAGTGCAGCAAGGTGTAATAGGATTGTTCCTATTACCCAGGCTGTAACCTCCCCTACTGAACCCCGTTCTACATAAATGCTGCGAAATGATTCCTCCCTATCCTTTCCCTAAACCTTGAATAATCTTTCCCTGAACTTAAATTGTTTTTTAGGACAATGAAGTTGTTTCTAGCACTGTCCCTAGCGCCTGCTGATGTCTATCCCTACACTAAGTACGCTGAAAAAAGGCAGAATCAAAGATGGCTGAGGCTATTTATAGGGCTGTGACATCACAGGGCTTTCTGGCTGCTAATTGGCTGCATGCAGGGCCGGTTTTAGACAAAGTGTAACCCTGGGCAAAATTGAAAGCAAGGCCCCAAATCCTGAAATATTGGACTAGCAGTTTGACAGAACTTTGTAGGCACAGACAGAGGTTGCTACCACGGATCAGCTGAGTGTAGAATGCCACATTATATCTCTTTAGCCTTTCCACTGTAAGCTGCTGATCCTGCAGCCTCTTTAGGTATGTTCACACAGAGTCTGTGCTTAAAAAAACCTAATGCAGAATCGCATCAAGTTTTTTTGAGGATGTTTTTTTTTCTGACTAATTTTATAAAACACTTTTTGATGCAGTTTTGGCATGGATTTTTATTCCTTTCAATTTTTTATGGGAATTGTGGACATGGACCCCACGTTATGAATGGCCAGGGCACTTCTGTTTTTCTATGGTGCAGTTTATAAAACCACAAGCTGAAAAAATGGTGTTGTCCCATCCAGGCCCCTGAAGTGAAGGGAGAGCACGATGTGCCAGCACGGTCATCCTACATTATGCTGTGAGTGTTCTGATAATAGCTGATCACTGGCTTCACTATTTTTAGAAATTCTATAGCAGTGAATGGAGATAATGCTGCTCATGCACACTGTTATGGGGAACATGTGGATGACACACTATTTTAGGGGACCTGTGGATGTCACACTGTTATGGCGGACCTGTGGATGTCACACTGTTATGGGGGACCTGTGGATATCACAATATTATGGGGGATCTGTGCATGAGACACTGTTATGGGGATCTGTGGATAACACACTGTTATGGGGGACCTGTGGATGACACTGTTATGGAGGATCTGTGGAGGACACTGTTATGGAGGAACTATGGGTGACACACTGTTATGGGGGGTCTATAGAGGACACTGTTATGGGAAACGTGTGCATGACACACTGTTATATGGGATCTGTGGATGTCACACTGCTATGGGGGGGACCTGTGGATGTCGCACTGTTATGGAGGACCTGTGGAAATTACACCGTTATGGGGGATCTGTGGAGGACACTGTAAAGGGGTATCTGGCTGTGATACAGCCACAATGTGTGACACAGCTTTACAGATTCTTTTATTACCAGTTCTGGTTTTCTCCCCCAAGTACTGAAAAAACAAACAAAAAAAAACCTGCTAATTTGGACTCAAGTTCTTAATCTATACTCCAATAGCCACCCGAGCATGTTGTTTGGGAGCCCACAGGACACAAGGAGCTCACGCAGAGGCAAGGGGAGCACACAGGAGGGGGCAGAGGGAGCACACAGGAAGAACACAGAAGGGGGCACAGGGAGCACACAGGAGGAGGCACAGGAAGCAAACAGGAGGGGGCACAGGGAGCACACAGGAGGGGGCACAGGAAGCACACAGAAGTGGGCACAGAGAGCACACAGGAGGAGGCACAGGGAGCACACAGGAGGGGGCACAGGGAAAACACAGAGCTGACAGTAGGAACTCACAGTAGGAACTCGTCAGTGACCATCAGTACTTGAGGGAAGTGCAGGGCTGCTACAATGAGAGTGTGACCCCAGCATCCCTGCACCCCCTCCTCCACAGACACTGCTGCATGCTTCTTACTAGATGAACTTACCAGGTGCTTCAATAGGAGGGTCCTCGGAGCTCCTGCAGTCCCGCAGCTATGGTCAGAGCCTGTGGGTCAGATGCAGCAGAAGGCCCAGTCATCCCAGTCTGTCTGACGTTTGGGCATTGTAGCCTAGAGCAAGTGCAGGCACAGAACGTCCACACAGAACGTCCTGATGCTGGTCTGTCATTGAGCTATGGTGAGACGGTGAGACTGGGGGGGATACTTAGATATCTAACAGCAGGGGCACCCTGAATGGCATGGCATGCATGGCATTATGGGTGATCCCGCCTTCCCAGAGTTCCTTTCTTCATGTCCTCACACGTGCAGCAGCCATTTTAGAAAAAAATGCTACTTGTTACCACGAATCGCGAGGAAATTCGGATTAAGTGCGAATCGAATAATTCCTGAAATGTGGATCGAATTCCACTTCGTCAGCTTTGATTCATTCGCTCATCTCTAATAATAATCCAGTTTTATTTCATCTCACTTAAAAATGCATGCAGCACAAAATGTCCCATCAGACTCGTATATGTTTCAAATAGTACCGCCTGTCCCTAATCATAGAATGAGGGAGAAAACTGGGTACATGTATGTACTATAACACTGTAATTATTTGATTTTTCAATTCAGAATGCATCCATATGTACCTACAATAAATCACCTAGTTAGTACACCTGGTAGGAATTAAATGTGACTTGCTATCGACATCATTCTTTTAAATGTATCATCCGTTTCCAAAGGACATTCACATATTTCTACCTAAAACAACAGTTAAAAGATCATCCTTGGAATGTTAATGTATGCAGGGTAAAATTGGTTCAACAGTCCAATAAAAGACGACACTTTACTCATTAAAATGTTCTGTGGTAACAATAAATTAAATATACACTTAAATCTTGACACCCATAGGGCCAGAGAGGTGATAGATTCTAAGATGTCTCTGTAAAAATAATTCTAAATAACAATTGGAAGGTAGGCATGAAAATCCTTTTATGAAAACTTCTGGGGGTGCATGACACATGGCACTGGTTAGGCACCCTTCCCTAGAGGTCCACATATCTACAAGTTAACACAATGCAATCCTCCAGCTACTTACACTCAAACTACCAAATAACCATATATTATAGTCCACAGGACTGAACATTTTGAGTGATATTGGTATATTGCCCCGCTTCTGCGCCTCCACTAATTGTACATTTGATATCTGGTAATCTGTCAGCCACAAAGCCTCTGCAGGGGAATCACTACCATGGAGCTTCCATTGGGACTCACTGACCATTTTAAGCGGTATATTGCAGCCCTTTCTGCAGTTCTGGAGTAGTGGCCAAGTCAACCAAGTGAAACATGTGCCTCACAATCTGAGTCGCATGGAGCCGAATAAAGGATATCCTGGCAATGGATGATTGGATGGAGTTCTGTGAGTGGTTGAACTAGTCACGTAACTCCATTCATGACAACAGGGTATTATGAATTAAATATCCTGCATTGGAAGCTGTAAAGTGTTAATTAGGAAGTAAGAAGGAGTTTATTTGCCTAGGTCAGAGAATAAAGGCATTTTATTTATGTTAAATTTTTAATGTTTTAAAGGTTTATGAGTACAGTTTAATTCCAAGATGGGAGTGACTGGAAAAGAGTAGTGGAGGAATATATAAGTATCTCCCTTTTTTAATTGTTTGAGAGTTTCTGCTCCTGATAAAGCGGAGCGAAACTCAGGTCGGGCAAGGACCGTAAGGAATTTTTATATGCTGTTTTTACAAGCTGCCTTCTTGTGAATAAAAGTGCTTTAACTCTTGAATGCGAGCAGTACGTCTCCATGCAGTGTTTTTCTTGAATGAGAGGTATCACTGGAGACATAGACACATAGAAGACATAGAAGAGGAGAACTACCAACAAAGATCGATTGCAACACGAAAAAAAAGTAGAGATTGAAAATAACACCTTGTGGATGTTTTCCATGAAAGGAGTGGTTCCAAATTGTGATCCTCTGGACAATCCTCTGGCTGAACCAGTGGCATGGATCTGGTAACTTGTGGACATTTGAAATAAAATTTAGCTTTTCATTTCATGTCCCAGTTAAAAAAAAAATATACCTTTGGGGTCAAGCCAATCACTCATAGGTTTTCTAAGTACTGGTACCTCAAGGGTTCTGCAAATGTGACAGGGTACCCAGAAACCATCCCAGGTACAGTGCATTCAAAAAATCTTCAGACCCTTTCACTTTTTTCACATTTTGTTATGCTGCAGCCTAAAATAAAAAAGTTCAAATTTGCCCCATCATTCGGCACTCAGTGTTTAAAATCTTTGTTCAGCTTTCCTCTGTTCAGCTTTCTGTCAACTCTGACCAGTCTCTCTGTCCTTGCTGTGTAAAACCACCCCCACATCATGATGCTGCCACCACCATGCTTCACTGTAAAGATTGTATTGGGCAGTGCCTGGTTTCCTCTAAACATAACACTTAGAATTGAGGTCAAAAGGTTTAATCCTTGTTTCTTCATACCAGAGAATCTTCTTTCTCACAGTTTGTGAGTCTTTTTGGTGTAACAGTAGGTGCAACGCAATTGCTCACCTGATATGTGGAATAGTCAAGGTCTGGAAAGTGAGATATGATATATCTAATGTCTGTAACCTGCCTCCTGAAACAGAAGATTCTTACTTACCTGTACCCCGCTGCTCCGATCCTCCACTCTCCCTCCACTGTCTTTATCTTCCAGTCCTTGTAATGGTTACATTTGGTGGTGCATGGACATGGTCACATGCTCCACTGCATTCAATAACTGGCTTCAGCGGTTATGTACTGCTTGTGACCAAATTTTCTGTAGGCAGGCTGTGGGCTTTAGATAAAATGCAATAATCACTGGAAAACCCCTTTAATTGGACAATCCCTTTAAACTTGTAGTTCATCTATTTATGATGGTCACATAAAAGCCAACTACTGTAGGTGATGCTTATAATATATGCTCTGAGCATTGCCTATCTCTGCACTTTATTATGTTTTTAGAGAAAGCATATCAGTAATGCATATAAATATCCCTAAAATAATACTGAGCTGTGTGAAGACAATAACTGACATTTATGATACGTTTTGTTATTTTTTCTTTTTCAGTACATGCAAGTTAATATTGATGGAAAAACTGAAAAGACACAAGCTTTACCTTTACACAAAAAGTTAAATCTTTTCTTGACAAATGCAAAGCCTAATGATGTTGTAAGAGAAATCCTAGTGTTGTAGCTTTTTATGCTGGTGATCCATTCCCCCGTGACACAGTCCCGCATGAAGGACTGGTTGTTGGGAGGGGTATGCAATGTTATGATATGCTTATGGGTAAAGATATGAAGATATGAGTCATATTTGCAGTGAATTGTATTAAGCAACGTGACCTTTTACTGTAGCTATTTAGATATTTTCTTTCCATAATTGAGTGAAGATAGCTTCTTTGCTGTATCAATGGAATGCATAGCATAATGTTTTCAACCCTGTATTATTTAGAAATCCTGCCTAATCTATATATTTAACCCCAAGAACGACCAACCTAAATGGCAAATGTTGGACCTTAGCACCTTACCAGACCAACTTCAAACTGCAAATTAATTGAAATCCATTTTGGGTCAGAATATCATAAAATAGTCAGTTCGAAAGTGCCCCAATTGCCCTGAAAAGTTGGTCAAAAGTGATTTTTTTTGAGTGGTATATGCTTTCTTTTCTGTAAAATAGTGCTCACCATTTTGAGAAACTCATCCAAAATAAATCTGAAAAAGTTTTGGATTTGTTTCCAAAACTGCCTTTGTTGCCCAGAGCTAAAACTTTCACCTCTGAAAAGGGGTTGTCCAGGATTAGAAAAATGTGTTCCAGAAACAGCACCACACCTGTCCATGAATTGTGTCTGGTATTATAACTCCGCACTAATTAAGTGAATCGGACTGAGCTGCAATACCACACACAACTTGTAGACAGATATGGTACTGTTTTTGGAAGAAAGCAGCCATGTTTTCCTTATCCTGCGCAACCCCTTTAACCTGTTCTAGTAAAATGAAAGTTGTGCTGCAATTGGTTGCTCTAGCAAAATAAACAGCTTTAATAAATTACCCCAAGATTCAGTGCTGGGTCCTTTATTATTTAATTTATTTATTAATGATATCGAGGATGGGATTAATAGCACCATTTCTATTTTTGCAGATGACACTAAGCTGTGTAGTACTGTGCAGTCTATGGAAGTTGTCCATAAAATACAAGCTGACTTGAATACTCTTGAGTGATTGGGCATCAACTTGGCAAATGAGGTTCAATGTGGATAAATATAAAGTTATGCATCTTGGTAGTAACTGCATGCATCATATGTCCTAGGGGATGTAACACTGGGTGAGTCACTTATAGAGAATGATTTGGGTGTCCTTGTAGATGGTAGATTAAATAACAGCATACAATGTCAATCAGCTGTTTCTAAGGCCACCAGGATATTGTCATGCATTAAATGAGGCAAGGACTCGCTGGGCAGGGATGTAATATTACGAGTTAACAAAACGTTGGTGCGGCCTCATCTGGAATATGCAGCTCAGTTCTGGGCACCAGTCCATAGAAAGGATACTCTGAAGCTGGAAAAAGTACAGAGGAGAGCGACTAAGCTCATAAGGGGCATGGAGGGTCTTAGTTATGAAGAAATATTAAAATAATTAAATGTATTTAGTCTTGAGAAGAGACGTCTAAGAGGGGACATGATTAACCGTACAAATATATACAGTAAATGGGCCATACAAAAAATACTGTGAATAACTGTTCCATGTAAAATGCCCTCAAAAGACAAGGGGGCACTGCCTCCGACTGCAGAAGAAAAAGTTTAGTTTTCAGAAGCATCAAAACTTCTTTACTGTAAGAACTGTGAATTTGTGGAATAGAATTCTTCACGACATGGTCACAGCAAGAACAGTGGACAATTTTAAAAAGGGTTTAGATGAATTCTTAAAAGTAAATGACATTAACCCCTTCCCGACGAGCGCTGTAATAGTACGGCGCTGCGGGAAGTAACTTCCCGACCAACGCCGTAGTGCTACAGCGCACTGATCGGGAAGGCTTATGAGCTGCGCCCGCCCAATCAGCTGCAGGGGACCAGCTGATCCGATTAGCTGGACCCCTGCTGTATGCACCGGCTTCAGTGAAAACACTGATGCCGGAGCCTTAACCCTCACTATGCCACAGTCAGCGCTGACTGCAGCATGTGTGGTGTGTGTGGAGGGGGTGGGGAGCCCCCTACACTTCCCCATCGGGTCCTCGCGCTGCTGTGACTGGGACCCGATGGCAGGGAAGGCAGCCCGATGCCTTCCACAGGCTTCGGGGCTGCCTTCCATGTAAGCCTGTGAGATCCAGCCCCCTGGATCTCATAGGCAGGAAGGTTGTAAGTGTATTACACTGGTAATACACTTACAGCCAATGCATTACAATACAGAAGTATTGTAATGCATTGTACAAGGAATCAGACCCCCATAAATTGTGTATCCCACTAGCCTTGGGGGAGAAGAAGAAGAAACTAGCACAGAAGAAGCCCGGTGGATCTATAAACTAGGCACGTTATCTCCCCAGGGACTTAATGAATACAATAGTTTTGTACCTTTTCTGTAGAAGAGGGTAGGGTGATGAATATGATTTGCATTGGGATTCTCTTTGTGGACTTTGTTTTGGTTGTATTTGTATGCATACAAATATAATTTTTTATATATTTTTTAACTGGTCATTGTTTTTATTTTTATTTTTCTGGTTTTAGCTATAGGTATTTCCGATACCCAATGGGAAGAATTCAAGTACTGAATGACTAATTAGAGCCGCAGGATGTTATAGAAGAAGGGACATTTTGTATTCCAATATATCCAATATATTTTAATCAACATATACTTTTCCTTTGAAATGATGATTTGAGGGTGAAGATGCAATTTTGGACACGCGGTTACGTGGACATGTGGATCGATACAAATGGCTCTTTACTACTTATTTATTATTGATTATATTTAGATATTTCTCACATGCACATTTCCGAGGATTTATTACACAGTGATTTTGTTCAAGCAACACACATTTTTTTACATAGGGAAACTGTTTCACAATACTTAAACTATATGTAATTGGTTATATATATATATATATATATATATATATACACTCACCTAAATAATTATTAGGAACACCTGTTCTATTTCTCATTAATGCAATTATCTAGTCAACCAATCACATGGCAGTTGCTTCAATGCATTTAGGGGTGTGGTCCTGGTCGAGACAATCTCCTGAACTCCAAACTGAATGTCAGAATGGGAAAATAGGTGATTTAAGCAATTTTGAGCATGGCATGGTCATTGGTGCCAGACGGGCCGGTCTGAGCATTTCACAATCTGCTCAGTTACTGGGATTTTCATGCACAACCATTTCTAGGGTTTACAAAGAATGGTGTGAAAAGGGAAAAACATCCAGTATGCAGTCCTGTGGGCGAAAATGCCTTGTTGATGCTAGAGGTCAGAGGAGAATGGGACAGCTGATTTAAGCTAATAGAAGAGCAACGTTGACTGAAATAACCACTCGTTACAACCGAGGTATGCAGCAAAGCATTTGTGAAGCCACAACACGCACAACCTTGAGGCGGATGGGCTACGACAGCAGAAGACCCCACCGGGTACCACTCATCTCCACTACAAATAGGAAAAAGAGGCTACAATTTGCACGAGCTCACCAAAATTGGACTGTTGAAGACTGGAAAAATGTTGCCTGGTCTGATGAGTCTCGGTTTCTGTTGAGACATTCAAATGGTAGAGTCCGAATTTGGCGTAAACAGAATGAGAACATGTATTCATTATGCCTTGTTACCACTGTGCAGGCTGGTGGTGGTGGTGTAATAGTGTGGGGGATGTTTTCTGGGCACACTTTAGGCCCCTTAGTGCCAATTGGGCATTGTTGAAATGCCATGGGCTACCTGAGCATTGTTTCTGACTATGTCCATCCCTTCATGACCACCATTTACCCATCCTCTGATGGCTACTTCCAGCAGGATAATGCACCATGTCCTCAAATCTCCATCAACTGCAAGATGCTATCCTATCATTATGGGCCAACATTTCTAAATAATGCTATCAGCACCTTGTTGAATCAATGCCACATAGAATTAAAGCAGTTCTGAAGGCAAAAAGGGGTCCAACACCGTATTAATATGGTGATCCTAATAATTCTTTAGGTGAGTGTGTGTGTGTGTGTGTGTGTGTGTGTATATATATATATATATATAGTCCAAAGGTGAGGCCGCACGCCAGCATATGAAAAATAAGTGACCCTCTTTATTCCCCAGGCAATGTTTCGGTCTTCTCAATGAGACTTTTGTCTCATTGTGAAGACCGACACGCTGCCTGGGGAATAAAGAGAGTCACTATTTTCATATGCTGGAGTGCTGCCTCATCTTTTTAAATCACTGTCCGATTTCCTGACTATATATATATATATATATATATATATATATATATATATAAATCCAACAAATTGGTGCAGCACTCCTTAGGTAAAAGTGAACAAAATTGTGTTTATTAACACATGTTAACACAGCAACGTTTCAGCTCTCTCACAGAGCCATTTTCTCTTGGCTTGAAAATGGCTCTGTGAGAGAACTGAAACGTTGCTGTGTTAACATGTGTTAATAAACACAATTTTGTTCACTTTTACCTAAGGAGTGCTGTGCCAATTTGTTGGATATATATATATATATATATATATATATATATATAGTCAGGAAATCGGACAGTGATTTATTCACCCTTGGGGTACAGTGAGGCAACGTTTCAGCTCATACAAAGAGCCTTTCTCAAGCAATGAACACAAGTGGAATATGGAGTATATGTGGCTCAACCCCTACAAGCAATTATCAATAAAACAATTACAACAATCATCGTGTTAAACATAAAACAAGTTATAGCATAAGTACAAAATATATTCAAAATAAACATAAAGTGCGATCAGTACATGCATATGCATACATATACAGAAATAAAGTGCATACATATTATCGATCTTATAAAAATTACAAGAAAAGTGCAAAGTGCTGTGGATTAGACACATATGTGCAATATAATACAATATAAAAGTGGGAGGAGTGATAAAACACATGAAAAGCAAAACATACCCTACAGGTGTATCTGGGTCCCACATGCAAACTATCACCGAATTCGGCGTGTAGTGAATGCCAGTGCACAAGCGCCAGGTTGCGTCAAAGATATGAGACATAGAGTCCCCTAGTGCCGTTCGTGGAGCATGCGCTCTACACATTAACCACTCGAGGGGCCATTTTTCAATAGGTAAGCAGTATGAGACCGTATCTCTGGATATGGGTGGTATCCGATGCGGATAAAATGACTGGTCACATGATCTGGATGTCCAGTGCATGCGCAGGTTCCCTGCAACGGACATTTTTGATGCTGGCACTGTTTGCCCAGCGATCACATGACTGGTCACATGACTGGGATATCCAGAACATGTGCAGATTCTCCACGCCGGCCATTTTTGACACTGGCACTCTTTGCCCAGCGACCGCAGCGCATACTAGGAAACATAGTGCGGGTGATCTATACACACGGGTGAGAGGGATAGATGCCGCACTTCTAAAATTGTCTGCCTTCTTAATTGTGGAGGAAGTGTAGACTGGGTTTTTATTGCCATCACTCTAAATGGGTCTTCTCCTCCCTCTTATTACACATGTGGGATGGGTAATCTTACCCAATCACCATCCTCTGATTATGTCATGAGATCAGTGACATGGATTCACGTCACTAATGATACACTCTCTGGTACAGGTGCTCCCAGTTTAGTTAATGACTTGGCTATTTATGCTGCAACCCTCTCCTTGTCCCTCACTCTCTCTGACGAAGCCTGTTGGCTAAACGTGTTGGGTAGGTGAGGGGACAATGGGATGGGGGTGGTTAAGGTTAATCTACTACATGAACTTTTGGTTGTGTTCCTACAGTGGCACTATGCACTTTAGTGGAGCTATTTGCTGCTATATACATTGTTTGTTTATATTGTTCTTTTGAACAGTGCTTTCTGTTGTAAAGGCAACTCTGCATTAGATATCTCAGCACACAACCATGCATTATTGTTTCATTGTTACTTATTAAATGTGATATACCATTTACCCCCTTCCCATTTTGTTCCCCTCACATATTTTTTACCCCACTGGGTCTCATTTACTCCACTATATATGTTTTTTATATAATATTTTATAAAGTTTATGTGGTGATTCTACTAGTGTATTCACTCTTGGGCAAAAACATTTGTTTTAGTAGGTTATATGCCCCATAAATTTTGGGGAAAAAAGTAAAAAAAAAAGTTAAAATAAAGTTTTGCATAATAAAAACTTGAATAAAAATTTTCAAGTAAAAAAAAAATTGTTCTTTTTCCATAATTAAGTTATTAAAAATTGTAAAGAAAAAAAAAAAAAGGAAAAGTATACATATTAGGCATTTCCATGTCCATATTGAACGGCTCGATAAAAAAATATCACATGATCCACCCTGTCAGGTGAATACAGTAAAAAAAAAAAAAAAGTGCTGAAAAAGCCATTTTTGGTCACCTATCCTCACAAAAGTGTAATACCAAGCAATCAAAAAGGTGTATTAAGCCCAAAATGATACCAATGAAACCGTCATCTCAAAAAATGGGACCCTGCCTAAGACAATCGCCCCCAAAAAAAAAAAAAAAAATATGGCTTTCAGAAAATGGCAACACAAAAACAAGATTTAATTCTTTTAAAAAATGCCTTTACAGTGTAAAACTTAATAAAAATAAAAATGGTAGACATACCTGCTCTATAAAAATATCACATGAGATGCCCCCTCAGATGAATGCTATAAAAATAAAAAAAAATAAAACTATGCCAAAACAGCCATTTTTTGTCACCTTGCCACACAAAAGGTGTAATACCAAGCGATCAAAAAGTCTTATGTACCCTACAAATGCTACCAATCAAACCGCCACCTCATCCCACAAAAAAGAGACCCTATCTAAGACAATCACCAGAAAAATAAAAAAAATAGGGCAGTCAGAAAATGGCAACACAAAAGCAAGATTGCATTCTGTTCAAAAATGCATTTACTGTGTAAAACTTAACAAAAATAAATATAATAGACATATTGGGTATTGCTACACTCATAACAATCTGCTCTATGAAAATATCACATTATATGCCCCCTCAGGGGAATAGTGCAAAAAAACATTTTTTTAAAACTTTGCCAAGACAGCCTTTTTTTTTCACCTTGCCTCACAAAAAATGTAATACCAAGCGATCAAAAAGTCTTATGTACTCTAAAATGGTACCAATGAAAAGGTCACCTCATCTTGCAAAAAATAAGCCCACACATAAGACAATCACTCAAAAAAAAAAAAAAAAACACCAAGGGCGCCCATAAACGAATCCATTAAAATCTGTGCTTCAAAAGCCATATGGCTCTCCTTCCGTTCTGAGCCCCCACAGCAGTTTACCACCACATATGGGGTCTTACCATATTCAGGAGAAAATGGGTAACAAATTATGGGGTGCTTTTTCTCCTGTTACCCCTTGTGAAAACGAAAAATTTGGGGCTAAAGAACATTTTATTGGAAGAAATGAAACTTTTCATTTTCATAGCCAAGTGTTTTCAAAAAAACGCTTAGGGGGTCAAAGTTCTCAGTACTCCCCTTAATATATTCTTTGAAGGGTGTAGTTTCCAAAATTAAGTCAATTTTTGAGAGTTTCCACTGTAGGGGCATGTCAGGGTCTCTTCAAATTCAAAATGGTGCACAAACACCATTCTAGCGAAATCTGCCTACAAAATCCATATGTTGCTCCTTTCCTTTTGACCACTGCCACGTGCCCATAGAGCAGTTTGCCACCACATTTGGGGTATTTATGTAATCTGCAGAATAAGAGTAATATATAGAGATGAGCGAACACCTGGAAGTTCGGGTTCGGGAAGTTCGGCCGAACTTCCCGAAAAAGTTCGGGTTCAGGATCCGAACTCGACCCGAACTTTATCCCGTACCCGAACCCCATTGAAGTGAATGGGGACCCAAACTTTTAGGCACTAAAAAGGCTGTAAAATAGTCCAGGAAAGGGCTAGAGCGCTGCAAAAGGAGGCAAAATGTAGGTAAATGCCCTGCAAACAAATGTGGATAGGGAAATGAATTAAAATAAAATAAATAAAAATTAACCAATATCAATTGGAGAGAGGTCCCATAGCAGAGAATCATGCGTCATATCACCCACCACTGGAGAAGGCCACTTTCAGTTATTTCAGCCCCAGCATCCAGACAGAGGAGAGAGGTCCCACAGCAAGGAATAAGGCGTCATATCACCCACCACTGGAGAAGGACACTTTTAGTTATTTAGGGCCCAGCACACAAACAGAGGAGAGAGGTCCCACAGCAAGGAATCATGCTTCATTTCACCCACCACTGGAGAAGGCCACTTTCAGTTATTTCGGCCCAGCACCCAGACAGAGGAGAGAGGTCCCACAGCAAGGAATAAGGCGTCATATCACCCACCACTGGAGAAGGCCACTTTCAGTTATTTCGGCCCCAGCACCCAGACAGAGGAGAGGTTCATTCAACTTTGGGTTGCACCGCAAGATCATGGTAAAGTTAAACAAAATGAGGATTCAATAAAGAAAAGAAGTTCCCCGGAGTACAAGAATACATGGTTGAGGGGGAGGCAGTTATAAATGTCTATTTTGCACAAGGGTGGGACAGGTCATGTGGGATCCATGCCTGGTTCATTTTTATGAACGTCAGCTTGTCAACGTTGGCTGTGAACAGGCGGCTGTGTATGTCAGAAATGACGCCCCCCTGCCGTGCTGAATACACGTTCAGACAAAACGCCGGGCAGGCCAGCACCTCCAAGGCATAAAATGCTAACTCTGGCCACGTGGACAATTTGGAGACCCAGAAGTTGAATGGGGCTGAACCTTCAGTCAGTACGTGGAGGGGTGTGCAGACGTACTGTTCAACCATGTTAGTGAAATGCTGCCTCCTGCTAACACGTTCCATATCAGGTGGTGGTGCAGTTAGCTGTGGCGTGGAGACAAAACTTTTCCACATTTCTGCCATGCTAACCCTGCCCTCAGAGGAGCTGGCCGTGACACAGCTGCATTGGCGACCTCTTGCTCCTCCTCTACCTTCGCCTTGGGCTTCCACCTGTTCCCCTGTAACATTTGGGAATGATCTCAGGAGCGCGTCTACCAGCGTGCTCTTGTACTCGCGCATCTTCCTATCATGCTCCAGTGCAGGAAGTAAGGTGGGCACATTGTCTTTGTACCGGGGATCCAGCAGGGTGGCAACCCAGTAGTCCGCACACGTTAAAATGTGGGCAACTCTGCTGTTGTTGTAGTCGCTCATGTGTGCCAGGCTCCCCAGAGCTAAGGACAAGCTGTACTCTGAGGGAGGCGTATCATCATCGTCTTCCGTATCCCCCCAGCCACGCACCATTGATGGGCCTGAGCTGTGTCGGGTGCCACCCCGCTGTGAAACTGCTTCATCCTCATCCTCTTCCACCTCCTCCTCATCCTCCTCGTACTCCAGTAGTGGGCCCTGGCTGGCCACATTTGTACCTGGCCTTTACTGTTGCAAAAAACCTCCCTCTGAGCCACTTCTAACAGACTGGCCTGAAAGTGCTAAAAATGACCCCTCATCCTCCTCCTCCTCCTCCTCCTGGGCCACCTCCTCCTCCATCATCGCCCTAAGCGTTTTCTCAAGAAGACATAGAAGTGGTATTGTAACGCTGATAACGGTGTCATCACCACTGGCCATGTTGGTGGAGTACTCGAAACAGCGCAACAGGGCACACAGGTCTCGCATGGAGGCCCAATCATTGGTGGTGAACTGGTGCTGTTCCACAGTGCGACTGACGCGTGCGTGCTGCAGCTGAGACTCCACTATGGCCTGCTGCTGCTCGCACAGTCTCTCCAGCATGTGCAAGGTGGAGTTCCACCTGGTGGGCACGTCGCATATGAGGCGGTAAGCGGGAAGGCCGAAGTTACGCTGTAGCGCAGACAGGCGAGCAGTGGCAGGATGTGAACGCCGGAAGCGCGCACAGACGGCCTGCACTTTATGCAGCAGCTCTGACATGTCGGGGTAGTTGTGAAGGAACTTCTGCACCACCAAATTCAGCACATGCACCAGGCAAGGGATTTGCGTCAAATCGGCTAGTCCCAGAGCTGCGACGAGATTTCGCCCATTATCGCACACCACCAGGCCGGGCTTGAGGCCCACCGGCAGAAACCACTCGTCAGTCTGTTGTACAATACCCCACCACAACTCCTGCGTGGTGTGGGGCCTGTCCCCCAAACATATGAGTTTCAGAATGGCCTGCTGATGTTTACCCCGGGCTGTGCTGAAGTTGGTGGTGAAGGTGTGTGGCTGACTGGATGAGCTGGTGGAAGCAGAGGAGGAGGAAGCCGAGTAGGAGGAGGAGTCCACAGGAGGCAAAGAATGATGCCCTGCGATCCTTGGCGGTGGAAGGCCGTGCGCCAAGGAATTCTCCGCCTGGGGCCCAGCCGCCACTACATTTACCCAGTGTGCAGTTAGGGAGAAATAGCGTTCCTGGCCGTGCTTACTGGTCCACGTATCTGTGGTTAGGTGGACCTTGCCACAGATGGCGTTGGTCAATGCACACTTGATTTTATCGGACACTTGGTTGTACAGGGAAGGCTCGGCTGTCTTGGAGAAGTAGTGGTGGCTGGGAACAACATACTGTGGGACTGCCATGGCCATCAGCTGTTTGAAGCTGTTTGTGTCCACCAGCCTGAATGACAGCATTTCAAAGGCCAGTTTAGAAATGCTGGCATTCAGGCCCAAGGCTCGAGGGTGGCTAGGTGGGAATTTACGCTTTCTCTCCAAGGTTTGTGAGATGGAGAGCTGAACGCTGCCGTGTGACATAGTGGAGATGCTTGATGACGCAGGTGGTGTTGTCGGTGGCACATCCTCTGGTTGTTGGGCGGCAGGTGCCAACGTTCCTCCCGAGGCGGTGTAAGAGGCCGAGGTAGCAACAGAAGAGGGAGCAGGGGGAGCCAGAGTGAGTTCCTTGCTTTTAAGGTGTTTACTCCACTGCAATTCATGCTTTGCATGTAGATGCCTGGTCATGCAGGTTGTGCTAAGGTTCATAACGTTAATGTCTTGCTTCAGGCTCTGATGGCACAGCGTGCAAACCACTTGGGTCTTGTCGTCAGCACATTTTTTAAAGAAGTGCCATGCCAGGGAACTCCTTGAAGCTGCCATTGAGGTGCTCGGTCCCTGGTGGCGGTGGCCAGTAGCAGACGAACTCTCTTGGCGGCGGCTGTTCTGCTTTTGCCCCCTGCTCCCTCTTTTCCTATGCTGTTGGCTCGGTCTCACCACTGCCTCTTCCTCTGAACTATGAAAGTCAGTGGCACGACCTTAATTCCATGTGGGATCATCCCCTGCATCGTCTTCCACACAGTCTTCCTCCCCGACCTCCTGTTCGGTCTGCACACAGCAGAAAGACGCAGCAGTTGGCACCTGTGTTTCGTCATCATCAGAGACGTGCCGACTCCGATGAGGTGGTATTCCCATGTCCTCATCATCAGGAAACATCAGTGGTTGCGCATCAGTGCATTCTATGTCTTCCACCACTGGAGAAGGGCTAGGTGGATTTCCTTGGGAAACCCTACCAGCAGAGTCTTCAAACAGCATAAGAGACTGCTGCATAACTTGAGGCTCAGACAGTTTCCCTGATATGCATGGGGGTGATGTGACAGACTGATGGGCTTGGTTTTCAGGCACCACCTGTGCGCTTTCTGCAGAAGACTGGGTGGGAGATAATTTTGTGAACGTGCTGGATCCACTGTTGGCCACCCAATTGACTAGCGCCTGTACCTGCTCAGGCCTTTCCATCCTTAGAACGGCATTGGGCCCCACCAAATATCGCTGTAAATTCTGGCGGGTACTGGAACCTGAGGTAGTTGGTTCACTAGGACGTGTGGCTGTGGCAGAATGGCCACGTCCTCTCCCAGCACCAGAGGGTACAATAACACCACCACGACCGCGTCCGCGTCCCTTACTAGATGTTTTCCTCATTGTTACCGTTCACCAAGCACCAAAATAAGAAAAAAAATATTTGGCCCAATGTATTGATTTCAAATTCAAGCCATTTTTTACAGGCACCTAACACTATCTGCCTATTTATTTATGTAGTGTATTACACTAATCCAGACACAGTTGTAACCACTGATTTAGGGGAATATCTATTTTAGGGCTAGTATTTAGGCCATGAATGAAAGGTATCCTTTTATGGACAGATTTACACTTGGAGATGCACAGCAGCGTGAGAAAAAATATGTAGGATTATGCCTTCAGCAATTGTATTTTAACACTTTGTGTAATATACCCTTTAACGGACAGAAATCCAATGGGAGATGCACGGTAGCTTGTGAATTTAATGAGGATGACCCTCTCAGCACTTGTATATACACCTTGAGTGTAATATACCCTTTTATGGACAGATTAACACTTGGCCTGCAACTTCTGGAACACCAGATTCAGGGTATTGCTATATTGGCAATTGAATTTAACCCCAGAACAAAATATACCCTTTTATGGACAGATTAACACTTGGCCTGCACCAGCTGGTACACCAGATTCAGATTCAGAATTTCCCTAGAACAAAATATATGTTTTGGCAGACAATATTATACTTTGCCAGCCACAGCTGTGACACCAGATTTATGGTATTGCTATTTTAACAATTGAATTTCACCCCAGATCAAAATATATGTTTTGGCGAACACTATTATAGTTTTCCAGCCAGTGCTGGGACACCAGATTTAGGGGATTGCTATTTTGGCAATTGAATTTCACCACAGAACAAAATATATGTTTTGGCTGACACTATTATAGTTTGCCAGCCAGTGCTGGGACACCAGATTTAGGGGATTGCTATTTTGGCAAGTGAATTTCACCCCAGACCAAAATATATGTTTTGGCGGACACTATTATAGTTTGCCAGCCACAGCTGTGACAACAGATTTATGGTGTTGCTATTTTGGCAATTGAATTTCACCCCAGAATAAAATATATGTTTTGGCGGACACTATTATAGTTTGCCAGCCAGTGCTGGGACACCAGATTTAGGGGATTGCTATTTTGGCAATTGAATATCACCCCAGAACAAAATTTATGTTTTGGCGGACACTATTATAGTTTGCCAGCCAGTGCTGGGACACCAGATTAAGGGGATTGCTATTTTTGCAATTGAATTTCACCACAGAACAAAATATACAGACCACCAAGCCAAGTCAAAGAATTGGATGGTCTACTAGTTGAGGAAATGGCTAAAATGACATTGAAAAGGGAAGTTGTCAATATGGGAGACTTTAATCTTCCTGATATAAACTGGAAAATCAAAATAGCTAGTTCTGCCAGGAGTACAGACATTCTAAATTCCTTCCTGGGATTATCTCTACAGCAAGTAGTTGAGGAGCCAACCCGGAAGGAGGCCATTTTAGATTTGGTATTCACAAATGGCAATTTGGTATCTGATATTACTGTAAGGGAAAGCTTAGGATCCAGTGATCACCAGTCAGTGAGGTTTACTATAAGTACAGTGACTGAGTCACTCCACACAAAAACAAAAGTTTAAGATTTTCGGAAAACAGACTTTTCTAAAATGAAATCAGTGGTATACGAGTCCCTATCAGACTGGAATAATTTCAATGGAGTCCAAGAGAAATGGGACTACTTAAAATTGGCACTACTGAAGGCAACAGAAAAGTGCATTAGGCTGGTCAGTAAAGGCAAAAAAAGGAAGAGACCACTGTGGTACTCAGCAGAAGTGGACAAAATCATTAAAAACAAAAAGATGGCATTTAGCAAGTATAAAAAGACCCAAAACGAGGATGATCGGGAAATCTATAAGATGAGGCAGAGAGAGGCCAAGCAAGTTATAAGAGCTTCTAAAGCTCAGGCAGAAGAGAAATTAGCTCAGTCAGTGAAAAAAGGTTATAAGACATTCTTCAGATACATAAATGAAAAAAGGAAATTAAAAAAAGAAATTACCAAATTAAAAACAAAAGAAGGAAGGTATATGGAAGAGGATAAAGAACTAGCTGACTGCCTCAATGAATACTTCTGTTCAGTTTTTACAAAGGAAAATGAAGAAGAAGGACCTCAGTTAGGGAGGAAGACTAATGAATCCTTTGATGCATGTGTCTTTACAGTGGAAGAGGTTCTAAGTCAGCTGTCTAAAATGAATACAAATAAATCACAGGGGCCTGATGGGATACACCCAAAGCTATTAAAAGAGCTTAGAGGTGTACTAGCAAAACTATTAACAGATTTATTTAACCAATCACTGGTAACAGGTGTCTTCCCAGAAGATTGGAAATTAGCAAACGTTGTGCCAATTCACAAGAAAGGTAGTAGAGAGGAATCGGGCAACTATAGGCCAGTAAGCCTGACATCAATAGTGGGGAAATTAATGTAAACCATACTCAAGGAGAGGATTGTGGAACATCTAAAAACCCATGGGTTGATTGATAAAAAACAGCATGGGTTTACTTCAGGGAGATCATGTCAAGCTAATCTTATTGACTTTTTTGATTGGGTGACTAAAATAATAGATGGTGGAGGTGCAGTAGACATCGCTTATCTGGACTTTAGTAAGGCTTTTGATACTGTCCCACATAGAAGGCTTATCAATAAACTGCAGACTTTGAGCTTGGGCACACATATTGTTAAATGGATTAGGCAGTGGCTGAAGGACAGAAAACAGAGGGTTGTAGTCTATGGAGTATATTCAGACCATGGTATTGTTACCAGTGGGGTACCTCAGGGATCTGTTCTGGGACCCATATTGTTTAATATCTTTATCAGCGAAATTGCAGAAGGCCTCAAAGGTAAGGTGTGTCTTTTTGCTGATGACACAAAGATTTGTAACAGGGTTGATGTTCCTGGAGGGATACACCAAATGGAAAAGGATTTAGGAAAACTAGAGGAATGGTCAAAAATCTGGCAACTAAAATTTAATGTCGATAAGTGCAAGATACTGCACCTGGGGCGTAAAAACACAAGAGCAGAATATAAAATCAGTGATACAGTACTAACCTCAGTATCTGAGGAAATGGATTTAGGGGTCATTATATCAGACGACCTAAAGGTGGGCAGACAATGTCATAGAGCAGCAGGTAATGCCAGCAGAATGCTTGGGTGTATAGGGAGAGGCATTAACAGTAGAAAGAGGGAGGTGCTCGTGCCGCTCTACAGAGCACTAGTGAGACCTCATTTGGAGTATTGTGAGCAGTACTGGAGACCATATCTGCAGAAGGATATTGAAACTTTGGAGAGAGTTCAGAGAAGAGCTACTAAACTAGTACATGGATTGCAGGACAAAACTTACCAAGAAAGGTTAAAGGACCTTAACATGTGTAGCTTGGAAGTAAGAAGAGGCAGAGGGGATATGATAGAAACTTTTAAATACATAAAGGGAATCATCACAGTAAAAGAAGAGAGAATATTTAAAATAAGAAAAACTGCTACAAGAGGGCATAGTTTTAAATTAGAGGGGCAAAGGTTTAAAAGTAATATCAGGAAGAATTACTTTACTGAGAGAGTGGTGGATGCATGGAATAGCCTTCCTGCAGAAGTGGTAGCTGCAAATACAGTGAAGGAGTTTAAGCATGCATGGGATAGGCATAAGGCCATCCTTCATATAAGATAGGGCCTGGGGCTATTCATATTATGCAGTATATTGGGCAGACTAGATGGGCCAAATGGTTCTTATATATATTATAGTTTGCCAGCCAGTACTGGGACAACAGATTTATGGTATTGCTATTTTGGCAATTGAATTTCACCACAGAACAAAATATATGTTTTGGCGGACACTATTATTGTTTGACAGCCAGTACTGGGACACCAGATTTAATGGATTTCTATTTTGGCAATTGAATTTCACCACAGAACAAAATATATGTTTTGGCCGACACTATTATAGTTTGCAAGCCAGTGCTGGGACACCAGATTTAGGGGATTGCTATTTTGGCAAGTGAATTTCACCCCAGAACAAAATATATGTTTTGGCGGACACTATTATAGTTTGCCAGCCAGTGCTGGGACACCAGATTTATGGTATTGCTATTTTGGCAACTGAATTTTACCCCAGAACAAAATTTATGTTTTGGCGGACACTATTATAGTTTGACAGCCAGTGCTGGGACACCAGATTTAATAGATTTCTATTTTGGCAAGTGAATTTCACCCCAGAACAAAATATATGTTTTGGCGGACACTATTATAGTTTTCCAGCCAGTGCTGGGACACCAGATTTAGGGGCTTGCTATTTTGGCAAGTGAATTTCACCCCAAAACAAAATATATGTTTTGGCGGACACTATTATAGTTTGCCAGCCACAGCTGTGACACCAGATTTATGGTATTGCTATTTTGACAATTGAATTTCACCCCAGAACAAAATATATGTTTTGGCGGCCACTATTATAGTTTGCCAGCCAGTGCTGGGACACCAGATTTAGGGGATTGTTATTTTGGCAATTGAATTTCACCACAGAACAAAATTTATGTTTTGGTGGACACTATTATAGTTTGCCAGCCAGTGCTGGGACACCAGATTTATGGTATTGCTATTTTGGCAATTGAATTTTACCCTAGAACAATATATGTTTTGGCGGACACTATTATAGTTTGCCAGCCAGTGCTGGGACACCAGATTTATGGTATTGCTATTTTGGCAATTGAATTTCACCACAGAACAAAATATATGCTTTGGCCGACACTATTATCGTTTGCCAGCCACAGCTGTGACACCAGAATTATGGTATTGCTATTTTGACAATTGAATTTCACCCCAGAACAAAATATTTGTTTTGTCAGACACTATTATAGTTTGCCAGCCAGTGCTGGGACACCAGATTTAGGGGATTGCTATTTTTGCAATTGAATTTCACCACAGAAAATAATCTATCCTTTGCCAGACAGCAGACAGTATTATACTTGGCTAGCCAAAGCTGGAACACCAGATTTAGGGGATTGGTATTTTGGCAATTGTATTTAACCCCTTAATAAAATATAGAAATTGCTATCCTGAGTTTCTAGGGGTGACAATTAGCACAGCCAAGCCCCTGATGTAGGATATAGCAAAAAAAAAACTAGTATTGATGGATTGATGGACTTGGTGGCAGCTTGTTCTGGTGCACCACAAGTCACAAAATGGCTGCCGATCACCCCAGAAAAAAAGTGACAGAAAAACGCTCTGTGCAGCCTAAAAACCAGTGAGCAAGTAACTAGCAGAAGTTGAATCATTCACAGCTGTAGATCGATCACTTCATTAGGTGCTTTTGCTGACTTTTCCCTGCCTAATCTCACCCTCACAGCAGCTGCGTCCTCTCCCAACACTAATCAGAGCAGTGTGACGTGCGGCGCTACGTGACTCCAGCTTAAATAGAGGCTGAGTCACATGCTGCACTTGGCCAATCACAGCCATGCCATTAGTAGGCATGGCTGGGATGGGCTCTTAGGGCAAGAAGTAAAACGCTAGCTGATTGGCTGCTGTGCAGCCCTTCAGAAAGCTGGAAGAAATCGCCGAACAACGAACCCGAACCTGAACTTTTTTGAAAATGTTCGGGTTCGTGTCCGTGTTCGGAACACCCCGAAATTCGGACTATTTTCGAACTGTTCGCTCAACACTTGTAATATATATTAAGGTTTAGTTTGCTGTTGACCCTTGCTGTGTTGCAAGAAAAAAATGATTAATATGAAAAATCAGCATTAAAAGTTTTGAATAATTTGAGGGGTGTCGTTTCTAAAATGGGTGGTTTCTATTATGTAAGCCCCTCAAAATCACTTTATTGGTACCTTAAAAAATGCTTTTGGAAATGTTGTTGAAAATTTGAAAAATGGCATCTAAACTTCTAAGCCTTCTAACTTCCTAAAAAAATAAAATGACATTTACAAAATTATGCCAACCTTAAACAGACATATGGGGAATTATGACTGATAACTATTGTATGAGGCATTACTATCTGTCTTAAAAGTAGATAAATTCAAATTAAGAAAATTGTGAATTTTTCCAACTTGGGATTTTTTTATGAATAAAAGAATATATATTAACGTAGTGAAGTACAATGTATCACGAGAAAACAATCGCAGAATGGCCTGGATAAGTAAAAGTGTTCCAAATTAGTAACATATAAAGTGACACATGTAGGATTTGCAAAAAATGGCCTGGGCAGGAAGGTGAAAACTGGCCCAGGTTAGAAATGGTTAACACTTATGAAAATGTGTAGAAATCTGAGTCTTACTTCCTTCTGGGATTCGTGTCCCCACCTTTTCCTTGGCTGTACTTGATGTACTGTCTTTTTTCAACAGTATTAACTTTGTTACTATGTAAATCTTTGCCATGTTTTTTGCAAGTTATTCTCATTTTAGTTGTAATATATTTAACTAATATTATAACATTGTAAAACAGTAAAAACAATACAAAATTTGTGTATTATTAGTTGCCATAAGGGCAGGCTAATTTTAGGTGTCGTGTCAAGATAACTTTTTGTTGTTGTACCTTTATTATTGTAGAGCTCGTAACATGCCAAGTTGTATGATGCTGTGAATATGCCATAAATGTTTATGAGGGGAAAAATCCTTTTACAAATTGGTAACATCTGCTGTACTTTTACAGCATAATGACATAAGTCTAGTAATTTGATACAGTAGACACTTGCTGAAGTGTCTGGGATCAGATAAATCTGATAAATCTGATCCCAATCATTTAACTCTTAGGATGCCAATACCAATAGTGACTACTACAGAATCTGAATGGTTAGTCATAGGGAGACCTCTAATCAGCCCCTCCCCGATGAGGCTAAATATTGTGGGGCTGATTGGCAGTTCTCATGGCAGCCTGGGACCTTGTGAATCTGTGGCAGGAGTTAATACAAAGACATAACAAGCACTATTACGTGTCCCCATAAAGTGTCTGACCTATTAAAACATGTGTTTATAAAAATTTCTATAATAGTGTTTAAAAAAAAACCTGAAAATAATTGAGTAAAATGTCATTTAAAAATTTGCATGTACCCCCAGAAAAGCTACAGCTCTTTCTGCAACTAGTCTTCATACAGCTTTGTACATAGAAATATATATAAAAAAGCTCGCGTCTCCGCCCCGCACGTTTCGCAAGTTTTAAGCAGCCAATAAAGGTGCAGGTAAGTACTGCCCTCACTGTAATGATGGTAGCCATGTTGGCTGCTGGCATTACAGTGATTGGCTGGCCGGAACGCATCATCGGGTGCTATATAACACCCGATGATGCATGTTTAGCTCAGACTTAGACAGGGAGAGCAGAGCGTAGGAAGGGAAAGACATTGTAGGGAGCAATTTTCTAAGACCCAAAAGTCCTTTTAAGGACTTCTGTGTGTGTGTGTTTTAGAGCAGCAATCTATTTACCTGCTGCAGTCTCAGGGACTATGCTTCGGAAGGGACAGATAGTGCAGGGAGAGACATTTGCTGTTTTTACTACCAAAAGCTTTTTAAAAACCCCAAAGTCCTTTTAACCCCCTTAAGGACGCAGCCTCATTTCACCTTAAGGACCTAGCCATTTTTTGCAAATCTGACCAATGTCACTTTATGTGGTGATAACTTCAAAACGCTTTTACTTATCCAGGCCATTCTGAGATTTTTTTTTCTGTCACATATTGAACTTCATGACAATGGTAAAATGAAGTAAAAAAAAGTAATTTTTATTTATAAAAAAATACAAAATTTACAAAAATTTGGGTAAAATGTGCAAATTTCCAACTTTCAATTTCTCTACTTCTATAATACATGTTAATACATCCAAAAATAGTTATTAATTGACATACCCTATATGTCTACTACATGTCTGGATCATTTTGGGAATGCCATTTTATTTTTGGGGGACTGAAAGCATCTTTCTTCTGCACCCTGCTTTCCCTTCGGATGTCCGGAGAGTATATTTCAATGAGACACTGACACACAATTCTAGTCTCAGTAAAAATAACTCAAATTTTTTATTTGTATAGCCTCAGTCTTATATACATTAATTCTACCAATCATTAAAAGGTGTGTGTTACATAAACAAAGTTGCTGAGTACAAACGATTCCCTATATAGGCTATTGCAAACATACTTGACTGATATCCTTGGTACAGATCAGATAGCATTTCGTTATAAAACTCCTCACTACATAGCATATGGCTTGCTTGATTTAACCCTTCAATCCCCTCTTAAGTCATGAATATGACTTATCTTCTTTCTCTCAAAGAGAGGTAAGTAGCATATGGTTGTCCAGGATCTGTGAGATCTCCTGATAGGGGGTTGGCTGGGAAGGGCCAGAGTCAGCCTGGATAACGCACAGGGACCTCCAATAACATTAGCAGGAATGTAATTGTAAGTGCTGTTACCACAAGACAAAAACCATCCCTTAGGGAGCATTATATTATAGATAAAACTAGGAGTCACAATGGTCTTATTACAACTCATGGAATTATTCAGGGAACTGGCAAGCCTACTATCCTTTTTACAGGTGTCGTAAATGTAATTATATACACTATTCTTAGGTAATCCACTTTTTATGTTTCTACCATCACAATATAAAGTCATATCCTGGGAAAAGGTGAAACAAGTCTCTGCTGCATAGTTAGTAATTAGTCTAATATTATCCCGGTTATCTCCTAATTTCTGGCCCTCCCCACAGAGGTCATACAAGGGAATAAAAGATTGTGTATTATTAGCCATTGACCAAACTTCAAGGAGGGATTCATCGGGTGTAGGCACAGCAATGACACATGTTTGTATAAGATCCTGTGGGCTCTGTAAGTCTTTAAGGCACAATGAACTAACATTTAGGGCATTTGCCATTCTAATTATACTGTTCTGTTCAGAATAAAAGGGGCCAGAAGCAAAGGGATCTTGTTCCTGAGCTCTTTTATGTACTGTCCGATTATTTAGTGCACCACAGAAGAAACTCCTCTCCTCTGGGTAAAAAATACATGTAGTAATAAGCCAGACTGGCTAGAAAACACAAAGACTAATAATTATCAGCAGACAAACAAATCTCCCAGAATATTGTGGGGTCATCATCTTCAGCCCATGGCAAGGCACTTTTCAGGGATTTCACACCTGCTTCACCCTCTTTGTCTTTGTCTGTCACTGGAGAAGAAGCCTCTGGGACCCTTTTTATCCTGCTAGCGTGAATACAGATTGGAGCCTCTTCTGTGAGAATTGCTGTTCTGGTGACTGCTACCACTCGGGTGGGTGGTCCAAATGGGAACTCGATCTGTTTTCGTCCTTTTGCCAGGCGCTGGACTATCACCACATCTCCTGGTTGGAAAGAATGCGTAGGTTCCTGTGGAGAGAAAGGAGGGGCACGAGCAACATCTCGTTCAATTTGATCTAAAGTTTCTACAAGTTTCCTCACATATTTTGCCTGTACTACTTCTAGATCCCCTTTTTCTATTACGTTGGGGCGCTTGCAACTGGAATACAAGGTTTCCCCTCTTTGAAGATAAGACCCGTATCAGGGTCTTGTACTGCACCTACCGATTGCCATTCTATCTTGTCACTACTGGTAGCCAAATCCTGGAGGCTGAGCAATAGATTGTCAGCGAGGGTAATTTCCGGAACTAGGGAGGGCATTTGAACAGTTGCTGGCTTTCTAATTGCAGCCTCTTTTGCTGCCTGATCAGCCATGTGCGTTTGGAGACCAGTATGTGCCCTGCAATGGATAATAGCAACTTTGCGTGGTAATTGGATGGCGGCCAGGAGATCATGTACTAGGGTGGAATGTGAGATTTTCTTCCCATCTGCAGCTATGAAGCCTCTTCTCTGCCAGATTACCCCATGATCATGGACAACCCCAAAGGCATATTTTGAATCGGTGAATATGTTTACATCTCTTCCCTTAAAAAGACAACAAGCTCTAGTGAGGGCAATCAGTTCAGCTGCTTGGGCTGACTGAAAAGGTATAGGATTTGATTTCAGAATGACATCAAGGAGTTGAACCACAGCGTATCCTGCATGATAAGTGATGTCATTAGGGCGGGAACAGGATCCATCCACAAAAAAATCAGGTGCTCATTCAATGGGTGTGGACTGTAAGTCAGGCCTAGGTGAGGTATGTTCATGTATAAGCTCAGTACATACATGGGGAGGAGGCAAATCATCCTGCTCTCCCTTGTAGCCAAGTAAGGCATTCAGTACAGCCATTGGATCGAATGTGGGGGCTGAGTATTTGATATGAAGTTGAGGATTAGAGAGCAACAAGACTTCATATCCACTTAGTCTTTGTGCTGACATGTGTTGAGTATGTATGTTCTTCAACAGGGCCTGAACATTGTGTGAGGTATGCAGAGTGGTGGGATGACCTAGGGTGATAGGCGTAGCCATCTCAGCGACCATAGCGCAAGCTGCCAAACTCCTGAGACACAGAGGCATGCCCTGAACCTGTACAGGAACCACCTTTGAGAAAAAAGCAACAGGGCAGAATTTGCCTCCATGGTCTTGAGCCAGGACTCCCGCCATGGTTTTACAATTGTCCCTGGCAAATAAGTGAAATATCACGCCATAGTCGGGTAGGCCCAAACTAGGACTTGAAACCATTGCACATTTCAAATGACTAAAAGCTTGTAACATTTCATCAGACCATGTAATGAAGTCAGGCATATCAGTATGAGTGGCTTGTCTCAGAATATTATCATAGTAGGAACAATCAGCAATCCATTGGCGGCAGTAACCAATCATGCCAAGAAAGGTCAACATGTCTTTCTTGGTTTGTGGGCGGGGCAGACCCAGTACGGCAGTAATTCTGGCATGGCTGATTTTCCTCTCACCTTTACTGAGAACAAAGCCCAAGTATTCAACACTGTCCATACACCATTGTAATTTTTTCCTAGAAACTTTGTGACCACATTCACAAAACCACAGTAATAGACTAACACAGTCTGCCTGGCAGGCCTCCCGAGGAGAACTACATATGAGGAGATCGTCCACATATTGTAGAAGGACAGAACCATGAGGGGCAGTCCAAGGGCGCAGTGTAGCTTGGAGGACAATGGAGTAGACTACTGGGGAGTCTACATAACCCTGAGGCATTCTACACCAAGTATACTGGTGAAATTTACATGTGGAAGCAAATAGTGGTCGTGTCTCCTTGTCCACTGGGACAGAAAAAAATGCATTCTTTAAATCAATAACAGAGAAGAACTCTGCATGGGCAGGAATGGCTGATAGCAGAGATGGTACGTCTGGATCCACAAGGGGCTATGGGTATGATCTGTGCATTTACTGCTCTAAGATCCTGGATAAACCTAAAGGTATTGTCAGCCTTTCTCACTAGGTTGATAGGTGTATTATAGGGAGAAATAATTTCCTCAATTACCCCTGCCTCTAGGAATTCCATCAACATAGGCTCAATCCCCTTTCTTTTTTCTGGGGGAAGGGGGTATTGTTTCTTTTTATATCCCTCCTGGTTCTCTGCCTTCTGTTTCTTCACCTTTTTATTTGATCTGTCATACCAATATGGTGCATAAGTAAGCCAATTTTCCCCTCCTAACTTCATATACTGCATGTCTGACTGAGGGTCAGGACTATAATATGGGTAAGCTTCAATGTCACCCAAACATAACCCTTTTACCATGTCCATATGGAAGGTGTCATTGGCCCCTTCCCAAGGGAACGGATCTATACTCTTCATCCCCTCTGTCTATCCTGCCATATTATCCACCCAGGGAGTAACTAAATAATGATTAGTCCCAAAGACCCAAGCTACATAATCCTTGCATTTTTCTCCCACATTTGGAGGGGGTGGAGAGACTTTTCCTTGCTTTGCACCCATTTTTTTATAAATTAATTGAGATGGAAGCAGTGCAGACCTTTTGTCAGGACTGACTATTGAACCGTGAAGGCTCTTGACAAGTCCAGTCAACTGGGTGGAAGATTTATGTCTGTGCTCAACTTCCTTCTCAACTGCCTATTAGTATTATCCCCTAAAACCGTCACTTGCGTTCACCTGGTTCTGGGTTAGCGGGTTTCCCCTCGCCAGAGTGGTGGGGCGTCTTACGGGTTTCCAGGACACACAATAAAGTTAGTACAGATTTCACAATATTATGCGCCACTTACCTTCAACGAGGGAAAATTTTACAAGCTGCTTACCGTCAGCAAAAAGTACTTAATGTTTCATAACATCATAATATAACAGAGAGCACAAGAAAGCAACAGATAAGAAGCGGTAGACATGGGGTGACAAGAGAGACCAGGGTGCAGACAATATTTTGAATTCTTGCCAAAATAATTCCTATTTTAAATTCTTCCCTAAAGAATTTATCTTATAGAGCTAGAGACTATTTACAGTTTATCTTGCCTGAAGATCAACCGTCCATCTTACCTAAAAATGGAGCCTCTATTTACAGTCCTGCTTGCCAAAAGCAGGCCGTCTACCATGCCAAATGATAGAAACTCCATTTACAGTACAGCTTGCCTAAAGCCAACCTCTATCTTGCCAAAGATAGATTAATCATTACCAAAAGGATAGCGCTATTAAATTCCACTATTCTATCTTTCCTAAACATAGATGCTATTCCTTTCAGTGTATCTGAAGTGGATTCAAAATAGAAACAACAGTGAATTTT
Organism: Bufotes viridis; assembly: GCA_033119425.1. Classification (NCBI taxonomy): domain Eukaryota; kingdom Metazoa; phylum Chordata; class Amphibia; order Anura; family Bufonidae; genus Bufotes; species Bufotes viridis. Next base: position 274,186,655 of record CM065593.1, on the reverse strand, counting down.
CGGAAAGCATTGGAATCTCCCAATCCTAAAGGCTTAGAATTTTATAAGCAAATTTTGAAAATTTTCCGAAATTTTCAAAAACCTATTTTTTTTAGGTACCAGTTCAGGTTTGAAGTCACTTTGTGTGGCTTACATAATAGAAACCACCCAAAAATGACCCCATTCTAGAAACTACACCCCTTAAGGTATTCAAAACTGATTTTACAAACGCTTTAGGTGTTTCACAAGAGTTAATGGGACATGGGGCAAAAATTTCAGAATTTAGATTTTTTCGCAAATTTTCCATTTTAATCCATATTTTCTAGTAACTAAGCATAGGTTAACAGCCAAACAAAACTCAATATTTATTGCCCTGATTCTGTAGTTTGCAAAAACTTCCCATACGTGATTGTAAACTGCTGTATGGCCAAACGGCACGGCGTAGAAGGAAGGGAACGCCATATGGTTTTTGGAAGGCAGATTTTGCTGGACTGGTTTTTAGACATCATGTCCCATTTGAAGCCCCCCTGATAAACCCCTACAGTAGAAACTCCAAAAAAGTGACCCCATTTTGGAAAATACGGGATACTGTGGCAGTTTTGTCTGTACTATTTTAGGGTAAATATGATTTTTGGTTGCTCTATAATTCACTTTTTTGAGGCAAAGTAACAAAAAATAGAAATTCTGAAATTTCATCTCCATTTGTCAATAACTCTTGTGGAACACCTAAAGGGTTAACAAAGTTTGTAAAATCAGTTTTGAATACCTTGAGGGGTGTAGTTTCCTAGATGAAGTCACTTTTTTTGAGTTTCTACTCTAGTGGTGCATCAGGGGGGTCTTCGATTGGGACATGGTGTCAAAAAACCAGTCCAGCAAAATCTGCCTTCCAAAAACCATATGGCGTTCCTTTTATTCTGCTCCCTGCTGTTTGGCCATACAGCAGTTTACAACTAGAGATGTCCCGAACTATTCCCCGGTGAACAGTTCCCGGCGAACATAGCTTGTTCGCGTCCGCCGCGGCGGGCGAACATACGCGATGTTCGCGTTCGCCCGTATACCTTATCATTGAGCAAACTTTGACTCTGTACCTCACAGTCAGCAGACACATTCCAGCCAATCAGCATACCCTCCCTCCCAGACCCTCCCACCTCCTATCTAAACGCAAGGACAGCATCCATCTTAGATTCATTCTGAAGCTGCAGTGTTAGTAATTGTAAATCGCAATGCGATTAATATATCATGTATTATTTGCATTGCGATTACAACTTAGATCTGAGTTCATAATGGTTGTATTGCTAGAATATAACGAAGATAACGAATATAACACTATATTCTCAATCTTCGTTATATTCTAGCAATACAACAACCATTAGGAACTCAGATCTAAGTTTAATTCGCAATGTGATTAATATAACCTGCATTAATTGCATTGCGAATTCAACTTAGAGCTGAGTTCCTAATGGTTGTTGTATTGCTAGAATATACGTTATATTCTAGCAATATAACCATTAGGAACTCAGCTCTAAGTTGTAATCGCAATGCGAATAATACTTACAATTATTAATCGTTTGCGAATCTAGTTGATGCCTCTATTTGATTGTATATGACGGTTGACTATGACTACCACCAATTGGCACTATTTTCGTAGGCATATAACTTTTTGTTCGCTTGCTATTACACTTTTTGTGATGTGAGGTGACAAAAATATTTTTTAACACTATTTTTATTTATATTTTTTTTAAGGTTTTTACCTGAGAAGTTAGATCATGTGATATTTTTATAGAGCAGGTTTTTATGGACGCAGCGATACCCAATATGTATACTTTTTATTTATTTATTTTATTTTACCCAATAACAGCATTTTAGAAAAATCATGTTTTAGTGTCTCCATAGTCTGAGAGCCATATTTTTTTATTTTTTTGGGTGATTGTGCTATATAGGGGCTAATTTTTTGTGGGATGAGATGGCGGTTTGATTGGTACTATTTTGGGAGGCATACGCCTTTATTATCGCTTGGTATTACACTTTTTGTGATGTAAGGTGACAAAAAATGGATTTTTTACACCATTTTTTTAATAGTGTTCACCTGAAGGATTAGTTCATGTGATATTTTTATAGAGCAGTTTATTACGGATGCGGCGATACATAATATGTGTAGTGTATTTAATTTTTTTATTTTTATTCAGTGATAAATGTGTTTTTTTATTTTTACTTTTTTAACTTTTTTTTACATTTTTTTTACCCAGACCCACTTGGTTCTTGAAGTTACAGTGGGTCTGATGTCTGTATAATACAGGACAGTACACTATATAGTGTACTGTATTGTATTTTTTACTTTACAAAGTCTAATCAGACTTCTGCCTTTAGCAGAAGTCAGATCAGACTTGCCATTACCATGGTGCCATGAATCAGACTTTCGCTTACCATGCTGACATGGTAACCATCACCCGCATACCCCCCCTCTATGATCCCATCCTGTCTGTGGCTGCAAAGGCACAGCAGCCCCCGATGGGAGAGGGAGCTCAATCTCTGTTAACACCTTCCATACAGCAGTCCGTACGGACCGCGGCATGGAAGGGGTTAAACTGCTGACATCTGCAGTAGCACAGATGTCAGCAGTTTTTAGCAGAGTGTCAGCAATGTCGGCCACCAGGGAAGAATACAGAGGAGTCGGGCGGGGAATCTCAACTGCGATCTGTCCAGCATCCGAAAAATGTGTCTTTAGCGGACAGTAAAACAATCTGCACCACATCTAGTGACAAAACCATTAATATGAAAAAGGCGAGCACTAAGGGACGGGGAAGTGCACATGATGCTGATGGTGCACTGGGCGGCACAGTAAAACACTGTCTAAGTCTGACCAGTGCGAACAGTTATTCGGTTGGATTGCTGAAGATAATGCTTCCAGTCGGTTAAGCACCATCCTCTCGTCCAGTCTCTGTAGCCAAGAGTCTGGTCAACCAAATCCTCACTCTGATCATCCTTCCTCCCACCATGGAGAGGCTTGCCAAACCAGTGATCCCACACTCGGATATTCCGAGGAGCCACTATTAGATTTGTACCTCCAGCCAAGCATACTTGAAGAGGTACCTGAGATATTGTGCCCTGATTCCCAACCTCATAAGCCTTCACAGTCTCAAGAAGATGACGGTGGTGAACGGCAATCATTTGTTCACGAGGTGGATGATGATGTGACACAGTTGTCAATCACTGAGGTTGTGGTTAGGTCAAGTCAGGAGGATGAGCACAGTGAGGAAGAGGAAGAGGAGGTGGTGAACGATGAGGTCACTGACCCAACATGGGAAGGTAAAAAGCCGAGCGAAAACAGCAGTACAGAGGGGGAGGGATCCGCAGCACCGCAACAGTCTGAAAGAGGCAGTGGGTTTGCAAAAGGGAGACGTCGGCCCACACCAAACAGGCTTGCAACCGAGCAACCCCATGTGTAAATCCACCTGCCAAGGTGTAGGTGTTACGCATTATGGCGCTTTTTTGAGGAAAGTGCAGACAAGACAACAAAAGAGTGGTAGTTTGCAACCTGTGCCTTACCAAAATGAGCCGGGGCGTGAACACTAGCAACCTCAACACCACCAGCATGATCTGCCACATGGCATCCAAGCACCCTAATAAGTGGGCCGAACACCACTGCCTCCTCTTCCCCTGTGTTACGCACTGCTGGCCAATCCCCTGTAAAATGCGCAGGCCCGGATGCCCCTCGCACTGCACCTGTATCTTCGCATGAACCGTCAGCAACAAGATCCACTTCCCTGTCCCAGCACAGTGTCCAAATGTCGATAACACAGGCATTTGAACACAAGTGCAAATACCCACCCACACTCCCACAGGCAATAGCACCAAATGCGCAACTTTCAAAATTACTGGCCCTTGTAAGTTTGCGATTTTGGCTTGTGGACACTGTGGCCTTCCGCAAGCTGATGTCGGCGGCCGTCCCTCGATATGCAGATCCCATCCGCCACTACTTTTCACGGTGTGCCGTGCCTGCCTTACACCAGTATGTGTTCCAGAACATCACCCTTGCCCTGACCAACGCACTTACTGGGAATGTCCACTTCACCACGGACACATAGACAAGTGCTTGTGTCCAGGGATGCTACATTTCCCTGATCGCACACTGGGTGAATGTTGTGGAGGCCAGGAGAGAGTCGTACCCTGATATGCCGCAGGTGCTACCCATGCCCAGGATTGCAAGCCCTACGTCCATCAGGGTCTCTGCCAGCAGCGATGTTACTGAATCCAACCCCAACTTCTCCTCCTCCACTTCCATCTCCAGCAGCAGTCAGCCATCAGTCGCTAGCTGGAAGCAGTGTAGCACTGTTGTGGGTAAGCGTCAACAGACTGTGCTGAATTTGATCTGGTTAGGGGACAAACAGCACACCGCCGCAGAACTATGTCAGGGTATAAGGGACCAGACCGAGCTGTGGCTCCCGCCACTCAACCTACAACCAGGCATGGTTGTGTCTGACAATGGCCGTAACTTTGTGGCAGCTTTCGAACTCAGCAACCTGGCACACATCCCATGCCTAGCCCACATCTTAAACTTAGTGGTTCAGCGGTTTATCAAAACCTACCCCAATTTGCAAGGCGTGCTGTGTGTCTGTCCATTCACGCAAGTGTCCACAGCTTCAGCCGGTCTGTCAACACTGAAGCAGCGCTTGCGGCTTCCAGCTCACCGACTGTTGTGCGACGTGAGAACATGTTGGAACTTTACATGCTACATGTTGGCCAGGCTTTATGAGCAGAAGAGGGCAGTTGTGGAATACCAGCTGCAACATGGTCATCAACTTTCAAGTCAACTGCCACTATTCACAAGTGAGGAGTGGGCATTGATGTCAGACCTCTGTTTTTAAAACTTTGATGAATTCACACAGATGGTTAGTGGCGATAATGCTATTATCAGTTTAACCATTCCACTGCTGTGTCTACTCAAACAATTGCTGCTCACTATTAAGGGGGGAGGACATATCCAGACCACCCACAGTTCGTCTTTTCAATGCAAATAGGGCCATGAAGAGGAGGAGGAGGAGCTGGAGATAGTTGCCTCTGCTACAGAGGGTAGTACCCATGCAACTTTAATTCCATTTGTTCAGCGTGGATGGGCAGAAGAGGGGGAGGAGGATGAGAAGATGGAGAGTAATCCTGATGTCGACATCGACATCTTGCCTGTTGGTACTCTAGCACACATGGCTGCCTTTATGTTAGACTGCCTTTCCTGCGACCTTCGCGTTATACGCATTTTAGATAACACGGATTACTGGGTGTTCACCCTTCTCGACCCCCGCTACAAAGAGAACTTCTCATCTCTCATTCTTGTGGTGGAGAGGACGAGTAAAACGGTGCAATACCAGAAGGTACTTGTTGAGAGATTGCTCCAAAATTTTCCATCTGACAACGCGGCTTTAAGAGTCTGTACTTCCTTAGGCAACCGAGGAAGGGAGACAAGGGGAACACAAAGCTTTTTGAACAAAGGCAGGGCAACACTCTCCAAGGCATGGGACACTTTCATAACACTCCGCCAGCAACCTTACCCTGAAACGCGGCTTTGGAAGATGGTGAAGGAATACATAGCAGACCGTGTCAGCGTTCTAAATGATCCCTCAGTGCCTTACGACTACTGGGTGTCCAAGCTGGACATGTGTCATGAACTTGCAGACTACGCCTTGGAGGTGCTGGCCTGCCCTGCCGCCAGCATTTTGTCTGAGCTTGTATTTAGTGCTGCTGGTGGCATTATAACAGATAAGCATATCCGCTTGTCTAATGGCAATGCTGACAGGTTGACTGAGATAAAAATGAACAAGGCCTGGATTGCCCTTGACTTCTCAACTCCACCAGAGGAGAGCTGAGCTGATGATGAACATAAAGGCAATTTCAATCTATCATTTATAATGTACTCAATCTACTGTAGTATATTCCCATGTACCTTTTCCACCACAAAAAAGAGCATATGGTTGAATCTTGTTTTCTCCTCGCTATGTTCGACCACAGAAGCTGAGTGCATGTTGCAGAGGTTGTATAAGTGCTGCCAGCATTGCTGCAGAGGTTAAAAGGATGGGGGTCAGCCTGTCAGTTCTCAGACCATACCCCACAGACTGCATCAAATTGATCTGCATGGCTTGTTCTAAACATGATGCACAGACTAAGTCCATTGATTACTGGAATCATGTTCTGTGGTTTAATGAGACCAAGATAAACTTTTTTGGGTTCAGATGGTGTCAAGCGTGTGTGGCAGCATCCAGATGAGAAGTACAAATACAAGTGTCTTGCCTACAGTCAAGCATGATGATGGGAGTGTCATGGTTTGGGGCTGCATGAGTTCTGCTGGCTGTGGGGAGTTACAGTTCATTGAGGGAACCATGAATGCCAACATGTACTGTGACATACAGAAGCAGAGCATGATCCCCTCCCTTCAGAAACTGGGCTGTAGGGCAATATTTCAACATGATAATGACCCCAAACACACCTCCAAGACGACCACTGCCTGAAACTGAGGGTAAAGGTGCTGGACTGGCCAAGCATGTCTTCAGACCTAAACCCTATTGAGCATCTGTTGGGCATCCTCAAATGGAAGATGGAGGAGCACAAGGTCTCTAACATCCACCAGCTCCATGATGTTGTCATGGAGGAGTGGAAGAGGATTCCAGCGGCAACCTGTGAAGCTCTAGTGAACTCCATGCCCAAGAGAGTTAAGACAGTACTGGAAAATAATGGTGGCCATACAAAATACTGACACTTTGGGCACAATTTTGCCATTTTCACTTGGGGGTGTACTCACTTTTGTTGCCAGCGGTTTAAACATTAATGGCTGTGTGTTGAGTTATTTTGTGGGCACACCACATTTACATGGTTATACAAGCTGTACACTGACTACTTTACATTGTATCAAAGTGTATATCTTCAGTGCTGTTCCATAAAAAGATAGAATAAAATTTTTGCAAAAATGTGATGGGATACTGTATATATATATATATATATATATATATATATAATATATATATATATATATAGGCAGGTGTGGGAAAAAATTGTAAAAGTAACAATGCTTTAAAAAATACAAATGTTATTAGTTTGTGATCATCTCAGTGCTAAATGTGACTCTCAAGGTAATAAAGAGGTTGGGGATCACTGTAATAGGACAACATGCGGCCACCTCAAAATTTCAGTCAGCTGTAGAAAGGGTTATATAGTTTACTTTTAGGATATTGACTTTGTGTTCTGTTCTTATTGTCAAGCATCAAAAACAATGACCTTCAAAGGGGGTTAAAACAGAAATATGCCTCCAAGGAAATTTTGTCCATATTGGCCTAATCAGTTATTATATGACTAGTGATGAGCGGGAGGTGCCATATTCGATTTCGACAAAATTCGCGAATATTCGCTAGAATATTTGTCTCATATTCGTTGAAATCGAATATTCGTCATATTTCTAGTTATCGCGATTAATATGCGTCTAATATGAGAATGTATTCGTCATATTCCTCAAAACATTCTCCATCTTCGTTTTAGCTCCATATTTGTCAACTTCGCTAATTCTAGCAATCAAATAGTAAAGGTGACTAGAGAAAGCTAAGTTTTTAATTCGCTATGCGATAATATTACTTAGCTTTTTTTAAAATAAATAGAATAATTATAATACTTGATAATTATTATAATTATTCTATTTATAAAAAAAAAAGCAAAGTAATACAATCGCATAGCGAATTAAACACAGCTGTCTCTATAGTCAACTTTCCTATTTGATTGCTAGAATTAGCAAAGTTGACGAATATGGAGCTAAAACGAAGATGGAGAATATTTTGTTATGTTTGTTTTGAGGAATATGACGAATGCATTCGTCATATTCGTCATCTTCGCTAATTCTACCAAGCCAACCATATTAAACCAGGTCTAAGTTGAAATCACAATGCGATTACTTCATGTTATATTAATAACATGAAGTAATCGCATATATTAATTCGCATATATTAATTCTAATGGGTCAGCTTGCTAGAATTAATGAAGTTAACGAATATGGAATATAGCAGTGCTAAGTTGAAATCGCAATGCGATTAATATAACTTGAAGTAATCGCATTGCTCTAAGTTGAAATCACAATGCGATTACTTCAAGTTATATTAATCACATTGCGATTTCAACTTAATTCTCACATCCGACAGTACATTCTAGTATAGAGGCGTTCCCATGGTGATGGGGACGCTTCATGAGCATGGAAGTCGGCAGAAACGGCAACAGGCACTGACTGGAGCAGCCAGGAAGCCAGGAATTCTCAGGACAGGTAAGAACTACTTTTGGGAATTGGGAAAGAAAAAAATATAACAATAAAAAAAAAAAAAAAATGAATATTCGAAATATTGAATTTATAGAGCTATATTCGAAATATTCGCGAATTATCGAAGTGCCGATATTCGCTAAAAAAAATTCCCTATTTAAATATTCGTGCTCAACACTAATTATGACCAAGAAGGGATTAATCATATTTTGTTCCTATTTATTCTATATTGGTTGAAACAAGATAGGTCCATCAAGTTCAACCTTAATCTTGATTGATCATGTTACAATAGTTGCTCATTGAATATAGAATAAAACAATGATATAAATTAAAGGGGTATTCTGGTTGTAGCCAGTTATCCTCTATCCAGGGTTTGGCCTATTATCATATCAAGGTCCATCCTATTTTGAAATGTCATGATGGAGTCAGTTGAAGAGCGTCTCTGGTATAGTTTACAAACCTCTGCTGATTGAAAAAGATATAATTGATCCAATCAACCTTTTTGTTCACAGTAATAATAGGAAAAATAGATTAGAAGTCCCTGGCTTTAAATTCATCAGGGACCCCTCTTAGGACACCTATGGCATCTATATACACATGGGGATCAAAGCTACCCAGAATAGGCGCTGATCTCTTGGGGCGTACCTTTACAGGGCTGTCCTATATCCCCAATCTAACCCCACATTTCATCCTACAGCTTTCCAAGTATAACATTCTTCTCCCCATTGTCCCCCCTGTGACACAAATATATACCTAAGAGGCGCTGCCAGAGTAATCTCCTGAAGCGAAGGTAAAATGATCGCAAGTGATAATATTACACAGACAGAAAGTATAAGTAGCTACATGAGTATTGTAGGAGTAGCTACATGAGTATTGTAGGAGTTATACCAAAAAGTAGTGACACCATTCTTTTGAATGATGTCGACCTCCGCAGCATTCCTATGTATCAAACAACATAGAATTATTAGCTTCAAGATGAGTCCAAGGGTCAGCATACTCCCAGAATTGTGGGCTATCAATTTGAGGTCAGGGCTGTCTGCCCCCGTTAGTACCTCGTTGACTGAGTTTTCAAGGTTGGGGCTGCCTGCCTCCGTTATTACCTCCTTTGTTTTTTTTTCTTCAAGGCCAGGGTTGTCTGCCCTCGTTACTGCCTCCTTGTCACTTGGTTCTCCTGGTCGGTTGATGAGTTTCACTCTTGTGGCGTGTATCCAGGTAGGTGAACTGTCATTGAGGATAGCGGTGCGGGTAATGGCCACGACGGTGGTAGGGGGGCCAAGCGTGAAGTCTCCCAGTTTTCTCCCCTTCTTGAGTGTCTTCACTAGAACCTTATCTCCAACCTGAAAGGGATGTGTTGACTCCTGTGGGAGAGAAGGAGATTTACAAGCAACTTTTTCCTCAGATTTGGACAAGGTTTCTACCAGCTTCCTTACATATTCATCCTGGATTTGTTCCAGGTCTTCAAGAATAATGCCTGGCGTGCTTGCTCACGGGGTTGGGAAGGGTCTTCCCATGAGGATTTCAAAATGGGACAGTCCTGTCCTCTTATTTAGTGTCATTCTGATTTCTGCAAGAACTATAGGTAAAATTTGCTTCCATTTCTCAAATGTCCCTGCAGTGGCCTTTCTGAGTTTATCTTTAATTGTGCGATTCATTCGTTCTACCACTCCTGATGATTGTGGGTGCCAAGGGATATGGAATTTTCATTTTATCTCAAGAAGCTTCACTAGTTCCTTATTAACTTTGGAAGTGAATGCGGGGCCCTGATCAGATTCTATTTTGGTAGGGAACCCCCATCTGGGAATTATGTTCTGTGTCAATACCCTTGCAACAGTTTTACAATTTTCTGTTTTGGTGGGGAAAACTTCTGGCCATCTTGAGAACATGTCCACTATCACTAGGGGAATCTCCTGTTTCCCTGCCTTACCTGGGATGTGAGTGAAATCTACCTGCAGGTAAGTGAACGGTAAGGTAGGATAGTGCAAATGCTGATGTGGCACTTTGATCTTGTTATTAGGCTTGTTCCTAAGGCATGTGATACACCTTCCTATGTAATCCTTCACTATCTCATCAATATCAGTAATGTAGAATCCTTGTTTGAGGAGCATAAGTGTTGTTTGTATACTGTTATGCACTACCCCATGAAAATGTGCCACAAAGAGAGGTGCACTGTGCTGAGGTATACATGGTTTCCCCTCTTTGCAGATTAATCCATTTTTTTGGATTCTTCTGCAAAACAGGATAGCACCAGTCTTTCACTTCCTCTTCAATAGCTGAGGCTTGTAAATCTACCAACATTTGAGACTCCTCAAGTGAGGGAGGAAGGAGAAGGGGGAGCTGCAGAGTAGCTGTGCTCTGTAGTGTGGCCTTCTTTACTGTAACGTCAGCAAATGCATTTCCCTGTGAGACATGATCTTTTGCTCCAGTGTGTGCTTTACAATGTACAATGGCCATATGTAAAGGTAGTAACAGGGCGGCTAGCAACTCAGTGACTAATTGCCAGTGGGCAATTTTCTTACCATCTGCAGTGACAAAACCTCTATTTTTCAAGATGATACCGTGGTCCCACACTACCCCGTGTGCATATCTACTGTCAGTGTAGATGATGACTGCATATAATTGACATGCCCTGGTGAGTGCGATGAGTTCAGCGGCTTGTGCAGACTGATATGGGATAGGTTTTGCTTCTAACACAATATCCAGGAGTTGTACAATGGCATACCCTGCATACTAGGTCGTGCCATTCGGGCGGCTGCATGAACCGTCAACAAAGATTTCCGATGAATCTGGTATTGGAACCGAGGACAAGTCATGTCTTGGGAAGGTCTCATAGGAGATGCATTTGTTGCAGTCGTGAGTGTCTGGTATAAAGTCTTCTGGACCTTTCAACCCCAATAGGGCATTTAGAATAGGGGCTGGTCCAGCGGCAGTGGTTGAATATTTAATCTGCAGGGAGGGGTTGCTCAACAAGAGGATTTCATTACCTGACAGTTTTTGAGCTGACATGTGTTGTGTATGTAACCCTTTTAAGAGTCCAAGTACGTCAGGTGTGGTGTGCAGGACGGTTTGATGCCCTAAAGTAATGGGGTCGGCTAACTCAATGACCATAGCGCAGGCAGCGAGGGACCTCAGACATGATTGCATTCCCTGAACAGAGACTGGCATCACTTTTGAGAAAAATGCACAAGGACATAACTTCCCTCCATGATTTTGCGTCAGTACCCCCACCATGGTTGTACAATTTTGGCATGCAAATACGTGGAATGTTAACTTGGAGTCTGGGAGACCCAACCCTGGGCGTGTCATCATTGCACATTTCAAGTATTCAAAAGCTTCAAACATTTGCCTATTGAACAAGAATAGGCATTTCTACAATGGGCCGCATTCCGCTCTGCAAATTGCGGAACGGAACGCGGAACAGCTTCCATGTTTTGCGGATCCGCGGATTGCGGCCATCAAAACACCTACGGTCGTGTGCATGAGGCCTTAGACTGTGGTTCCTGGGGCCCACCAGAGAAAGTTATTCTCTGGAAACAACTTCCATATTATCAATAAAGTCTAGCAGATTTTGATTCAAAGAAATAGAACCTAGTGTCAATTTATTGTCTCCAAAGGCAGTTTCAAAATGTGTCACTCTGGACCTTTGGGGCCCACTATGGTATTAGAGTCTGGACCCACCACAGGATCCTCTTGTACTCTAGTGGGCTGTCTGACAATGCCTCTATTCATACAATAGGGGATAACTGTTAGATCAGTGGGGAAAAATCGTTAATTTCTAACGATAATTTGTTTTCCCTTAGTCCTAACAGCAGCACAGAAGGGGGTTAACCACCCCCCGTGGACTGGCAGGACCGGCGGAATGTTTAATGAGCCCAAGACTAATAACTCAATTTAACAATTAAGTATCTCCTTAAAAGGAGGAAGTCAACCCCCAGTCCACTGTGTTTATAGTAAGAAAAAAACTAGACTTACTAGGGTGGGAAATTTGTGTGCTGCTGTTAGGACTAAGGGAAAACAAATTAGTTAGAAATTAACGATTCCCTTACGTCCTACCAGCAGCACAGATGGGGAGATAGCAAGAAGAAACCCCTAGGGAGGGCCTTCCTGCCTGACAGAACTAAGAAAAGTCTGCCCAAAGGCCGAAAACTCAGCTAGACTGGCATCTAGTCTATAATGGGAGATGAATGTCGATTCAGAGCTCCAGGAGGCAGCTTTGCAAATCATGTTGAGAGGCAGAAGACTCCTCTCGGCAAAAGAAGTAGCCACAACTCTAGTAGAGTGGGCCTTCACGAATCCCGGAGGGTCCAGAGATTGTGGAAACAAAGGATTCCTTAATAGCCTCCTCAATCCACCGACTGATGGAAGGTTTGGATGCCTTATAGCCTTTAAACTTACCGGCAACAGGATTAGCAGATTCTGATCTTTCCTGAACTCCTTGATCTATCCACATAGATCCGGAGACATCTCAAGACGTCCAGAGGATGTCTAGCAGGTTCCTAGGAGGAGGTGGTAGATGTCGACAGAACTGGGAGGAATATCACCTGGTTGATGTTCTGGAAGGAAGGAACTTTAGGCCTACAATACGGGAGGAATCTAAGAAGGTCCCGGTCATGTAAGAAAATGGTATAGGGCTCATGTGCTGAGAGAGCTTGAAGCTCAGAGACCCTCTTGGCCAAAGTCACTGCAAGGAGAAACACAAACTTCCAAGTGACGAACTTGATGTCCACCTCCTCTAACGGTTCAAAGGGGGGAGATGCTAACCCCTGAGAACTACTGAAAACCCATTGAAAAAAAAGGGGTCTCAGTACTGTAGGCTTTAATCTTTCAGCTCCTTAAGGAACCATTTGATCAGCTGGTCCTGAGAAAAAAGCCTGTTAAGGCAAGCTGAGATGGCTGAAACTTGAACCTTCAGAGTAGAAGGGCAAGGCCTCTATCAAGGCTGTCTTGCAGGAACTGAAGGATAGCGGAGAGGGGCGGATCTGCAGACGCCACCTCAGTTGAGGTACAACAGGATGAGAATATCCTCATAATACAAGAGTAGGCTCTCTTGGTAGAGTCCGCTCTAGAATGAGACAGCGTTCTCAGGACCGACTCTGAAAGCCCTTCTATTCTGGGAAGGGACTGATCAACCTCCAGGCTGTCAGGTTGAATCTGTGCAGATCTGAGCAGAGGTGAGTGTCCCACGACACCAGGGACTGCTGTGGGGGGAGCCTCCAATATTGTACTCGACTCAACTGGGTGAGCTAGGTAAACCAGGATCTCTTCGGCTCTGGCATACCCACTTGAGGACTATCTGCTTGATTCTCCGGATGTAAAGACCACTCCACCGACGGAAGACCGCGGCTCAGCCACTATCATATTGAGGGAGCCTTCGATGTGGATTGCAGATAAGTGGGAAGGTACAACTCTGCCTAATCCAGAATCACCCCGATCTCTGACAGGAGGGGAAGTGATCTCGTGCCTCCCTGCTGGTTGATGTAAAGTACCGCAGTCACATTGTCTGACCGGATTTTCACCGCTTTGACCAGGATCTGAGGGGCTAAGTGAAGGAGGGCTAGCCGGATAGCTTGAATCTCGTGGAGATTGGATGAAAGAAGCCACTCCTGAGGAAACCAGGTCCCGTGAACTGGAGAGTCGTCTAGGTGAGCGTCCCAGCCAACTTAGGACGCATCCGTAGTCAATATGACCCAGATTGCCTGGGTCATAGACTTCCCGTCTAAAAGATGCCACCACCATCTGAGGGAATACCGAGTTTGCCAAGTCAGGGAGCACAGGGAGTTTATCCCAGCAGGGCTGCCATTCCATTAGAAGAGGACCTCCGACTGTAGAGGGCGGAGGTGCCATAGAGCCCAAGGGACTGCTTCCGCAGATGCTGACATGAGCCCCAACATCTTCATGAGAGTCCGGATTGGAACTCGCCGGGGAAAGGAACTTGCCGTGTTCTGAACCCGGAATCTTCTTTCTGGAGTCAACTGGAGCGACATCCCAGTGGAGTCAATTATAAAGCCTAGATATCTTACTGAAGTCGAGGGCTCACCTTCGACTTCTACCAGCTGATGATCCAACCTAGGTGGAACAGAAAGGAGATTGTTACCTGAAGAAGTTGGGTTAGGACCGCTAGAGCAGAGGCTTTCAAAGCCAGTCGTCCAGATAAGGAATGATGGTCAGTCCTTGAAGCCTCAAAGCCGCCACCACAGAACCACCACCTTGGTAAAAGTGTGAGAGGCAGAAGAAATGCCAAAGGGAAGGGCAACAAACAGAAGATGCCTGACGACACCGGACACCTGGACCGTGATCCTGATATACTTCATGGAACAAGGATGGATCGGGATGTGCAGATATGCATTCTTGAGGTCCAGGGTTGCCATCATGTCTCCAGGATTGACGACGTGAACTACTGACCTGATGGTTTCTATACGAAACTTCACCTTCCTTATAAATCGATTGAAATTTCTCAGATCGATAATCATCCGGAGATCTCCTGAAGCCTTGGGAACCAGAAAAACTGGTGAATAGATCCCTAGGCCCCGTTCTCCTGCCGGAACCTCCTCCAGAGCCCCTTTGCAAATGTAGTCCTGAATGTAGGCCTTTAGGATCGCCTCCTTGGCAGCTTGTAGAAGGTTGATCTTGACAAACCTGTCCAGATGAATAGAGGTGAGGTTGACTAAATAACCGTTGGAAATGATATTCAGGACCCAGGGATCCGAGATCTCTCGGATCCATTCTTCTCAGAAGTGGGAGAGACGACTCCCGACGTGTACATGAAGATTAGGAATGGGGAAGCTTATTGGCAGGACGGCAGGAGTAACGGAATTAACCAAGAGCCTCGAAGAGGCCCGTAGTCAGGAGGTGGATTTTCCATCTTTGGCTCCTCCACGAGAGCACCTCAAACCCTTTCGCTGTGCTCTCCAGTCACTACAAGAGCTTGTTTGCTGGCCAGACCTGCCACCGTGGTCTTGTCTGCCCTGCCCTCGAAAGGACTGCCCAAAATGGAATATGGGCAGCCGATCCCAGGGCCATGCTAAATATAGGCCCTTGACGGTATTTGATAGTATTGTTACAGGGTGTCAAAGGCACACTTGGTCTGCCATGAGCCACCGACCTGCTGCTTAGCTTCAAGAGCAAGGATCTGTGTTTGGCTTCGTCCCCAGGACTTGCTTTGCTAGCGGTGAAACTCCCTCGCTAGCTTCAACTGGAGCTGTGCGGTATCGCACAAGAAGTCCGTAGCCAGGTTGATGGTCTTGAAAAGCCGCTATGGCTGTGGAAGCGGAAGCCGCAGTAACACCCCGTCTTAGTGTGCACTCTGCAAGGGGGTCCTGCAGCTAGACCCATCGTCTGCAGGAACCAGAGTGCGCTTGGACAACTTGGCAATAGCCATGTCCACCTTAAGAATGGATCCCCATGAATCCACCAAGGGTTAAGCCATCGGGAACATGGATTTAAACTTCTTTGTTGAAACCAGACCTTTTCCAGGTTTTTCCCACTCTATATCATGACAGAGAGGAGGGTTTCATCCGCTTTGAAGACACGAAGTGCCCGAGTAGTGGGAACGGGAGGCTCCCCACAGCCAACATCATGGTCCCCCGACCTGATGGACTTGAGCAACTTCTGTGTCTTTCCAGGGGAGAAAACACAACGTCAGCTCCTCCTCATCCAAGGAGGAAGAAACTAAGGAGACCAAGAAGGTCTCTCTACCGGGACAGAGGTCTCCATAGGGGCCTGGGCAGACATAGGAAGCCTTTCCATCTGGCAGGCCTATGACTCCTTTAATAGAGCAATTGATACATATCCTGCAACGTAGGTTCACTAGAGGTCAGAACCCTCTAACGGCAGCTGTAACATCTAGTGTAGGTTAAGTCAACAGACCCAGGGATTCCCAACCGGTCTCCCAAGCTGGTATTAGCCCAGCTTTAAGCTGTTTAGCTTTTGCAATCTCACAAGTGCAGGTATGATCAGCTTACAATAACTGTTGACTGCTGTACTGGTAGCAGGATAGATGCTTCCTCTTGGAATCCACTTTCCTGCCTTCCGAATCCCGTGGAGAAGACATCACTGCAGGGAAAAAAGGGACAAATAAAACATTTGTAAACCACCTATCTATGCAGGAAAGGTAGAAAAATAGACCGGAGGCAGCTGAGGAAAAAAACACCACAAGTGGAACAAGACCAATTTTAGAAGCTAGCTGAAAAAGCATATGTAGCCAGAGACTGAACTGGAGCACACAGCCTCCCAAAATAGGGGAAGGGGACCCAGTAAATCCTCCACAGGAAGATGCATAAAAAAATCGCATCTATGAAAAAAATCGTGCCCGTGAAAAAATCACGGCCGGATTACCTGGAGGTGATGCAAAAGGAGAGTCCCCGCGTCACCTCCGGAAGATGGCGGCGCACAGGGACCGGGAATTCTGGACCAAGGACGCCGCCAAAATACCCCAGCCAGGCGCAACTGCGCGGGGCCAGCAGCAAATAAGCTGCAGACCAAACTGACAAGGTACCTAGGAAAAAGGGCAACGCCGTTACCCAAACGAAAAGAAGGCTCCCCGCACTTTCCATAAGAAAGGGGGGAACAAACCGCCTAGTCCACCTGTCCAGGAGGACAGAAAAAAAACACAGTGGGCTGGGGGTTGACTTCCTCCTTTTAAGGAGATACTTAATTGTTAAATTGAGTTATGAGTCTTGGGCTCATTAAACATTCCGCCGGTCCTGCCAGTCCACGGGGGGTGGTTAACCCCCATCTGTGCTGCTGGTAGGACGTAAGGGAATAGCCGAGCGCTATCTCCAAAACTCCCATACAGATTAATAGAGCAGCAGTGTGCATGGTCTGCCTGTGCCTGAGTGAAGCGGCCACAGACAAGAGCAGAGTCCATACTTCGTACAATGCTGACAAGTCAGCAATGTGCGAGAGTAGTGAATTTAAAGCACAGTTGAAATAAGGACTTTAGGTGAAAATTTCTTTAGTAAAAACTCAAAATCAATTAATAAAGTTATATTAGAAAAATTATTTTTAGGGCATTTGGGACATTTCTATAAATGAAATAATAATAATAAAAGTTGAATATGTTTTTAGTTACTCTTTAAGTATGTCATTAAATTGCACTTCCAGGCCCTCACTAACAATAAAAGCTATTCCTGATAGGAGAACATGCCTGTTGATCTAAAGTGTCCATTTTGTAAAGTAAAATAATGTTACAGAGGGACAAGGTTTGATATTTCACAGAA
Source organism: Bufotes viridis (assembly GCA_033119425.1). Lineage (NCBI taxonomy): Eukaryota > Metazoa > Chordata > Amphibia > Anura > Bufonidae > Bufotes > Bufotes viridis. The sequence goes on along the minus strand of CM065593.1, from coordinate 274,169,180 downwards.
TCCTACACAATTATCATGCATGTGTATATAATAAAATTAATTCTGTGTCTCTGCATAGTAGCCTGCGGCAAACTGTGTACAATCAGTTTTGTATGTATAATAGATCACAGAGTTGTTCATGAATAATACAAATGCATTGAGCAGATACCAGTGAGTGAGAATGTTTGTCTTTGCATGGAATCGAAGTGAACATGTAATATTGTGATAATATATATTTGATGAATTCAGGTCTGACTTGCCATTGCCATAGCCTGCTAATTTCCTGACAAGGGTTGCCACAGTAATTGAGTTTCCAATAACATTATGATTATTTCCCCATGATAATTTAATTGTAAGGTATTTTTTAATATTGTAATATTGTAGCTATGTGATCATTATGCATCCTTATGCAGATTTTGAGAGTGACTTGAAGCATATCTCTGCATTTATAACTTAATTTGTTATATTATTGCATATATATTCTTGAAGAGACTCATTAATGCAAAGTAGAGGATGAGATAAAATCTGGATTACATTTACTTTTAAAGTGCCCTAAAAATGTGTTCATTTTAACCATGGCCTTAATTGTTTTGTGATTAAATAAGCAAAGTGGAAGTGTAAATTGTGTCCTTATTGAAGGAAATTATACATAGCAAGCATCAATAATATATCTAAATGGCTATTCACCTTTCAGATAAGTTTAATAAATTTTAGTAGTTTCTGCTATTGTGTTTGGATTGAAAAAAAAAATATATTCCTCTCTAATGTCAATTTGTTCAACAAGAGCACCTGGTTCGAGGAACTATGGGTACAAACAAGGCTGGGACAAGGTCCACCACCAGCAGAGGCTGAGCTGCCCAAGTGCGCCCCCCCCCCAACTTATGGAGTCTTTACTAAATACTTAATGTTGTACTCCCATCCATACCAGTGTGACAATGTGTTTCTCCACCCCCACAATGGTAAATATAGACATATAATATTTTTGTGATCAATTGCACCTCTAACCTGGATTGGAATGTAGAAATCTGAGCAAGTACACCTTAGAAAGGGTCTAAGATAACCCCTTTGATTCAAGCCAGAAACTATTGGAACTGCTTATTTAAGAATAGAGATGAGCGAACACCTGGAAGTTCGGGTTCGGGAAGTTTGGCCGAACTTCCCGAAAATGTTCGGGTTCGGGATCCGAACTCGACCAGAACTTTATCCTGAACCCGAACCCCATTGAAGTCAATGGGGACCCAAACTTTTAGGCACTAAAAAGACTGTAAAATAGTCCAGGAAAGGGCTAGAGGGCTGCAAAAGGCAGCAAAATGTAGGTAAATCCCCTGCAAACAAACGTGGATAGGGAAATGAATTAAAATAAAATAAAATAAATAAAAATTAACCAATATCAATTGGAGAGAGGTCCCACAGCAAGGAATCATGCGTCATATCACCCACCACTGGAGAAGGCCACTTTCAGTTATTTCGGCCCAGCACCCAGACCGAGGATACAGGTCCCACTGCAAGGAATCATGTGTCATATCACCCACCACTGGAGAAGGCCACTTTCAGTTATTTCGGCCCAGCACCCAGACCGAGGATACAGGTCCCACTGCAAGGAATCATGCTCATATCACCCACCACTGGAGAAGGCCACTTTCAGTTATTTCGGCCCAGCACCCAGACCGAGCATACAGGTCCCACTGCAATGAATCATGCGTCATATCACCCACCACTGGAGAAGGCCACTTTCAGTTATTTCGGCCCAGCACCCAGACAGAGGAGAGAGGTCCCACAGCAAGGAATCATGCGTCATATCACCCACCACTGGAGAAGGCCACTTTCAGTTATTTCGGCCCAGCACCCAGACCGATGCTAGTATTTAGGCCCTGGATGAATGGTATCCTTTTATGGACAGATTTACAATTGGCCTGCAACAGCTCGAACACCAGATTCAGGGTATTGCTATTTTGGCAATTGAATTTCACCCCAGAACAAAATATATGTTTTGGCGGACACTATTATACTTTGCCAGCCAGAGCTGAAACCACTGATTTATGGTATTGCTATTTTGGCAATTGAATATTACCCCAGAACAAAATATACCCTTTTACGGACAGATTAACACTTGGCCTCCAACAGCTGGGACACCAGATTCAGGGTATTGCTATTTTGGCAATTGAATTTCACCCCACAACAAAATATATGTTTTTGCGGACACTATGAAACTTGGCCAGCCACAGCTGAAACCACTGATTTATGGTATTGCTATCTTGGCAATTGAATTTCACCCCAGAACAAAATATATAATTTGCAGGACACTATGAAACTTTGCCAGCCACAGCTGAAACCACTGATTTATGGTATTGCTATTTTGGCGATTGAATTTCACCCCAGAACAAAAGATATAATTTGCAGGACACTATGAAACTTGTCCAGCCACAGCTGAAACCACAGGTTTATGGTATTGCTATTTTGGCAACTGAATTTCACCACAGAAAATAATCTATCCTTTGCCAGACAGCAGACAGTATTATACTTGGCTAGCCAAAGCTGGAACACCAGATTTAGGGGATTGGTATTTGGGCAATTGTATTTAACCCCTTAATAAAATATAGAAATTGCTATCCTGAGTTTCTAGGGGTGACAATTAGCACAGCCAAGCCCCTGATGTAGGATATAGCAAAAAAAAGAAATCTAGTATTGATTGTTCTGGTGCACCACAAGTCACAAAATGGCCACTGATCACCTCAGAAAATAAGTAACAGAAAAACACTCTGTGCAGCCTAAAAACCAGTGAGCAAGTAACTAGTAGAAGTTCCATCATTCACAGCTGTAGATCGATCAGTTCATTAGGTGCTGTTGCTGACTTTACGCTGCCTAATCTCGCCCTCACAGAAGCTGCGTCCTCTCCCTACACTAATCAGAGCAGTGTGACGTGCGGCGCTACGTGACTCCAGCTTAAATAGAGGCTGGGTCACATGCTGCACTTTGCCAATCACAGCCATGCCATTAGTAGGCATGGCTGTGATGGGCTTTTAGTGCAAGAAGTAAAACGCTAGCTGATTGGCTGCTATGCAGCCCTTTAGAAAGTGGGAAGTAATCGCCGAACAACGAACCCGAACCCAAACTTTTTTGAAAATGTTCGGGTTCGGGTCCGTGTCCCGAACACCCCAAAATTCGGTACGAACCCGAACTATGCTCGAACTGTTCGCTCAACACTATTTAAGAACTATTTTCTTACTCTTACTTCACTTCTACGCTCTATATCCCTGCTGCTGGGTGACTGGTCGCGGGCTCATGGGCTGGGTCGTGACAGTGACACTGCTGTGCTGCTTCCCGCGCTGCCTCCTGATCTCCAGACTGGACTGCATACATCGCGTCAGGTCAAAGTGCGCGTGTTGTATGCCGCCAGTCAAGCAAGACAGAGAGCAGAGACTCTGTGAGACCAGAGCAGCAGAGCAGGAGCAGAGGCGGAGGGGGGAGGGAGCACGGTAAGTCTGTGCCAACAAGTGCTCACAGTCACTACTCCCTCCGTCCTCCAGCGCGGCCGGCAGCAGTGAGGGGGTCAGTGGCCTGCCTGCCGCCCAGAGGCTGGGGAGCTGGCCTGTGCCCTGAGGATGGAGCCTCCCCAGCCTCTGTGTCAGCCCGGCCCTGGGTACAAAGTAAACAACCTACCAAGAAGGTGTCTGTTATATGCAAAAATTTACTCACACTAGATTCTCCAGCCTCTCTGTATTTTCTGAGAGAATGGGAAAGAGACCTTGAGACTAAATTCTCCCAAACAGACATGAACACCATCTTACCTTCACCCAAGCTAACTTCCAGGTGCACAACAATTCAAGAGAATACTTATAGTCCAGATGTTATCTAAATCCTGTCAGATTAAGTAAAATGTATGGATCCATGTCGAATATATGCTGGAGATGCCAAACAGCTAAAGGCAACTTCATGCGTATATAGTGGTCCTGTCCTAAAATCTGGGGTTTATGAAACAAGTATTTAAAATCATTAACACTATACTTAAAACTAGGTCGTCCAAGATATCACAATGTCAAAAAACAGCCCTATTAAACTTGCTATCAAACAATATTTCCTATACACAGAAGTGCCTATTAAGGCATTTACTATCGGCAGCAAGAGAAAAAGTTGAATCCGTGTCTAGACTAGAAGAATTATCTGACTGGGAACTAAGATCCCACCACAAATACACTTTTGGTCCAATTGGAGAAACTGGAGGACAACTAGTGGGACTTTATCCAACAACTCCTGAAGTGCACTTTTCCATAGATGAACTGGCTCTCAACATACCCGCACAGAGACATACCAGCTATTTCTCTCTCCGCTTTAGGTCTCTTTTTCAGGCCCCTTTTCATAACTCAACCCTCCCCCTTTTCCCTTCGTGTCCTTCCCTTTGTCCTACATCACACCCCCATTCATTACAGTGCATTATTTGATAATATGTTATTGAGTCTATTGTTCTGTTCTGTTATTATTGGCTCAAAATCTGTGTTTAACATGGCTTGGGCAGCAGACAAGGCCACCACGTACTATCTACCAACAGAGCTAAGTACAGCATTGCTCCGACATGAGCCAAGTTTTCCATAATTTTATGTAAGACTTTTCTTTTGGTGTGTTTTCTGGATATATCTTGATCTCAGTTTAGACATTATTGTATGTGTATCTAGACTTCATGCCACTGTTTCATCTGTATTTATTTCTGATGTTATGCCAATTGTATACCATTAATCAATAAAAAGATTTAGAAAAGAAAAGAAAGAAAAAAAATATATTCCCAATTTTACTTGCATTTGATATTAATCGCATGTCCCATAAAAGTCTAATCTAAAGTTCACATTTTTTATCAGGGTCAATATTTAATTTGATATTCAAAAAATAAAATGATCTATCATCATAGATAAATCCCTGTTAGCTCATTTACCTATAGAAATGAGAACATTTTAAAAAATCTGATTCAGGTCTGATTTGGATGAATCAGCCATTGTGATTCCATTTGGGTCTAAATAAATTCTACTTGAAACAAAAGTGCTCTGAATGCACGGAAAAGTCTCTTGCATTCTCTCAAATTCCCCAAAATTTGGATTCATTACAATAATAATTTTTTAACAATTCAGGTTGACTTTCCAAATTTCAGAACTGATTCTCTCATCTCTATTTATGGTGAAAAATCATTGTGGGTTACAAAACTCAGAACTAATTTTACAACGGCACAAATAAATCAATTGCACATTGCATGAATTTCTCATATTAAGCTGCATCTGATTAATTTTCTCTTTGTTAATAATAATGATATTTGCACTGTACAAATTCCTTATGCTTTCTTCTCAAAAAGAACAAATGTATTACCAAATAAATTGGGGTAAAAGATTTGTCATGGTATTGAAAGAGTATAGAAAAATTGCTGAATTATGAAACTTACCATTATAATTAGAGACGTGCGAATAGAAGTTGATGAAGTGGAATTCGATCCGAATTTCAGGTTTTATTCGATTCGCACTGGTAATGAATCATATTTTTTCCTAAAATGCTGCTGCACATGTGAGGAGTGGACATGGAGCAAGGAACTCTGGGAAGGCGGGATCACCCATAAATCCATGCATGCAGCCAATCAGCAACTAGCCAGCCCTGTGATGTCACAGCCCTATAAATAGCATCAACCATCTTAGATTCTGCCATTTACCAGTGCAGGGACAGACGTCAGCAGGTGCTAGGGACAGTGTTAGAAAAAACTTAATTGTGCTAAAAAAAAGGATTTACAAGTGCAGGGAAAGATAGGCAAAGGATAGGAAGGAATCATTTTGCAACATTATATTAACCCGGCTTCAGTAGGGGAGGTTACACCCTGGTTAATAGGAACAATCCTATTACACCTTGCTGCACTGACTGGGGATCCAAATTGTCATTATACAGCTCTGTAATTCCAGAAAACCATTCTTAATAGGGTGCAAGTGCTGTTTGAAACAGGCATTAGCAGGGTTTCTTACAAGGAAATATTTCTATGTCTTATTTGCCCTTGTGCGATGCAGTTATATGTTCTAAAGAATTTTTTGGCTTGTATTAGTGGGAAAAAAGGGCTTATCAGCCGTTGTGTCATGTGGTGAAGTGCCAAAATTCCAGCCCTTTTTTAACGTGTATTAGTGGCAAAAGTAAAATATATACGCCCTTCAGCGGTGCAGAAATATGTTCTAAATCCTTTTGTTGCATGCATTAGTGGAAAAAGAAGAAATATATTTGCCGATCAGCGGTGCAGTTATATGTTCTAAAGCCTTTTTCGGGGTGTATTAGGGCAAAAAGAAAAAATATATTTGCCGATCTGCGCTGCAGTTATTAGTGATAAACGAGCATGCTCTGCTGAATATCTGTTCGGCTTGAGCATCGCTATGCTCGGCACATGGCGGTACTCGACCAAGTAACGTATGTGCTCGAGTGCAATGCTCGAGTCTCTGCTCTGCACGTTTTGCGGATTTTAAGCAGCCAATAAAGGTGCAGGTAAGTACTGCCCTCACTGTAATGACAGTAGCCCTGTCACTCGTCATAGGGCGCTATATAGCCCCCGATGACGCATGTTCAGCTCAGACATAGACAGGGAGAGCTGAGCATAGGAAGGGAAAGACAGAGTAGGGAGCGAATTTCTCAGTTTTTATTCTGAATAAGCTTTTCCAAGACCCAAAAGTTGTTTTAAGGTCTACTGTGTGTGTGTGTTTTAGAGCAGCAATCTATTTACCTCCTGCAGTTTCAGGAACAGTGCTTCGGAAAGGACAGCTAGTGCAGGGAGAGAAATTTGCAATTTTTACTACCAAAAGCTTTTCAAAGACCCCAAAGTCCTTTTAAGGCCTGCTGTGTGTGATTGACAGCAGGAAGATATTTTCATTTTATACCTATTAGTGATATATACTGTACATCATCCGCAGACCATGTCTTTAATAATCTGGGCCACATCTAGTGTCCATAGTGTGTGGCTTTGTGTAAAAAATAGTGAACTACATCTGCAAACAGTGTCTGTATTATAAATTACATTAATGTTGGCCTAATATAGTGTCCATAATCTGTGGTGTTCTGTAACCAATACTGTACTACACCAGAAAACAGTGTCTGTGTAGCAAATTCCAATAATCTGGGCTTTATATAGTGTCCATATTCTGTGAGTTTCTGTGACATATACTGTCCTGCATCTGAAAACAGTGTCTGTATTACAAATTCCAATAATCTGGGCCTAATATAGTGTCCATATTCTATGAGTTTCTGTGACATATACTGTCCTGCATCTGAAAACAGTGTCTGTGTGGCAAATTCCAATAATCTGGGCCTAACATAGTGTTCATATTCTGTGGGTTTCTCTGACATACACCGTCCAGCATCCGAAAACAGCGTCTGTATTGCAAATTACAGTAATCTGGCCCTGATATAGTGTCTATATTCTGTAAGTTTATTTGATGTATACTGTCCTGCAACAGAAAACATTGTATGTATAGAGATGTCCCGAACTATTCGCCGGTGAACAGTTCACGGAGAACATCGCATGTTTGCGTTCGCCACAGCGGCAATACTTTATCATTGAGCAAACTTTGACCCTGTACCTCACAGCCAGCAGACACATTCCAGCTAATCAGCATACCCTCCCTCCCAGACCCTCCCACCTCCTATCAAAAAGCAAGGACAGCATCCATCTTAGATTCATTCTGAAGCTGCAGTGTTAGTTAGAGCAGGGAGAGTGCTGCTGCTGTTGAATTAATAGGGAAAGCGTTAGCTAGGCCAGTGTTCTATGTCCACTCCAGTCCTAAAAGACTCATCGGCCTCTTTCACATGAGCGTGTCCAGATTAGGCCCCATTCACACGTCTGTAGTGTGTTGTGGATCCTCAAATTGTGGATCCGTAACACACCATGCCGGCACTCCCCATAGAGATGCCTATTATTGTCCGCAGGCTGCGGACAAGAATAGGACATGCTCTATCTTTTGTGGAGCTGCGGCCGGATGTATTGGGGCTTAAACCCGGAAGTTCGGGGCTGCGGCTCCGCAAATGCGAACGCAGAGAGCACATAGTGGGCTCTCCGCATCACGTCCGGCCCTATTCACAATGAATGAGTCTGCATCCATTCCGAAGAATTGCGGAATGGAAACAGAAAAAAATTGCGGATGTGTGAATGGGGCCTTAGGTCCGGATGTGTTGCGGATGTGATTGCGATTGCGATTTCACAGGCAAAAACATTCAGTTTTGCCTGCGATTGCGTTCAGTTGTTCATTTTTTTCTGCGCGGGTGCAATGCGTTTTGATGCGTTTTTCACGCGTGTGAAACTTAAGGTTTACAAACAGCATCTCCTAGCAACCATCAGTGAAAAACGCAATGCACCCGCACTTGCTTGCGGATGCAATGCATTTTTCACGCAGCCCCATTCACTTCTATGGGGCTAGGGCTGCGTGAAAGACGTAGAATATAGAACATGCTGCGATTTTCACACAATGCACAAGTGATGCGTGAAAAAAAAAACGCTCATGTACACAGAAAGCCCTTTTTATGGCTGGTACATCAGTCTGCTTTTATTTATTTTATATATATATATATATATATTTCAGTTGCCTGACCATGTGTGAGAGGCCGCAGGCCCACAGACTGTACTGTGTGCACACCACTCATATAGGGTGTCACAGTACCTTGCAGATAAAAAAGTCATTTAATGTTTACCCTTTAATATAATTGCAGTTGCCTGCCAGTGTGTGTCAGGCCCACAGACTGTACTGTGCCCACTGCCCACCACTCATATAGGGTGGCACAGTACCTTGCAGATTAAAAAGTCATTTAATTTTTACCCTTTAATATAAGTGCAGTTGCCTGCCAGTGAGTGTCAGGCCCACAGACTGTACTGTGCCTACTGCCAGTGCCCACCACTCATATAGGGTGTCACAGTACCTTGCAGATAAAAAAGTAATTTAATTTTTACCCTTTAATATAATTGCAGTTGCCTGCCAGTGTGTGTCAGGCCCACAGACTGTACTGTGCCCACTGCCCACCACTCATATAGGGTGTCACAGTACATTGCACGGCGCACGCGCAGTGAACTGAAATTATAACGAAGTGCATGAGTCTTTTTCCATCTCCCCTGATAAGGGACAAAACAGAGATTAAACTGATAGAAATAGTACTTAGTTAACACTAGTTCCATTGATGGCAAATTCCATTGCAAGTGCCCAAAATTAGAAGGTAGTGGACAGAGCAAGCTTTTTTCTCTATCTCCCCATGCAAGGATTCAATTCAATACACGTCCCCTGATAGGGGACTTAACAAAGATTAAAATGGAAAGAATAGTAGTTCACACTAATTGTATTGGTGGCGCACTACAGTCTGCTGCGCACGCGCAGTGCCCCAAATTGGAAGTAAGAGGACCGACCAATCATCTTTTTCCATCTCCCGGTTCCTAAAATCTATTCGATACACGTCCCCTGATAGGGGACGTAACAGGGATTAAAATGATAGGAATAGTACTACTTAACACAACATTCATATAGGGTGGCACAGTACATTGCTCGGCGCAAGCGCAGTGCCCCAAATTGGAAGGAAAAGGACCGACCAACCATCTTTTTCCATCTCCCGGTTCCTAAAATCTATTCCATACACCGGCCCCTGATAGGGGACAAAACAGAGATTAAACTGGTAAGAACAGATTTATGCCCTTTATGGATTAAAACCCGACTATGCGTCAACTACGTAATTTTCCATGGGAGTTTTGCCATGGATCCCGCTCCGGCATGTCACAGTCCAGGTGTTAGTCCCCTTGAAAAAACTTTTCCATCACTATTGTGGCCAGAAAGAGTCCCTGTAGGTTTTAAAAATTCGCCTGCCAATTGAAGTCTACGGCGGTTCGTCCGGTTTGCGAACATTTGCGGAAGTTCGCGTTCGCGAACGGAAAATTTTATGTTCGCGACATCTCTATGTCTGTATTGCAAATTCAAATAATCTGGGCCTGATATAGTGTCCATATTCTATAAGTTTCTGTGACATATACTGTCCTGTATCTGAAAACAGTGTCTGTGTTGCAAATTCCAATAATCTGGGCATAATATAGTGTTCAAATTCTGTGGGTTTCTGTGACATATACTGTCCTGCATCCGAAAACACTGTCTGTATTGCAAATTCCAATAATCTGGGCCAAATATAGTATCAATATTCTGTGGGTTTCTGTGACATATACTGTCCTGCATCCGAAAACAGTGTCTGTAGTGCAAATGTAAATAATCTGGCCCTAATGTAGTGTCCGTACTGTGTGTCTTTTTGTGACAATTTCTGTACTACATCATAAAACAGTGTCTGTAGCGCAAATTTAAATAATTTGTGCCACATCTACTGTGTGTGCGTTTAATACATATCACTGACATATACTGTACTATATCCGTAGACGTTGTATGCTAGTCAGTGACATTATCAGATCTAAATCTCCTGTGTAATGTGTGCGCATCCCAAATACCTTTTTTAATTTATTGGTGCATGCACAAATCCTACGCTACTGTATGTGTGACATTTAGCATATATAACATTGAATATTAAGAAGGCTTCCAGTAAGTGCCGTGGAAATGACCTTGATGCTAATGGTGCACGGAGGCCAAGGCCCTGGACGCGATGAAACTGAGAAAAATAATGTAGCTGAGGGCCTCCAGGTGCGCCAACCCTCAAAAACATTATTTGCGAGTGGCTTCAGGTCAGCTGACCCCCTAAAACATCATTTGCGAGTGCCTTCAGGGCTGCTGACCCAGTGAAACATTATTTGTGAGGGCCTGCAGGTGAGCTGACCCTAAAAAACATATTTTCCAGGGCCTGCATGTGAGCTGACCCTCTCAAACATATGTGAGGGCCTGCAGGTTAGCTGACCCTGTTAAACATTATATGTGAGGGCCTGGAAGTAAGCTGACCTTGTTAAACATTATATGTGAGAGCCTGCAGGTGATATGACCCTCGAAAACATATTTGAGGGCCTGCAGGTGAATGAACCCTCTAAAACATTATATGTGTGGGCCTGTAGGTGAGCTGACCCTCTAAAACATTATATGTGAGGGCCTGCAGGTGAGCTGACCCTGTTAAACGTTATATGTGAGGGCCTGCAGGTGAGCATACCCTGTTCAACATTATATGTGAGGGCCTGCAGGTGAGCTGACCCTGTTAAACATCATATGTGAGGGCCTGCAGGTGATCTCACCCTCTTAAACATATGTGAGGGTGTGCAGGTGATCTGACCCTATAAAACATTATATGACAGGGTCTGCAGTTGAGCTTGACCCTCTAAAACATTATACGTGAGGGCCTGCTGGTGAGCTGACCCTGTTAATTATATGTGCGGGTCTGCAGGTGAGCTGACCCTAAAAAACATGAATTGCGAGGGCCTGCAGGTGAGCTGGCCCTGCTAAACATTATAAGTGAGGGCCTACAGGTGATCTGAAACTAAAAAAACATGAATTGTGAGGGCCTGCAGGTGAGCTGACCCTGTTAAACATTATATGTGAGGGGCTGCAGGTGAGCTGACTCTGTTAAACATTATATGTGAGGGGCTGCAGGTGAGCTGACCCTGTAAAGCATTATGAGCAAGGGCAGCCTGAAAAGCATGTTAATATTATGGAGGAGGAGGAGTAGAGAAGTCAGGTGCAATCCAGGCCTTGTTAATGTCAGCATTTTCAGTTGATAGACGAATACGCCTATCAGTTATTATGCCCCCGGTAACACTAAATACCCGCTCTGACAAAATGCTGGCGGCAGGGCAGGCCAGCATCTCTGAGGCGTAGAGTGGCAGTTTGTGCCATGTGTCCAGCTTGGACACCCAATAGTTGTAAGGCACAGAGGGATCACTGAGGACGCTGACACGGTCTGCTATGTACTCCTTCACCATCTTCCAAAATGTTTCCTGCCTTGTGACACTAGGTCGCGCATCAGGGTGAGGGTGCTGGTGGGGTGTGATGAAACTGTTCCAGGACTTTGTTCCTGCCTCTGTTGGAACTGCTGTGTGTTTCCGACAACTCCCTGGGTTGCACAAGCAACTACGTATTCTGCCGCCAGCGTTGTCAGCTGTAAATTTATCCGGCATGACATTCTGTTCTATTATTATTATGGTTTGAGGTTGTATTATTGTTGGTAATATTATTGTTATTATGGTTTATGGTTGTAAAATATGTTATGGTTATTTGGTTACTTATGAGATAATTAACAGGTCATGCCATTGGTTTACCTCTAATCTCCTGTGTTATGTTTTTAGTTATATTAATGTATAAGTTTGGGATGTTTGTTGTGCATGGGACATATATGCTGCATGATTGCCATGTGTGTGAGCTTACCAATCTCCATAGCTGACAAGTTATGGCCATTATCAGAGAGAACAACCAACCCTGCCTGGCTGTAGATTGAGTGGTGAGAGCCACAGCTCAGTCTGGCCCATATACCCTGCCACAGCTCTGCAGCGATGTGCTGTTTGTCATCTAAGCAAATGAGCTTTAGCACGGCTTGTTGCCGCTTCCCCACTGCCGTGCTACACTGCTTCCAGCTACTGACTGATGGCTGACTGGTGCTGCAAGATGAGAATTCAGAGCTAGAAGTGGAGTAGGAGAAGGGGGATTTGTTGCAACTAATGTAGGTGGTGGTGAAAATCCTGATTGAATGGGGGCCCACAATCCTTGGCGTTGGTAGCACCTGGCCATCCCAGGGTACGACTAGCTACCGGCCTCCACAATGTTCACCCAGTGTGCCGTCATTGAAATGTAGTGTCCCTGGCCAAAAGCACTTGTTCGTGTGTCAGTCGTTAAGTGGACCTTCCCAATAACTGCGTTGGTCAGGGCACGGGTGATGTTACAGGACACAATTGCTGGTGTAATGAGGGGACAGCACACCGAGAAAAATAGTGTTGACGGGACTGAGTAACAAGGGACGTCCGCCACCATGAGGCATGAGGAAAGCCTCAGTGTCCACAGGCCTGAATGGCAACATTTCCAGGGCCAGCAATTTTTAAAGGTGTGCATTTAGTGCTATGGTCTGTGGGTTAGTGGCTTGGTATTTGCGCTTACATTCAAAGGCCTGGGTTAAGGACATCTGTACGCGGGCCTATTTGGTGTGGCCCGCCTTCTCCCTTTTGCCATTCCACACCCTCTTCAAGCCTATTGCGGTGCTGTGGATCCCTCCCCCTCTGTACTGCTCTCCTGATTAGGCTTTCGACCTTCCCAGGTTGGGTCAGTGATGTTATCGTCCACCACCCCCTCTTCCACTTCCTCACTCGGGTCATCCTCCTGACTTGTGTTGTTGACCTAACAAGACCCTCACTAATTGACTGTGTCTTATCCGCATCATCCACCTCATGAAACCCTAATTGCCATTCCCCACCATCATCTTCTTCTGACTGTGGATGTTGAATAGTTTGGGAATCAGTGCACAAGATCTCCTCATGTCCGTCTTCAGGGAGGGTCAGCTCACCTGCAGGCCCTCACCTGCAATATTTGAGAGGGTCAGCTCACCTGCAGGCCCTCACCTACAATACTTGAGAGGGTCATCTCACCTGCAGGGCCCCACCTACAATATTTTACAGGATCAGCTCACCTACAGGGCCTCATCTACAATATTTCAGAGGGTCAGCTCACCTCCAAGCCTTCACCTACAATATTATAGAGGGTCAGCTCACCTTCAGGCCCTTACCTACAATATTTTACAGGGTCAGCTCACCTGCAGGTCCTCAACTACAATATTTTACAGGGTCAGCTCACCTGCAAGTCCTCAACTACAATATTTTACAGGGTCAGCTCAGCAGCATGCCCTCACGTACAATATTTTACAGGGTCAGCTCAGCAGCAGGCCCTCACGTACAATATTTTACAGGGTCAGCTCAACGGCAAGCACTCGTCCATCATTTTTTCAATGGTCAGCAAAGCAGAAGGCACTCGCCCATCATTTTTTGCAATGGTCAGCAGCAGGCCCTCGCCTCTAATGTTTTAGAGGGTCAACAGCAGGACCTTGCTCCTAATGTTTTGCAGGGTCACCAGCAGGCCATCAATAACATTTTTTCAAGGGTGTGTATGATGCCCTCCTTTATGTGTAACAAAGGGTGTATTGCAGTACCAGTTTCTTGCAATTTTGGCAGCCCTTTCACTTAGTGCATAGGCTTTATGAGGGTAAGAGTCCCACTACCTGAACAATTGTACCACATTGTGAATGAGGCCATCCTTTATGTGATATACAGGCTGTTTTGGAGTGCCTCTTGCTTGTACTTTTTTGCAGCACTTGCACTTTATATACAATTGAATATACAGGAAAAAATGTTTGGGGTGGTTTTGCGCGTATTTTTGTCAGTCTGTAAAAGTGGCATACAACTCAGACAACATGGTTCCCAGCTGCGACCTGGGAGTCCAAAATGCATCCAGACATCGTCCCTATGCTGTTCCTGATCCATTTCGGTGGTGTTTCTGTCACTTTCTGACCTTTTCCAATGGACCAGACACCCTCCCCTCTTCAGAGCAGGGGGTGCCTGGTTGTCTCCAATTGACTTCCATTATACTCCATTGCTGATCAGTGGTGCAGTTATATGTTCTAAAGCCTTTTGTGGTGTGTATTAGTGAAAAAAGAAAAAATATATTTGCTGATCAGTGGTGCAGTTATATGTTCTAAAGCCTTTTGCGGCGTGCATAAGTGGGGGGAAAAAAGGGCTTATGTGTAGTGTGTGGAGAAGTGAGAAAATTACAGACTTTTTTGGGCTGTTTTAATTTCCTTTTTACTTATTTTTCTGATCTAACACTATGTTAGACAGAGAAGTGCCAGACCCTGCACAGGGGAGTGGCAGAGGCCTAAATGTTTCTGGCGCAGGCACAGGTCGCAGCAGAGTAAGCAGGCGTGGTGGCAGGAGTAGCAGGCAGAGGCCTGAGCTCCCGGTGTCATCTAGCGGTCGTGCCTTGACCAGCAACCCAGCGGTTCTTGAATGGTTGACTCGGTCATCTCTGGTTTGTATCCGCTCCTGTTTTTTTTTTGGCATTAGCAATACTGATGGATTACTGACCACAGGATATGAGCTGAGCGCTGCGATTGGCCAGCGCTCCAGCCCTGGGAGAAGGAGACGCCCAGGGCAGAAGAAGAAGTCTCCGCCCCAGGCAAAATTAGAGCAGCAGGAGCGCCGATACCGGGGGCTACAGAGGACGAACGGAGCGGCACCTAGGGATACAAGTAAGTGCAGGGACATCCCTGGGTGCCGCTCTCAATGTACACAGCTTTAACTCAGAAACTGTGGACCAGTGAAAGGTCCTCTTTAAGGGGGTCAATTGTAAGTTTCCCTCCTCTTTTAATTTTCTCTGAAGAGTAGCAACATGGGGGTCTCAAAACAACTCTCAAATGACCTGAAGACAAAGATTGTTCACCATCATGGTTTAGGGGAAGGATACAGAAAGCTGTCTCAGAGATTTCAGCTGTCTGTTTCCACAGTTAGGAACATGGAAGACCACAGGCTCAGTTCAAATTAAGGCTCGAAGTGGCAGACCAAGAAAAATCTCGAATAGTGAGAAGCGACGAATGGTGAGAACAGTCAGAGTCAACCCACAGACCAGCACCAAAGACCTACATCATCTTGCTGCAGATGGAGTCACTGTGCGTCGTTCAACCGTTCGGCACACTTTACACAAGGAGATGCTGTATGCGAGAGTGATTCAGAGGAAGCCTTTTCTCCGCTCACAGCACAAAAAGTGCCGCTTGAGGTGGGCTAAAGCACATTTAGACAAGCCAGCTTCATTTTGGAATAAGGTGCTGTGGACTGATGAAACTTAAATTGAGTTATTTGGGCATAACAAGGGGCGTTATGCATGGAGGAAAAAGAACACAGCATTCCAAGAAAAACACCTGCTACCTACAGTAAAATATAGTGGTGGTTCCATCATTCTGTGGGGCTGTGTGGCCAGTGCAGGGACTGGGAATCTTGTCAAAGTTGAGGGACGCATGGAATCCACTCAGTATCAGCAGATTCTGGAGAGCAATGTCCAGGAATCAGTGACAAAGCTGAAGCTGCGCCGGGGCTGGAGCTTTCAACAAGACAACTACCCTAAACACTGCTCAAAATCCACTAAGGCATTTATGCAGAGGAATAAGTACAACGTTCTGGAATGGCCATCTCAGTCCCCAGACCTGAATATAATTGAAAATCTGTGGTGTGACTTAAAGAAAGCTGTCCATGCTCGGAAGCCATCAAACCTGAATGAACTAAAGATGTTTTGTAAAGAGGAATGGTCCAAAATACCTTCAACCAGACTCCACACTCTCATTGGAACCTACAGGAAGCATTTAGAGGCTGTAATTTCTGCAAAAAGAGGATCTACTAAATATTGATTTCATTTCTTTTTTTTATGCACCTGCCTAATTTTGTTTAAACAATTATAGCACACTTTCTGTAAATCCAATAAACTTCAGTTTACTTCTCAAATATTACTGTGTGTGTCTCCTATATGATATATTTAACTGACAATTTTTATCGTAACAACCAATGATTTATACAGGAAAATCATGACGATTAACAAGTTTGCCCCAACTTTCGCATCCCACTATATATAGGCAGTTCACGTTTACTTGTATTTGTGCTAAAAGGGGTTAGTGGCCTATTTCTGTCCAAAAAGAGAAATATATTCTGGGCTTTTAGGGTTGTTTTAATTTGCTTTAAATTATTTTAGTTCAGCTAAATGTATGTCAGACAGAGAAGTGCCAGGGCATGCACTGAGGAGTGGCAGAGGCATAAATGTTTCTGGCGCAGGCAGAGGTTGCAGCAGATTACGGGGCATGGCAGCAGGAGTTGCAGCGAGAGGCCTTAGCCCCCGGTGTCATCTACTGGTTGTGTCTTGACCAGCAACTCAGCGGTTATTGATTGGTTAACTCGGTCATCCACTTGCACAATTCATGTTACTTGCACAAATGGCCCGCTGCATGCTCACTTGTTTACATATTTCAAAAAAGAGAAAGAAAAAGAGGTAGGATCACACATCCGCAAGCTCAGCTTCTGATCTTTAACTGCTTCTTAGCAAAATTAATATCGCCTCTCGGTGCAATATTTACTGTACTGCCCCCTATACTACATGCTATACAAGAGTCAGCAGTGTACATTTTGATCAAAAGGCATAATCCCACTCACCGCGCCAAGGTTGCCTCTTTGAGTGGTTCCTACTCTAAATTTGGAGCAGCACCGCCCGGCGACCGCCGCCACCACAGCACCGCACCAGCGGGCGGCGGTATCTAGCCGCCAAACAGCACCCCTACTGTCCGGCAATGCCACCATGACAACGGGTCCCGCCAACCCCCCAGCGCCGCACCACAGCAAACAACGGCCGACACACAGTACTGCACCATGTGAACAGTTGATAAAGTTCACCTATCACATGCTCTCAGGAACTAAGTCTGAGAGCTAGTAGAACCCTTTCACTCATATATACTTGCTCCAGCTAATTAAAAACATCTGCACCAGATGGGAGGAGTGCTGATCCTGGATAGAGATGTCGCGAACATAAAATTTTCCGTTCGCGAATGGCGAACGTGAACTTCTGCAAATGTTCGCGAACGGGCGAACCGCCATCGACTTCAATAGACAGGCGAATTTTAAAACCCACAGGGACTCTTTCTGGGGAAAAAGGGGACTGTGGCATGCTGGAGGGGGATCCATGGCAAAACTCCCATGGAAAATTACGTTGTTGACGCAGAGTCGGATTTTAATCCATAAAGGGCATAAATCACCTAACATTCCAAAAATGTTTGGAATAACGTGCTTTAAAACATCCAGTGTGTGTATACGATAAGGTATGATGTTGTATCGATCAGGTAGTGTAAGAGTTACGCCCGCTTCACAGTGACAGACCAAACTCTGACAGACCAAACTTCCCGTTTAATGCACCGCAAACAACCGCAAACAGTCCATTTGCACAACCGCAAACTCCCCATTTGCACAAGGCTGGATTCCAAGCTAGCCATGTCCCATTCCTTGTCCTCGCTGACGTCATTGAAGGTCTCTTCCTCCACCCAGCCACGTACAACACCAAGGGTCCCCGAAAGGTAATAACAAGCCCCCTGGGACGCCTGCTGTGGTTGGTCTTCCACCTCCTCAAAGCAACCTTCCTCCTCTGACTCCGCTTCTTCAAACTCCTCTCTTTACGTTGCCGCAGGTCCAGCAATCGACGACGACAAAGCTGCTTCTGGTGGTGATGGTGACCACAACTCTTCGTCTTCATGCTCATCTACGGCCTGATCAAGCACTCTTCGCAGGGCATGCTCCAGAAAAAACGCATATGGGATGAGGTTGATGATGTTGCTTTGGGTTTGACTGACCAGGTTTGTCACCTCCACAAAAGGACGCATGAGCCTACAGCCATTGTGCATGAGCGTTCAGTAGCGCGTCCAAAAAATACCCAGCTCCACAGAGGCTGTCCTCTGTTTTTAAATTTAAAAAATCTGTTCTTACCAGTTTAATCACTGTTTTGGCCCCTATCAGGGGCCGGTGTATGGAATAGATTTTAGGAACCAGGAGATGGAAAAAGATGGTTGGTCGGTCCTCTTCCTTCAAACTTGGGGGACTACGCGTGAGCCGTGCAATGTACTGTGCCACCAATACAAATAGTGTGAACTACTATTCTAATCATTTTAATCTTTGTTAAGTCCCCTATCAGGGGACGTGTATTGAATTGAATCCTTGCATGGGGAGATAGAGAAAAAGCTTGCTCTGTCCGCTTCCTTCAAATTTTGGAATTTGCAATGGAATTTGCCACCAATGCAACTAGTGTTAACTAAGTACTATTCCTATCAGTTTAATCTCTGTTTTGTCCCTTATCAGGGCCAGCGCCGGTGTAGTGAATAGATTTTTGGAACCGGGAGATGGAAAAAGACCCATGCTCGGTCCGCTTTGCTTGAATTTCAGGTCACTGCGCGTGCGCTGTGCAATGTACTGTGACACCCTATATGAGTGGTGGGCAGTGGGCACAGTACAGTCTGTGGGCCTGACACTCACTGGCAGGCAACTGCAATTATATTAAAGGGTAAAAATGTAATGACATTTTTATCTGCAAGGTACTGTGCCACCCGATATGAGTGGTGGGCACTGGCAGTGGGCACAGTACAGTCTGTGGGCCTGACACACACTGGCAGGCAACTGCAATTATATTAAAGGTTAAAAATTAAATTACTTTTTTATCTGCAAGGTACTGGGCCACACTATATAAGTGGTGGGCAGTGGGCACAATACAGTCAGTGGGCTTGACACACACTGGCAGGCAACTGCAATTATATTAAAGGGAAAAAATTAAATTACTTTTTTATCTGCAAGGTACTGTGCCACCCGATATGAGTGGTGGGCACTGGCAGTGGGCACAGTGCAGTCTGTGGGCCTGATACACTCTGGCAGGCAACTGCAATTATATTAAAGGGTAAAAATTAATGACTTTTTTATCTGCAAGGTACTGTGCCACCCGATATGAGTGGTGGGCACTGGCAGTGGGCACAGAACAGTCTGTGGGCCTGACACACACTGGCAGGCAACTGCAATTATATTAAAGGTTAAAAATGAAATGACTTTTTTATCTGCAAGGTACTGTGCCACCCTATATGAGTGGTGTGCACACAGTACAGTCTGTGGGTCTGCGGCCTCTCACACACGGGCATGCAACTGCAATATATATATTGAAAAACAAAATAAAAGCAGACTGATGTACCAGCCCTTAAAAGAGCTTTTTGGGGTGCTGTCAGGACGCTGTCCTTACAGCAGATGAGTCTTTGAGGACTGTAGTGGACACAGAACACTGGCCTAGCTAATGCTTTCCCTATATTAATTCAGCAGCAGCAGCACTCTCCCTGCTCTAACTAACACTGCAGCTTCAGAATGAATCTAAGATGGATGCTGTCCTTGCTTTTTGATAGGAGGTGGGAGGGTCTGGGAGGGAGGGTATGCTGATTGGCTGGAATGTGTCTGCTGACTGTGAGGTACAGGGTCAAAGTTTGCTTAATGATGCTGTATAGAGGGAGGACCGAACATCGAATATGTTAGCCCGCCGCGGTGAACGCGAACAACTGGTGTTCGCCGGCAAATAGTTCGGGATATCTTTAATCCTGGACAGACCATTAAAAAACATATTTCAAAAAAGAGAAAGAAAAAGATGTAGGATTGCACATCTACAAGCTCAGCTTCTGATCCTTAACTTCTTCTTAGCAAAATTAATATCGTCTCTCGGTGCAATATTTACTGTACTGCCCCCTATACTACTTGCTATATAAGAGGCATTAGTGTACATTTTGATCAAAAGGCAGAAGCCCACTCACCGCGTCAAGGTTGCCTCTTTGAGTGGGTCCTACTCTAAATTTGGTGCAGCACTGCCCAGCGACCGCTGCCGCCGCAGCACCGCACTAGAGAGCAGCAGGATCCAGCCGCCAAACAGCCCCCCTGCTGTCCAGCAATGCCACCATGACACCGAGTCCTGCCAACCCCCCAGCGCCGCGCTACAGCAAACAAAGGACGCCACGCAGTGGCCTCCTGATGCTGCCATCTCCACACTATGTCACCTTGCCACTATGTGGTATCATGCTGCTGCTGTCATCTCCACACTATGTCACCTTGCCACTCACTGGTATCATGCTGCTGCTGCTTGAAGGTCTTGGACTGATCACCCGCCCCACGATCTAATATGGGTTTTGGAACCGACAAACCCAACTTGCTTTTTAGGGCTGCATTAATCTGCAGGTTACCATCATACAGCTCTACAGATAACTTTCCTTCTGCATCTTTCTAAACAATCTGTGCCCTCAGTATTTAATATTTCTAAATTTTTATCGAAAAATTTAAATTTTACATTGAAGTGACAATCTGCAGGTTATCGTCGTACAGCTCTCTATACAACTTTCCATCTGAATATTTCTCGACAATCTGTGCCCTCAGTCCTTTATCCAGACTCTGTCATTGTGCCACTCTATGGCCTTCTAATACTGCTGCAAACTCCAGACTCTGTCATTGAGCCACTCTGTGGCCTTCTTATACTGCTGCAAACTCCAGACTCTGTCATTGAGCCACTCTGTGGCCTTCTTATACTGCTGCAAACTCCAGACTCTGTCATTGCGCCCCTCTGTGGCCTTCTCATACTGCTGCAAACTCCACACTGTGTCATTGTGCCACTCTGTGACCTCCTCATGCTGCCGCCACCTCTAGACTGTTTTATTTTGCCACTCTGTAGCCTCCTGATGCTTTTACTGTGTTTTTTATGAAAGGCTTCATACTTTTTTATTTTTAATAAATATTTTTTAATATGTATTCCATGTGCTGCCAGATTTTTTGAGTGCCCACCAAATAATTATTTATTTATACCTTAACTTTTAACTCGCAGCTTTGGGGACACTGAGGAGAGTGCACCTAACCATTTTGGATCAGCTCGCAAGAGCCATTATTACTTTCACAAATGTAGCCTTCTGATGCTGTCGCCAACTCCAGACTCTGTCATTGTGCCACTCTGTGGCCTTCTCATGCTGCCGCCACCTCCAGACTCTGTCATTGTGCCACTCTGTAGACTCCTGATGCTGTCGCCAACTCCAGACTCTGTCATTGTGCCCCTCTGTGGCCTTCTCATGCTGCCGCCACCTTCAGACTCTGTCATTGTGCCACTCTGTAGCCTCCTGATGCTATCGCGAACTCAAGACTCAAGCTTTTTTGATGCTAACATGGACCTGTAAGAATGAGTTCACACTTGAGTTATTTGGTCAGTTTTGGACCTGTGACTGCCCAAATAAGTGAAGTGTGCAGTGATTCTACGAGTGACGCCTGTCATCTGCATGTCATACTGACTCACAGTATTATTTCACTACCATAGAAGACTCCATATGCGTGTTACTGCAAGGCTCAGTGTTCTAACCCTCTATAATGGCTCCCTGCAGCCCGGAAATAGCAGTTTTTAAAGCGATTCGCGGTGAATTAATTTGTATCGAAGCTAATTTTTTCGGAAAATTCAGCAAACCAGCCGAATCGAATTTTTAAAAAATTCACTCATCTCTAGTTCTAATGGTACAGAGGAAGGGCAAAATAATCAGTGTTGTCGACACAAACTTACTGCTGATAAGGTCTCCACTTGTATAAGTGTTTAATAGAACAGGTTCTATAGACATCTACGATGAATCAGCTAAAAAAGGAGTGTGCTTCTTCTTGACGCTAACATTAACCTGTAATGCTGAGTTCATACTTCAGTTATTTGGTCAGTTTTGGCCCTGTGACTGGCCAAATAAGTGAAGTGTGCAGTGATTCTAAGAGCGACACCTGTCATCTGCATGTCATACGGACTCATAGTATTATTTCACTACCAAAGCAGACTCCCTATGCATGTTACTGCAATGCACAGTGTTCTACACTACTATAAACGTTCTCAGCAGCCAGGAAATAGCAGTTTTCTGATTGAACCAAATTTTTCCCCAAAAATTCGGCAAATTGAATTTTTTAAATCTTTCTGATTTCGTTCGGACAAATCCACTAAAATGGCACATTTCAGTGCACATGTTGGTGGGATAAAGCACTAGAGAGGATGAAGAACAGTTCTCACATGACCCTGAGAGGAATTAATTGGAGGTGCTGCAGCAGATAGGGAGGTGCCCTAGCAGAACAAGTAGAATGCCATTCTGTGCTGGGCTGTGAGAAAGGTGGTTGGGTGTTACAGTGTCCCCCAGAAAAATGCTCTTAGAGAGACATATACAATGAAAAATTAATCAGGGACAGTCAGAAATCAATCAATCAAGCTTATTGCCAAGGAGAGTGAAGAGAAAGACTAGGAATCCAAAGAAGAATTGTGTGTTGTGTAAAATAGAGAGAAGCAGGGCAGTTGACAGAAAGGAAGAGAGGAGACAGGACCTGTGGCTGACTATACCTGCTATAAGAAGTGTAGGTGCACCTCAAAAGCAGCTACGTGCAAATACTTTTCAATATAATTAAGAAATATATATATATATATATATATATATATATATATATATACATATACTTATTTATATGCAGTGTATATATTCATATTTTTTGTTTCAACGCAGCTATAATTTAATTTTCTTTTCTTTTTATTTGGGAGGGTGGGGGGTCTTTTTCAATTTAATTAAAGCAGCTCTTTCACCTGGATCAACCCTAGCCTACCAGGAATATAGCCTGGTAAGATTTATGACACTGATTTAAACAATACCTGTTTAATGTCTGTCTGTGGTACAGCTGAAGAGAAAAATGAACTTTTAGAATTATGCAAATTTGCTATTCAAGCACCAGACAGACTTATGCCACACTCGTGTCCAGAACAGCTGGTGCACACAACATCATCGCTCACCGGGATGAAGCCGAAGAGGTTGTGCGCACGCACCGTTTTGGACATGAGTGCAGTCTAGCTCTGTCAATCTAAAGGGAAGGGGTATGATGAAAAGCAGAGGGGCATCATTATGGAGCACCAGGAGCGTCGCTGGAGCAGTGCTTGAACCGCATAAGCCCGCCTCCTGGTGCTTGGATAGTTCATTCGCATAAAGGTGTTTTCCAAGATTTTCTTTTATTTGAGGGAAAAGAACATGTGGAGTCACTGTGGTTAGAAATAAATGGAGGCAAAAACAGTATTACAACACTGATAGGAGTTTGCTATAAGCCATCTCATATAACAGAGTCCACCAAAAATCTACTAGTAAGGGAAATAGATGAGGTGGCAAATCATAATGAAGTTGTTATTATGGACGACTTCAACTTCCTGGATAGAATGGAAAAGTAAAACCTGTAGATCTTGTAAAGGAAACAGCTTCTTGGCAATAACCAAAGACAATTACCTTGCCTAACTGGTTCAGGACTCGACTAGAGGGACCGCTATACTGGACTTAGTATTAACCAACAGACCTGACAAAAACACAGACATGCAGGTTAGGGGACACTTGGGAAATAGTGACAAATCCTAAACTCTAATTGTGGGAGGTACGTACCTTATAGAAATAAACAGGTAAGAATATGTGAAAGACAAATAAAAGCAGCCAAGCTGGAGACCGAGAGATTCATTGCCAAAGAGAGCAAAACTAACCATAAAATGTTCTTCAATTATATACATGGTAAATAATGTAAACCTCAAAGTGTTGGCCCTTTACAGAGTGATGAGGGGGAAGTTGTAGAGAGCATTAGATCAATGAGGAGAAAGCAAATATATTTAAATTTAATAGACAGACCTTTATTTCTGCTATTTAAGAACTCTATATTGACAGGGAATGTTCCACAGGCTTGGCGCTTAGTAAATGTGGTGCCAATATTCAAAAAGGAGGTCAAAATCAGAACCCAGAAACCATAGGCCATTCAGTTTAAAACCGTTATGAGTACACTATTTGAAGGTATGCTATCTTGAAGTACTTCAATGAAAATAAGCATATAACACAGTTTTAGCATGGCTTCATGAGTAGAGTTGAGTGGACACCTGGAAGTTCGGGTTCGACTAGTCGGCCGAACTTCACAAAAAAATTGGGGTTTGGGATCCGAACTTGACCCTGAACCCGAACCCCATTGAAGTCAATGATGACCCAAACTTTTGGGCACTAAAATGGCTGTAGAATAGCCCTGGAAAGGGCTAGAGGGCTGCAAAAGGCAGCCAAATGTAGGTAAATGCCCTGGAAAAAAAAGGTGGATAGGGAAATGACTTAAAATGAAATAAATAAAAATTAAACATTATTAATTGGCAACTCGGAGGAGGAGGTGGATGTGGAGTAGTAGCTTGAGGAGGCGTCAGGTGGGAATGCCATCAGCAGCACGTCTACCAGCGTGCACTTGTAGTCACACATCTTTTTTACAAATTTGGCTTCCTGTCAGTAATGCACAGCAGGGGCTTATCACTGGCAAAACTGGGTTAATGTCACCCACCAATGGAACAGGTGATATTCAGAAATGTAGGCCCTTGGCATCCAGACAGAGGAGAGGTCCATTCACAGCAAAAAAGGCTTCATGTCATCCACCAATGCAACAGGCGATTTTCAGAAATGTAGACCTCTGGCACCCAGACAGAGGAGATGTTCAGTCACGGCAAAAAGGGGTTAATGTCACCCACCAATGGAACAGATGATTTTTAGTAAGTTAGGCCCTTGGCACCCAGAGAGAGGATAGGTTCATGCACAGCAAAAAGAGGTTAATGTCACCCACCAATGGAATTGGCGATTTTTAGTAAGTTAGGCCCCTTGCATCCAGACGGAGGAGAGGTTCAATCACGGCAAAAAGAGGTTAATGTCACCCACCAATGGAACAGGCGATTTTCAGAAATGTAGGCCCCTGGCACCCAGACAGAGGAGAGGTTTATTTACAGCAATAAGAGGTTAATGTCACCCACCCATGGAACAGGCGATTTTCAGTAAGTTAGGCCTCTGGCACGCAGACAGAGGAGAGGTTCATTCACGGCAAAAAGCGGGTAATGTCACCCACCAATAGAACAGGCAATTTCCAGTAAGTTAGGCCCCTGGCACCTAGACAGAGGAGTGGTTAATTCACGGCAAAAAGAGGTTAATGTCATGCACCAATGGAACAGGAGAATTCAGTAAGTTAGGCCCCTGGCACCCAGAGAAGGGAGAGGTTCATTCATGGCAAAACAGGCTTCATGTCATCCACCAATGCAATTGTCGATTATCTAAAATCTAGGCCCAGACGGAGGAGAGGTTCATTCACGGCAAAACAGGCTTCATGTCATCCACAAATGCAACAGGCGATTTTCAAAAATGTAGGCCCCCGGCACCCAGACGAGGGAGAGGTTCATTCATGGCAAAACAGGCTTCATGTCATCTACCAATGCAACAGGCGATGTTCAAAAATGTAAGCCCCTGGCACCCAGACCGAGGAGAGGTTCATTCACGGCAAAACAGGCTTCATGTCATCCACCAATGCAACAGGCGATTTTCAGTAAGTTAGGCCCCTGGCACCCAGACAGAGGAGAGGTTAATTCACGGCAAAACAGGCTTCATGTCATCCACCAATGCAACAGGCGATTTTCAGAAATGCAGACCCCTGACACCCAGACAGAGGAGAGGTTCATACACGGCAAAACAGGCTTCATCATATCCACCAATGCAACAGGCGATTTTCAGAAATGCAGACCCCTGACACCCAGACAGAGGAGAGGTTCATTCACGGCAAAACAGGCTTCATGTCATCCACCAATGCAACAGGCGATTTTCAGAAATGCAGACCCCTGACACCCAGACAGAGGAGAGGTTCATTCACAGCAAAACAGGCTTCATGTCAGCCACCAATGGAACAGGCGATTTTCACTAATGTAGACCCCTGGCACCCAGACAGAGGAGAGGTTTATTCACAGCAACACAGGCTTCATGTCACCCACCAATTACGTAAATGTGTACTCGAACTTTTGGGCACAAATATGGCTGTAACAAAATCCTGGTAAGGATTATAGGGCTGCAAAGGCAGCAAAATGTGGGTAAGTGCCCTGCAAACAAATGTGGATAGGGAAATAACTTAAAATAAAATAAAACAAACAAAAATTAAGCATTATTAACCAGCAACTTGGAGGAGGAGGTGGAAGTGAAGTCGGAGGTTGAGGAGGCGGCGAATGTTGTGTTATTGGTGGAAGCGGCGATGAAGGAGGAGTAGTGGGTATCCTAAAAGTTTTTTGTTTTTTAAAATTGGGGTAGCCCCCAAAATAATGGTACAAATAAAAAAAGGATTTAATGGAGTATATGTATGGTTGAGGCGTTTATAAATGTCTATTCTGCACAAGGTACTGTCAAGTTCTATAGGATCCATGCCTGGTTCATTTTAATGAACGTGAGCTTGTCCACGTTGGCTGTGGACAGGCGGCTGCGTTTGTCTGTAATGACGCCCCCTGTCATGCAAAATACACTTTCAGACAATACACTGGCTGCAGGGCAGGTCGGCACCTCCAAGGCATAAAGGGGATGCTCAGGCCATGTGGACAATTTGGAGACCCAGAAGTTGAATGGGGCCATCAGTAGACGTGTGCACACGTATGTTCCACCATGTTGTTCAAATGCTTCCTTCTAAGACGTTCCATATCAGCTGGTGGTGCAGATTGCTGTTGGGCGGTGAGAACGTTTTTCCAAATATCGGCCATGCTAACCCTGCCTTCTGAGGTGCTGCCCGTGACACAGCTGCATTAGCGACCTCTTCCTCCTCCTCCTCTGCCTTCACCTTGTGCTTCCACTTGTCCCCCAGTGTCAGTTTGGAATGCCCTCAGGAACGCGTCTAGTAGTCGCGCATCTTCCTATCACGCTCCACTGCGGTGGCAGCCCAGTAGTCAGAACAAGTTACAATGTGGGCAACTCTGCTGTCGTTGCGCAGGCACTGTAGCATGTAGCTGCTCATGTGTGCCAGGCTGCCCAGAGGTAAGGATAAGCTGTCCTCTGTAGGTGGTGTATCGTCTGTGTCCTCCATATCCCCCCAGCCACGCTCCAGTGATGGCCATGAGCTGCGTTGGGTGCCACCCTGCAGTGAACCCGGTTCCACCTCCTCTACTACCTCCTCCTCGTCGTCCTCCAGAACTGTGCCCTGGCTGGCCACATGTGTACCTGGCCTCTGCTGGTGCAGGAACCCACCCTCTGAGCCACTTCTGAATGAACGGCCTGAAACCCTGTGAAATGCCCCCTCTTCCTCCCCGCCTGTGCCACATCCTTTTCAATCATCGCGGTAATTGTATTTTCAAGAAGACATAGTAGTGGTATTGTAATGCTAACAACGGCGTCATCAGTACTGGCCATGTTGGTTGAGTACTCAAAATACTGCAACAAGGTACACAGGTCTCGCATGGAGGCCCAGTCACTGGTGGTGAAGTGGTGCTGTTCCGCAGAGTGACTGACCCGTGCGTGCTGCAGCTGAAACTCCACTATCGCCTGCTGCTTCTCGCACAGTCTCTCCAGCATATGCAAGGTGGAGATCAAACTGGTGGGCACGTCTCATATGAGGCAGTGAGCGGGAAGGCCGAAGTTGCGCTGTAGCACAGACAGGTGAGCAGCAGCAGAGTGAGAATGCGAAAGCGCACACTGACGGACCACACTTTCTGCAGCAGCTCTGACATGTCTGGATAGTTTTTAATAAAGTTCTGCACCACCAGATTCAGCACATGCACCAGGCAAGGGATGTGCGTCACAACGGCTAGTCCCAGAGCTGCAATGAGATTTCGCCCATTATTGCACACCACCAGGCCAAGCTTGAAGCTCACTGGCAGCAACCACTCATTGGTTGTGCAGGGAAGGGACGGCTCGCCTGGAAAAGTAGTGGCGGCTGGGAACTACATACTGTGGGACAGCCACCGCCATCAGCTGTTTGAAACAGTCCATCTCTACCAGACGGAATGACAGCATTTCAAAGGCCAGTCATTTTGAAATGCTGGCATTCAGGCCAGGGATCGAGGGTGGGTCGGTGGGTATTTCCTCTTTCTCTCCAGTGTTTGGGAGATGGACAGCCGAACGCTCGCGTCTTGATGGCACATCCTTTGTTTGCTGGTTGGCAGGTGCCACGGTGAAACCAGAGGTGGAGTAGGAGGCAGAGACAACAGCAGAAGAGGAAGCAGGAGGAGCCTGAGACCTTTCTTGGCTTTTAGGGTGTTTACTCCACTGCAGTTTGTGCTTTGCATGTAGATGCCTTGTCATGCAGGTTGTGCTCAGGTTTAGAACGTTTATGCCTCGCTTCAGGCTCTGATGGCACAACATGCAAACTACTTGTTATCAGGACATTGTATGAAGAACTGCCACACCAATTAACTCCTTGGAGCAGGCCTTGGCGTGCTCGGTCCCTGGGTGCGTAGGGCAGTAGCAGGCATACTGTCTCTGCAGCGGGCGCTACGCTTTTGCACCCTGCTCCCTCTTTTGCTGTGCTGTTGCCTCTGTGTGACCACCGCCTCTTCCTCAGAACTGCACGCGTCACTAGCACGACCTTGAGTCCAGTCTCGGTCTAGGACCTTATCATCCTCCACATCATCTTACACCCGTTGGCACCTATGTTTCGTCATCATCAGAGACGTGCTGCGGCGCTCTTCATATGTCCTCATCCTGCAACATAAGTGGTTGGGCATCAGTTCATTCAATGTCTTCCACTTCTGGGGTAGGGCTATGTGGATGGCCCAGGGAAACCCTGCCAGCAGAGTCATCAAAAAGCATAAGAGCAGGGGCGGACTGACAACTCATGGGGCCCCCGGGCAATAGGAGATTATGGGCCCCTGTGTCCCTACCCACCCTCAAGCCACACCCCCACACAGCTCCACCCACATCACCTAAAATTCTCTTCACTATTTAAAAAAAATAATGGTTACTAAACTGTGCATGAGGAGCCTCTCATGGGTCCCAGGTCAGCCCAGGTGACCACTGCCTACTGCACACAGTCTCTGAGGCCTCATGTCCCTTCCATTAATCCACTGCATTTATTTATATAGTGGGCATAACCTTTTTAACATAGGTGATGGATGTACGTGGAGTGACAGTCTATGGCATGATGACATCACATGCTTGCTGAGCTCTCTTGCATATTGGTTTCTGAAGCGTTCATAAAGAGGTTTTGCATCAGGCCTCATGGACTTAGTGAGGTGTGTATTGTCCATGCCCTGCCCACATCACAGCACCTTTGTCATGGGGTAAAGTGAATGCACGAGGCCTGATGCTAAACCGGCGCTTTATGAATATATGCTGCTTCAAAAACCAATATGCAAATTCCAAGAGCAGTCATGTGATGTGTCATGCCATAGACTGTCACTCCACAGTCACACATGCATCCATATCACTTATTGTGTAGCATGGTGGTGGTCAGTTCCCTCATAGAAGTTTATTAATAAGGGTCTAAGGCTGGACTAAAAAATACAAATTTAAACTGTAGCCTTTGAGGGGGCTTTGATTTAAGTCTCTTACACGCTAGTCTCCTCAACAATAAAGAAAGCAAATTTCTTATGGAAATTACAATAGAAAGCTAGCATGTGACCGTGATGCGTCATGCGTGCACTCCAGACTGAGTCCACTACAGTCACACATGCTTGCAGCATCCATTCCACATTGAATCTTAAATTTCATTTACGTTTAATTATTATTTTTACTTACACTGCTGTCACTACGCTTCTTGAAGCATAAACTCCAGTCCAGTCCAACTCCAGTCCTCTCAAACTCTTTTTCTTGAATCTCAGATTCTCTTCTTCTCTGACTCAGGCTCTCTCACTCTCAGCCATTGCCCAGGAGTAGCTGCAGGCGCGCGCAAGCAGGAAGAAGCTGGCCAGGTTCCAACAGACAGAGCGATGCGTGCCGTGCGAGTGGGCAGAGTTGCGTGAGGATGGCCGCATATCATGTGACTGACAGTGATCCATCCCTTCCCACTTGTCTTGATTCTTTGATTCTTGAACTTTTACTCGCATAATGCATATGGAGCGGCGGCGGCTGCAGTGCGGCGTGCGTACTGTCTGCGCTGCGGACTTGTCTCTGAGTGACTGAGTGTGAGTGAGAGTCACTCAATGTCAGTCAGTCAGTGATAATGATGAATCTGATGTTGATACAGTCGGGGGCGGGCGGGCCCCCTACCAGCCACAGGCCCTCGGGCAATGCCTGAGTGCCCTAATGGTCATTCCGCCCCTGCATAAGAGTCAACTCCATGACTTGGAACTCAGACTGCTTGGCTGATTTGGAAGGGGGTGAGGTGAAAGACTGATGGGAATGGGCTGCAGGTGCCAACTCTGAGATTTCTGCAGTGGCTGGGTGTGAGATATTGTAAAGGAACTGAAGCCACTGTCAGCCACCCAATCTACTATCGTCTGTACTTGTTCTGGCCTCACCCTCCGTAGAGCGGCATTCGGGCCTACCAAATAACACTGCAGGTTCTGTCGCCTACTCGAGGAAGGTGTTTCACTTGGACCTGTAGTTAGCGCTGAACGGCCACTCCCTCTTCCAGAAACAGGAGCTCCACCAACACCACCATGACCATACCCACGTCCCTTATTTGATGTTCTCTTCATCATTTGCATTCACCCACCAAGCTGACAGATGGTTTATCTCCTGTGTCAATTTAACTGCCAATAGTCAACAATTAAGTTTACTAACACTAAGGCAGTGCTCGTGTCATAAAAATGCTCTGTGGACCAAAAATACACTAATTTCACTGCAGAAATGTAAATTAGGTATTTTTACGCTGCTTTTTGAAGCAAGAATAGGTAAAATAGGTATATGGGCGGTGTATTTTAAACTGCTTTGTGGACCAGGAATAATGATTTTTTTCCCCAAAATTCACAAAGGCACTATTTAACGGCTGAAAATTAAACTTAGGTATTTGTACACTGCATGCACAACTGCTTTGTGGAGCAGGAACACAGCATTTTTTTCTCTAAAACACGTTAATGCACTATTTCAGTGCTGAAATTTCAAATAGGTATTTGTACGCTGTATGCACAACTGCTTTGGTGACCAAGAACACAGCTTTTTTCCCCAAAATTCACAAATGCACTATTTAACGGCTGAAAATTAAACGCAGGTATTTGTACGCTGTATGCACAATTGCTTTGTGATCCAAGAACACAGCTTTTTTCCCAGAAGTTCACAAATGCACTAATTAACGGCTGAAAATTAAACCTAGGTATTTGTACACTGTATGCACAGCTGCTTTGTAAACCAAGAACACAGCTTTTTTCCCTAAAACACACTAATGCACTATTTCAGTGCTGAAATTTAAAATAGGTATTTGTACGCTGTATGCACAACTGCTTTGTGGACCAGGAATACCACTTTTGTTCCTCAAAATACATTGATGCACTATTTCACTGCAGCAATGTAAAATAGGTATTTGGGCGGTGTATTTTCAACTGCTTTATGGACCAGGAATCCCGGGGGTTTTTTTACCCAAAAATACACTAATGCACAATTTCACTGCTTATATTGAAAAATACATTTTGGTGCGTTGTATGCACAAGTGCTCTATAGCACCACAATACAGATTTTTTCCCCAGACTACAGAAATGGTTTGTGTCACCCCTTTATACAAAAGGTAATGTTGGGGACTTGACCTGCCAGAAAAAAAGGATTTTTTTGCTTCACTGAGCTACTAAAAAGGATTAGCCTGATGTCCCTGGCAGGCTGGCACACATGCAGGTCACATGCAATTCCAAGGACACTGCAGTGGCTTTAATGGCCGCCGACCCCCACAACAGTAAAAAAAAACACTTTGCAGTATCACTGGACTCAGGGATGGGTACAAAAATGTAGGTTTGCAGGAGCACCCTCCCTCAATAATTGCTGTACGGTAGCTTGAAGATTTCAAACCACCAGGCTATACTAACAGCAGCAGAGTGACGTGCGGCACTACGTGACTCCAGCTTATAAAGAGGCTGGGTCACATGCTGCACTCAGCCAATCACAGCCATGCCATTAGTAGACATGACTGTGATGGCTTCTTAGGGCAAAGATATAAAACGCTTGCTGATTGGCTGCTCTGCAGCCTTTCAAATAGCGGGAAGAATCGCAGAACAAGGGACCCGAACCTGAACTTTTATGAAAATGTTCGGGTTCGTGTCCGTGTCTCGAACATCCTAAAATTCGGTACTATACAGTTTGGGTTCGCTCAACTCTATTCATGAGGAATCAGTCATGCCAAACTCATTTAATTAGTTTATATGAGGAGGTACATTCTAGACTTGACCTGGGTTAGTTAATGGATGTCATATATCTTCTCCAAAGTATTTGATACTGTGTCACATAAAAGGCTAGTATATAAAATGAGAATGCTTGGACTGGGAAAAATGTCTGTATTTGGGTAAGTAACTGGCTCAGTGAGGGTGGTTATTAACAGTACACACTCAGATTGGGTAACCAATAGGGTAGCACATGGGTACGTTTTGGGTCCCATTCTCTTCAATATTTTTATTAATGATATTGTAGAAGGCTTGCACAGTAAAATATAAATGTTTACAGATGACACTAAACTATGTAAAGCAATTAACACAAAAGAGAACAGTATACAGGTAGAGATGGATCTGGGTAAATTAGAGGCTTGGGCAGAGAAGTGGCATATGAGGTTTAACACTGACAAATATAAGGTTATGCACATAGGAAGGAATAATGCAAGTCACCCATACATACTAAATGATAAAACACTGAGTAACACTGACAAGGAAAAGGACCTAGGAATTTTAGGGGACAGCAAAATAAGCTGTAGAAACCAGTGTCAGGCAGCTGCTGCCAAGGCCAATATGATTATGGGTTGCATCAAAAGGGGCATAGATGCCCGTGATGAGAACATAGCCCTGCCACTTTACAAATCACTAGTCAGACCACACATGGAGTACCGTGTACAGTTCTGGGCTCCTGTGAACAAGGCAGACATAGTAGAGCAGTGAGACTATGGAACTCTCTGCCTGAGGAGGTGCTGATGGTGAGTTCACTAAAAGAGTTCAAGAGGGGCCTGGATGTATTTCTGGAGTGTAATAAGATTATTATTTTTATACTTATGCTTATTGTACTAATATTCTTACACTGTAATAAGTATATACCATATAAATATTTTAAGTAATATATGTAAATGTAGGCACTGAATGCCAGATAAAAGCAAACAGGTGGTATTAAATTAATTGCTCAGTTGAAAAGTTATTTGTATTCTCAAAGCTTTATTTAGTTATTTTATTACAGATATGTCTACATTTACCAATTTACCATGGATTTTGTTAAGGGCTACAACTCCACATGAAACAAATTCAACCACAACATGATAGCAAAACCCTCAACAAAACATCAACAAATATAGCATATATATCTACTGGCAGAGTATTGTAAAACCGTGTTTTTTTTTTTTGTTTGTTTTTTCAAAGCTAGTCTTCTGACATATTTCAGGTCATGTCAAGTCAAGAGGACAGGTAAGGATTGATACATCTGCACAACATGAAATGTTTGATGAAAACAATGGAATTTCAAGCAGATACATTGATTCAGGGTTGGCCTACATGATGATGATGATTTACTTACCACCATTTTTTCTATTCTTGCAGCAGTCTGGAATATTCATATGCTTTTATGTAATTGATGTTGCTGATAACTTTTCCTTTGGTTATATATAGTGTTGATTGAATAGAAGCATCTAAAGTGGAATTCAATCTGAACTT
Source organism: Bufotes viridis (assembly GCA_033119425.1). Taxonomy (NCBI): domain Eukaryota; kingdom Metazoa; phylum Chordata; class Amphibia; order Anura; family Bufonidae; genus Bufotes; species Bufotes viridis. Next base: position 274,135,143 of record CM065593.1, on the reverse strand, counting down.
CAGGAAAAGTTTGATTTGCAAAGAATACAAATTTCCCTGCGCTTCGTAACAAATCATTTTTTTCCCTAAAATGGTGGCTACTCGTGTTACCAAGTGAAAGCAAGAAGCCCGGGAATGCAAAATCACACATGAGGCTGTGCAGCCAGCCAATCCACAGATAGGCATTCCCTGTTATGTCACAGCCTTATAAAAGCCTCATCCCATGTGGTCTCTGCCATTTTACTGTGAGCTGCGCTTAGGAAGAGACGTGACAAGAGTGAATGTGCTAGTGACAGTGTTGTTAGAAAAGAGTATTGGAGAGAGACAGTCCAGGGAGATCATAGGGAGAGTTTTTTGAGACTGTAGAGAGAGCATAGGGAGACTGCTGGGACAGTGTAGGCTGAGTGTAATCACACTGTCGATCTTGTTCCCCTTCTGTGCTATTCATACTTAATCTATTCTGATATACCTTATCCCCAACCTCACCACAGTGTTTATCTCAGCCCTTGAATCATGGCGAACTGCATAGTTAAGTCCATGGCGATAAATTAGACCAGATGCTTTTTTTGACCTGTATACTGATGCACAGTAATTCGACAGCTAACAGACGGTATTCACTATGAAACTTGGTGCCCTGCACAGTGATGTAGATGGTGATAAAATACCTACAGAACAGATTAAGTATGAATGTAGGTGCACTAGAATGTAATGCACACAGTGATACACTCCCCCTGCACTCTCCCTGCAGTTAAAGTTCTAAGCAGTCACACTGAGATTGGGCTACCAAGTGGGATGTTTATGATTAGGCAAAGGGAATTTGGGACAAATCTAATTTCTTGACGAAGTTCGTTGAATCATCCGAATCAAATTTTTCAAAATGTTGCTCATCTCTAGTTGTATAGTTTATTATTATAATATTTTGTATCACAATTTAAAAAAAATAACAAAATTCAAATAATAGTAATAGTGACAATAATACTAATATTGATACTACAAGCACTACCTCTAATAATTATAATCATGGTGGCAATAACTCTAATATTAATTCTGCTACTACTACTGCAAGCCATGTACCAGGGTGGGCTCCCCAGGATACAGCGAAATCACTAATGAGGAAAACAACTCCACCACCAGATTTTGCCAAAACAGTATTTTACTTAAACGTGGTAATGAACACAACCACAAATGCTGGGAACATCCAATAAATTTATATACACCCAGCCAAAGGCTGAGACCCTTGTGCTGCACAGCACGGCGACCTCTGAGGTATGCAGGAGAAAAGTGTGGTAATTTACCTACTGGCAGGCACAACTAAACTGCCACACCTTACATGTTATTACCCTAAAAAAACAAGAATAACTGTTTGGGTGCATGGTGCGGGCTAGCCTGCAGTGCAACTCAACAGCTTACAATCTTACAAAGCTCTACAGAGCTCCCCCTCCCATAACTGGTCCTGTAGCATGTGCCTAAGTATTCATTCTGAGCAGAACGCCAGCCTGCCTTGAGTTTGTGGGAAATTCATAAGCTCATCAGCTCTCCAATGTGAAATGTCACTTTCAGTTATGGAGTCCTTGCAATGGACAGTAGCAACACTTGTATGAGGAAAGCACTCCTTGTAATGTGATTATATCTGCTTTATTCGCCACTCATAGGAGAAGTGATGCACGTTTTTAGCACGTACAAGTGCCTTTGTCAAACACTATGTAAGCAGCAGGATACATGAGAATAGACATAGACACACATTTAAATGGCCCACCCTCGGTCATGTGACCGGGCTGCTTGAATCATGTGACTGTGACGTCACATTGGCAAGGTAATTGAAAAAGTTTCCAAACATTATTATCAATCCAAATGATACATTGAAGTGAAAAAACTATAATAAGAAAACATACAAATAGTTGACACAATCCTCGTGTCCTCCCAGAAGTCGCGGTGAGAAAATTCTCAATTACACTGCGGAGACCATTGGATTTACAATAATGGATAATAATGGACCATTGGATTGATAGATCATTGGATTGATAATAATGTTTGTATACTGTTTCAGTTACCTTGCCAATGTGACGTCACAGTCACATGATTCAAGCAGCCCCGGTCCTATGACCGAGGACGGGCGATTTAAATGTGTGTCTATGTCTATACTCATGTATCCTGCTGCTTACATAGTGTTTGACAAAGGCACTTGTACGTGCCGAAACGCATGTCACTTCTCCTGTGAGTTGTGAATAAAGCAGATATAATCACATTACAAGGATTGCCGATTTCTTTCCTCATTGAAGTACCTGGAGCGATGTCTGCCAAGCCGCGCACCCACATCTCCACACAGTGCTGCCCGACCACCTGTAACAAGTTTCCAAGTCTTCTCGGAGCAAGCACACACAGAGTGCAAGCAGCTACAGCATCACAGATGAATACCTTTAGCTACAACGAAGAACAAGCCCACCAGATAGTAGCACAGGTGGATTCCTCTGTTGACTTTTTAAAAGTTCCCTCCAGTGAGTTCAGAAGTCAGGACCTGGAGAGAGAGTCAAAGCATTTGATCTCTCTTGAGCTACATGCAGCCACACTTGCGGAGTACCATCGTACACAACGTATACCATGAGGTCTACGAGTGAACCTTAGACCTACATTCTTTTGCGATAAACCAGATTATTGCACTCGATTTGCCAATATTCTAAATAAGTGTTCCTTGGACCTTATTGCTCTGACCATTGACCATCTGACCAAAGCTATATCGGACCGCAAGCAGACTATTCGTTCCATTGAAGAGCAATTAAAGGACTGTCTGAAGGCAGAGGATTTACAAACACTGAAAATAAAGATAGAGAAACAATGTACAGAATTAAGAACACAAATCCAGGTTACCTAAAGGGCAAAGTATATCCGGAACTCAGAGGATTACCTAACCAACCATGTGTACCGATGGCAGGACAAGTCAGGTACCGCAATCCATAATACCAGTCGTCCTGGTCGCAGGGTCGGCAATACATCTTCAGGATCTGGGAACAAATCTACCTTTGGCCAGCAGATGAGTTTTGCCCAAGAATGCCAACACAAGGAGAGCAGGCCGCCTCCATAATCAGGGACGCAGAAGCTCCACGACTGACCCACTCTCAGGTACACCCAATAATTTAGTCCTGAATTAATCTTCTAAGACTTTGAGCCTGGCACAAGTACAAGTATTGCAGAAGGGACTGTCGTTTAGCCCAACTGCAACGCTTGATACTTTCAATTTGGACATGGACCTTCAGCGCTTTTTTCGCTCAATGTGGTTGAAAGCCCATTTCTCCAAAGAAGGGGATGACACACCACAGGACACTAATCATTTTGCTGAAATTAATGGTGTGTTAACTGTTAAGCAGTTTGGTTTGCAGCTGAAAAGCAATTATATGCCCCCCAAAACAGAACACCCTGTTGAAACCTATGTCTCCGTAGTGAAAAGGGATATAGATGCATTGCTAACTCAATTTAAACCAGGGGGACACTTTAATTTACATCATAATCTTTCCACAATAGAAAGACAAACCATCAATCATCTATTAGATGATAACACACTTATTTTCAAGCCTGCAGATAAAGGGGAGCGCTGGTGTTATTAGAAATTCTGGGGCAATTATCGGATAGGGATACTTATGAAATTTTACCCAGAGACCCAGTATTTGACATCAAACATGATAACAACTACAATCTCTCATACAAGAGTATGAGGAAAAAGCTATTCTAATCAAACAACATCCCATTATCCCTGTATTGTACACCTTACCTAAGGTGCACAAATCTATGGAGCATCCACCCGGGCGACCCATATTGGCTGCATCTGATTCTATACTTACTGCACCTGCTATATTTTTTGAAAAGATTTTAACACTTCTTACACAGAAAGCTCCCTCTTATCTTAGAGACACCCAACATTTACTAAAGGAACTCAAAAATATTAACATTGATGCAGAATGTCTCCTGGTGACCTCTGATGTGTGTAGTCTGTACACCTCCATTACACACACTAAAGGCCTATCTGCAGTTAAGGCTTTGCTGGACAAAAGGGACTACACACCACCAGACCCCCCAAAAAAAAATTCTTGCCCTTTTAACCATTGTCTTAGAGCACAACTCCTTTCTTTTTCAGGACACCTATTACCAACAACGCCACGGGACCACGATGGGATCCAATGCCGCACCGCCATATGCAAATTGCTACATGGCGCAATTTGAACAAGACTACATATATCCTAACCCAATTTTGAAGCAAAACTGTGTTTTTTTGGAACGCATTATCGACGACGTGTTCTGCATATGGTGGTGCGGTATTGAGACCCTACAAAACTTTTCTCTGCATATAAACGGCATATGGCCTGAGCTTAAATTCACGGCACATTGGGATCCTACAAAAATCTCTTTCCTAAACACTTGGGTCATAAAGGTTACCGATGGTAAATGCATCACAGATCTTTACATCAAAAGCACAGATCGCAATAGTTAACTTAGGTACGAGAGTAATCACCGACCAGCTACTAAAAGATCTTCACCCTTTTCACAATTCCAAATCGTAAATAGAATTGTTAGTGATCCACTTACCCGCGAAGCTCGCCTTGACGAGATGATGAATAAATTCAGGCAAAGAGGGTATCCATAACTGCAACAACAAAGAAACAGATGTGAGACAGCCTCAGCAGATAGCGTAACACCACCACAAAAGAGACTCCTCTTAATTGTGCAATATCATCCTTGGATCAACCGAGTGAAGGCCATTATTAACAAACACTGGAATGTAGTGACTAGGTCCTACCCACAGATACCAGAATTTCAAAGCCCCCCAATGTTATGCTACAAACGGGTCGGCAACATAAAAGATAAAATCATAAAAGCGAATATTGCTACCACCAAGAAGGACCCTAGACAAATGGTATTATCCACAGTCAGAATAGGCACCTTTCTATGTTTAAACTGCATCCATTGTTCAAGCATAATAAAAGGCCCCTATATTTCACACCCACATACTGGGGAACAAATTCCAATAAAAGGACATTTCACTTGCAATAGTACATTTGTCATATATCTACTGAGGTGTCCATGCAGCCTCTGTTATGTAGGTGAGACCACCATGCGCTTGAAGGACCACTTTGCAAAACACAAATCCACTATTCTCAGTGAACACCTATTATTGCCTATTCCATCACATTTTAATCAGCAGAGACACAATGTGTCCCAACTTCGATTCCAAATTATCGAGGAGGTGTTGCTACCCAGAAGGGGAGGAAATAGAGTTGATATGCTGCTCAAACATGAGGCATACTGGATTCGCCGCTTACAGACAATGGCACCCAAAGGGTTAAATCGAGAATATGCGGTGACCAGCTTTCTATAATGCCCTATAATCATTACACATATATAATTATTACATATGTTCCTTTGTTCCATGCATTTGTCCCTCTTTGTCTGATGCGTGTAATTAATACCTTACAATGTGTCTCCGCAGTGTAATTGAGAATTTTCTCACTGCGACTTCTGGGAGGAAGCGAGGATTGTGGCAGCTATTTGTATGTTTTCTTATTATAGTTTTTTCACTTCAATGTATCATTTGGATTGATAATAATGTTTGTAAACTGTTTCAGTTACCTTGCCAATGTTACGTCACAGTCACATGATTTAAGCAGCCCCGGTCACATGACCGAGGGCGGGCTATTTAAATGTGTGTCTATGTCTATACTCATGTATCCTGTTGCTTACATAGTGTTACAAAGGCACTTGTACGTGCCGAAACGTGTGTCACTTCTTCTATGAGTGGCGAATAAAGCAGATATAATAGCATTACAAGGAGTGCCGGTTTCTTTCCTCATTGAAGTACTTGGAGCGACGTCCGCTAAATCGCGCACCCACATCTCCATGCAGTGCCGCCCGACCACCTGTAACAAGTAGCAACACTTGTATCCTGACACAAATAGAGATCCTAACTAACTAACTAAATACAGGCATGGTCTCATTCTCTAGGCACCAACACTGTAAGGAGGTAAGTGCATGATCTTACTGACCTGGGTCTGCTCTGCATCCGCTGGTGACTATGAACAGAACAAATGCCTCTCCAACATGCATGCGGTCCCGCAGTGTATGTAGCTCTGCTCCTCAGCTCTCATCAGCATTCCTGAAAGCAATTCTCCTTCCTCTGGAGAAGATCAGGTCTTGGACATGATCAGCTTCACTTAGCTGCAGCTCTAGTCACTGATGCATGCTCCCACACCTGAATGCCGTAGGATCCTCTGCTGACACAGTTCCTCAGTCCCAGCTCCCTCTAAGATGGCTGCTCCCTTTCTCTTCCTCTCCAGGCTCTGTGTGTAACTACACCTCTCATGAATATGGAAATATGCAGTCTGTAGCTGTGTTTCGGAAACAGCAGCATCTTGTGGCTAAACAGCAGAATGTCAGTCCAGATCATTTCATTTAATCTACAAAAACAGTGTTCAGACAAGCTGAGCTGTTTCCCCATCTCACACTACTACCACTACTACTATCACTACTACTACTTTTAATAATAATATTGATGGTGGCAATAAAACTATTATTAATACTATTATTACTAATAGGAGCAGTGGAGTTTGTTGGAGGGTTAATCCACATTCGCTGAGTCTCATTGTAGAACACCGATCTATCCAGGAGGAGATTTCTGCTACTTGGAAAATCAACAAGGGCTCTACAAAAATGTATTATGTTTGGGATGCTATGAAAGCTTTTATCAGGAGAATCATAATGAGAAAGATAGTATCCATGAGGAGGGATTTTGAGTCAAGAGAAAAGGAGCTTAAAGAAGAGGTAAAAAGAAAAGAGCAAGTATATTATGAAAATCAGACAGATGCTAAGAGAGAGGAAATGATAAATGCTCAGCGAAAGTATGGTGATTTTGAAAAAGCACAACAAAAGATTTTCTTTTCTGGTTATAACCATTGATGAGCTACAGGGGTAATATTCGAATTCGCGATATTTTGCTAATATTTGGCCGAATATTTATCAATTCGAGAATTCGTGATCTCCAATTATTATTTTTTTGATTGCAAGAATCGTGAATTGGAAAATTTGTGATAAAAATTTGTAATACGAAAATTTGCGATCAACGCTACTCCTAAAGTCAAAGATATTGCAGCCTTCTCATTGTCCCACAAGCAAGAAGCAATGAGGGATCATGGGTACTGATGAAAAAAATCAAAAATATTCACGATTCCGATGATACAGCACTATATTCTAGATATTCGCAAATTCTCTAAGTGCCAATATTTGCGATAATGCCTTTAGAGTTATAATGCCTTTAGCGAGTCAGGGAAGCCTGTTAGGCTGTTATCTGCCATTGTTAAGAATACGAGCAGTCCCCCCTCTATATTTGCAATAAGGTCATTAAAATGTAATATTCTTCATAGTCAGGAAGAAATCAGAGACGCCTTTTATTGTTATTTTGTAGGCTTGTATAGAACTGAAAGTGAGGCAATTTAACAGGAGATAGAAGAGTACTTGAATCACATTGAATTTCCAAGATTATCTGAGGAGCAGAGATCTGCTCTGGATGCACCGATCTCTGTGATCGAGCTACAGAGCGCCTTGAAATCAATTCAAGGTAACACTTCTCCAGGTTCAGATGGGTTACCATCTGAGGTCTGTAGGAGGTATTGGAAAGTGCTGCTCGACTGCCTGGAGGGAGGTTTCCCAAGATCTATGATGAAGGCTATTATTGTGTTAATAGGCAAAAAGGGAAAAGATCTGTTGGAGGTCGGTGCATACAGACCAATATCTCTGGTTAACACAGATATTAAAATTATTGCCAAAGTATTGTCTATTAGACTCAGGAAAGTTATAGAGTCGATTATACATCCTGATCAATGTGGCTTCATTACGGAAAAGAGCACTCATTATAACATAAGGCGTCTTTTTTCTAGTATGCAAGTGATGGGGGGGGGGGGTGTCTTCGCTCCATCCTATCACTGGATGCCACTAAGGGTTTTGACAAGGTGGAGTGGGGCTTCCTCTGGACAACAATGAGGCATTTTGGAATAGGGAATATTTTATTAACTTGACACATATGTTATATACAAAACCGATAGCTCGAATTAGTGTTAACGGTGTGTTAACTCCATCTGTTCTACTATCGAAAAAGTATGTGTCAGGGATGCCCCCTATCTCCTCTCCTATTTAATCTTTTCTTAGAACCCCTGGCATTAAAGATCAGACAAAATGGTTCAATAAGAGGTTTTGCAGAGGATGGAAGTGTAGGAAAAGTGTCTCTATATATTCATGATATTCTATTTTGTTTGGGTGACACTGCAATACGTTACTGAATATTATTTACAGCGTGGAGGAGTTTGGGGGTATGTCGAGAATGGAGATTAACTGGAACAAGACCATTTTGTTACCTTTGGAGGACATGGTGTTGGATAACATAGGGGGAGTGAGGATATTGGGGCCACAGGAATCTTTTGAGTACCTGAGCATAAGAGTCTACTCCTCAATAGATGGTTTTGTCCCACTTTACATCAACCCGTTAAAAACCAAAGCCAAGATTGCAATATGGTCCAAATTGCTATTATCAATGGCTGACAGAATTTCACTTATCAAAATAATTTGAGATGAGCGAAAGTTTAAAAAATTTGATTCGCCGGTTTGCCAAATTTTTGGGGAAAAATTTGACTTGATCTGAATATATTTGTGGCGAATTACGTTAAAAAATAGCTTTTCCTGGCTGCTGAGAGCCTTTATAGTGGTGTAGAACACTGTGCCTTGCAGTAACACGCATAGGGAGTCTGCTTTGGTAGTGAAATAATACTGTGAGTCCGTATGACATCACCGCATACTTCACCTATTTGGGGGGTCAAGGGACCAATACTCACCAAATAACTCAAGAATATATGTTACCGTCAAGAAGAAGCGCACTCCTTTTACACCCTCGTCAGCTGATTCCACATAGATGTCTAAAGAACCTGTTCTATTAAACACTAATACAATTTGAGCCCCCTGACAGAGTGGAGGGTGTGTCAACAGTAAGTTTGTGTTGACGTCACCAATTATTTTTGCCTTCCTCTAAACCGTCAGAACAATATCCCACAAAAAATGGATCTTGTCTGTGGAGCATACATCTTCACTCGGTCAGTATTTGCTTAATAATCCATCAGTATTGCTAAAGGGAAAAAAAACGGAGTGGATCTAAAACAGAGATGACAAGTGAATGTCTAAAGCTGCTACACAGACAGAATCCGTTGTGTGTCTCGTTTTCCCTTCCTTCTGACAGATCTGAAGAAGTGTCAAATAAATGATGATGTCAGCCAGGCCGAAAGCCACAGAGGTCGCATAGCAGAGAATCATGCGTCATGTCACCCACCAATGGAGAAGCCCACTTTCATTTATTTAGGCCCCAGCACCCAGACAGAGGACAGAGGTCGCAAAGCAGAGAATCAGGCATCATGTCACCCACCAATGGGGAAGGCCACTTTTCAATAATTAGGCCCCTGGCACCCCGACAGAGGAGAGAGGTCTCATAGCAGAGAATTAGGCATCATTACACCCACCAATGGAGAAGGCCACTTTTCTATAATTTAGGCCCCAGCACCCAGACAGTGGACAGAGGTCTCATAGCAGAGAATCAGGCGTCATGTCATCCACCAATGGAGAAGGCCACTTTCATTTATTTATGCTCCAGTACCCAGACAAAGGACAGAGATCGCATAGCAGAGAATCAGGCATCATGTCACCCACCAATGGAGAAGTCCACTTTTCGATAATTAGGCCCCTGGCATCCAGACAGAGGACAGATGTCGCATAGCAGAGAATCAGGCGTCTTGTCACCAACCAATGGATAAGCCCACTTTCATTTATTTAGGCCCCAGCACCCAGACCGAGGACAGAGGTCGCATAGCAGAGAATCAGGCGTCATGTCACCCACCAATGGAGAAGCCCACTTTCATTTATTTAGGCCCCAGCACCCAGACAGAGGACAGAGGTCGCATAGCAGGGAATCAGGCGTCATGTCACCAACCAATGGAGAAGGCCACTTTTCGATAATTAGGCCCCTGGCAACTCTGCTGTCGTTGCGCAAGCACTGCAGCATGTAGTTGCTCATGTGTGCCAAGCTGGCCAGAGGTAAGGACAAGCTGTCCTCTAAGGGAGGAGTATCATCATCGTCCTCCGTTTCCCCCCAGCCACGCATCGGTGATGGGCCTTTACTATATGTTTTCCTCATTGTTACCGTTCACCACAATAAGAAAAAAATTATTTGGCCCAATGTATTAAATTCAAATTCAGGCCTTTTTTTTACAGGCACCTAATACTATCTGGCTATCTATTTATGTACCGTATTACACTAATCCAGGCACATCAGTAACCACAGATTTAGGGGAATATCAATTGTAGGCCTAGTATTTAGGCCCTGGATGAAAGGTATCCTTTTACGGACAGATTTACACTTGGAGATGCACAGTAGCGTATGAAAAAATATATAGGATTATGCTTTCAGCACTTGTATTTTAACACTTTGTGTAATATACCCTTTTACAGAAAGAAATACACTTAGGCCCCTTTCACACGGGTGAGTTTTCCACGCGGGTGCAATGCGTGAGGAGGACGCATTGCACCCGCACTGAATCCGGACCCATTTCCAGCATCAGCTAACAACTAAAGGACCTGTGATGACGTCACATCACATGGTCCAATCACATGGTCTATCACCATGGTAAAATGAACCATGTGATTGGACCATGTGATGTGACGTCATCACAGGTCCTTTAGTTGTTAGCTGATGCTGGAAAAGAGAAGACAGATCGCAACTACGCGATCAAGTGGCTAAGGTAAGTTATCTTTTATTATTTTTAACCCCTTCCTCTTCATTTTACTAAGCATTCTTTATTAGGAATGCTATTATTTTCCCTTATAACCATGTTATAAGAGAAAATAATAAATTCTCCAGAATACTCTACCCGAAACCGGACTTCAGTGATGAAGTCCGGCTTCGGGTCTGGGTACCAAACATGGCGATTTTTCACACGCGCGTGCAAAAATTACAAACGTTTGCACACGCGCGGAAAAATCGCGCATATTCCTGCAACGCACCCGCCTCTTATCCGGGCGTCAAACATGACGCCCGTGTGAAAGAGGCCTTAGAGATGCACGCTGAGTGTAATATACCCTTTTTTCAGACAGATTTACACTTGGCCTGCAACAGCTGGAACACCAGATTTTGGGTATTGCTATTTTGACAATTGAATTTCACCCCAGAACAAAATATATCCTTTGACGGATACTATTAAACTACTTGTCCAGCCACAGCTAGAACACCAGATTTACTGTATTTCTATTTTTGCAACTGAATTTCACCCCAGAAAATAATATATCCTTTGACCGACACTATGAAACTTGTCCAGTCACAGCTGGAACACCAGATTTACGGTATTGCTATTTTGGTAATTGAATTTCAACCCAGAACAAAAGCTATCCTTTGACGGACACTATAAAACTTGTCCTGCCATAGCAGAAACCACTGATTTAGGATATTGCTATTTTGGAAATTGAATTTCACCCCAGAAAAAAATAATATATTCTTTGCCAGACAGTATTACACTTGGCCAGCCACTGGTGGGACACCAGATTTAGGGATTGCTATTTCACCTCTCAATAAAATATAGAAAATTCTATCCTGAGTTTCTAGTGGTGACAATAAGCACAGCCAAGCCCCTGATGTAGGATATAGCAAAAAAAAAAACTACTATTGATGGATTAATGGACTTGGTGGCAGCTTGCGCTGGTGCACCACAAGACACAAAATGGCTGCCGATCACCCCATATAAAAGGGACTGAAAAACGCTTTGGGCAGCCTGAAAACAGTGAGCAATTAACTAGCAGAAGTTGAATGATTCACAGCTGTAGATCGATCACTTCATTAAGTGTTTTTGCTGAGTTAATCCCTGCTTAATCTCGCCCTAACAGCAGCTGCCTTCTATCCCTACACTAATCAGAGCAGAGTGATGTGCGGCTTGACGTGACTCCAGCCTAAGTAGAGGCTGGGTCACATGCTGCACTTGGCCAATCACAGCCATGCCAATAGTAGGCATGGCTGTGATGGCCTCTTGGGGCAACTAGTATGACGCTTGTTGATTGGCTGCTTTGCAGGCTTTCAAAATGCGCCATAGAAATCGCCAAACAACGAATCCGAACCCAAACTTTTATGTAAATGTTCGGGTTCTGGTCCGTGTCACGAACACCCCAAAATTTGGTACGAACCCAAACTATACAGTTCGGGTTCGCTCATCCCTAGTTTTCCCCTTTTTTTTTATATCTAGGGCAAGTTTGGCAATTTGCCTGGGGTGGCGATTTTTTTGGGTGATATACTAAGTTGTTTGCCTATCCACAGATAGGGTCATTTATTTTTATGTTTTCAGTCTTCAGGAAACAAATACACCAGACAACCTCTTTAAATCACAAAAATTTGAATAACTTTTATTTGTTAATGTAGCTCAATTGCAAGTCTCTTAACAGTGCCTGGAGGGTGAGACACTGTTTAAAAATGCTGAAGTTGCCTTGTTATCATGAACAGTGAGAGTCTCTTCAATATACTTGTGACTAGCTACATCTGGAATACCCCTTTAATACATAAATAAGTTGGTCAGTTTCACAAAATGGTTCCTTTTCACATTGTTGACCTATATCTTAGAAACACCTACACTTAAAGTTGTGTTGGGAGTGAATATTCGAATCACAAATTTTAATTGCGAATATCGCCACTTTGTCAATTCATGAAGATTTAGAATATAGTGCTATATATTCATATTCGCAAATATTCTAGATTTTTTTCCCCTCTGAACTCATGATCTTTCCCTGCTTCTTGCTTGTGGGCCAATGAGAAGGCTGCAATTTCTTTGTCTGAGCTTAGCAACATCCCTAGCAACCAATAGGAATGTTGCCTACCCCTTACTATATAAGAACCTCCCCAGCAGCCATTTCTGCAGGGTTTTTTTTTTCAGTTCTGAGAGAGACAGCAGTGTCATTGCTGTGTTCTGTGCTTTGATGTGTCATTACATTAGATAGTTAGTTAGTTAGTTAGCTTATATATATAATACCGATAGTTAGTTGGAGATAGTCAGTGTAGGTTAGATTGTGATAAAGTGTAGCTGATAGGTTCCAGTGCAGGGTGTTATGTAGTGTAATAGGTTCTGCTGTCCATACATACATACATACATAGTGCCGTGATGTCACAAGTTTGCAACAATACTTAGTGCACCAATCACTAATATGTAGTCAGACCTGCTAAAATGTGAAGTTGCACGTATTGAGCAAAAGTGTGCGCATCATTAATTGCCGATTTGCGCAATCGCGAATATATCGGAGCATTCTGTCTGCATATAAAGCTATTGTAATGTTCTGCCATGCCAACCATTTTCTCTAGTCTCAGGAAACTTCTAGCGGCTTGAAAAATATAGCAATAGTGACCCACACTTGTATTGTGCCTGCAATTACATTGCCGATTTTCTCAATCAAGAAAATAATCGTGAATTCTCGAATTTGCAAATTTATGATGAATATTCACCCAAATATTCACAAAATATCGCAAATTCGAATATTGCCCCTGCCACTCATCACTAACTTAAAGGATTTTTCTGGCATTACTATGGGTTTTAACAGATATGATCATGTAGTTGCTTACCTCATGTATATTTGATGATTTGATGAATCCCATGATTCTTTCTCTTCAATTTGGACTCTCTTGGCCAGATCTCACCATGTAAACAAAACACTCTGGTTTGTTTTCATCCATTTCCTGTTGCGTACCAAACCAAACCCATAATGCAATTCTCCTTTCGGTGCCACAGCTCCAGCACCGCCCCTAACAATGCACATCTTATTTATAGCTCTTTCCACCAGTTAGTCACATAGACACTCTCCTATCGCTGCCCCTGTTACTGCCAGTAACAGGTGTTTTTGCTGCTATATGGTACATTTATGATAATAAAACAAATAAAACAATACTTTTTGATCTATGTTAGTGAAGATGAGTAAACCTTGTACCCAATGTTTTATTACACCCATATAGCTATAATAATAAAAAAATATTTTCGATTAGTCTTGGTTAAAAGACTTCTACCATGTTGCAAGCATTTTGAGCCATTTCCTGTGTGTTAAACCAGGAGACAAGACACTGCACACTGACACCCAAACCTCAAACCAACTGTGAAGCAACATGACTTTGGCCACTTCGCTGATAGGGCCTCGACAATCTTTCAAAATTTTCTTTTTACAGGACAATGTAAGAGCAGCAATCCATAGACTCAAGCATAAGAGACGGATGATATAACAGGCATTGACCTAAAGCACACAAGTAAATCAATTAAAGAATGGTTGAAAAAGAAGAAGCTTTGTGTTTTGGAATAGCCAAGTTGCAGTTCTGACCTTAACCCTATTTAAATGCTGTGCTATAACATAAAGAAGCCTGTACACACAAGGCAATCCGGAAATATTGATAAACTGAAGCATACTGGCACAGAGGAAAGGTCTAAATTTGTACCTCAACATTTTGAAAACCATATCTGAAGCAACAGAACATGTTTGGTGGAGGTGATTGCTACTAAATGGGAATGTAATGGTTATTCAAATCAAAGGTTCACTTGCTGTTTCTCCCACCACCAGAATTCCATCTAATTCAAAAAAGGTCCACTAATGTTACCTTGCAATTGACTTGAGAAAAAATACCTCCATCACCAAAAGTGTGACCTAAATCAGAGATAATTTTCTCAAAGATATGGCCATTTCTAGATCTTTGACGATATTTTAAATGTAGGGTGTATGACGTCTGAGGTTAATAGGCTACTATTTTTCCCGTTCCCCACTGACTACATGTCATTCAAGTGATGATTGTTAAACTGTGGTCAAATTTGGCCTGAAATAAAATCACTGCACCATGTCACCACTTTACTGATGTCTCCAAAAAGAAGGAGAGATTTTTAGTTTTCAATAATTCAAACTCCATTCAATAAAACTTGATTTTGGAAAAACTGTTCTTAAGGGAATGTGCCATCAGAAAATGACCTATTGTTTAAATCAAGATTTTAGGCTAAACATATTTTAAATAAATTTTTGGCGATATTATTTTTAATTTTCCTTGTCAAAATCTATATAAAAACAATAAATAAAACCATGATATTTTCTCACTGGCCGCTAAGCCTAATAGTAGGTGCCACTTCTTGGTCTATAAAGATCACTTTACTGAAGTTATCTACTAACTCCCCCCCCCCCCCCACCAACAAACCTATCTATCACAATCAATGGCTGCACACTCTCCCCGGTCACCCAAGTCCGCTGTCTTGGAGTGACCTTGGATTCTGCCCTCTCCTTCCGACTGCACATCCAAGCACCTTCCATCACCTGCCGCCTCCAACTTAAAAATATCTCCTGCATCCGCTCTTTCCTTAACTTTGAGTCTGCAAAAATGCTTGTACATCTCCTCATCATCTCCCACCAAGACTACTGCAACATCCTTCTCTGTGGCCTTCCATCTAGCACTCTCGCACCCCATCTATCCTCAACGCTGCTGCCCGACTAATCCACCTCTCACCCTGTTACCCCTCTGCCTCTCCCCTCTGCCAATCACTTCACTGGCTCCCCATTGCCCAACAAATTCAGTTCAAAATACTAACAAATACATACAAGGCTGTCCACAACCTGTCCCCTCCCTACATCTCTGAGCTACTTTCCTGATATATCCCCACACACAATCTCCGATCCTCACAAGCCTTTCTTCTCTCCTCTCCTCTTATCACCTCTTCCCACAATCGCCTCCAAGATTTCTCCCGTGCATCCCCCATCCTCTGGAACTCACTAACCAGCATGTCAGACTCTCACCTACAGTGGAATCCTTCAAAATAAACCTGAAAATCCACCTCTTCAGACAAGCCTACAACCAGTGACTGTGCTGCCTCTATACCGCTATGACCAGCTTCACCCTCACCTGCTGACTTTCTCCCATACCATGTAGATTTTAAGACCTCACGGGCAGGGCCCTCTCTCCTTCTGTACCAGTTTGTAACCCGTCTTGTTCATGCTTAGTGCAACTGTCTGTATTATGTATACACCTTTTCATTTGTACAGTGCTATGGAATGAATGGTGCTTTAATAATAAATAATAATAATAGGTGAGACTGTCCCTTTATGTCACTCACAGAATTTTCTGCTTTGGCAATGATTTTAGTATATTTGATTGCAAGAAACCTTCACTTTTACTATATGTTTCTGCTTAACTTGTTGACACAGTTAAACGGCTGCTTCAATTCTGACAACACACATTTTAATACAGCTTCTTAACTGAAAGATTGTACAATAAAATGAAGACTGGATGGGGCAGGGAAGCGTGAATATTGATGCTCCTTTCCATGAAACAGACACAAGAATAATTTTCTCTTGTATATTTTCCCATTGTAATAAGGACATGCACAAACAACTATAGCAATCAAATGACTAGTTGAGCTAATTTATATGCTGTGGAAGACTTACATTTAAATGCAGTTTTACAATGAGCAAATGAAAATCACTTGGCAATAAGAAAGTCAGTGAGCAGAGAGCGCTGCCAACAAACCAAGATTCAATGCAGATTTTATGAGTTGAGAGAGCATTATAGCAATTACGCAATTGGCCTGATTTCTGTCAGACTCTTACAGAATTTGGCAAGAAAACTAAGTGTTACTCAGTGCATAAACAACACCTAGAATTATTTATAATGAGTCATTGCTGTTTGAGTTTGTTGACACAAGATTATGAGATGTCTTCAGAGCATCTTGTTTATCGCTTTCATTTTAGCATACATTTCTTAATGGAAAATGAGACCTATGTAAGCTCATTTTATCATCTTAGGATCCACATGGTAAATTATTGCCATGGTATATCTATTTCCATCTATAGATAATTTACATTTCAAAGATTAGGACTGACATCAGCGCTCTTCTAAAATAAGGATAACATCACAAAACATAAAGAATATATGTTTACTTCTAAATTTAAAAAATTGTCTAAGAAAGTTGGGAGAGAACTATAAATCAAAATGTGCTACCATTCTGGCATATTTTGCTCCAAAAAGCTGGCATACATGCTACACTATTGTGTTTAAACACTTTTTTTGCATATGGAAAGGTTAGTGGCTTAGCTCAAAATGTGGTGTGGCTTGTGATGTAAGAATTTAAAATTTCGGTACATGAATCAGGCGTAAAGTAAGCCAACTAATACATGGCACAAACTTAGATTAAAAAGTCAAGGTGCCAGATTTGTCCAGCATCAGCCATTGTGGTAAGTTTAGCATAGTTTTAGACTGTCTAGACTGTTTACACTGTCTAAATATTAGAAGTTATTAATAAATGTGTGCTGGTATTTATAATTTATTATATTATCAACTATTATAGAGTACTACATTTGATCTCTAATTTCCCTGACTTATTATTACTTTATCAAATATGTTTTATATTTAATTTTCCTTGGCTTTTCGGGGGGGATCAATTGATCAATTCTGCACTCCAGAATTCTGTCCTCCAAAAAGTGTTCCTTTGTTGCCACTTTTTGAATTTTTACACCATTTACTCCAGTTTTGTGGGTAGTAAAGTGGAAGTGGTTAGCTATTTTAATCAGTTTCACTCCAGATTTACAGAAGGAAAGAAGAAGGTCCACGCGCTGCTCATTATAGATGGTAAGCATGACCAGCATATACTGAAGACAGTCTTTTATTGGATGTCAGATAATGTATTCAGTATATGCTTGTCATACTTACCTTCCATAAGGAGCAACATGCAGACCTTTTTTTTTCCTTCTGTGTATCTGGCTGTGAGTTGGCCCTTCTGGCACCCGACTGGAACATGCAGCAAGCTTGCTGGAAGTGACATACCGCCAACTACAGTGTTGTGCTTTTGCACGATCAGTTGAATTTAGCCTCTCTGCAACAGCTTTTCAACTAACTCTATGGTCCTTCATACAAGCATGTCTCCTTTCTCTCTTCATTTCAGATTTATCACTGGGACATTTTTTTAAAAAAGTCACAAAAACAAAAAGTCACAAAGTCACTTCAGTGGTGTAGAAAATGAGTAGCATTTCTAGACAAAAGGAGGGTAATTTATCTTGATAGTAATATTTGAAGTCAGTTTTTCAGTAGCCTACATTGGAGTATTTTTTAGCAAATTTATCAAATCTGCAGGATAGCAGGCTAAACTGGATGGACAGTTGTCTTTTTCAGCCTTACTATGTTACTATATAAATATCACATGGTGTTTGTTAAAGTTGGTGTATCTTTAAGCCCTTAGTTTAGAAATGTTTCTCCCTCCTTGTACTGGAATCAGTCTGTGGCCTATTTTACGACTTTTTTTTTTTTAAATCTCAGTCAAACATCTGCTTTGAAACTCATTAACAAAAGCTAAGTATGCCCACTTCACCATCCACTTTTCAAAACTAGAGTTAGTGGTGAAAAGAATGTAAAAATTCACAAAATATTTGCTTGTGTATTTTTGCAGACTTTTCAATATGCCAAATCTGTTCAATATTTTTCTATATACAGTACTTTAAAGTAACATCTGGCCAAGTGTTCCTTTACCTAAAAATGTTGCATTCAAATGAAAAAAAAAACATGAAAACATGGCAAAATGCTGTAAGTGTGGAAAAGTTTATGATCTGTGTTTTACATGGTAATTGATAAAACTAAAATTACCTAAAAAAGATAACTTACTTGAATTTTACTCCCTACTATAAATGTTAATACTTAAGGCTATATTAGACTGCCCGATATTTGGGCAGTAAGAGTGCTGATACACATCCATAAGCACTCATTTGCCTATTTCAGAGGCTAATGCAAAGTGATTGTGAGGGGAAGGATAGGATTGTTACCAGAGTTGCACCTCCTTCATCTAGTTCTACAGGTGTTCGGCAGCAAATCCATGATAATACTGATAATAGTGCATCTTTCATCCTGACAAAAGATGGCAATCTGCAAACAAACAATCATTTGCTAGTTTATGGGTTGATTGGCGGCATGATTGTGCAGGCTAATTATGGGCCTATATAATCATTAGTGATAAGAGAATCAAAGTCCACAAAGTAGACTTTGATCCGAATTTCAGGATAAATTTGATTCACTGCAAAACCAAATTTCCTCATGCTTCGTGGTAGCGAATCAATTTCACCTGAAATAGTGTAAAGAACAAACAAAAAAAATAATACTTACCTGATCCATTTGCTCACAACAAGCCGGTCTTCCTTGAAGATCTCAGCCGAAATCCCGTGTGTGGTGACATATGATGTCACCGGCCAGCGTAATGACGTTATCTTGGGCTGCGGGAGAGTTTGCACCAGACCTTCAAGCTAGATGGCAGCGGCCCATTATGAGCAAATGGATCAGGTACGTTTTTGCACTCTGTTCTTAATATGAGATGCTGTGTGTCACGAACCAGAAGGTGTGAACCCACTAAGGGCGAAGTTTAAGTGAACCTCTTGTTCTTCACAGTACCCCTGATGGTGGGGATAGGCTTTCTTAAGAGGAACACCAGGTTGCTACCTCTTGAGAAGGATTGGCAAATGAGGCAGCTGGTCCAGGCAGACGAGGAGGTACCTGAGCAAGGTACCAGAGGTACAGACTTAGTCAGCAGGCTGAGTCATAACCAGGAACAACAGTGCAGGACCGAAGGATGAGGCAGAGGTGAAGTCAAACAAGCAATAGGTCAGGGCAGGCAGCACAGGTACAGATCAGGCAGTCCGGGTCGGCAACAGGAGAGCCAAGGTAAGCAGGCAGGGATAAAACTGGTAGCAGAGTCCAGAAGCGCGGGTCAGGTACACAGGAACACAAGCAAAGAAATCAGTAACCTTTGTCGGACACAAGGGCCTTGACACTCAGGCATCTGGGAAGGGGGCTGAACCACTTATATGCATGCAGGGGTGCTAGGATTGGTCAGCGAGGTCACATGATCTAACCCATAAAGCACAGAAAGTGATGCGCGCCGGCCCTTAAGGAAGTGCTGCAGGGAAGAAGCAGCAAGCATGCTGTGTTCAGGGCTGAAAGGAAACTAAAACGTATCCCAGAACAAACAGTACCTCCAAGGACAGAGCCCAGGACTGCAGTGGTGAATGGGGAAGTACTGGCAGCAGATCACCGCTGAGCACGGCGCTCAGGACCACGGCGGTAAGCAGAACAGCAGTGCACAGCAGCCACTGTTACACTGCGATCATGTATGAACGCGGCACCTGGGGGGTATAATGACAGGAGGCGGCACAATAGTCGCTCCCTGTCGTTGCAACCACTACTTACAAAGAAATGCGCTTCGTGACAAAGTAATTTATCACATAGTGGATTAAGTTGTAAAATTTGGCTAAGCAGTTGAATCAAATTTTAAATACTTCACTCATCTCTAATAATTGTGAATTCCCAGAGAATTGGCCCAAAATCGTTTAGTGAAATAAAGTCCTTGGAAGACATATGCTTGTTATTATAACTTATCCACCTAAAAGTACTGAGTCTCTTCTCGGTGACAAAATTCACTAGGTGCTTTTGGAGCAAGAAATCATTGATAATTTTTTATTTTAGGTCCTAACTAATGTACAAACATTAGAAATTAGTAGCCATTTTTTTAGGACTTCGTCTGCTCCCTATTGAAAGCGTTGATGTCATTTGTATGCATGTAGGCTATACAGATCTTATGGCGGTGGATACAACCAGATTATGTCACTTTGTGTGATGCTTTTATGGGATTGACAGGATAATTTCTTTAAAAAAAGAGGCATGCTTATATGAAATTGACTGTTTATGTATTTAAGGTTAGTTTAATATATATGCCTAAAGCAATTTTTGCTGTGGCTGTAGCAAACAGTAGGACTAAAGAAGGGATTGTCACTATGTGACTGTAATGAGATGTATCACTATTTGCATACATAGCATGAGTACTGTCCCTTTTGCTCTTGTCAGAATGAAATGAAAATGTTTGCTCTGCTTTATAATATAAATTACCTAGTCTTGATTTATGTTGCGCTATATAATTTGATGAGCATTGGATTTTTAATAAAGAGTTGCCATTCTTTGCACTCTGTCAACGTTTATCTTCATTTTAGGTAGAATACAGGATATTCTTGGTAAGTAGGCAGTGGATACTTTTATATAACAGCAAATTAAGGAAATACTATTGTCTGCTCATTTTAGAATCATGTATTATGGAAAGAGTGATCATAAAGTTGGAATGCCAAGTGTTAAAAATATCCGTTTAGAGTTTCCTTCTTTTCTAGATGTTGGTCTCTTATTTCCCTCATTCCTTTAGACTTGTTAACATATATATACAGTAGTCAAGCTCAGTCACTTCTATTTTTAATATAAAAATTGGAGACAAACTGATTGCGCAACTAATAGTAATGATGATAATAATAATAATAATAATAATAATAATAATAATAATAAAAGTGACCATAGACATAATGAGGATATCTCCGAGAATGAGAGGTAAGAGCAATAGTCTGAGCATCTATGGAGATGAAAAGACCATTGCTGTAAATTGGAAATCTGTCTCATTATTCCAAACATTTATTGGATGTAGCTAAGACTTTTCTTGTTCATGATTGCAGCATTTAACAATCATTAGGAAATGTGGACAATGCAAATATGTGATATTATATTTGCTTCATCTATATAAATATAAACTGAGAGCAGGTGTACATGTACATCCTACAGACACCGATGGTCCATTAGGTTTTCCGCAAAACCATATTCATCAAACAGGGTTTCATGTTTCATATACTAAAGCTTACTTATAACGTTATAAATAGAGATGATCGAATCCCACAAAGTGGAATTCGATCCGAATTTGAGGATAAATTCGGTTTGCCTCAAAGCCGAATTTCCTCGTGCTTCATTTAAGCGAATTGATTTAACCTGAAATAGTACAAAAAAACATTCTTACCTCCTCCATTTGTTCGCGATGGGCCACCAGCCACTATCTTGATTGAAGATCTTGGCTGAAATCCTGTGCGTGGTGATGATGTCACCATGTCGGCAGGCGTTATGAAGTAATCTCGCGCCGCGCTAGATTTCGCACCAGATCTTCAAGCAAGATGGCGGCGGCCGGTCCGTCGTGCGTAAATGGACGCGATCACTTTGATTTAATGTTTACAGTATGTTAATTACACACTGTTTTTATACTCAGATGCTGCGATCCTGTATGAACGCGGCATATGAGGGGTACAATGACAGGGGGCAGCGCTATCGCAGATCCCTGTCATTGCACCCACTACTTACAAAATAATGTTCTTTTTTTTTTATTGGGCGAATCAGCCGAAACAAACTTTTGAAAAATTCACTCATCTCTAGTTATAAAATATTCTAACATTTTCTAATATATTTTTTATAGAAATTTCTTGTGAATTTTAAGATCTGAGGTTAATACATGGTTCATTGTTTTCTTCCAGAAGATGTTGGTCTATGGCATGGTATGATCATACAAGTGCACAGCTTACAAGATAGATTTCTTAAATGTATAGCGCATCTGTATGATTTTCATATAACCAGGACAGATTTTAATCCTTGTCTTTCACAAGTCTGTGATGACATACATGACAAGATGTTTTCAAGAGGTGGAGCACCGTACGCAGTTATTGCTGGTGCCAGCAAAGACTTGTGAGTCGTAGTCAAACAGTAGATAATTGCGGCACACATCTTCTTGTATATGCAATGAAATGACATTTATTGGCATTGTATCACATGAAACTCATGATCCAGTTACATTCCAAAGAGGTTAGGGTAGTGACGTTCGTTATATATAGTGACCGGACGTTTTGGGCTATCAAGGCCTTCCTCAGCAGTCTATTATCTTAATGTGACTCAGCGCCTTCATCAAAAGGAGTCACATTAAGATAATAGACCGCTGAGGAAGGCCTTGATAGGCCGAAACGTCCGGTCACCATATCTAATGAACATGACTACCCTAAACTCTTTGGAATGTAACTGGATCATGAGTTTCATGTGATACAAAACCAATAAATATCATTTAATTGCAAATTCAAAAATACATGACAAGATGGTCAGTGATTCAACTGTGAAGACGTCGGTGAAGAATCCATGTTTGGACCAGGCCCTCCATGTGTCATCCGTATTTCACGGACACCACTAGGCTGAAAATTAATTTCCGCAGCTTTTCCTAACTACATGGTTTTCACAGATCCATAGACTATAATGTATGTAAGGGATTCGTAATCATGAACAAAAATAGGGCATGTTCCAGTGGTGTCACCATGCACCCAAA
This sequence comes from Bufotes viridis, assembly GCA_033119425.1. Taxonomy (NCBI): domain Eukaryota; kingdom Metazoa; phylum Chordata; class Amphibia; order Anura; family Bufonidae; genus Bufotes; species Bufotes viridis. The sequence goes on along the minus strand of CM065593.1, from coordinate 274,111,909 downwards.
GTCCATGGAAAACCACTGATGAGTGATGTGTGAATATACAAATTAAAGTCAATAGATGTGTGAGCGGCCCATGGAGACCATGGACAGCACATGTCTGCGATTCAATGTCATGTGCAAGGGGGCTTTGTCAATCTAGAACATTTCTTATACACTTAAAGCAAGCAGAGATCTTCCAATCTATGAATTACTGTATTAACACACAATGTACATTAGAAAACTGCACAACTTTTAACTGTACAGTGAATAAGTGTTATTTGCTGAAACTGGAATACCCTTGTAGCCCTGGATTTCACTGCCAGTAAAGCAAGGCAATAGCCAAGTGTGAATGTTCAAATTAGGAGAAAGAAAAGTATTGCTAGGCAAAGAGCACGGGTAAAAGATTCCATTAGCACATCCTTTACAAGTTAACACTATTAGCCAATCCATTTCGGTTGACCTGCTTTTTTTTTAAAGTAAGGATTTGTGTTGCAGAAAGGATTTTCTTTAGGTTGCACCATTAACTAGAAGCAGTGGACCAGTTATATTGAATCAGATATGAAGCTGTTAGTTCCTAGTAAATTTGCCACTTTGTGTTGCATTACGTAGTCTCTCTCAATTATCAAAGGCAGGAGATCCACTTTGTTCTGTGTATTGTACCATAACAAACCAATAAAGTAAATTCAAAGGAGCAACACATTTAAATGGAATTCATTTCCATGGAAGTTCTCAAAGCCGGAGAGATTGTCACATATTTCTAAAGTAAATCAATGGCTTTGTTTTCAATGTATTTTCCTCAAGGTAATATTTTACGAGCTGTATTAACAGTGCTGCTATTTATCTATAATATGTTCCCTCTATATTAAAACATTTATGTTTTGTTTTGTTTTTTGAAAATATTGAAACTTTTAAAGCTTTTCCAGGAGAATAATATTGACGACCTATCCTCAAGGTAGGTCATCAATAGCTGATTGGTTGAGGTCCGATCAGTTGTTTTAATAGGCCAAAGTGCTATGACCTCTTCCTAGGGCAGTAACATCACATTCATCAGTCACCTGGCCTATATGCAGCTTAGTCTTGTTCAAGGTAATTCGCCTGGGTTGCAATAATAAGCTCAACTACTATACAATATACAGTTGTGTTCAAAATTATTCAACCCCCAATGCTGTAAAGGGTTTTAGGGAATTTAGTGTACATTTGTAATTGAGTTCAGAATGAAATCTTACAAGGAGTTTTTAAAGAACCAAATGCAACTAAAATGACATCAATTGTTTTTGTAATACAGTATTAAATGTTTTTTTTTGTGATTTCTTCATTGACACAATTATTCAACCCCTTAAAGACTACCACTCTTAAGAACAGAGGTTCATTCAAGTGTTTTCGATCAGGTATTGAAAACACCGGTGGATGTCAAGGAGCAGCCATCAAGCATAATAAGCACCAATTAGGCAGATTTAAAATGACTGTGATACTCAGCTCCTTCTAGACATTTACTGGTGTGTTTACAAACATGGTGAAATCAAGAGAATGGTCCAGGAAGACAAGAGAAGAGGTGATTTCTCTTCACAGGAAGGGCAATGGCTATAAGAAGATTGCAAAGATGTTAAACATACCAAGAGACACCATAGGAAGCATCATTCGCAAATTCAAGGCAAAGGGCACTGTTGAAATGCCACCTGGTCGTGGCAGAAAGAAGATGCTGACTTCGACTGCTGTGAGCTACCTGAAGCGCAAAGTGGAGAAAAGTCCCCGTGTTACTGCTGAGGAACTGAAAAAAGATTTGTCAGATGCGGGTACTGAAGTTTCAGCTCAGACAATAATGCGCACACTGCGTAATGAAGGCCTCCATGCCAGAACTCCCAGGCGCACCCCCTTGCTGTCTCCAAAGAATAAGAAGAGTCGACTGCACTATGCCAAAAGTCATGTGGACAAACCACAAAAGTTTTGGGATAGTGTTCTGTGAAATAATGAAACAAAATTAGAACTGTTTGGGCCCATGGATCAACGCTATGTTTGGAGGGGGAAGAACAAGGCCTATGAAGAAAAGGACACCTTGCCTACTGTGAAGCATGGCGGGGGGTCAATCATGCTTTGGGGCTGTTTTGCTTCTACAGGTACAGGGAAGCTTCAGCGTGTGCAAAGTACCATGAATTCTCTTCAGTACCAGGAGATATTGGATGAAAATGTGATGCAGTCTGTCACAAACCTGAGGCTTGGGAGATGTTGGACCTTTCAACAGGACAATAATCCCAAGCATACCTCCAAGTCCACTAGAGCATGGTTGCAGATTAAAGGCTAGTACATTTTTAAGTGGCCATCGCAGTCACCAGACTTAAATCCGATTGAGAACCTCTGGTGGGACTTAAAGAAAGCAGTTGCAGCGCGCAAGCCTAAGACAGTGACTGAACTGGAGGCTTTTGCCCATGAAGAATGGGCGAAGATACCCGTAGATCGGTGCAAGACACGTGTCAAGCTATGATTCACGTTTAAAAGCTGTTATAACTGGAAAAGGATGTTGTACTAAGTACTAAGATTGAATGTCACTTGGGGGTTGAATAAAACTGATAATGATGTGAGCACAGAAAAGACATTTGTGGTTATTTCATTCTAAATGTTATGTTATATTTACATAGTAACATAGTATATAAGACCGAAAAAAGACATTTGTCCATCCAGTTCGGCCTGTTTCCTACAAGTTGATCCAGAGGAAGGCAAAAAAACCCTGTGAGGCAGAAGCCAATTTTCCCCACTTAAGGGGAAAAAAATTCCTTCCTGACTCCAATCAGGCAATCCTTTATTGTACTCACCATCACCACCTCCTCAGGCAGAGAGTTCCATAGTCTCACTGCTCTTACAGTAAAGAATCCATTTCTATGTTTGTGTACAAACCTTCTTTCCTCCAGACGCAGAGGATGTCCCCTTGTCACAGTCCTGGGGATAAATAGATGATGGGACAGATCTCTGTACTGACCCCTGATATATTTATACATAGTTATTAGATCTCCCCTCAGTCGTCTTTTTTCTAAAGTGAATAACCCTAATTTTGATAACCTTTCAGGGTACTGTAGATCCCTCATTCCAGTTATTACTTTAGTTGCCCTCCTCTGAACCCTCTCCAGCTCTGCTATGTCTGTCTTGTTCACAGGAGCCCAGAACTGTACACTGTACTCCATATTTGTCTGACTTACAAGTGCCTCTTTGATTTAATTGTGAACAAGATGACTGAAATTAGCAAAATCAATGTCAAACTGGCCAAAACACTAAATTTCAGTGGGGGTTGAATAATTTTGAACACAACTGTACAGCACTGTGCTTGACATGCTGTGAGCTCACAAGAGTGTTAAAACTAGTGTTGAGCGAATCGAGCTTCAGATCCAAGATCCCAAGTCGATTTGTTCTTTTAAATGCTGTATGGAGATTTGTTTCTGTACAGCATTCAAATGTATGGGCAAGGGAAATTCGGGACTTTGGTGAATAACTTCGATTTTTAAACTTAAAAAAGGATTTTACAACTTGGATCCAAATTCAACTTTGGTACCTAGGTACCAGCTGGTAAGTAACAAAGCCAACTTCAGACCCAAGTTTTAAAATGGGTTTTAAGTTTAAAAATTAATGGCCGAAGATATTGGATCATCAAAAGCTCGATTCGCTCAACTCTAACTGAAACCTTTTCAAGCAGCATGTTGGTGGCGGTGCCGGGTATTGGACCCTACCAAGCAGATTGTGATGACCTATCCAAAGAATAGGAACAAAACGAAAAGAGCACCCAGGCTCTTCCTAGAAAAGCATTGTTAATAACACTGATGGGCGGCAATTTAATTGTGCTTACCAGAACTAGTTGTGCTACTTCAGGCACAACTCTGAGAGGTCTATTCAGTCAAATGGAGTAAACGCTGCTCCCAAACCAGCGGAATATCCATGCCAGAACCCAGTATTAATATGTAAAAACAAAAAGAGATAAAATGGTCTTCTGGGACACTGGACACTAAAACTGTAATTTATTGCATATTAATGATTAAAAATAAAACAATAAAAACAGAAAAGCAGAGGGCCCCATATTTCGGAGGCAGTTCACCTCCTTCCTCGGACCTGAGAACTTCACGCTTCCCAAAGGCACTGTAAAGCAGCACAAAAACAAGAAGATTTATCAAAACTGGTTCAAAGGAAAACTGTAAAACAAAAGAGAAGCGCACATTGAGAGGATGACTGGAGGAAAAGATAGTGCAGGCAGATGGGCGCTCACTTTAAGCGGTTGTGCAGGAGGCACAAAACTCTGTGCACATCTCTGTTCAAAACCACCATGGGCTGCCGCTCACTCGCTCACAATCAGAGGCCTAACCAGACATGGAATCGAGGAACACAGTAAAGAAGAAGAAGTGGTGCTGCTTGTCTCGTTGGATCTTCTTCTTTACTGTGTTCCCACAAAGGAAAACTAGCTTAAATGCCCATGGCCACCAATCAGATGCTACTTTTCATTTTTAAGAGCTGATTGATCTGATTGGTTACTATGGGAAACTAAGTCAGTTTTCCTTTGCATCAGTTTTAATTAATCTTCCGTAGTGGCTATAAGTCTGTAATATTGACTCATCATAGCCTGTGCCTGCAAACAGGTCAGCACATACAACATTGTCATGCATGTGAGGACCAAACAGTACTATTGTTCCACATATATTTAATGTTATACAACTGTATTTACACTGACCAGTATTTCTGAGTAATCTATACACATATATGTCTACCCAATGAGGCACATATATTCTCATTATCTTCATACGGCAGCATATTAATTATTAATCACTCATAAATATAGATTCTACACTAGTGTTGACCTCTAATTTCTCAAACATAACGATGTGTGCCCACAAACATGCCAGGATATTTGACTCTTTTATTCTAGGCAGACATTTGTATGAGAAGCTACTGGTAGCCAAATAAACCTCAGTCACCAGGCACCATATCCCAGTCCATTTGACTCCGATTGCTTGCCAATCACATCACTCAGGGTTCACAAAGGGACAAAGGAAAGAAAACTGTAATGTGACTGGTGATATGCTGAGAAATGAATGCAATTTCCAGCACTACCTATTTATTAAAATCACCTACTGAGGAATCATTCCATTTGCAATGAAGGTGTAAAATAGCATATATATCCATCTCACGGCTGTCTGCTCTATTTTATTCAGGCCTCTTTTATCAATCTACATTTTACTCTTGGATATTGATTTCCCCTCTATGACCTTTTGGAGATGAAACACTTCTAGATGACATTAGTTCCCCACTTCCCTCCTTCTCTGCTTAGCTGTGTACAGAGAATTTCTTGTGCAGATTAATGACAGCTAATAATATCTGATATATCTGGACATTGCAACATAATGAGATGGATTCCCACCGGATTTCTAAAGTGTCACCACTAACAAATTCACTAGAACTGCATATAATTAGCATGTAAAGGGAGTGATCATGCAGTAAATCTGTAGCGAAAGATAGATAGTCAGTGAGGAAAAGTAAAGGAGAAAACATATACTTCTTGACACTTTGTAAAAAAATATATGTTTCTTGGCATGAATATTTTCTAGATAAACTGTGGACAGGTTACCTTTGTAGTAATATTATTAAAGCATGGCTGATAGGCACAGTTTCATTATACTACTGCTAATGTTACAATATTTTTTGTAAAATGTCACCCTATGTAAATGAGCTAAGGGTTTCATTGTTATTCATGGTTTTTCTTTAAAGATGCACTGCCCCTTTTGTGGATGTAGCACCTTTCATTTCTGCAAAAAGTCCAACCTAGCGTGAGTGATAACCTGAATTTATAAAGAGAAGCAATTACACAGCATTGGCATTAGTAAGGTATATTATGTTTTGCATGATTATAGGCTTGTTCACCTTTAAATGGGATCTAAGGCTTTTGCATGCTCGTGTTAAATCTAATAAAATCCCTTTGTTGAAACTGTCTTGACCTAGGCCTCTTACTAGTTTTCTTCTCCCTCTGCGTTTAGGTTGATTACCATACTGAGTGAAATCTACAGTAGTTATAAGCTAAATATATAAGTTTTACGACTAATACCTACGGTATACTGCAAATAGCAGTCAACTAACTGAAATAAGATGAGGCTGTTAATAAATACATTCTTCAATGCTTGATAATAATAATAATAATAATAATAATAATAATAATAATAATGTTATTGTTTATTATTTATATTATTATTATTATTATTATTATTATTTTTAGTAGTAGTAGTAGTAGTAGTAGAAGTAGTAGTAGTAGTACTAGTAGTAGTAGTGGTGGTGGTGGTGGAAGTAGTGGTAGTAGTAATAGTAGTATTATTTTTTTTTTTTTTACTTTTCTCTTTATTTATAATATCAGAAATGACAGTCACATCACGTACAATAGACATCTAATTACTCTATATAAACCCCTGCCAAATAAGACCATTTCAAAAAGCATAAATCCCATGTTTCCCCTGCAAAAAAAAAAAAAAAAAACACCCACCCTGCAACCATCTACCATAAAGACCATAAATTGGACCATACTTCTTGCTTATTTGGGAGGTGTATCTAATCTTTTCATATGCCTTCACTTTATTAACCAAGCTAAGCCAATTATTTATATCAGGGGCAACTCTAGCCATCCACCTATGTGCTATAATCACTCTAGCCAACACCATGGAGATAAGTTTAAGCATTTAGGCTGAGCCCTGATCATTCTCTATATCTCCTCATACAGACACTTGAACAGGAAAAGGCAGCTGTACCCCCGTCCTATTTTTGACAATTCCGTATACACCCTGCCAAAATACCTGAACATATCTGCAGTACCAACAAAGATGCATAAAGTCGGCGAACTCGTGGTCCTCACTAGGGCAACCTGAGTTAGGCCCCCCATGCACCCTTGCTATTTGAGCAGGGGATAAATACAGCCAGTGTACAAAATGAAACTAAATGTGTTCACTAAACATTTGCTCATATTCCTATAAATCCTATCCCAATCTATCTGTACTAGTCCAGGAACCTCACATCTCCATCTCGCCCAGCTAGGAAATGACACCCTACATGCCAAGCCATGAATCAATGCCCCATATATATGTGCTAGTTCCCCTCCTGTGCCTTAGTCAGTGTTTCTAGTAATCTATTATGTTATACTGTAAATAATAAAGATTGACCTGTGAGAATATTAGCAGAGTATAATTGTCTATATCTAAACCAATTAATCCTACTAATACCTTCTAAGTGGGAAATCTTATCTCGTGTAAGAATAGCTCCATCCATAAAAAGTTGAGAAATATAATTAATTAACATATTTATCTAGAACTTGTTGTGACATATTTAAAAATCCATCCAAGTGAACATTTCCCCAAAGTGGCGTGAAGTCTAGTGCAGCAGTAACTTCTAATAGCTTTCTCATATAATCCCACACCATGAGATTCACCATGGCACGACATGTAGGTCCCCTCCTTTGCATCAATTGTCCAGATTCTAGCAACACAAATATACTTTTATATACTGAGTTATAGACCAAGTCTTTTAACACTGGGTCAAGCTGCCATTCCCTTATCTTTTGTAGTTGGGCTGCCAGGTAGTAGCCTCTAAAAAAAAGGTACACACAATCCTCCTGAACTAACATGATAATGCAAATATTTTATTTTTATTCTAACACGTTTTCTCCCCCAGATCAGCTCATTTAATAGCTTATAAATGAATGAAAACTGGCTATTATCAATCCAAACTGCTGAAGCCATAAACTGATGCAAAAATTGAGGGAGGATAATCATTTATAGAGATGAGCGAATCAAAGCTGACGAAATGGAATTTGTTTAGAATTTCAGGAACAATTTGATTTGCAACAAATGCAAATTTCCTCTCGCTTCGTGGTAACGAATAGTAATTTTTCCTAACATGGTGGCTATAATGGTAGCTAAAATGGCGGCTACACGTGTGAGGACCTGGGGCAAGGAACTCTGGGAAGGCGGGATGACCCATAATGCCATGCATGCAGCCAATCAGCAGCGAGCAAGCCCGGTAATGTCACAGTCCTATAAATACGGCGGCTATCTTAGATTCTGCCATTCACAATCGTACTTTTTTTAGGGACAGACGTGTATGCAGACGCTAGGGAGAGTGAAAAAAAAACTGATTGTAAAAAAAAAAAGGAAAGAAGCAACTTACTAGTGCAGGGAAAGGAAAGTGAGAGGAATCATTTCAGAGGCAGGGACAGAAGAGTGCAGATGCTACGTAGAGTCATAGAAAAATCCACATTGTGAAAAAAAGCAATTTACAAGTGCAGGGAAACATTACTTGGGGATCCAGATAGTCTCATAATACAGCTCTGACTTTCCAGCAATTAGTTATTTGGATGCAAGTGCTATGTTGAAAAGCCTTTAGTGTCTTTTATCTGTGGAAAAAAGTTTTGAGAATGACACAAATATTAGTTTTCACAAAGTTTGCTGCTAAACTGCTTTTAGATCTTTGTTTCAGTTGTTTCTGTGATGTAGTGAAATATAATTACACGCACTTCATACGTTTCAAAGGCTTTTATCGACAATTACATGACATTTATGCAAAGAGTCAGTATTTGCAGTGTTGGCCCTTCTTTTTCAGGACCTCTGCAATTCGACTGGGCATGCTCTCAATCAACTTCTGGGCCAATTCCTGACTGATAGCAACCCATTCTTTCATAATCACTTCTTGGAGTTTGTCAGAACTAGTGGGCTTTTGTTTGTCCACCCGCCTCTTGAGGATTGACTGCAAGTTCTCAATGGGATTAAGATCTGGGGAGTTTCCAGGACATTGACCCAAAATGTCAACGTTTTGGTCCCCTAGCCACTTAGTTATCACTTTGCCTTATGCACGGTGCTCTATCGTGCTGGAAAATGCATTGTTCTTCACCAAACTGTTGTTGCATTGTTGGAAGAAGTTGCTGTTGGAGGGTGTTTTGGTACCATTCTTTATTCATGGCTGTGTTTTTGGGCAAAATTGTGAGTAAGCCCACTCCCTTGGATGAGAAGCAACCCCACACATGAATGGTCTCAGGATGCTTTACTGTTGGCATGACACAGGACTGATGGTAGCGCTCACGTTTTTTTCTCCGGACAAGCCTCTTTCCAGATGCCCCAAACAATAGGAAAGAGGCTTCATCTGAGAATATAACTTTGCCACAGTCCTCAGCAGTCCATTCACCATACTTTCTGCAGAAGATCAATCTGTCCCTGATGTTTTTTTTGGAGAGAAGTGGCTTCTTTGCTGCCCTTCTCGACACCAGGCCATCTTCCAAAAGTCTTTGCCTCACTGTGCGTGCAGATGTGCTCACGCCTGCCTGCTGCCATTCCTGAGCAAGCTCTGCACTGGTGGCACTCCGATCCCGCAGCTGAATCCTCTTTAGGAGACGATCCTGGCGCTTTCTGGACTTTCTTGGATGCCCTGAAGCCTTCTTAAGAAGAATTGAACCTCTTTTCTTGAAGTTCTTAATGATCCTATAAATTATTGATGGAGGTACAATCTTAGTAGCCACAATATCCTTGCCTGTTAAGCCATTTTTATGCAACACAATGATGGCTGCACGCGCTTTCTTTGCAGGTCACCATGGTTAACAATGGAAGAACAATGATTTCAAGCATCACCCTACTTTTAACATGTCAAGTCTGCCATTTTAACCCAATCAGCCTGACATAATGATCTCCAGCCTTGTGCTCGCCAACATTCTCACCTGAGTTAACAAGACAATTACTGAAATGATCTCAGCAGGTCCTTTAATGACAGCAATTAAATGCAGTGGAAAGTTTTTTTGGGATTAAGTTAATTTTCATGGCAAAGAAGGACTATGCAATTCATCTGATTACTCTTCATAAAATTCTGGAGTATATGCAAATTGCTATTATAAAAACTTAAGCAGCAACTTTTCCAATTTCCAATATTTTTGTAATTCTCAAAACTTTTGGCCACGACTGTAGGTCACTTTTGTTGTTATTTAGGCTAAAATCATTTGCAGTCATTTCTGGTGAATTTCCAACAAAAATATATATTCTCGAGTCACTTGTGCAGTTATTTCTGGTGAAAGGGTATAGGGAGTATTACAGTAAAAAAAAAAAAAAAATATATATATATATATATATATATATATATATATATATACGCATTTCCTGTTGCAGTTACTTCTGTTGAAAGCGTATAGAGGCCTATTTCAGTCAAAAAGAAAAATATATACGAATTTCACTGTTGCTGTTATTTCTTTTGAAAGCGTATAGGCTCGTATTTCAGGACTACAAGAAAAATATATACGCACTTCACTCCTTAATAGTTTTATGGTTAAAGCGTATAGTGGCCTTTTTCCCGTCCCACAAGAAATATATATTCTCGGGTCACTTGTGCAGTTATTTCTGGTGAAAGGGTATAGGGTCCTTTTACAGTAAAAAGAAATACATATATATATATATATATATATATATATATATATTATTGTGGTAATGTGCAGGGTGCCGTTGTGGATGGCAGGTATGTGTCACCGAGGCTCATAGCCTCGGTGAGGTAAGAGCCGTATTTTGTTGATGTCAGCAGCAGCTAGTGCTACTGACATAGTTGTAAATAGCATGGCTGCAAAGCCGATCCGGGCCGGCTCTTACCGGGAGCAGCTAAAGTGTAGGGTGGGTGGCTGCTCCCCACGATCCAGTCCTGGTTTTGGGCTGGGTATAAAACACAGCCAGCAGCTGTGTCTGGGGCTGTGATTGTCCTGGAGCTGCTGCTAGTCCTGTGGAGCTCTCTGGGCTGGAAGCAAAAACCCAGCAAGGAGACGTGCAGTCGACCTGGAAGCCTGAAGGAGGATTATCCCACGGCTGGGCCGACCGCCAGGTGCGAACGCGCACCTATCATCTCACAGGTGATTGAACCTGGTTTTGGACTCTTTGGTTTTGCCTTTTTTCTGTTTGCTGCGTGTGAATGAACACCAAGAGACTGTTTACCATTCTGTTTGTGCAAGTGTGAATAAAACACTGTTTATTGCACGTACTGCAAGTTGCTGTTGGAGGGTGTTTTGGTACCATTCTTTATTCATGGCTGTGTTTTTGGGCAAAATTGTGAGTAAGCCCACTCCCTTGGATGAGAAGCAACCCCACACATGAATGGTCTCAGGATGCTTTACTGTTGGCATGACACAGGACTGATGGTAGCGCTCACGTTTTTTTCTCCGGACAAGCCTCTTCCCAGATGCCCCAAACAATAGGAAAGAGGCTTCATCTGAGAATATAACTTTGCCACAGTCCTCAGCAGTCCATTCACCATACTTTCTGCAGAAGATCAATCTGTCCCTGATGTTTTTTTTGGAGAGAAGTGGCTTCTTTGCTGCCCTTCTCGACACCAGGCCATCTTCCAAAAGTCTTTGCCTCACTGTGCGTGCAGATGTGCTCACGCCTGCCTGCTGCCATTCCTGAGCAAGCTCTGCACTGGTGGCACTCCGATCCCGCAGCTGAATCCTCTTTAGGAGACGATCCTGGCGCTTTCTGGACTTTCTTGGATGCCCTGAAGCCTTCTTAAGAAGAATTGAACCTCTTTTCTTGAAGTTCTTAATGATCCTATAAATTATTGATGGAGGTACAATCTTAGTAGCCACAATATCCTTGCCTGTTAAGCCATTTTTATGCAACACAATGATGGCTGCACGCGTTTCTTTGCAGGTCACCATGGTTAACAATGGAAGAACAATGATTTCAAGCATCACCCTACTTTTAACATGTCAAGTCTGCCATTTTAACCCAATCAGCCTGACATAATGATCTCCAGCCTTGTGCTCGTCAACATTCTCACCTGAGTTAACAAGACAATTACTGAAATGATCTCAGCAGGTCCTTTAATGACAGCAATTAAATGCAGTGGAAAGTTTTTTTTGGGATTAAGTTAATTTTCATGGCAAAGAAGGACTATGCAATTCATCTGATTACTCTTCATAAAATTCTGGAGTATATGCAAATTGCTATTATAAAAACTTAAGCAGCAACTTTTCCAATTTCCAATATTTTTGTAATTCTCAAAACTTTTGGCCACGACTGTAGGTCACTTTTGTTGTTATTTAGGCTAAAATCATTTGCAGTCATTTCTGGTGAATTTCCAACAAAAAATATATATTCTCGAGTCACTTGTGCAGTTATTTCTGGTGAAAGGGTATAGGGGAGTATTACAGTAAAAAAAAAAAAAAAATATATATATATATATATATATATATATATATATATATATACGCATTTCCCTGTTGCAGTTACTTCTGTTGAAAGCGTATAGAGGCCTATTTCAGTCAAAAAAGAAAAATATATACGAATTTCACTGTTGCTGTTATTTCTTTTGAAAGCGTATAGGCTCGTATTTCAGGACTACAAGAAAAATATATACGCACTTCACTCCTTAATAGTTTTATGGTTAAAGCGTATAGTGGCCTTTTTCCGTCCCACAAGAAATATATATTCTCGGGTCACTTGTGCAGTTATTTCTGGTGAAAGGGTATAGGGTCCTTTTACAGTAAAAAAAAGAAATACATATATATATATATATATATATATATATATATATATTGTGGTAATGTGCAGGGTGCCGTTGTGGATGGCAGGTATGTGTCACCGAGGCTCATAGCCTCGGTGAGGTAAGAGCCGTATTTTGTTGATGTCAGCAGCAGCTAGTGCTACTGACATAGTTGTAAATAGCATGGCTGCAAAGCCGATCCGGGCCGGCTCTTACCGGGAGCAGCTAAAGTGTAGGGTGGGTGGCTGCTCCCCACGATCCAGTCCTGGTTTTGGGCTGGGTATAAAACACAGCCAGCAGCTGTGTCTGGGGCTGTGATTGTCCTGGAGCTGCTGCTAGTCCTGTGGAGCTCTCTGGGCTGGAAGCAAAAACCCAGCAAGGAGACGTGCAGTCGACCTGGAAGCCTGAAGGAGGATTATCCCACGGCTGGGCCGACCGCCAGGTGCGAACGCGCACCTAACATCTCACAGGTGATTGAACCTGGTTTTGGACTCTTTGGTTTTGCCTTTTTCTGTTTGCTGCGTGTGAATGAACACCAAGAGACTGTTTACCATTCTGTTTGTGCAAGTGTGAATAAAACACTGTTTATTGCACGTACTGGACTCCTTGTTTTGCCTCTGTACTGCACCCGCACCGTTATCTACCAGAGCAACTCCCCACATTTGGTGGAGGATGCGGGCATGCGCAGTGAGGCTGGCGTGAACGCCGAAGTTTGTTTTTGCTGGGCACGACTGGATGTCCTATATTTGGCCGGCAAAGTTGCAGCCTGTGGTCCCTGACAAAATGGAGGCGGCTGTGAAAGCCCTCATAGAGGCTAACGTGCAGCAGCGGGAGACCAACCAGCTACTGCTGAGCACGTGATGGCATTGCAAGCTGCAGGAGCGTCCCGCCACGTCCACGATGCCCGGAAAGCTGTCCGTGCAGCGATCCCTAAGATGACCCCCTCGGATGATGTGGAGACCTATCTGGCGGTGTTCGAGAAGGTGGCCGTGAGGGAGAAATTACCCCGAGAACAGTGGGCAGAGGTCGTCGTTCCGTTCCTGGCGTCTGGACCCCAGCAACTATTTTTTGACCTCCCAGATGACCAAGCCGCTGACTACCCGACCGTGAAAGGTGAGATCCTGGCAAGACTGGGGGTGAACGTGTTAGTCCGGGCTCAGCGGGTCCACCAGTGGAACTTTAATACGGCTGAACCCGCCAGGCCGCAGTATTATGAGTTGCTGCACAGGTTGCAAAAGTGGCTGCAGCCTGAGGTTCTAAGTCCGGCTGCTATGCTGGACCGTCTGCTGGCTGACATCTTCTGGAGGGCCTTGCCGTACCCCCTGCAGCTCTGGATCGGCCAGGTGTCACCCACTAATGCCTTGGACATGGTCGACCTGGCGGTGTCACGAGCCTGGCCATGTGAGGGCCGACTGTCCACAGTGGGGAGAACCCATGGAGACCAATTATGGGTACCGGGCTTCCATGTATGCCCGGAGACTGTGTGCGACCGGCACCCCCGAGACAATAGACAATCGTCATCTGTGCCAGGTGCAAGTCGGTGATAATCTTGCAGTGGCGCTGCTGGACTCAGGGAGCCTAGTAACCCTGGTAAGTGCTGCCCTGGTACAGCCCTCCCAGTATACGGGCCGGAAAGTTGGGGTGGTGTGCATACACGGAGACTTAAAGGACTATCCCACGGCTGTAATGTCTCTGTCCACGGCGGCCGGCACATGGACTTGTGAAGTGGCGATCTCCGCCAAGCTACCGTATGAACTAATAATTGGGAGAGACTTCCCTGGTTTTCCGTCACTATGGCCTGAGGTGAAAGTGACTAATAGCCCTGAGACAGGGGTAACCCTAGCAGAGTGGCCTGGTTCCTGTGGGAGGCCAGAGCCCTGGGAGCCCGAGTCCGAAGGGCCTGCGGTAGGGGTGACCACCACTTCTGTGATAGAGGGGGAGACACCCCCACTGAGTGTAATGGTGGGAGACATGGAGGACTTGCCACCAGGTCCTGAGTTGGCAGACCTCCACGTCTCCGGAGATAATTTTGGGACCGCCCAACACCGGGACCAAACCCTACCCAGGGCCTGGGAGAATGTGCTGGAAATTGATGGTAAACCCCAGAAACCAGGGGCTGAATTAATGTTCCCACGATTTATTGTTCTGCAGGATATGTTGTATCGGGTGAACCAAATCCGGGGTGAAACTGTTGAACAATTGGTGGTGCCCACAGCGTACCGCAAGCTTGTCATGGAGCTTGCCCACCAACATGTTCTTGGGGGACACTTGGGGTGGCAGAAAACCCAGGACCGCATACTGCAGCAGTTTTATTGGCCCAGTGTGTTCAAGGAGGTAGAAAATTATTGTAAGTCCTGTCCCACCTGTCAGATAAATAGCCCCCAGCCACATTTCCGTAGTCCTCTGGTACCTCTTCCAATTATTGAGGTCCCATTTGAGCGAATCGCTATGGATCTAAATGGGCCTGTACCAAAGTCTGCCAGGGGCCACCAACACATTCTGGTAGTTCTCGACTATGCCACTCGGTATCCGGAGGCGGTGCCTCTGCGACATACCTCAGCTAAGCTCATTGCCAAAGAGTTAATGGAAATGTTTTCCCGTGTGGGCCTGCCAAAAGAGGTTCTGACAGACCAAGGGACCCCTTTTATGTCCAAAGTTATGAGGGAACTGTGTAAATTGTTGCGTATAAAGCAGTTACGGACGTCCGTTTACCATCCGCAAACGGACGGTCTTGTCGAGAGGTTTAACCAAACTTTAAAAAATATGTTAAAAAGGGTGGTGTCTAGAGATGGGAAGGACTGGGATCTGCTTCTGCCCTATCTCATGTTCGCAGTGCGAGAGGTGCCCCAGGCCTCTACTGGGTTCTCGCCCTCGAACTGCTTTATGGCAGACACCCTCGGGGCCTGTTGGATATCGCCAAGGAAGTGTGGGAACAACAGCCTGTCCCCCACAAAAGTGTCATTGAGTATGTCACCCAGATGCAGGAACGGATGGAAAGGGTGTTGCCGCTGGTCCGGGAGCATATGGAGGCAGCGCAACAAGCCCAAAGTAGGGTGTACAATCGTCAGGCTCGGGTACGGGCTTCAATCCGGGAGATCGGGTTTTGGTTCTGGTACCCACCCTTGACAGCAAATTCCTAGCTAGGTGGCAGGGCCCCTATGAGGTGATCGAGAAGATAGGGAAGTAAATTACAAAGTACACCAGCCAGGCGGCGCAAGCCGGAGCAGGTGTACCACGTGAATTTACTTAAGCCGTGGAAAGATAGGGACACGGCCGACGACCACAGCCCCCGGCCAGGGCTTCTAGGGGAAAAGGGTCCAGCCCCACAGTTCGAGGCCTGCGAAGCGGTAGCCACGGTAAAAATTGCAGACAGCCTGTCTTCCAAACAAGTTCAGGAAGTCAGGGAGTTCATCAGTCGGAACACGGATGTATTCTCGGACCTCCCTGGCCACACGTCTCTCATCCAACATGACATTGTCACTGAGCCTCAGGCCAAGATCCGGTTAAAACCATACCGGGTACCCGAGGCGCGGCGACGGGCCATCGCGGAGGAAGTGCAATTAATGTTGAAGCTTGATGTCATTGAGGAGTCGAAAAGTGAGTGGGCCAGTCCCATAGTCCTAATACCTAAGCCGGATGGGACGTTGCGGTTCTGCAACGATTTTCGCAAGTTAAATGAAGTGTCCAAGTTTGATGCGTATCCCATGCCCCGGGTAGACGAGCTTGTTGAAAATTTAGGGCAAGCCCGTTATTTTTCTGTGCTAGACCTCACTAAAGGATACTGGCAAGTACCCTTAACGGAGGCGGCCAAGGAAAAAAACGCTTTTGTTACCCCGCAGGGCCTGTATCATTACAAGGTGTTACCCTTTGGCCTGCATGGCGCCCCGCCACCTTCCAAAGGTTAATGGACGTTGTGCTGCGACCGCACCGTCGGTACGCTCGGCCTACTTAGATGATGTAATCATCCACAGCACCGACTGGGAAAGCCATTTGCCCAAAGTGCAGGCGGTAGTGGATGCCCTGAGGAAAGCTGGACTAACCGCCAATCCAAAGAAGTGTGCGATTGGGTTGGAAGAGACCAAATATCTGGGATATGTTATTGGGCGGGAGTCATCAAGCCGCAGGTAACTAAGGTAGAGGCCATACGTAACTGGCCCCGACCGGTCACTACCAGGCAGGTAAAATCCTTCCTGGGAATTGTAGGGTACTACATGCGGTTTGTGCCCCACTTTGCCACAATAGCAGCGCCGTTGACAGACCTGTTGAAGGGGCGAAAGTCTGGGAAGGTTAGCTGGAGTGAGAAGGCGGAGGAGGCTTTCTCCGCGTTGAAGTCGGCCCTGTGTGGGTCCCCGGTTTTGGTGACACCCGACTTCAACAGGGAGTTTGTCGTACAGACCGACGCCTCGGAGGTAGGCCTCGGTGCTGTACTCTCTCAGGAGGTCAACGGGGAAGAACATCCCGTTGTCTTCCTGAGCCGTAAGCTCAGTCCCGCCGAGACCAGGTATAGCATAGTGGACAGGGAGTGCCTGGCTATCAAGTGGGCACTCAAATCTCTCCACTACTACCTGTTAGGGAGGAGGTTCCGTCTGGTGACCGACCATTCCCCTCTCAAGTGGATGAGCCAGGCCAAGGAGAGGAATGCTCGGGTCACCAGGTGGTTCCTATCCCTGCAGAACTTCAAGTTCTCCGTGGAACATAGGGCAGGCCGCTTGCAGGGTAATGCAGATGCCCTTTCCCGCGTCCACTGCCTCACATGTGTCCACCCCCTCAGGGTTGAACAAAGGGGGGGGGGGTATGTGGTAAGGTGCAGGGTGCCGTTGTGGATGGCAGGTATGTGTCACCGAGGCTCATAGCCTCGGTGAGGTAAGAGCCGTATTTTGTTGATGTCAGCAGCAGCTAGTGCTACTGACATAGTTGTAAATGGCATGGCTGCAAAGCCGATCCAGGCCGGCTCTTACCGGGAGCAGCTAAAGTGTAGGGTGGGTGGCTGCTCCCCACGATCCAGTCCTGGTTTTGGGCTGGGTATAAAACACAGCCAGCAGCTGTGTCTGGGGCTGTGATTGTCCTGGAGCTGCTGCTAGTCCTGTGGAGCTCTCTGGGCTGGAAGCAAAAACCCAGCAAGGAGACGTGCAGTCGACCTGGAAGCCTGAAGGAGGATTATCCCACGGCTGGGCCGACCGCCAGGTGCGAACGCGCACCTAACATCTCACAGGTGATTGAACCTGTGGTTTTGGACTCTTTGGTTTTGCCTTTTTTCTGTTTGCTGCGTGTGAATGAACACCAAGAGACTGTTTACCATTCTGTTTGTGCAAGTGTGAATAAAACACCGTTTATTGCACGTACTGGACTCCTTGTTTTGCCTCTGTACTGCACCCGCACCGTTATCTACCAGAGCAACTCCCCACAATATATATATATATATATATACGCACTACACTGTTGCAGTTATTTCTGGTTAAAGCATATAAGCTCGTATTTATGTACAACAAGAAAACTATATTTTCCGTGCATTTCCACAGTTAATTGTGGTGAAAGCGTTTAGTGGCCTATTTCAGTACAAAAAAATATATATATTCGTCGTTTTTAGGGGTGTTTTAATTTCCGTTTAATTTGTTTAGTTCAGCTACAAGTATGTCAGGCAGAGAAGTGCCAGGCCATGCACAGAGGAGTGGCAGAGGCCTGAATGTTTCTGGCGCAAGCAGAGGTAGAGGCAGAGTAAGGGGTCGGGGCAGCAGTAGTCGCAGCGAGAGGCCTGAGCTCTCGGTGTCATCTACCGTTCGTGTCTTGACCAGCAATCCAGCGGTTCTTGATTGGTTAACCATCCCAAGTGACATCATACACCAGCCAACAGTCAGTGGGTTCGTCAGACACAACTGTTAGTTGGCATAGCCCGGGAGCAGGCCCTGTGCCCTCACCTGTCCTCAACCTGCCTCTGGCCTTTTCTGTTCCCTCTCCGTGAGTACTATATGCAGTGGGCTGTTTCACTTTTCAGCAAGGAAGAGCTACTAGAGGACAGTCAATAGCTCCTGCCCAGCAAGGATGTGCAGGAGACATTCGCCATTTCCTCCGCTAGGCGTGCAAGTAATGACGAGGAGAGTGAAACGGGAGCTTGTGTTTCGAGTGGTAAGGCTCCTGACCCAGAGGTCGTTTAGGAGGACATCAGTGATGTGCAGACACTACTCAATAATGATGAAGCCGATCGCACATGGGAGCCGGGTGAAAAAGGGGCTTAGTCATCATCAGAAGAAGAGGGTGGCAGCTTGTCCCTCAGGCAGCTGCAGAGGCAGCAAGTCGCTAGCGTGGCTGGGAGGCAGCAGGGTGGCAGCAGTGGGAGGTCGGGTGCCAAACAGGCAAGGGGTAGACCACCCACTTTGCAGCAGCCTACCTGCCCGGAAAGGAGTGGTGCACAGGTTCACAGATGCAGTGCTGTTAGCAATCAGACACTGAGTAGTGTTGGGGGAAAATAAGGTACTTGGCGGTGTGGCAGTTTTTTGTGAAGCCGCCGGAGGAGGTCAACATGGCCATATGTATAATATGTGGGCAGAAGGTGAAACTTGGCCAGGGTGCCAATGTTGGCACCACGGCCATGCGTCAACATATGTAGCGTAACCATCAAGTGGCCTGGGAGAACCGTGGCTCCGATGTGGTGGTCCACCCTGCCACAGCTACTGCTACATCACCCAGTGGCACACACCAAATGCTCCTGCTCCTACTCTTTGTCAGTCATTCCATCAGCAATCGATCACTGAAGCGATTGCCAAGAGACAACAGTATGCATGCACGCATCCAACATCGCAGAAGCTGAACGTGCTCCTGTCCAAGTTGCTGGTGCTTCAGTCCCTCCCTTTCCAAGTGGTGGACTCTCCACCTTTCAGAGAACTGATGGCTTGTGCCGAACCGAGCTGGAGAGTCCAAAGCCGTCATTTCTTTGCGCAACAGGCAGTACCAGCTCTTCAAACACATGTAGAACAGAAGGGGGCCAGTCCTTGAGCCTGTTGGTGTCTGCCAAAGGGCACAGCAGCGCCGACGTGCTGTCAGGGACAATACATATAATTTACGGCTCACTGGGTGAAAGTAGTTCCTGCACAGCCACACCAGCAAATTGGACAGGTCAAACCGATTCCGCCTCCACTTTGTCAACCTGGTGGTCCTGCGACAATGTCCGCCTCTGCCTCCTCATCCGCCACCATGTCCTCAGCCTCCACTGCAGGCACAAGTCACAGTGTCCCTCAAGCATACCACATGTGCAGGGCTCAGCGGTATCACGCTCTTCTGCACCTGCTTTGTCTTGGCGAATGGAGAATCCTGTTTTTTTTCTAGACAACTGAAAATTGGAACCATGCTGTGTCAAAGTGAACATTGTGTCGGTGCTGCATCAAGGAAGGCTAAGCCATGCACCCTGCATGGCGCACGTGTTCAATCTGGTTGTCAAGCGGTTACTGAAATCTTCCACCCATCTGCAAGACATCCTTAAAATGGCCACCGAATATATGAACAGAGAAAGGCCATTAACGATTTCTTGATGATGCCAGTGGATAGGAGTATTCCCCTGTGTAACTTTGATGTCAGCCAGTGGCAGCTCATGCGTGACACCTGCCATTTGCTCAGGCACTTATGCCACGTTATTTGTCAGTCGCCAGGACTATGGTATGAACGACATCATTCCACTGCTTCATGTCCTGCAACAGACATTGGTGGAAACAATGGCTGGTCAAGGGACAGGAGAAGTGGCGTCTCGATCTCACAGCCCCATGAGCCCTGTAGGGGGCTGAACTGAGAAGGGGGAGGAGGATATTGGAGCACAGGCAATTTGTAGCTATGTGGTTTTCTACTCAGCTGACAGGACAGGAGGAGGAGGAGCAGCCAGAGGTTCTACAGGGCGATGAGGAAGACAAGACAGAGGACCCCGACACACCGTGGCAGTATACAGTGGAGATGGAGGAAGGGAGTCCCTCCGAGTCACTTGCACAAATGGCCTGATGCATGCTCACTTGCTTGCGTAGTGACAGCCGAATTGTCAACATTGAGCAGAGGGATGATTTCTGGCTCTCCACCTCCTTGGACTCTCACTACCGGTCCAGAATGGGGGCCTTTTTTACACCCACTGAGGGAGAGGACAAACTGAACTACTACAGAGACATCCTATGTAGGGATGAGCGAACCCGAACTGGATAGTTCGGGTTCGTACCGAATTTTGGGGTGTTCGGGACATGGACCCGGAGCTGAACATTTTCCAAAAAGTTCGGGTTCGGGTCCGTTGTTCGGAGATTTCTTCCAGCTTTCTGAAGGGCTGCACAGTAGCCAATCAGCTAGAGTTTTACTTATTACGCACATTACACTGCTCTGATTAGTTTAGGGAGAGGACGCAGCTTCTGTGTGGGCGAGATTAGGCAGGAAAAAGTCAGCAAAAACATCTAATGAAGTGATCGATCTACAGCTGTGAATCATTCAACTTCTGCTAGTTAATTGCTCACTGGTATTTAGGCTGCAGAGAGCGTTTTTCTGTCACACTTTTCTGGGGTGATCGGCGGCCATTTTGTGTCTTGTGGTGCACCAGCACAAGCTGCCACCAAGTCCATCAATAGTAGTTTTTTTTTTTTGCTATATCCTATATCAGGAGCTTGGCTGTGCTTATTATCACCACTAAATACTCAGGATAGAAATTTCTATATTTTATTAAGGGGTTAAATTCAATTGCCAAAATAGCAATCCCCTAAATCTGGTGTTCCAGCTGTGGCTAGCCAAGTGTAATACTGTCTGCTGTCTGGCAAAGGATAGATTTTTTTCTGTGGTGAAATTCAATTGCCAAAATAGCAATCCCCTAAATCTGGTGTCCCAGCAGTGGCTGGCAAAGTTTAATAGTGTCCGTCAAAGGATATATTTTGTTCTGGGAAGAAATTCAATAGCCAAAATAGCAATACCGTAAATCTGGTGTCCCAGCAGTGGCTGGACAAGTTCCCTAGTGTCGGTCAATGGATTTATTATTTTCTGCGGTGAAATTCAGTGGCCAAAATAAAAATACAGTAAATCTAGTGTTCCAGCTGTGACTGTACAAGTATAATAGTATCCGTCAAAGGATATAATTTGTTCTGGGGTGAAATTTAATTGGCAAAATAGCAGTACCCTGAATCTGATGTTCCAGCTGTGACTGGACAATTTCCCTAGTGTCCGTCAAATGATATATTATTTTCTGGGGTGAAATACAGTTGCAAAAATAGAAATACAGTAAATCTGGAGTTCCAGCTGTTGCAGGCATAGTTTAAATCTGTCCGTAAAAGGGTATATTTTTTTCTGGGGTGAAATTTAATTGCCAAAATAGCAATACCCTGAATCTGGTGTTCCAGCTGTTGCAGGCCTAGTTTAAATCTATCCATAAAAGGGTATATTTTTTTCTGGGGTGAAATTTTATTGCCAAAATAGCAGTTCCCTGAATCTGGTGTTCCAGCTGTGACTGGACAATTTCCCTGGTGTCCGTCAAATAATATATTATTTTCTGGGGTGAAAGTCAGTAGCAAAAATATAAATACAGTAAATCTGGTGTTCCAGCTGTTGCAGACCTAGTTTAAATCTGTCCGTAAAAGGGTATATTTTTTTCTGGGGTGAAATTTAATTGCCAAAATAGCAGTACCCTGAATCTGGTGTTCCAGCTGTGACTAGCCAATTTCCCTAGTGTCCGTCAAATGATATATTATTTTTTGGGGTGAAATACAGTTGCAAAAAGAGAAATACAGTAAATCTGGTGTTCCAGCTGTTGCAGGCATATTTTAAATCTGTCCGTAAAAGGGTATATTTTTTCTGGGGTGAAATTTAATTGCAAAAATAGCAATACCCAGAATCTGGTGTTCCAGCTGTTGCAGGACTAGTTTAAATCTGACCATAAAAGAGTATATTTTTTTCTGGGGTGAAATATAATTGCCAAAATCGAAATACCCTGAATCTGGTGTTCCAGCTTTTGCAGGCCTAGTTTAAATCTGTCCGTAAAAGGGTTAATTTTTTTGTGGTGCAATTCAATTGCCAAAATAGCAGTACCCTGAATCTGGTGTTACAGCTGTGACTGAAATATTTCCCTAGTGTCCGTCAAAGGATATATTATTTTCTGGGGTGAAATACAGTTGCAAAAAAATAAATACAGTAAATCTGGTGTTCCAGCTGCTGCAGGCCTAGTTTAAATCTGTCCGTAAAAGGGTACATTTTTTTCTGAGGTGAAACTTAATTGCCAAAATAGCAATACCCTGAATCTGGTGTTCCAGCTGTTGCAGGCCTAGTTTAAATCTGTCCGTAAAAGGGTATATTTCTTTCTGGGATGAAATTTAATTGCCAAAATAGCTATACCCTGAATATGGTGTTCCAGCTGTTGCAGGCCTAGTTTAAATATGTCCGTAAAAGGGTATTTTGTTTTCTGAGGTGAAATTTAATTGACAAAATAGCAGTACCTTGAATCTGATGTTCCAGCTGTGACTGGACAATTTCCCTAGTGTCCGTCAAAGGATATATTATTTTCTGGGGTGAAAGTTAGTAGCAAAAATAGAAATACAGTAAATCTGGTGTTCCAGGTGTGGCTGGACAAGTTTGATAGTGTCCGGCAAAAGATATATTTTTTTCTGGGGTGAAATTCAATTTCCAAAATAGCAATACCATAAATCTGGTGTCCCAGCAGTGGCTGGCAAAGTTTAATAGTGTCCTTCAAAGGATATATTTTGTTCTGGGGTGAAATTCAATTGCCCAAATAGCAATACCATAAATCAGTGGTTTCAGTTGTGGCTGGATTCTTCTGTGGCAGAAGAATGTGCGGCACTCACCAAATGGAACAGACGACTTTATTCTTGAACAGCAAACATATAATACAGGTAGGGAGGTACAGAGGCGGACAAACCTCCTAGCTGGCCAGGAGCAGCAACAGCTGTTTCACGCGGTCAAACGTGCTTCCTCAGGCCGCAGGAAGCGCGTTTGACCGCGTGAAACAGCTGTTGCTGCTCCTGGCCAGCTAGGAGGTTTGTCCGCCCCCGTACCTCACTACCTGTATTATATGTTTGCCGTTCAAGAATAAAGTCGTCTGTTCCATTTGGTAAGTGCCGCACATTCTTCTGCTTTCACTGAATCCACTCAGCGATCTTTACTGTTCGTATAGTGCTGATGCACCACCTGCTTTGGAGCGATTAAGCCAGCACCTTGGGTCCTTGCTGTGCAATCCGCACTGAACTGCGCCTGTGTTATTTGTTGTGATTGGTCCGATTTTGGACAGTGCCGCCGCTGATCCCACTTTTTCTGTGTATATTCCGTTTCAGTTGTGGCTGGCCAAGTTTAATAGTGTCCAACAAAGGATATATTTTTTTCTGGGGTGAAATTCAATTGCCAAAATAGCTATACCTTAAAACTGGTGTCCCAGCAGTGACTGGACACGTTTAATAGTGTCCGGCAAAGGATATATTTTTTTCTGGGGTGAAATTCAATTGCCAAAATAGCAATACCATAAATCAGTGGTTTCAGTTGTGGCTGGCCAAGTTTATTAGTGTCCGTCACAGGATATATTATTTTATGGGGTGAAATTTAATTGCCCAAATAGCAATACCCTGAATCTGGTGTTGCAGCTGTGACTGGACAATTTCCCTAGTGTCCGTCAAAGGATATATTATTTTCTGGGGTAAAAATCAGTAGCAAAAATAGAAATACAGTAAATCTGGTTTTCCGGCTGTTGCAGGCCTAGTATAAATCTGTCCGTAAAAGGGTATATTTTTTTCTGGGGTGAAATTTAATTGCCAAAATAGCAATACCCTGAATCTGGTGTTCCAGCTGTGACTGGACAATTTCCCTAGTGTCCGTCAAAGGATATATTATTTTCTGGGGTGGAATACAGTTGCAAAAAAAGAAATACAGTAAATCTGGTGTTCCAGCTGTTGCAGGCCTAGTTTAAATCTGTCCATAACAGGGTATATTTTTTTCTGAGGTGAAATTTAATTGCCAAAATAGCAATACCCTGAATCTGGTGTTCCAGCTGTTTCAGGCCAATTGTTAATCTGTCCGTAAAATCAATTGTGCATCTCATAGTGTATTTCTGTCCGTAAAAGGGTATATTACACTCAAGGTGTATATACAAGTGCTGAGAGGGTCATCCTCGATAACTTCACACGCTACTGTGCATCTCCAAGTGTATATCTGTCCGTTAAAGGTTATATTACACAGAGTGTTAAAATACAATTGCTGAAGGCATAATCCTACATATTTTTACACACGCTACTGTGCATCTCCAAGTGTAAATCTGTCCATAAAAGGATACCTTTCATCCAGGGCCTAAATACTAGGCCTACAATTGACATTCCCCTAAATCAGTGGTTAATGCTGTGCCTGGATTAGTGTAATACAGTACATAAATAAATAGGAAGAGAGTTTTAGGTGCCTGTAAAAAAAGGCATGAATTTGAAATCAATACATTGGGCCAAATATTTTTTTTCTTATTGTGGTGCTTGGTGAACGGTAACAATGAGGAAAACATCTAGTAAGGGACGCGGACGTGGTCGTGGTGGTGTTAGTGGACCCTCTGGTGCTGGGAGAGGACGTGGCCATTCTGCCACAGCCACACGTCCTAGTGAACCAACTACCTCAGGTTCCAGTACCCGCCAGAATGTACAGCGATATTTGGTGGGGCCCAATGCCGTTCTAAGGATGGTAAGGCCTGAGCAAGTACAGGCGCTAGTCAATTGGGTGGCCGACAGTGGATCCAGCACGTTCACAACATTATCTCACACCCAGTCTTCTGCAGAAAGCGCACAGGTGGCGCCTGAAAACCAAGCCCATCATTCTGTCACTTCACTCCCATGCATATCAGGGAAACTGTCAGAGCCTCAAGTTATGCAGCAGTCTCTTATGCTATTTGTAGACTCTGCTGGCAGGGTTTCCCAAGGAAATCCACCTAGCCCTTCCCCAGTGGTGGAAGACATAGAATGCACTGATGCACAACTACTGATGTTTCCTGATGATGAGGACATGGGAATACCACCTCATCGGAGTACGCACGTCTCTGATGACGACGAAACACAGGTGCCAACTGCTGCGTCTTTTTGCAGTGTGCAGACCGAACAGGAGGTCAGAGAGGAAGACTGTGTGGAAGACGATGCAGGGGACGATGAGGTCCTAGACCCCACATGGAATGAAGGTCGTGCCACTGATTTTCATAGTTCAGAGGAAGAGGCAGTGGTGAGACCGAGCCAACAGCATAGCAAAAGAGGGAGCAGGGGGCAAAAGCTGAACAGCCACCGCCAAGAGAGTTCGCCTGCTACTGGCCACCGCCACCAGGGACTGAGCACCCCAAAGGCAGCTTCAAGGAGTTCCCTGGCATGGCACTTCTTTAAACAATGTGCTGACGACAAGACCCGAGTGGTTTGCACGCTGTGCCATCAGAGCCTGAAGCGAGGCATCAATGTTCTGAACCTTAGCACAACCTGCATGACCAGGCATCTACATGCAAAGCATGAACTGCAGTGGAGTAAACACCTTAAAGGCAAAGAACTCACTCAGGCTCCCCCTGCTCCCTCTTCTGCTGCTGCCTCGGCCTCTTCTTCCGCCTCGGGAGGAATGTTGGCACTTGCAGCCCACAAAACAGAGGATGTGACACCGACACTACCACCTGCGTCACCAAGCATCTCCACCATGTCACACGGCAGTGTTCAGCTCTCCATCTCACAAACCTTGGAGAGAAAGCGTAAATTCCCACCTAGCCATCCTCGAGCCCTGGGCCTGAATGCCAGCATTTCTAAACTACTGGCCTTTGAAATGCTGTCATTCAGGCTGGTGGACACAGACAGCTTCAAACAGCTGATGTCCATGGCTGTCCCACAGTATGTCGTTCCCAGCCGTCACTACTTCTCCAAGACAGCCGTGCCTTCCCTGCACAACCAAGTATCCGATAAAATCAAGTGTGCACTGCGCAACGCCATCTGTGTTAAGGTCCACCTAACCACAGATACGTGGACCAGTAAGCACAGCGAGGGATGCTATATCTCCCTAACTGCACACTGGGTAAATGTAGTGGTGGCTGGGCCCCAGATGGAGAGCTCTTTGGCGCATGTCCTTCCGCCGTCAAGGATCGCAGGGCATCATTCTTTGCCTCCTGTAGCCTCCTCCTCCTACTCGGCTTCCTCCTCCTTGAACAACAGACCGACCAGTGGTTGCTGCCGGTGGGCCTCAAGCCCGGCCTGGTGGTGTGCGATAATGGGTGAAATCTTGTCGCAGCTCTGGGACTAGCCGGTTTGATGCACATCCCTTGCCTGGCGCATGTGCTGAATTTGGTGGTGCAGAAGTTCATTCACAACTACCCCGACAAGTCAAAGCTGCTGCCTAAAGTGCGGGCCGTCTGTGCGCGCTTCCGGCGTTCACATCCTGCCGCTGCTCGCCATTCTGCGCTACCGCGTAACTTCGGTCTTCCCGCTCACCGCCTCATATGCGACGTGCCCAGCAGGTGAAACTCCAACTTGCACATGCTGGCCAGACTGTGCGAGCAGCAGCAGGCGATATTGGAGCTTCAGCTGCAGCACGCACGGGTTAGTCGCTCGGCGGAACAGCACCACTTCACCACCAATGACTGGGCCTCCATGCGAGACCTGTGTGCCCTGTTGTGCTGTTTTGAGTACTCCACCAACATGGCCAGTGACAATGACGCTGTTATCAGCATTATCAGTAAAGTGGCCTTTCTTTAGTGGGTGACATGAAGCCTGATTCTCTGCTATGCCACCTCTCTCCTCTGTCTGGGTGCTGGGGCCTAAATAACTGAAAGTGGCCTTTTCCATTGGTGGGTGACGTGAAGCCTGATTCTCTACTATGGGACCTCTCTCCTCTGTCTGGATGCTGGGGCCTAAACAAGAAAAAATGGCCTTCTCCATTGGTGGGTGACATGAAGCCTGATTCTCTGCTATGGGACCTCTCTCCAATTGATATTGGTTAATTTTTATTTATTTTATTTTAATTCATTTCCCTATCCACATTTGTTTGCAGGGGATTTACCTACATTTTTATGCCTTTTGCAGCCCTCTAGCCCTTTCATGGGCTATTTACAGCCTTTTTAGTGCCCAAGAGTTCGGGTCCCCATTGACTTCAATGGGGTTCGGGTTCAAGGTGAAGTTCGGGTCGAGTTCGGATCCCGCACCCGAACCTTTTCGGAAAGTTCGGCCGAACTTCTCAAGCCCGAACATCCAGGTGTTCGCTCAACTCTAGTGAAAACCTAAAAGTCAACTTTAATTAATCCATTTAAAAAATGTGTATATTTAAGGCATTGTAAGCAGCCATAGGTTTAAAAATACTCTGACGCCAGTGCAAAATAGTTACAAACAAAAAAATGCAACAGCACTCTGCAACCAGAGCTCTGCCCAAGATAGAAGCTATATGAGGACATTAGTGTACTAATCCACCATATCGCATGCAAATAGTGGAGACATTAGTTTACATTTTGATCAAAAGGTAGTAAGCCCACTCACCCCGTCACGGTTGTCTCCTAGAGTGGGTACTAACGCTAAATCTGACCTGTAATGGGCCATGACAGCCACATAAAATCCTCCTAACGCTAAATCTTACCTGTTATGGGCCACGACAGCCACATAAAATCCAGGGAGTGTGGGCCAGCATGCATGCTGGGGCAAACCATACTTATTAACCCCTTCTGGTGCTGTCTCCACTATTTGCATGTGATATGGTGGATTAGTACACTAATGTCCTCTTATAGCTTCTATCTTGGGCAGAGCTCTGGTTGCAGAGTGCTGTTGCATTTTTTTGTTTGTATGTATAATTGCCATAGCTACGTGCAACTGCATACAGGGAGTGCTGACTGACCCCCTTTTGTGTTTCTGTTTAGTATGTGTTGGAGGTGTGGCAGCCTCCACTTCAGTCGTGCACACCTGACTAGTTTTTCTGCCCTAGATGCTGGTTTTAATCAGAGTGAGTATAAAGCTGAATGTGTACTCACATTACCTGCTAGTAACCATCTGGCTCCAGGAGGAGTGCATAGTGGGCTCAGCATGCATGTTGGTACCTGCATCCCTGGATCTAATGGAGGCTGTTACAGCACCAGAAGGGGTTAATAAGTATGGTTTGCCCCAGCATGCATGCTGGCCCACACTCCCTGGATTTTATGTGGCTGTCGTGGCCCATAACAGGTAAGATTTAGCGTTAGGAGGATTTTATGTGGCTGTCATGGCCCATTACAGGTCAGATTTAGCGTTAGTACCCACTCTAGGAGACAACCGTGACGGGGTGAGTGGGCTTACTACCTTTTGATCAAAATGTAAACTAATGTCTCCACTATTTGCATGCGATATGGTGGATTAGTACACTAATGTCCTCTTATAGCTTCTATCTTGGGCAGAGCTCTGGTTGCAGAGTGCTGTTGCATTTTTTTGTTTGTATGTATAATTGCCATAGCTACGTGCACCTGCATACAGGGAGTGCTGACTGACTCCCTTTTGTGTGCCAGTGCAAAATAGTGTTATATTGTATAAGGCTAAATGGCTGGGTGGTGTGCACAAACCAACCCAAACCTACTGCATACCAATTGGCTGTCATTCAGTTGTGTTCACTGATACTGAAGTTACCCTATGCACTGATCACTAGACTTCTAAAAACTAATTAACTGCCCCCCAGAATTCTGCCCATTCCCCTGATGAAGCCATGTTGCTGGCAAAATATGTTGGGGGGCAGTTAATTCCTTTTTATTAGTATAGCGATCAGTGCATAGGGTAACGTTTGGGTTGGTTTATGCGCACCAACCAGCCATTTAGTCATATACAATATAACACTATTTTGCCCTGGCGCCAGAGTATTTTTAAAGCTATGGTTGCTTACAATGCCTTATATATAAAAGTTAATTTTTAGGTTTTAGGTGGCGATTTTTTGATGATATACTTTCCTGAATACAGGGAGCACTTTAAAATAATAAAAAGAAATATGAATTTAAACAACCACCATTCCAGCACCACTGTGCTATGGCCCCTGCCACTCTCTGTTTACATGCAGCAGCAGTCACGTGCCATCTAAGCACATGTAGTATCTATCACCACTTAGTCCAATGATTAGCTGAATCAATCATGTGCTTAGATGGCTCTGATGTAAACTGAGACCTATAAGCATTGGTGACTAGTGTTGAGCGCGAATATTTAAATAGCGAATTTTAATCCCAAATATCACAACTTCGAGAATTCGCGAATATAGTGATATATATTCGGAAAAACTAATATTCGTGAATTTTTTTTTCATCTGAACCCATTATCTGCCTACTTTTTGCTTGTGGGCCAATGTAAGAAGGCTGCAATATCTAGTGAATTAGAATATTCTTCATTATTTAATATAGTTTATGTTATGCGAAAAATCAGTAATTAAATATGCGCATTAATAGAATCGCGTAAGGGCTTTAAGCAACTTTCCGATTAGGTTGGCTTGGTAGAATTGTCACATATGTAGAATATAGCGCTATATTCTACATATTCGACAATTCTACCAAGCCAACCCAATAGGAAAGTTGCTTAACACCCTTACGCGATTCGATTAACGCGCATATTTAATTGAAGATTTTTCGCATAACATAAACTCTATTAAATAATGAAGAAAATTCTAAATCAGTAATGACTCATTACTGATTTAGAATATTCTTCATTATTTAATAAAGTTTATGATACGCGAAAAATCGGTAATTAAATATTCACGTTAATTAAATCGCCTAAGGGCCTTAAGCAACTTTCCTATTGGGTTGGACCCTCTCGTACTCTGGTGGGCCAGTTTGACACAGTATACCAGACAATACCATTAGGGCTTGTTCACATCACAGTTATGGATTCCGTCATTGTTTTCCGTTATAACAAGTCAAAACGGAAGCCTTTAAGAGGCATTTCATTTTGATCCTTCATAATAGAAGTCTATGGGTAGCTTAACAGATCCATCCTGGTTACCATTATGCAGGAGTCCAGTCCTGCATAACAGAAACCAGACAGATCCGTTATGCTTGTCCATAGACTTCTATTATGATGGATCAAAATGCTTCCATTTTGACTTCCATCTTATGGATTTCGTTATTTTACGTTATAACCACGTTATAACGGGGAAAAAATGACGGAATCCATAACGGTGATGCGAACAAGTCCTTAATCGTAACTATAATAGAACCATTCACATGTTTCCTTCTACTTCATGGATGTTGTATTTCTTTCTTATGGATCAACTCTTTAGAATAATAGGTTGAGTTAAATTGGTCTATGTCTTTTTATTCAACTTTCCTATGTTACCATTTCTTCTTAACTCTGTAATAGTACAAATGAATGCCATACAACAGATCATAAAAGTCAGTAACCCTTTTCTCTTAAAATTGAGGGAGGTTATACCTCATTGATTACTATAGACTATCACATGCTTTCATATAACTTTAAATAATACATTTTAATTAATACTCCCAGAATGAACCATTCTATTATTTTTATACCTGCAAATGACAATTGATAAAGCACAAAGAGCATAGCAGTACACAGTATTAAAGCATACAGATCTAGATAACAAAGCACTTGTCCTTGTGCAGTTTAATAAAGGTCCCTTTACACGGAACAATGTACAAGCAAATTGTCGGGAAGGAAGTGTTCCTTCCCAATAATCTGCTGATCGGTGGTGGAGGAGACTGCTGCATTTACATGTAGCGAACTCCTCCAGCTCCCCCAGAGTATGGGGAGGACCAATCGCTATTGTCATCGCTCTTACCATACAGACTTGTTGTTTCCCGGCAGCAGGTTGTGTTTACACAGCATTCACTGCCACCGGGAAACAAGGATTTTTTGTACTGTACGAATGATCCAATTACCAGATGAACAAGCATTTTGCTCGTTCATTGGCTGTGCATTTACAGCATCAGATAACCGCTAATGGGCATTACCATGAACGCTTGTTAGCGGTGATCTGTCAATTCTCGGCCCGTGTGAAGAGCCCTTAAGTATTTCAGAAAAATACTAAGTAAAATCAGGTGCATCACTGTCTTTATCCACAGTTAAAGTACCTTTAGCATGTGTTCCCTGGAAGCATAATTCATAATCTGGTAAGGAAATACTTTTGTAAATAACCTAATTTGAAAATTAATTTGTCTTAATATCTATGGAGGTTAGAAACTGGTTGTCTACATTCAGCACTTGATAATGTGATCGCTTTATGTCGATTGATATACTTTCAAGAAAATGGTAATGACAAAAGAAATTAGAAGTTATTTTGCAAAATATATCTTTATTGCTACATGCAGCCCAGGCTATTTTGGCAACTATCATTCATTTACATTAAGGAGTAAATTATTGTGCTTCAACCAAACAGATAGAACTGCTGTATTATTATGCTAGAAAATCACTATACTCAATCAGAGCATGAAATATACAAAGCATACCAGTTAGTTAAGGCAATAATGCATTCACTTGTTGCAGCTAGAATATAATTTGCCCATACTGTATCAATTATATTTTTATAAAGTAGTCAAATATAGTTTCTGAATGTATTGAAAGATATCTATATGCTATCTGGTGTCAGAGGAAATAATGTATTACTGTATTTCTCCTGGATGGATTTGAACAAATTGTATTAGGACATGATTGGGAACCTTATTAAGGTGGATTCAGATAGTGTTATGCTTCAGGATGCCATGTTTTTTCATAAATGGTGCTTAGCATAATGGCTCCTGGCAATATCCTACACAACTACGACATGTATTTGGCAAGCATAAGAAAGATATATTACTTCTCAAACCTAGCAAGTCTACAGTGCTCAGCTTTTCTAGTAGCATGATAGAATGATGATAACCTAGGAGCCAGAGAGGTGGAAGAATGTACTTTTTTAATATCTACATGCTAAATTGCCGAATATATATATATTGTGAGAAGGTAGCTTTCTTTCAGGGGATCATCCTCACAGTCACGGCTTCAGGACAGCAAGGTTAAGGTCCAAACAGGGCATTTATTGTGGCACACCAGCAAAACAGTACATTAAAACAATAAACATTTGCCCGTCCAGGCTCTAACTAATACATAACGTATCCCTCACTCACTTATTGGGTACAGTTCACACCCTGTGAACCGATGCAGCTTCCCCAGCCCAAATGTCCA
Organism: Bufotes viridis; assembly: GCA_033119425.1. NCBI lineage: Eukaryota > Metazoa > Chordata > Amphibia > Anura > Bufonidae > Bufotes > Bufotes viridis. The sequence continues at coordinate 274,079,330 of CM065593.1, read as the reverse complement.
CCAGCCTCCTGGGTGTTCAGAGCACTGTTCACACATAATCTCAGCTCCAATGTCCCTTGGGGGATTCGGGCTCACTAGTCTGACTGACTAGAACCCAGAAACCCACTCCCAGGTGTCGCTTCGTCCCCCAAATCCAGGCTATAACCAAGTCTCGTGGCCCCTCAGCCTTGCCCAGCTGAGACCACAGTCACAGAGCCATCCTAAGCCTCTGCTTCAAAACTCCCTCTTACTGACACACATGGAGGTGCTTTTTCCCAGCCTGATACCTCCAGCTGGTCTAACCTGTGGTGGAATAGAGGTTCGGATCGCACTATCCACCCCTTCCTTGCCTCTAACCTGTGTGAGATCGGTCAATGTCTCAATATACATATACACATGTAGGTATTAAAAAGCAGTGCTGTGTGTGTTCAGGTCATATGCATAAAAGTGGTAAGGCCCCACACAAAGACATTTTATGTATTCTGAATATCCAGTGCACACTATGATAGCAAATGCTGGTTGTTTTTGCTAGAAAATAGTAATAGTAATTAAAAATTTACCCAACACTGTTTACAAAAATGGCAGAGTTTCTACATCCTCTTAGTGTGGAAAAATCAGAATCATTATGTAATAAAACCAGAGCCTGAAAACCCAAAGAATAAAAACTGTTTCAAATTACCAGTTACATACATGAAACAACCTGGGCAAACTGGAAAATGTGTAACAGGGCCCCCCCCACATATCATATGCCATTGATGTCACTAGTAAAGATGAATGAAGTTATCAAAAATTTGATTAGGTTGCTTTGTCGAATTTCACAAAGAAATTTGTTTTGTTATGAATTACTTTGTCACAAATCACATTGTATGTAGCAGGTGCAATAACTGGGAACGGCAATCGCTCTGCCCCCCATCATTGAACCCCTCAGATGCTGTGTTCATCGCTGATCGTGACATTGTGTATTAAAATTGAAGCCTTTCAGGGATTCATCAGGGTTAAAAAAAAAAAACTAAAACATACTCACCTTATCCATTTGCTTGCGGAGAGGCAGCTGTGGCCATCTTGCTTGAAGAGACCATATGACGTCACCGTGCCCAGACATTAAAATGGATGTTAGTATGAATTTGGTGAGTATGTTTTTTTTTTTTACTGCCATTTTACAAAAAATAGATTTGTTACCTCGAAGCACAAGGAAATTCGGCTTTGTGGCAAATTTTTCGTTTGACTTCAATTCGCTCAACACTAATTACTAGTGTTCCCTCATGTGGAAAAGAAGTATTTGAGCCCCCTCAAACATCAAGACCAAAATGTATCTCAGACTTACTATAGCTAGGCATCCATATCATAGACAAATTCCAAGCAATACAAGTTTTTAAGGTGATGAGGTTTATACATTTGTAAATAATTTCCATATTACTACAATAACTAATATTGTTTTTATTATTATTCCTCAATGAACAACGTAATTATTTATGCAGTATAACAAGTTATAAAGAATAAAGGCAGCTCATGTATAATTACAAATCTGTAAATTGAGCACTGTGAAAATAATGTGAGATCTGGCACAAGTTAGCAGCTTGTCAACAGTACTGACTCTTATTAAGGAAGGCTTTCCTACAATAAAAGCAGACAGGGCAACCAGTGGTACAGAACACACTTCAATAACCCAAATTGATTGTGCTAATAACCATCTAGACAACTTGTTATATAAAAAGAGCATGACAAACTACAGATACTTGAAAATTACACCATCGTCTGATCAATCAAAGTATATGAAGGCAAATGTTGATATAAAGGTGAAAAAATAAAAAGGCAGATAGACAGATAGATAGATAGATAGATGTTATGGGTTACTTACAAATATTATTGGTAACTAAAACCTAAGCAAATGGAACAAAAATAATAATTTTACACAATTGAGAGGAGGTGGCTCATTAACTTCTATAAGAGCTTTTTCTAGGCATGCTCTGTGACCTAGGAGAGAGTAGAGCTGTGATATAACCTATTGTGAATGATGTGTCCTTTGTTATCTATACAAAGGTGATATCTGTCATTTCAATCCTGGCTATATTGATAAGAAGTGTCATCTTAGTGGCCAGTGCAAAAACTGCAAGATTTTAGGATTATATATATATATATATATATATATATATATATAGTGTGACATAGAAAATCGAGAATAATAACACGAAAAATTCTCTAGAATAGTTTTATAAAATAAAAACTCGATTTTTAGGGACATTTATTAAATCAGCTATGCCAGTCACAAAACAGTTACATCTTCGCAACAGGCAAACCCCTGGCGTATTTTCACTGTACCAAATTCATTATTACTGAATGCCATTTCATATGTTAAACACACCTACACAAACCAACAAAAGACTTAAAGGGGTCATCCTGGAAAAAATATTTATGACATCCTCAGGATAAGTCATCACTATTAGATCTCCGGGGGTGCGACACCTGGGATCCCCGCCGATCGGCTGTTAGAAGAGGCATTGAGCACCACAGCCTCTTCCTACGCCAGTGACATTACTGTATATCGATCACGTGGCCTAGTTGCAGCTCAGCCCCATTCATGTCAATAGTGCTGAGCTGCTATACCAAGCACTGCCACTATACAATGTGTGGTGCTGTCCTTGGAAAGCTGCCAGGAGCACACATCATTCACTAGAGCTCCAGTGAACGCAGCAGCTGTAATTTTCATGTAATTTTCAGATTTTGTTCATGTTATGCTGAAAACCCGAACCCCTGGGGAAGCAAAGTATAGAAAAGTTTTGGGTCTCGAAATGTGAAATTGATTATATTTTTTATTGAAACATGTTTGTTTTCAGAAAAAAGGTACTAAACTAATAAAAGCTGTATAAGTTTGGTAAACCATAATATTGCCAACCCCTGATAAAAAGATATTATGAATATTATGTATACAGCATCTGCATGATTAAAACAAAATGGTGGAAATTAGTTTTTTTCCCATTCCATAAAAAAAAAAAATTATGAGCTAACCAATACATTATATGTACCTCACAATGAAATCAATATACACTACACTACTAACTATAGATTTGTCAATAAAAAATATGGTTCCTGAAATGTGTCCCAAAAAAGGCCCCCCCAAAAAAAAGAAATAGAAATCAGTCCTAAGGGGTTAATAGTTTTGCTTCATATCATAGGTTAGTAGTGATGAGCGGCAGGGGCAATATTCGAATTTGCGATGTTTCGCGAATATTCGTTAGAAGTTTTGTCATATATTCACGAATATTCGTATTCGAGATTATTCTATTGATTGCGAAAAATTAGCAATGTAATATTCGCGTAATGCGAATATTCTAAAACACGAATATATAGCACTATGGACTATAGTGCTATATTTTCAGTTTTTAGAATATTCATCATTTTTTTCCATCTGAAGTCATGATTCCTCCCTGCTTAAATTGCTTTTGGGCCAATGACTGTTCACATTAAATTGGAAAAAATGATGAATATTCTAAAAAATTAATATATAGCACTATATTCTATAGTGCTATATATTTGTGTTTTAGAATATTCGCATTGCGTGAATATTACATTGTCTATTTTTTTAAATAATGAAGAATATTTTAATTCACTACAGACTACAATATTGCAGCCTTCTCACATTGGCCCACGACCAAGAAGCAGGTAGGTATACTAGGTAATGGGTTCAGATGAAAAATAATAATTAATATTCATTTTTACGAATATATATCACTATATTCGAAATATTTGCGAATTCTCTGAGTGTCGATATTCGCGATGAAAATTTGCAAATTGAATATTCGCGCGCAACACTATAGGTCAGTCATATCATAGTTTTTATCTAAACATGCCCACAGTGCAGACTTAGGGCTCATGCACACAGCCATAGTTTTGGTCCACCTCTGAAACTTCACTCAGCTGGTATCTATGTTTTGCGGATCCGTGATTTGGGGACCACAAAAACGAACAAGTGTTGTGCAGAAGTGACTTATGATTATGCATATTCCCTTACTGGGCGGGCACTTCTGGATCATGTGCCATACATTGGGCACATGATGCTAGCCAGGTTTCAACCCACAATGTTCACAGGATGCGTCTGTGCAGTCAGGTTCCAGCGGCTGCAAGACAGCTCACAGCATCAGAGGCTGCCTAACTACGCAAGCAGAACCCCTATACACTGTTGGTTTAAAATGGGCTATGATCACATGCCCAATGTACGGCATATTATCTCGCAAGTGCCGGTAGCAGAATTAGACCGGGAAGTGCTGTGTTCGCCCAGTAAAGGAATATACATCATCATAAGTAACTTCTTGTAAGTCTGGGCACTGTGGACATGTTGAGATTTAAGAAAAAAAAAGATAATCCCTTAAAATAAATAAACTAGAAAATTACAATATTTAAATTATGTAAGTAAACTGATAGTTTTACTGTAAATAGTATTAAGCAGTTAACTAAACGTAAATTGGGAGATGACAAGAGCAGAAGCTGTTAATTCTAGTTTTTGCCACTACTAACAGGCAAGCTAATCAGTTGTAATTAAAAGGCAAGTACCAGACTAATGAAGCCGGATCGTCACCAGTTGTCACGTTCGTGTTGTCATGTTAGTGATCAATTCACAACTCCATCACAGTGGCAACAACTCTGTAAAGTGATAAAATGACCCTTAATCCTAAAAGTGCCAACAGAATTAGGATAAAGATAATGAACTGTGAATGTGTTAATGAAGTGGTGAACATGAAGGATATCCTATCTTGTAAGGTCTTTTTAACCTATCACAAAGTACATAGTATGCAAAACGACATGTTACAAATTGTTATGATACACTATCTTTCTATGTTATTTAGTATTTATCTCCAGAGAAATTAAAATGTATTTTTGAATAGAGTCTTCTTTGCAGCATTTTGACTGGCCCACAAAAAAAAAACCTAGAAAAAAAGTGAAGCCATAAAAAAGCTTATACAACAGATATTTAACGCAAAAATGGCTTTATTTTATTTACACAGTATCGTATACAATCCCTTTTCTATTTTCTGGGTAGGATAAGAATTGTCCATGTGGTGAAGTTACTGAATTTAATTGATGACTTAATTTTTATGATATATTTTCTTTTGATGGGACAGTAGCTGCACCAGAGCTTTACAGCACAGCGCTATAACCATTTTGTTTGACCTAACATTGTAGTAAATCATTTCACTGTCTATATTGACTTCACAAAGTAGCCACATACGGTGGAAGTGTTCAGTGGATGTTTGTGTGATATTATAATCTCCTAATGAAGTAGATTTTGCCTTAAGGACCCCATATATGTTAATTTTGTATCAAAGTAATCCTACCCATAACAGCTGGGAACAGAGGGTTCAGTATAAGGGGAACTCCTGACTCTCATTCGATAGATGTCAGGCGAGAGAAAGATAGGGTGAACAAATTATTTTCAACTGATCCATTTATCCTCCCAGGAACTAAATCATTGCCAGTGTCTAACAGTGACTTCTTGTTACCCTTTGACAATGCATACATACTTGACAGAGCCGAATATGTATATGGTTGAGTCACAAGGGAGTCAGGAGAGAGAGTTGCTGGCTGAATCATTCAGCTGACAGATATTAAAAGTGTATGGCCAGCTTTAGTTTTAATACTCACTATATTGTGACTTCCAGTATTGTGATACAGTGATCCCCCAGTTTTTCCAGACTACCAATTCTTGTTTGATATGGAATTATAATATCAGCATTTCCCATATATTTATCATATATCTATATATCATATATCATAGTTTGAAAAAGAAATGAGTTCAATATGTTCAACGTATTGATCCAGAGAAAGGCAAAATAAATAAAAACTACAAAGCTGTTCTAAATTCCCCTATACTAGAGGAGAGAATTCCTTCCCAACAAAAAAAATAAAAATACGGAATTAATCGCTCATCTTACCCAACTTACTGCTCTCCTATATAACTTTCTAAATGTTTGTAAATGCTTATAAAAATGCATTTTAAAACTTTTTTCATAGTGGTTTTTCAAGCATCTTGGGTGGTGTTTATAAGTTTGTTGAATTTAAAAAACATGTTTGCTGACATTTTTGAAGTTCTATAGAGAAGCCATAACCAAACCATGGAGAATTTTAAAAATAAAATCATTGATTTAAAAACTAAACAAAAATACCAAAAAACAAAATACTGTATATTTAGAGTGTTTATAGTTGATAAACTACCTTCAAGTAACATCTGATCGATAAAAACCACAAAGGAGTTATTAAAAAATCCCCAAAATATTGGTTAAAACAACCATTGGCCCACTTTAGGAATGCCCCTAGATCTTGGCCGAAAATTGCACAACAATGTGGCACAATATAGGCTCATGAAGGTTTAGAAAAATTATCTGTTCCTAGTTGAAGTTTTGGGCACAAAGGAAAAGATGCATGGGTTTGTGTGAAATGGGGCATAATCCTAACATGCTAATTTTTGCATCAAAATTGCAATCAAAAATTCTGGTTTAAAATTTAGTCTCAAAGTAATCCTACCAATAACTGGTATAAAGTTAGACAAAAATAAAGGGGGTCAGTCAGCACGTCCCTGTATGCAGGTGCACGTAGCCATGGCAAAATATACATACAAACACAGAAATGCAACAGCACTCTGTAACCAGCACTCTGCCCCACCTCTATGCTAGAAGTTAAAAGAGGCGTCAGTGTACATTTTGATCAAAAAGTAATAAGCCACTCGCCACGCCAAGGCCGCCTCTATGAGTGGTCCTAACGCTAAATCCTACCTGTTGTGGGCCATGACAGCCACATAAAATCCAAGGAGTGCAGGTGCCAGCATGCATGCTGGATTAACTCTGCTTTTTAACCTTTTTATTGCCTTGACAGCCTCCATTAAATCCAGGGATGCAGGTACCAACATGCATGCTGAGCCCATTATGTACTTCTCCTGGAGCCAAATGGCTAAGTAGGTACTATGAGTGCAAATTAAGTTTTATACTTACTCTGATTAAAACCAGCCTCTAGGGCAGACAAACTAGTCAGGTGTGCACGACTGAATGGAGGTTGCCACACCTCCAGTATATGCTACACACAAAAAAAGAAAGGGGGTCAGTCAGCACGTACCTGTATGCAGGTGCACGTAGCCATGGCAAAATATACATACAAACACAGAAATGCAACAGCACTCTGCAACCAGCACTTTGCCCTACCTCTAAAATAGAAGTTAACAGAGGTGTCAGTGTACATTTTGATCAAAAAGTAATAAGCCACTCGCCGCGCAAAGGCTGCCTCTATGAGTGGTCCTAACTAGAGTTGAGCAAACTTGTGTTTTAAGTTCGGCGTCCAAAGTTCGGGTTCGGGTTATCCAAGCATCCCGTTATGGATTCCACTACCACGGACCATAACGGCATTTGGAATCCATACCTTGGGCAACACGAAGGACCTGGGGTGACGTCACCGTCATGTGATCAGTGAAGGGGGCGTGGCTTAGTACTGGATTAGATAAGAGGTGGTAGCCTACGACCTCTTATCCAATCCAGTACTGAGCCATGCCCCCTGCACTGTTTACATGACTGTGACATCACCCCAGGTCCTTCACCCCGTGTTCCAAATGCCGTTATGGTACATGGTAGCGGAATCCATAACGGAATGCTTGGATAATCCGAACCCGAACTTTGGATGCCGAACTTAAAACACAAGTTCGCTCAACTCTAGTCCTAACGCTAAATCCGACCTATTGTGGGCCATGACAGCCACATAAAATCCAGGGAGTGCAGGCCTAGCATGAATGCTGGATCCACCCTGTGGCAAGTGGCTCATTACTTTTTGATCAAAATGTACACTGACGCCTCTGTTAACTTCTAGCATAGAGGCAGGGCAGAGTGCTGGTTGCAGAGTGCTGTTGCATTTGTGTTTGTATGTATATTTTGCCATGGCTACATGCACCTGCATACAGGGACATGCTGACTGACCTCCCCTTGTGTTTCTGTGTAGTATATGCTGGAGGTGTGGTGGCCTCCATTCAGTCGTGCACACCTGACTAGTTTGTCTGCCCTAGAGGCTGGTTTTAATCAGAGTAAGTATAAAACTTAATTTGCACTCATAGTACCTACTTAGCCATTTGGCTCCAGGAGGAGTACATAGTGGGCTCAGCATGCATGTTGGCACCTGCATCCCTGGATTTAATGGAGGCTGTTATGGCATTAAAAAGGTTAAAAAGCAAGGTTGATCCAGCATGCATGCTGGGCCTGCACTCCCTGGATTTTATGTGGCTGTCATGGCCCACAAGAGGTAGGATTTAGCGTTAGGACCACTCATAGAGGCGGCCTTGGCGTGGCGAGTGGCTTATTACTTTTTGATCAAAATGTACACTGACACCTCTGTTAACTTCTAGCATAGAGGTGGGGCAGAGTGCTGGTTGCAGAGTGCTGTTGCATTTCTGTGTTTGAAAGTTAGACAACAGTATCTAGCCATGCACCAAATGTATCACCAGGCCTAAGCCACTTTGATAAATCTGGTGCATGTCTAGATAACCTAAGTTTACGCCATCTACAGAATTAGTAAATCTGACCCTAAACGGGACATTTATCAAGACTGGTGTTCCCATACACCAGTCTTGATTCCTCTGTGCCAGAATGAGATGTGTCTAATTTAAGAGGCAGATTTCTCTTAATAAATTAGGTGCAGGCACTGGCATATACTTCAGCTGTAACTTACGCCAGTTTCTGTGGAGAGAGGCTTCAAAAGTCACAAATTATTGAACAACTTTTTTATGCCACTACTGTAGTGTGCAGTCATTAGAATTTGCCCCTTATTGTTTATAAATACTACCCAAGGCTGTTCTGCATTTGTTTGGAGGGGGGAGGGGTTAGCTAGACAACATCTCATATCTATCTATCTATCTATCTATCTATCTATCTATCTATCTATCTATCTATCTCTCTATATGTCACCACTTACCACCTGCAGACATTTGTAAGAACAACCTCAAGAGGCAGCTTTTGTTTTCTTTTTCAAAGTAATGAGATGAATGCTCCTTTTATTATCTGAATGTATACTCAGGGGGTTTAGTAATATTGTTCTATATCTAGCTAGTATTTAACAACTTTCTTCAATTCAAGTGACATAATATCTTTTTCTTTATGTGTACTTTTTATCATTAGTTTTGTGTGAAGGCTATATCATAGCATTCTCTGAAACCTTGGCCAAAATGATTTGTTATGTATTCTACTGAGCTTTAACAATAGCTAACTATTAATATATGTGTACATGTGGGACAAATCTCCAAACCACATTTCACGCCGCACAAATCGATTCATTGACTTTCCTAATAGTAATAAAGATCCAGGCCTTTGTCCATCTGCAGCAGACTGTTCAGTGGAAGGAGCGAGAACATATGCCTGTTTAAAATAAAACTCTCTGGAGAAAGAAAACAAAGAGCGACCATCATCTCTGGACAAGCGTGGAATGACTTAAACGTTCTATTGTATTAAATATGAATGAATCATCATTGTTAAGCACAGTGTGGGGGGATCCTCAATGTTGTTGATTAGCCACATGATTAAGCAGATGACATGGGCAGGCCACTAAGGTAAATAAGGCAGGCCTTCTGTCACATCCTCCCTAAGGCTTTCCTAAAAGGTGCTTAGGAGCTTGCACCAAAATAATGAACTCAGTGTAAAGGCAATGAATGCAAAGCTAACAAATACAATGACAACGTCTCGAGGGATCGTCTGCCAGGAACAGTGTGAAAACATCTTTCTGGTCATCCTCCATCAGCATTGTTCTCTTTGAACACAGTGTATTCAATCTGCTTTCCTTGAATGCTCTTTGTTGGGAGGTGAAAAACTTACATGATTTAAGGAGGCCCACAGAGTCACACCCTTTAAGAGCATGACACTAATACTTTGTTCTCTCAGAGCTGACAGCCTGTTATCCTTGCCAGCTATTTAAATGCAAGTGTTTCTCCTTGTTTCCCCAGCATAAATTACGTATATAGGTTTATTGGATTAAGCACCCACAGAAAAGGCAAAATTTCATTATTGATCTACACATAAAAAGTACGTGCAAGCTGCTCTATTGTATCATATGCAAATCATTTTACCAAACAAGCTGCGAACTTGAGTAATTTTATATATATATATATATATATATATATATATATATATATATTAAAATATAAATTAGAATTTTTTTTATTTGCAATTGGTAGTAGAACATACATTGTCAGAAATTAGGTTACAGATAGCCAAAGTCTGTAGAATTTGATAATAATCACCGTACAGCCTATAGAATGAAATCTGTAGGAAGGAACACAACGTTCCTATGGCTCATTACTATGGAACTATAGGCATTTTGTTTGATATTAGGTAGACAGTGTCCCTTAAATGCATTACTTCTATGGCAGAATGTCTGTTAATGGACCATCTAATCATCCCTATTTTTGTTAAGACAAATTACGAAAAGAAAAAAAATATATCAAACAGCCTTCCACACATGCAAGGAGACATAATGCTGATTCAGTTCCCAGTTAAGTAACCAGCCAAAAAAATATTGTAGTGCTCCACATCTAAAAGTTAAAACTAAGCATTTATCTACACATTCATTTTAAGCAAGGTATGTGTATGCAAGAAAATTGGTTGTATGGTTACGAGTTTCGATTTAACTAAGGTTGTTAATTAAACTAAGCTATGAGACCCATGGTTGATTCAAGGTGCATGAAATTTTTCTTGGTTGTTTATACCTTACTTTTAGTGTATATAAAGATAAACACTGTAAATTTTGGTGATGTCGGGCTACACATTATTTTCTTTTTTTACCATTTTTATGTTGGATTTATTTGGACAGTAAGGTCTCCGAGAAAGATATAAAAATATGTTGTTTCTGCAAAAACCTTAGCTGTTATCAGGCACATTTTTATTTTCTTAAAAGTTTGGGATTAGTTATTGCAAAATATTGCCACACCACCTCAAATATCAAATCAATATAATAAACAACTAATACACATTATTTTTAAAGTTGACACTAGAGATAAGCAAAGTTATGAAAAATTCAATTTGGCTGCTTCCCGAATTTCACAAAAAAATTTAATTTGTGATGAATTACTTAATCACAAAGAGCATTTCTTTGTATGTAGTGGGTGCAATGACGGGGAATGGTGATCATGCCGCCCCCCATGTCATTGAACCTCTCAGATGCAGTCTACCATTTAGGCTTTTCAGTGGTCAATCATAGTAAAAAAAATAATAATTAAATACTCACCTTATCCATTTGCTCACATAGAGCTGTCTTAGTCATTTTGATTGAAGAAACTGCTCAAAATCTCGTGCGCATCACATTATCACACTGGGCGGCTCGATGACTTTATCACACATCACTTTTACCACTAGCAAATGGATGCTGTATGTATTTTTTTGTTTTTTACCGCCATTTCAGGAAAAATTGATTCGTTACCACGAAGCACAAGGAGAAATTTTACTGAAATTTGAATCAAAATCCACTTTAACTTCAATTCACTCAACACTAGATGTGAGAATTATAGGTGACACTATAAGTTACAATTAAAAAAAGTAACAATGATAAAATATATCTGCTGATAATACATATCAAATTGCAATAAAGTTTATCTGATGTTATCCAACACTTTTTATCTGACGTGGCACACAAGTAGAAAATGTACTTAAGAATTTGCTAAAAAGCAACACCTAAACAATCAAACATCAGCCTTATATAATTTCCTTATCTTGAGAAAAGGCAAACCATCCTCTTTGGACAAATGTGAAAGGGAATTAACTAAAAAAAAATACAGAGCAACAAAATATACATGTTCTGAAAAGCTCATCTTTGATTTCCATCTGAACATGACTCCATGAAGTTAATTATAAAATTGTATCCAGAGAATACTATCTTATCAAAGTTATCAGTGTAAAGCTTTGGGATAAATTTGGGGATAATTTACCCTCTGCTTCTGATAAGAATAACATTTTTTGATATTCAGTATATAGAATATATACGGCACTTATACTAAATGCAAAAAGGAAAGAGATTACACGTGTAAGATGTAAGCTTTTATCATAAACTAGTCGAACTAAGTAAATGAACAACCTCCAGAATTTCAGTGTCCATCCTTTTAAGATACTTGACCATCAAGTTCAGTGGTAATCTGGTTTCACTGCATATATCTAGCAATGACTCCTGGTATATTGTGTATCACATTTTTTAAAGTATATATATATATATATATATATATATATATATATATACATATATATATATATATATATATTTATATATACAGTATATATATAGTTGTATTGAAATTATGCCACATTACGCTTTGCATTTCAAGCTGAGGATGCAGTAGCACAACATATACCAGCCAAACGTATGCCAATAGGACACACTTTTGCACATATGTTGGGAGATTTATTTTCTAGTAATTCTTCAAATGAGCTTTCACCTTTTTGCAGTAGGACAATCAAAAAGCCTTTTATCAGTTTAGCTATTTCCTGATTTATCTGGATTGGAAGACTAAATAATATCATCTCTACTTCAGGTGGGACTGGAAGACCAACATCCTGCCTGATGGGAAGGTTCGGCATCAAACATGAGTCAATTAAATCCATCTAGTGGGTGTTTTTTATTATAGGTGATAGAAACTGATTCCCTCACTTGATTTGAACACACCCTGACACTGACGTCTGAGAAGCCTGACCTTCTTCATTCAGACATATTTGTCCCAATATTCCTTTGATTTTAATACTGTTATAACAAGTAGTTATTTTCTGCAGAAATGTGGCCAATATCACTTAAGGACTATTGGTAACATGGTAAAACATGCTATAGTTCTCTTAGGAAACACTCCCAATTACTTGAATTTACAGTCTTACATTTTATTGACTTGTCCTATGTCCTTCAATAGTTAACTAATGAGCAGAATAATGAGCTGTGTCTGTCGTTCTTTTCAATTCAATGACAAATCAATGACAGAAAATTCCTTCCAAACAATCATCTGTTGTTATGCTGTCAGAAAAGAGGTGTGCACATTTGTCTGACAAAGGCGCTCAATAGCCTGTGACTGTTACAATGTATCAGCGCACTTTAGATCTCTGCTTATAGCAATTCTTGCAATTTATTCTTTGGATTGGTTACTTTACCATATTTCCTCTTTTGTAGTGTTACTTCATATTTTTTAAGTTGTTCTCTATATATTAAAGATTGGAAGCAAATGAAGGTATGGAAATAAGATTTTGGATGTTTTAGTAAGAAGATGAAATAAGACCTACAGTATATGTATCCTTTTTTTGTATGTCTTGTGCTCATCCAAACCTCAAAACCTATGTATATAATTAGAGATGAGCAAAGTTTTGTAAAATTTGATTCAGCTGCTTTGTCGAATTTTGCAAAAAAATTTGCATAGTGACTAGGTAAGGACGGACCCATGGATGTTCGGGTTAGACGGGACCCGAGTTTGACCCGAACTCGAACCCAGACCTCATTGAAGTCATTAAGGACCCGAACTTTGGTGCACTAAAATGGCTGTAAAATAGTCATATTGAAGCAAAACTTCGTGGCCACCCTATTCGCAGTAGAATTGAAAAAACTCTCGCAATGTGGTTGCAGAATTAATAAGTTTTATTGGTAAATGCGGCTGCACACAGTCCTGAGCACTTGCGCCACTACGTCTCCTTTTCCAGAGGCAGACGTTTGAAAAAGGCCATGTGTGGCCGAAACAATACATTTTGTACAGCCGCATTTACCAATAAAACTTATCAATTCTGCAACCACATTGCGAGAGTTTTTTCAATTCTACTGTAAAATAGTCAAAGTAAGGACTGGAAAAAGAAGCAAAATGGGGGTAAGAGCAGGACAATTGCCCTGCAAATAAATGTGGATAAGAAAATGAAAGAAAATAACAGAGGATAGAATTTTTTTTTTAAATTATAATCTTGAACAAGGAGGTGGCGGTCAGTGGAGTAGGAGCTTGAGGAGGCGGTAGACGTGGCAGTGTAGGTGAAAGTGGTGATGGAGGAGGAGATAGCCAAGACTGTTTTTGTTCCCTTTGTTTATTTACTTTTTATTTATTTGGGAAGGCCACAAAACATTGGTAAATGGAAAAGAGAATGCAAAGAGAAAGTGAGCTGGAGTATAACATTGGCTGGGTGCGGCTGGAATACTTGTCTATTCAGCACAAGGTATGAACAAGTTCTGTGGGATCCATGCCTGGTTAATTTTAATGAACATGAGCTTGTCCACGTTGGCTGTGGACAGGCGGCTGCGCTTGTCTGTGATCACCCCCGTGCTAAACACAAGTTTGGACAATACACTGGCTGCAGGGCAGGCCAGCACCTCCAAGGCGTAAAGGGCAAGCTCAGGCCAGGCTATGTGTCCAATTTGGAGACCCAGAAGTTGAATATGGCAGACCCATTATTCAATATGTGTAGGCATGTGCACATGTACTGTTCCATCATACTGCTGAAATGCTGCCTCCTGCTAAGACGTTCCATATCAGCTGTGGTGCTGGTTGTTGTGGTGTGCTGACAATGCTTTTCCACATTTTGACCATGCTAACCCTCCCTTCTGTGACGCTGGCGATTTCTTCCTCCTCCTCTGCCTTCGCCTTGCACTTTCACTGAGCCCCCCCGCTGTCAGGTGGGAATGCCATTAGCATCGCATCTACCAGTGTGCGCTTGTACTCGCGCATCTTCTGATCACTCTCCAGTGATGTAATTAAAGATGGCACCCGTGCATGCTACAGCTGAAACTGCAATGTCGCCAGCTGCTGCTAGCACAGTCTCTCCAGCATGTGCAAGGTGGAGTTCCACCTGGTGGGCACGTCGCAGATGAGATGGTGAGTGGGAAGGCTGAAGTTACTCTGCAGTGCAGACAGGCGAGCAAAAGGGTGAGAACGTCAAAAGCGCGCACAGACAGCCCGCACTATCTGCACCAGCTCTGACATATCGGGGCAATTTTTCAGAAACCTCTGTACCACCAAATTCACGACATGCACTAGGCAAGGGATGTGTGTCAAACTGGCTAGGCCCAGAGCTTCTACAAGATTTTGCCCGTTATCGCACACCCCCAGGCCGGGCTTTAGGCTCAGTGGCACCAACCACTCATCGGTCTGTTTTTCCATGCCCGTCCACAGCTCCTGCGCAGTGTGGGTTTCCCCCAAACACATGAGTTTTAAAACAAAAACAAAAAAGCCTGCTGTCGCTTCCCCTTGGATGTGCTGAAGTTGGGGGTGCAGGTGTTACACTGACCGGATGAGGAGGCGGTAGAGGAGAAAGCGGAGTAGGAGGAGGAAGCAACAGTAGTCAACGAGAAACGTCCTGCAATCCTCGGTGGCGGAAGGAAGTGCACCAAACTCCTATCCGCATCAGGCACAGACACCACTGCATCTACCCAGTGTGCTGTTAGGGAGATATAATGTCCTTGGCCTTGCTTACTGGTCCACGTATCAGTGGCATTGTGCAGTGCACACCTGATTTTGTCCGCCACTTGGTTGTGCAGGGCTGGGATGGCTCGCCTGGAAAAGTAGTGATGGCTAGGAACCACACTGTGGGACAGCCACTGCCATAAGGTTTTTAAAAGTTTCCATCTCCATCAGATGGAATGACAGCATTTCAAAGACCAGGAATTTTGAAATGCTGGCATTTAGGGCCAGGGATCGCTAGTAGGTAGGGGGGTACTTCCTCTTTCTCTCCAATGTTTGGGGGATTGACATCTGTACGCTTCCATGGGACAATGTGGAGATGTTTGGTGATGGTGGTGGAGGTGGTGGTGTTGCTGTGTTGCTGCCACATCCTCTGTTTACCACTGTCACTCCAGAGGGGGAGGAAGAGGCTGAGACCACAGCAGAAGAGGGAGCAGGAGGAGCCTGAGATCTTTCTTGATTTTTGAGGTGTTAACTCCACTGCCATAAGTGCTTTGCACTTAGATGCCTGGTCATGCAGGTGGTGCTGAGGCTTAGAACAATTATACCTCACTTCAGGCTCTGATTGCACAGTTTCAAACCATTTAGGCTTTGCAGTCAGCACTTTATCTGAAGAACTGCCATGCCAGGGAACTTCTTGGAGCTTTCTTTGGTGTGCTTAGTCCCTGGATGTGGTGGGCAGGTGCCTTTGCTCCTTGATCCCTCTTTTGCTGTGCAGCTGGCGTTGTGTGAGCACCACCTCTTCCTCCGAAATACACACGTCACTCGCATAACCTTGATTCTATGTAGGGTCTAGGACATCATCAAACTCCACATCATCTTCCACCCACACTTCACCCCTGCCCTCCTTGTCGGTCTGCACACTGCCAAAAGCCGCAGCAGTTGGCATCTGTGTTTCGTCATCATCAGAAACGTGCTGCGGTGGTCCTCCCATGTCTACATCCTGAAACATAAGTGATTGGGTATCAGTGCACTCAATCTCTTCGACTTCAGGAGCAGGGCTAGGTGGATGGCCCATGGAAACCCTGCCAGCAGAGTCATCAAAAAGAATAAGAGACTGCTACATGACTCAGGGCTCAGACTTCTTGGGTGATTTGCAAGGGGGTGAGGTGAAAGGCAAATGCCTATTCGCTGCAGTTGACAACTTTGTGTTTCCAGCAGGGGACCGGGTGGGAGACAATGTGAAGGAACTGGAGGCACTGTCAGCCATCCAATCTACTACTGCCTCTACTCATTCTGGCCTCACCATTAGTAAGGGCATAGGCAATATGAGCGGCATAGGCAATATTCGATTTTGAGATATTTAGTGAATTTTTGGCCGAATATTCGCCATAAATTTGCAAATTCGAGAATTCATGATCTCCAGTCATTATTTACTTGATTGTGAAAATCAGCAATGTAATATATCTGCGATAAAAATTCGCAATTAGAATATTCGTGATCAACACTAAGGGGTAGGCAACTTTCCTATTGGTTGCTAGGGATGTTGCTAAGTGCCGATATTTGCAATAAGTTTGCAATAAATTCGCAATTTTGAATATTCGCGAGCGACATTATTCGCGAATACGAATATATAGCACTATATTCTAAATATTCGTATATTCTCAAAGTGGAGATTTTCCTGATTAAAATTCGTGATTTGAATATTCGCGCTCAACACTAATCACCATTTGTACATCGGTATTCGGGTCTACAAAGTAATGCTGAACGTTCTGTCACTTACGTGCACCTGAGGAAGCTGTTTCATTTGGGAGTGTAGCTGGCACAGATTGACCATGTCCTCTCCTTTCAACAAGAGCTCCACTAACACCAGCAGCACCACGACCAGGGCCACATCCCTTATTTGATGCTCTCTTCATTCTTTGAGGTCATTCACCGAACTAACAGACTGAATAACTATATTAATTTCCCTGTCACTTATGCAGTGCAGGTGTGCCTGACACAAAAAATGGGTATATGTCACCCACCGAACTAACAGATGGATTAATTATATTAATTTCCCTGTCACGGATGCAGTGCAGGTGTACCTCACACGGAAAATGGGTTTATGTCATTCACCGAACTAACAGACGGATTAACTATATTAATTTTCCTGTCATGGATGCAGTGCAGGTGTACCTCACACCAAAAATGGGTATATGTCACCCACTGAACTAACAGTCGGATTAACTATATAAATTTCCCTGTCACGTATACAGTGCAGATGTACATCACACCAAAAATGGCATATGTCACCCACTGATCTAACAGATGGATTCACTATATTAAATTCCCTGTCACAGATGCAAATTTCGTTAAAAAAACGGCTATTTCCTGGCTGCCGAGAGCCTTTATAGGCGTGTAGAACACTGTGCCTTGCAGTAACACGCATAGGGAGTCTGCTTTCGTAGTAAAATAATACTGTGAGTCCGTATGACATGCAGATGACAGGCGCCGCACTTAGAATCACTGCACACTTCACTTATTTGGGCAGTCACGGGGCCAAAACTGACCAAATAACTCAAGTATGAACTCAGCCTTACAGGTCGATGTTAGCGCCAATAAGAAGCACACTCCTTTTACTCCGTCGTCAGCTTATTCCACATGTCTACAGAACTTGTTCTATTAAACGCTTATAAAGTAGAGCCCCCCGACAGAGTGGAGAGGGTGTCAGCAGTAAGTTTGTGTTGACGTCACTGATTATTTTGCCTTTCCTTTGATCCATCAGAACAATAACCCCCAAAAAACGGATCCTGTCTGTTGAACATCCACCTTCACTCGGTCAGCATTTGGTTGGTAATCCATCAGTATTGCTAATGCCAAAAAAAAAAAACAGGAGTGGATCCAAAACAGAGATGCCACTCTGCTGATTCCCAGCTACACTAGTGACTTGCTGGCTCACGGGCGAGCTGCCACCCCCTTCTCCCAATGATGAGTAAGCCCCTTCATCAGCTGGCTCACAAGTGCGATCAGCTACATCATCATCATCGAGTACTGTCTACACGTCACTGATGTCTTCCTCAACTGTCAATTTGTCAGGAGCCTGACCGCTTGCAACACCAGCTCCCACGCCACTAAATAATAATAATAATAGAACACCAAAGTAATCAAAGCCTGAGGAGCGCTCCCCAAAAGAAATCCATCGTCAAAACCCCGATCACGTGACTACCTGAACCAACAGCGTTATTCAGCGAACGCGCGAACCACGCCCATTAGCCACAAGGGACGCCGAGAACTATACCTCCGGATCGCGAAAGAACACTCATCGAGGACCCACAGCAGCAGCTCCGGTCAGTGGGTAAGTGACCTCTGTAGTTGGAGACAGCGCGGGACGCTGCGCCTAGGCACAGAGCAGCGTTCACCTTGTTCCCACAACACCATGCAGCGCATCAGGATACCTAGAATCCTTAAGGATTTACTATTGTTTTTGAATGACTTAGCAACCAGGGCCTCAATATAGGAAGACCGTTTTTATTTTATTTTTTATTTTTTATTGAATATACAATACACTTGAGGCCTTTTTTTATATGCTCTCTGTATACAGCCACCGCATCTACTGCCGGCAATCACGGACAACTACTACTTATTTGTACTACTTGAACATTATTTTGTTACGGACAACCATTTATTCTGTTTGATATTAATCAAGGGTACAGAATATTTAGTACCCTTATCACTGACTATATCCCACAAGCAAAGGATCACTGTTTTCTATCAGGGTGACATTTTCAAATACAAGACCACGCTTTCATGTTTTATACCCACATTTTTATCCACGGTTTTATGAATTTAAAAATAGGATTAAATGCAGGGGCACACAAATTATCTGGTAAATGGACAATTCACATATAACTCATAATATTCTGTTTATTTTAAAAAACAAATTACATAAAAGAGCAGAAGAGAGCAAAAAAGAACCAGATCCACAATAATCCTATTGGATATTGATCCACAATGCGGTGCATAAAACATCAAACATATGCAATCTAATAACTGATATTCTGCTGGTTCAGAATAATATACCCTCTTCATATACAATTATTCCACACTTAATCTTAGACCTCTTCAGATACCTATATGGACCTTTTTATTGTGTATCCGTGAATAGATCACCAGACGTTGCGTCTCATTTATAGAATGATGTCGAGGTGTTTAGTGAACGCCACTCTTATAGTGAGTGTAGATGACAAAGATCCATTCATCCATTGTCCAGATACAACGTCCATATGATCGTGAATGTTGTTAAAACTGCTCCATAAAGAAAGTCCCCTGTCAAATCCACAATATGTGTTTACTGACAAACATAGATTGTTACTTTACCATCCTCCGTCTCACGTCAATGTCCTTCCTTTATTTCCTTATACCGCGATGATGTAGTTGCGCGTCTTCTCCCTGCCAGGACCTGGCGCAGCGTCCCACGTGGTCCCTGCCGTCACTAAGTGGCGTCCCACGTGATGGTGGCGGGTGCGTCCGGTTGGCTGGTTGTATCTTGGACGCAGGCAAAATAGCTTTTCAGAAGACGTTCTTTATCGCAAATATTGCTATCTTTTACATTGCGGTTCGTAAGGGGAAGGATGATACAGTGTTGTCCTCCTTTTAAAGAGGACCTTTCACCGGTCCAAAGTTTGTTAGGTAAAGCTATGTACATGCAGAGCGGCGCCCAGGGATGTCCCTGCACTTACTTGTATCCCTGGGTGCCGCTCCGTTCGCCTGCTGTAGCCCCCGATACCAGCGCACGTGCTGCTGCTAATTTTGCCTTGGGCGGAGACATCCTCTTTTGCCCTGGGCTTCTCCTTCTCCCAGGCTGGAGCACTGGCCAATCGCAGCGCTCAGCTCATATGCTGGGAGGTTGCAGGATATGAGCTGAGCGCTGCGATTGGCCAGTGCTCCAGCCTGGGAGAAGGAGACGCCAGGGCAAAAGAGGATGTCTCCGCCCAAGGCAAAATTATCATCAGCACGAGCGCCGTTACAGGGGGCTACAGCAGGCGAACGGAGCGGCACCCAGGGATACAAGTAAGTGCAGGGACATCCCTGGGTGCCGCTCTGCATGTACATACCTTTCACTAACAAACTTTGGACCGGTGAAAGGTCCTCTTTAACGTATATTCATATAATCGCTTGCCTTTTACCCAAACGTGTTTCGGGGCGTATATCTGCTGGCCCCTTCCTCAGTGGTTAACTGGCAAGCTTTTCACATTCCTTTTTATAGGTACCTCCCTCCCGAAGGATTGTGGGATAACTAAGGCAATATTTAAACCATGGATACGGAACCTCCTTCTGCTGGTGATAGTAATCCCAATCGATTCCATTCATATCAAAAATACATACAAACATAAATCAAATAAAAATGTGCATATAAAATAAATACTATATAAGTATATGGACAGTTTCAGGGTCCGATGTGAGTAGACAATCAATCATATTATAACTAGTTATATTCAGTATATTATAAAATAATATACTACAGCTTTAAAATTGGTAGGAGACTACTTCTTTCAGGAGCCCTAGGGAGATGGGGTCTGAGTAACGCTGAAGGTTGATAGAGGTCTAGGGGGAGAGATCTGTTAGCAAGGGGAGATCGGCATGCTGGGAAACAGCCGGATGTCGATGTCCCGTCGCCTGCAGACCCCAGCCCCATATTACAAAAACCAAAATATTTCCATCTCTACATTTAACCCTCTAGGGATCAGGGATTGGAATTCAAAAATTCTCCTTGTTTCAGTTCTTGACATTTGTGCTACAAGGTTACCTCCCGTCCATGGTTGTACCACTTTTTCAATAGCCATGAAGGAGAGGCTAGAGGGATCACTACCATGTACCTCTTTATAGTGTTTAGATACAGAATGTAATAAGTAGCCCTTTCGTATGCTTCCTATGTGTTCCGCCACCCTCTTTTTTAGAATCCTTTTCGTTCTTCCCAGATACTGCTTCCCACATGGACACTCTAGTAACATAGTAACATAGTATATAAGGCCGAAAAAAGACATTTGTCCATCCAGTTCGACCTGTTTCCTGCAAGTTGATCCAGAGGAAGGCAAAAAAAACCCTGTGAGGCAGAGCCAATTTTCCCCACTTAATGGGAGAAAATTCCTTCCCGACTCCAATCAGGCAGTCAGAATAACTCCCTTGATCCACGACCTATCTCTAGTAGCTATAGCCTGAATATTATTACGCTCCAGAAATACATCCAGGCCCCTCTTGAATTCCTTTATTGTACTCACCATCACCACCTCCTCAGGCAGAGAGTTCCATAGTCTCACTGCTCTTACTGTAAAGAATCCTTTTCTATGTTTGTGTACAAACCTTCTTTCCTCTAGACGCAGAGAATGTCCCCTCGTCACAGTCCTGGGGATAAATAGATGATGGGAGAGATCTCTGTACTGACCCCTGATATATTTCTACATAGTTATTACATCTCCCCTCAGTCGTCTTTTTTCTAAAGTGAATAACCCTAATTCTGATACCCTTTCAGGGTACTGTAGTTGCCCCATTCCAGTTATTACTTTAGTTGCCCTCCTCTGAACCCTCTCTAGCTCTGCTATGTATGCCTTGTTCACAGGAGCCCAGAACTGTACACAGTACTCCATGTGTGGTCTGACTAGTGATTTATAAAGTGGTAAGACTATATTTTCATCACAGGCATCTATGCCCCTTTTGATGCAACCTTTATCTTATTGGCCTTAGCAGCAGCTGCCTGACACTGGTTTTTACAGCTTAGTTTGTTATTTATTAAAATTCCTAGATCCTTTTCCATGTCAGTGTTACTGAGTGTTTTACCATTTAGTATGTACGGGTCACTTGCATTATTCCTTCCCATGTGCATAACTTTACATTTGTCAGTGTTAAACCTCATCTGCCATTTCTTTGCCCAAGCCCCCAATCTATCCAGATCCCTCTGTAGCAGAAAACTGTCCTCTTCAATGTTAATTACTTTACACAGTTTAGTGTCATCTGCAAAAATTGATATTTTACTGTGCAAGCCTTCTACAAGATCATTAATAAATATATTGAAGATAATAGGGCCCAATACTGACCCCTGAGGTACCCCACTAGTGACAGTGACCCAATCTGAGTGTGTACTGTTAATAACCACTCTCTGTTTTCTATTACTGAGCCAGTTACTTACCCACATACAGATATTTTCTCCTAGTCCAAGTGTTCTCATTTTATATACTAACCTTTTTTGTGGTACAGTGTCAAATGCTTTGGAGAAGTCCAGATATATGACATCCACTGATTCACCACGGTCAAGTCTAGAACTTACCTCCTCATAGAAACTGATTAAATTAGTTTGACATGACCGATTCCTCATGAAGCCATGCTGATATGGTGTAATTTGCTTATTTTCATTGAGATACTCCAAGATAGCATCTCTTACAAAACTTTCAAACAGTTTACCCACAACAGATGTTAAACTTACCGGCCTATAATTTCCAGGCTCTGTTTTTTGACCCTTTTTGAATATTGGCACCACATTTGCTATACGCCAGTCTAATAAATAAATAACGTTGGTGGAGTTGCATGTTAATCCATCTCTAATGTCCATGTGGAAATCATTCTGGGTGGAAGAGACTCTTGTTATCTTTTTCGGGTTCGGATGATTCCTACAACGCACACACGTTCCACATTTAAAAAATCCCTTTAAGGATATCCAATTCTTATTAGGCTTAAATGGTCTGTGCCCTATTGTGGGTGCCACCTTTAGCCCTAGATTTGGGGCCTTAGTGTACACTATTTTTGGTTCCTTTGTGATTTTTGTCCCTATTACCTTATCCTCTAGGAGGTGGCCCTAATGTTTTCTAATTATCCTCTCTATTGACCTATACTGGGAATGGAAGGGTAAGATCAGTCTCAATATATCCTCTTGTTCAGCAGTTATTTGTTCAATAGTTTTTTGTTGTTCATTTAAAAATTCCTTTCTATCCATAGCTTCTACTTTTTTCATAGACCTTTCTATAGTCCATACTGGATAGTCCTTTTCCAAAAATTGCAGTCTTAAAGTTTCTGCTTCCTTTTTATATTGCTCCAGTTCAGTACAGCTCGCCCCCAGCAGTGGTGCAATCGTCTCACATTCCGATTGGGCTATGAATAGACTGGCATAACTGGGGGCGAACCTGGTCCCCATGGCGGTACCCCTTTGCTGCAGGTAAAATTCTCCTTCAAAGTATAAGTAGTTGTGTGTAAGAATATAGTTCGCTCCTTCCATTATGTACTCTATTTGTTGTTCCTTTAGGGATCTATGTGCGGTTAGTTGCTTATTAAGCGCCTCCAGTCCTTCTCTCCCCCTAGACCTCTATCAACCTTCAGCGTTACTCAGACCCCATCTCCCTAGGGCTCCTGAAAGAAGTAGTCTCCTACCAATTTTAAAGCTGTAGTATATTATTTTATAATATACTGAATATAACTAGTTATAATATGATCGATTGTCTACTCACATCGGACCCTGAAACTATCCATATACTTATATAGTATTTATTTTATATGCACATTTTTATTTGATTTATGTTTGTATGTATTTTTGATATGAATGGGATCGATTGGGATTACTATCACCAGCAGAAGGAGGTTCCGTATCCATGGTTTAAATATTGCCTTAGTTATCCCACAATCCTTCGGGAGGGAGGTACCTATAAAAAGGAATGTGAAAAGCTTGCCAGTTAACCACTGAGGAAGGGGCCAGCAGATGTACTCCCCGAAACGCGTTTGGGTAAAAGGCAAGCGATTATATGGATGTATGTTAAAAGGAGGACAACACTGTATCATCCTTCCCCTTTTGAACCGCAATGTAAAAGATCGCAATATTTGCGATAAAGAACGTCTTCTGAAAAGCTATTTTGCCTATCTCCTGGGTCCAAGATACAACCAGCCAACCGGACGCACCCGCCACCATCACGTGGGACGCCACTTAGTGACGGCAGGGACCACTTAGGTCCTGGCAGGGAGAAGACGCTCAACTACATCACCGCGGTATAAGGAAATAAAGGAAGGACATTGACGTGAGACGGAGGATGGTAAAGTAACGATCTATGTTTGTCAGTAAACACATA
Source organism: Bufotes viridis (assembly GCA_033119425.1). Classification (NCBI taxonomy): domain Eukaryota; kingdom Metazoa; phylum Chordata; class Amphibia; order Anura; family Bufonidae; genus Bufotes; species Bufotes viridis. The sequence continues at coordinate 274,054,913 of CM065593.1, read as the reverse complement.
TTGTGGATTTAGACAATGGATGAATAGATCTTTGTCATCTACACTCACTATAAGAGTGGCGTTCACTAAACACCTCGATCCTATAAATGAGACGCAACTTCTGGTGATCTATTCACGGATACACAATAACAAGGTCCATATAGGTATCTGAAGAGGTCTAAGATTAAGTGTGGACCAATTGTATATGAAGAGGGTATATTATTCTGAACCAGCAGAATATCGGTTATTAGATTGTATATGTTTGATGTTTTATGCACCGCATTAGATCAATATCTTATGGGATTATTGTGGATCAATATCCAGTAGGATTATTGTGGATCTGGTTCTTTTTTGCTCTCTTCTGTTCTTTTATGTAATTATTTTTTTTTAATAAACAGAATATTATGAGTTATATGTGAATAGTCCATTTACCAGATAATTTGTGTGCCCCTGCATTTAATCTTATTTTTAGTCCTTTTATACGGTCAAGGGTGAACCGGCTGGTGTGCACCAGTTCATATTGGTGAAGTGGGTGGAGCCACTGTTTTATTATTTATATGGTTTTATAAATTTATAAGACTTACAGTTATATCAATAACCTCTATTCATCACCTAAATACTCTAGTCCATTGAAGACCAAAACCATCCCTATACAACCATTACCCACCATATGCAATCAAGTAGCACCATCACTTTTTTACCATCTGGTACCAGACCACTACAGCCGCCTTTTTTTTCACCATTATACTACCCATATTATTATATTTTATTCTAAAAAACTGCAATATATTTTACTTTTGCCACTAATACAAGACAAATAGGGCTGAAATTTTAGCACTTCACCACACAACGGCTAATAAGCCCAATTTTTCCCACTAATACAAGACAAAAAATGCTATAGAACATATAACTGCACCGCACAAGGGAAAATAAGACTTAGAAATATTTCCTTGTAATAAACCCTGTTAATGCCAGTTTCAAACAACACTTGCACCCTAATAAGAACGGTTTGCTGGAATTACAGAGCTGTATAATGGCAATTTGGATCCCCAGTGCAGCAAGGGGTAATAGCATTGTTCCTATTACCCAAGCTGTAACCTTCCCTACTGAACCCTGTTCAACATAAATGTTGCGGAATGATTCCTCCCTATCCTTTTCCTACACCTTGAATAATCTTTCCCTGCACTTGTAATTCCTTTTTTTTGGCACAATGACGTTTTTTCTAACACTGTCCCTAGCGCCTGCTGACGTCTCTCCCTGCACTGAGTACACTGGAAAATAGCAGAATCCAATATGGCTGAGGCTATTTATAGGGCTGTGACATCACAGGGCTGGCTGGCTGATGCATGGCATTGTGGGTGATCCCACCTTCCCAGAGTTCCTTGCTCCATGTCCTCACATGTGCAGCAGCCATTTTAGGAAAAAATGTGATTCGTTACCACTAAGCATGAGAAAATTCGTATTCGGTGCAAATCAAATTTTTCCTGAAATTCAGATTGAATTCCACTTCGTCAGCTTCTATTCGTTAATCTCTAATCCCTATCATTGTTGAAGTTCTGGTCTGATCAGGCCTGGAAATTCAACCTGCCTATTGTGGATTCCAGATTTCTATGGTTTTAGCTTGGTGAGGTAAAAGCTCTCTCTAACAGCTGTTTTCTTATTACTTATCCCACTTAATAATCACTGGTATGGTATATATGATTATTTATTCATGTTTTAACCCCCTCACCCCAGAGTAATTTTCATTTTTGAGCATTTTCTCACATAGTGTTGCCCATGATTGTGTATTTTTTAATTTGGGGAAAGGGCAGTGATTTTAACTTATTTCAATTTTTAAAAGTTTTTTTACACTTTTTAAAAGTTTCCATTAGGCATTTGAAGAAGCAATCATTAGATTTCTTCTTGCATAGACTCCAATGCATTAGCACTGGTGTATGATAATTACACTACGATCCTATGAAGCCCTTCCATAGGCAGGGTCTCCATAGGAACCTATCTGTGGCAGCCTCGGATCATTCAGGAAGATGTAGCTGATGTACACACTATCTCGCTCTACCCTATACACGCTAGAGTAAGCCATTGCAGGTTTTTTATTACCCAGATGTCATGTTCAGATTTGTCCACAACAGTGGTTAAATGTGTGTGAGCGACATTATCGTTGATCACGTACATTATCACTGGGTGGCTATGGTGCCCATTGCGCTTGCGAGAGGGCGGTATCTTTGAAGACGCACCCAGCACCGCACATGTACAGCACTGGGTGGAAGGGGATAAAAAAAAAAAAACATCTCATCTCATTCATTCTATACCTAAGTCTAATATTCTGTTGTGATGCACAAACTGCACATTTTGTAACTTACCGTATTTTTCATCCCATAAGATGCACTGCCCCCCCCCCCCAAAAAAAAAAAATGCCCCTGCGTCTTATGGAGCAAATGCTGACATTTTACCCCAGCATTGCAGACTGAGACGTGTCAGCGGGGAGGGACTGGGAGGAGGGGCTTACTTCCGGCAATTGCGGTAAGGGCCAGGTTCATTCACTGTACACTGGCCCCGCCACTCACAGTCTGCAGTATAGTAATATAAAATCTCTCATTCAATTCATGTTCACTAAAGATGCGCCCTCACTTGTAATATCTACTCACTAAAATCTCCTGTAGAATCTATGCAGGTCGGGCGGACTCACTGATGTCATGTGCCTAGACCCGCCTACTTTATGAATGAAGTAAGCGGCGCAGGCACGTGATGTCAGTGAGTTACGCTGCCGTCTGCCCAGCCTGCCTGCATTCTACAGGAGCTGTTAGTGAGTAGATATTACAAGTGAGGGCGTATCTTTATTTCACATGACTTGAATGAGAGATTTTATATTACTATACTGCATATATCTGGATGGCACTGTTATGAGGTGGGGGGGATCTGTGGATGGCACTTTTATGGGGGACATCTGTGGATGGCACTATTATGGGATGGGAAATCTATGGATGGCACTGTTATGGGGGACATCTGTGGATGGCACTGTTATGGGGTGGGGGGGTCTATGGATGGCACTGTTATGGGGGACATCTGTGGATGGCACTGTTATGGGGTGGGGGGTCCATAGATGGCACTGTTATGGGGTGGGGGGTCTGGGGATGACACATATATAACAGTGTCAACCACAGACCCCCCCCCCATAACAGTGTCATCCACAGATCCCCCATAACAGTGTCATCCACAGATCCCGCATAACAGTGTCATCCACAAATCCCCCATAACAGTTTTATCCACAGATCCCCCATAACAGTGACATTCACAGATCCCCCATAACAGTGCCATCCACAGATCCCCCATAACAGTGTCCTTAACATAAACTCTACAGAAAAACATTCAGTAATAATGATTATATGTAGCATAGCTGCCATTCCAACAGATAAGTATTTTATTTTCAATATTACTGAAATACTTACAATCATTACAATGTATTTGATTGGAATAATTATTAGCACCACCTTTCTTTATATATTGCAATGTTCGGTACTGCTAAAGGGCATTTGCTATTATTTAACAGTCATATTCTTTCTCTCATAGAGATATTCCCTTTTTGTTTTTTTCCCAGGAAATATTCTATAAATATATCAATTCCGGCTCTAATAATGTAATAATGTGATTACAATCTGTGGAATGGAAATTGTGAGTAAAAAAAAAAAAAAATATGAAAAAAGATAAAATAAAAAAAAAGAAACATCATAAAAATATGTAGCAAGAAGAGCCTCTCATTACAGTTACAGTAAGGATCCCTAAGTTCTAAAGCACTAGTTTATGATCAGCTAAGATAATGAGCTTAACTCTTGCGACCATAAAACTGAAATATAATTATGGCATTAAAGATGCCTATATTTGAACTTAATTATTAATTGATTTAATGAGAGTAGGTGAGGTAGTAAAATTAGTAATTAAATAGATCTGTAAAATCGCAGACGGCAAAAGATTTAACTAATGATGGATTATATTACAGTTACAGCTATATCAATATTCTATTAATATGAAGTATGCCAAAGATTTCTGGAAGGAGTTCTAAATGGAGTCTACTTTTTTGTAAACTCATGTGATAAGCGGAGAGTTAATCCTAGTACAGAATGTATAAAGCACCTTGAATAGTAAAATTGTCCATCATTCTTGCTAGGTGCCATTTGTTCACTGTGCAATATAAAAAAAAAGAATCAAGCAATATATAGTTTTACTAGATAATATACATAACATTGTCTCTCAATGTAGATTATTCAGTAGGTACTTTAAAGCTACCCTTCAGTTCAACAAAAAATATTCACGTTAACTGGGCATTTATAGAAAATCTACATGATTCATCTTTTTAGCCACAGATCTGCGAATTCCCAGGACCCTTTTCTGCCATCCAATATGGCCGCTCCATCTCTCAGATTGACAGATTTTTTGTCCAGTGTTGCTCTTGAATTGGCCATCTCTACACAATGTGATCATAATAGAGCCACTCAATCAAGCAAAAGTGGTCCCTTTAGTGCCCCTTCACGTTAATAATGTTCCCTACCTGCACCTAATCAGTAATAGTTCCTCACTTAGTACAAGTGCCTTCTTATTGCCCCTCCTTGTAAATGAGAGTCAGTTGTTTTCAATTAATGGGATGACAATCAGGTGTGAGTGGGCAATCTGTTTTATTTAAAAAACAGGGATCTATTAAAGTCTGATCTTCATAACACATATGTGGAAGTGTATCATGGCACGGACAAAGATTTTTGAGGACCTCAAAAGAAGATTTGTTGATGCTCACCAGGCAGAAAAATGTTATAAATTGATCTGTAAAGAGTTTGGACTCCACCATCCCACAGATTGTGTTCAAATGGAGGAAATTCACAAACATTAATACCCTCCCCAATCAACAAAGATCACCCCAAGAGCAAGGTATCTAACAGTCTGCAAGGTCAGAAAGTAATCCACACTAACCTCTAAGCAAAACCAACTTTTCACATTAGCTAATGTTAATGTTCATGAGTACATCATCAGGAGGACACTGAACAACAATGATATGCATGGAAGGATTGCAATGAGAAAGCCACTGCTCCCCAAAAAGAACATCACTGCTTTTCTGTAGTTTGCTAAAGATCAACTGGACAAGACAGAAGTCTACTGAAACAATGTGTTGTGCACAAATGAGACTAAAATAGAACTTTTTGGCTTAAAGGGAACCTGTCACCGGGATTTTGTGTACAGAGCTGAGAACATGGGTTGCTAGATGGCCGCTAGCACATCCGTAAAATATCCAGTCCCCATTGCTCTGTATGCTTTTATTGTGTTAAAAAAAAACGATTTGATACATATGCAAATTAACCTGAGATGAGTCCTGTCCCTGAGATAAGTCCAGGGACAGGACTCATCTCAGGTTAATTTGCATATGTATCAAATCATGTTCTAGCGGCCATCTAGTAACCCATGTCCTCAGCTCTGTACACAAAATCCCGGAGACAGGTTCCCTTTAAATGAGAAGCCTACTGGAGAAGGGAAAACAATGCATTTCAGCATAAGAACTCATCTGATCTGTGAAGCAAGGTGGTGGTAGTATCATGGTTTGGGCCTGTTTTTGTCGCATCTGGGGCATGACAACTTGTCTGTATTGATAGAACAATTAATTCTAAATTATACCAGTAAATTCTAAAGGAAAATATCAGGATATCTATGCGTGAGCTGAATTGAAAGAGACATGCAGCAAGACAACAACCCTTACAGAGTTGAAGCTGTTTTGCATCTAGGAATTGACTTAAATTCCTCTATGCTGATGAACAGGACTAATCAACAATTACCGGAAATGTTAAGTTGCAGTTATTGCTGTAGAAGGGGGTCACACTTAATACTGAAAACAAAGGTCCACCTACTTTTGCAAGTCACAGATGTGTTATTGGATCATTTCCTCAATAAATAGATGACCATGTTTAATATGTTTAACTCAATTGTTTGATTTGGCTAATTAAATAATCTTAGAAAGCAATAAGTGATTGAATCCCAATGTTAAACTGACACATATACAGTATGTACTAATTTAAGGTACTACCCTCAAAAGTAAACTTCAACTGATTCTTATCTTTAGTGTTTGAAATGTTGCATACATCAACAATAGTTAAAGGAGTTGTTCAGAATTTCCATATTTATGGCCTATGCTAAGAAATGTGTCCGACTCCCGATACCCCCACTGATGAGCTGTTTAAAGAGGCTGCGGCACTCTGGTGAGCTCTGCAATCTTCTCCTAGGCAAGGGACAAAATCAAGCACAGTGCAACAGCACTCTACAAACACAGAATATATGAACTAATGCTACACTCGCTATATGAATAAAGGTGAAGCAAAAATATTTTGATCAAAATCATTTGTACCCATCCACAATGGCGAGGGGATCTCTTTTATGTGGGAACATATGTTAAATGATACCTCTTCTGGTTCCAACTGGCCTCCAATGAATTTATGGAAAGCAGGCTCCATATATACACAGAACCCACTCTGTCTGCTACCTCTTTGGGTGCCTGCTGGCCTCCAATTGATAAAGGGATAACAGGCTTCAGCTTTATACTACACTAATTAAAATCAGTCTGTGTGAAAGAAGGGTTAGTCAGTAGTATATGACCAAAAGCGCTTTCATCTGTAGCATGACCTAGGCACAACTCAGTCCCATTCAAGTGAATGGGGCTGAACTGCAATAGCAAGCACAGCCGCTATCCAACAGGGGTGGGGTGTACTGGGAGACGGATCTCTGCTGATCTGATATTCGTGACCAATCCTGGGGATAGGTAATCAATACTAAACACCCGGAAAACCTTTTTTAATATTTTGGACAGTTTATAACTGTCTGATACTTTGTGGTGTAGAAATCTGGGTTTGAGGTTGGATTAGACATGTCATATAGGTTTGGGTTGAAGCGAAAATTCATTCATGTCATTCATGGAGAATCTGCTACAATTTGCCACTAAAACAATTTCACAGGCGATGTTTGCTGATAAAACATAAAAAGGGTGATAATATACAGAAATAAAAAATAATGGACTCGAAACATGAGGCTCACCTAGAATGGTTCTGCTGACAGTAGGCACAACTCTAGTGTAGACTTAACGGAGGGTGAACCTGGAATCCCAAAAACGGTTGGTATGCGGCCATGGATGGAGGTCTTTTTTCCGGGGGGCGCCTGAACTCCCCAAGAAGATTGGAATTCATCAGGAAAAAAAATCCCTCGGCGCAAGGAACCAGCCAGAGAATCTGTCAGTATTGTAAAAGGATCTTCAGTTGTGTTGGGCGCAAATATTCAAATCTCAAATTTTAATTGCGAATATCGCCACTTCGAGAATTCGCAAAGCTTTAGAATATAGTGCTATATATTCGTATTCGCAAATATACTAGATTTTTTTCAATCTGAACCCATGATCACTCCCTGCTTCTTACTTGTGGGCCAATGAAAAGATATTTGTCTTTGTCTGAGCTTAGCAACATCCCTAGTAGTGCTGTTCGCGAACATTCTAATCGCGAATTTTTATTGGGAATATCGGCACTTCGAGAATTCGCGAAAATCTAGAGTATAGTGCTATATATTCATAATCGCGAATATTCCATTTTTTTTTTCATCAGTACTACTGCGTCTTGTTTGTGGGCTAATGCGAAGGCTGCAATATCTTTGTCAGAGCTTAGCAACATCCCTAGCAACCAATAGGAAAGTTGCCTACCCCTTACTATATAGGAAACTCCCTAGCAGCCATTTTCTGCTGTTTTTTTAAGTTCTGAAAGAAACAGCAGTGTCATTGCCGTGCTCTGTGCTTTGCAGACTCATCTGGATCCTTGTTTAATTACATTAGATAGTTAGCTCATATATAATACAAATAGTTAGTGGGAGATAGTCAGTGTAAGTTAGATAGTGATTTAGTGTAGCTGATTCCAGTGCAGGGTGTTAGGTAGTGTGATAGCAATTACTGTGCTGTGATAGGGATTAGTGTCTCTGCTAGACACAGTGCTGTGATGTCAGAGCAATACTTAGTGCACCAATCAGTGATATCTACTCAGACCTGATAAAATGTGAAGTTGCACGTATTGCACACAAAAATTCGCATCATTAGTGCCAATTTGCGCAATTGCGAAAATAATGACGAGATCGCGAATTTGCAAATTTATTATGAATATTATGCAAAACATTCACGAAATATCACAAAAAAATATATTGCCTATGCCGCCCATCACTAATTTCTAGCAACTAATAGGAAAGTTGCCTACCCCTTACTATATAAGAACCTCCCCAGCAACCATTTTCTACAGTTTTTTGCAGTTCTGAGAGAGACAGCAGTGTCATTGCTGTGCTCTGTGCTTTGCTGAGTCATTACATTAGATAGTTAGTTAGGGTACTTTCACACTTGCGTTGTTGGATTCCGTCAATCTGTATAGATACCATTTGTAGACGGATCCGGATCCGTCTCACAAATGCATTGCAATACCGGATCCGTGTCTCCGGTTGTCATACGGAAAAACTGATCCGGTATTTATCTTATCCACATTTTTAAAGCTCTGCGGATGCCGGATCCGGCACTAATATATTTCAATGTAAATTAATGCTGGATCCGGCATTCCGGCAAGTGTTCCGTATTTTTGGACAGAGAAACGTAAAAGGGACTGAACTGATGCACCCTGATGCATCCTGAACGGAATGCTCTCTATTCAGAATGCATTAGGATTAAGCGGATCAGTTTTTTTCCGGTATTGAGCCCCTAGGACGGAACTCAATATTGGAAAATAATAATGCTAGTGTGAAAGTACCCTCAGTTAGCTTATATATATAATACAGATAGTTAGTGGGAGATAGTAAGTGTAGGTCAGTTCATGATATAGTGCAGGGTGTTACGTGTTAGGTAGTGTGAAAGTTTCTGCTGTCCATACATACAAGCTACAGACATACTGCTGTGATGTCACAAGTTCACAACAATACTTAGAGCACCAATCAGTAATATGTAGTCAGACTCTATCTGTATGTAAATAGAGTTGAGCGAGCCCGAACTCTATAGTTCGGGTTCGTAACGAATTTTGGGGTGTTCGGGACACGGACCCGAACCCAAACATTTTCAAAAAAGTTTGGGTTCGAGTCCGTTGTTCGGAGATTTCAAGTCCCCTATATTGCCTTTTGTATGTTTAAGGGGTGACATAGTCCATTTGTCTAGTCTGGGATCTGTGGTGCCAAAGAGCACTTTTGTATAACATGCACTAATCCGTATATTCAATTTCAGTTATCAAATAGTGCATCAGTGTATTTAGTTAAAAAAAACAGTTGTCATCCTGGTCCACCAAGCCTATTTTACACCGCCAAAATATATATTTGACATTTCTGCGGTGAAATAGAATCTGTGTAATTTTGGGGGAAAAACTGTTTCCTTGTCCACAAAACAGTTCTGCATACACCGTCCAACGACATATTTTATATTTCTGCAGGGAAATAGTACTTCTTTGTTTTTCATAGAAAAAAAACTTTATTCAAGGTCCACCAAACAGTCTGAAATACTCATTCCAACCACCTATTTTACATTGCTACTGTGAAATACAGCATAAGTGTATTTTTCTAACAAAAAAGTGGTAATTCCGATTCACAGAGCATCTTGAAATACACCGCTTAAATACAGATTTCACATTACAGCTGAGAAATAGCGCATTATTCTTTTTTTGTGGGAAAAAAGTAATATTCTTGCTTCACAAAGCAGTTGTACATACACGGTATAAATATCTAATTTACATTTACAGCAGTAAAAAAACTGCATTTTGGGGTTTTATTGAAAAAAGCTGTGTTTTAGGCCAAAGAAAAAGTTGTGCATCCGTCGTTTAAATAATTATTTCCAATTTATAGCAGTTAGATACTGCATTTGTGAATTTTGGTGACCAAATCTGTGTTCTGGGTCCCCAAATCTGGTGTCCATACATAGTATAAATATCTACTGTTAATATACAGCAGTTAAAAACTACATTTTGGGGTTTTATTGAAAAAAGCCGTGTTTTAGGCTGAAAAAAACTGTTGTGCATCCGGTATAAATAATTAATTTCAATTTACAGCAGTGAAATACAAATTTTCTGTATTTTATTACAAAAATACTTGTTCTTGTTCCACAAACCACTTGTACATACAGCGTACCAAATTTTTTTTTACATTTCCGCATAGATATTGGGGTCCACAGAGCATTTTTTTGACACAGGCACTGCCTTAGCGAATGTAATTGTCGACTAGTGGCAGGTAAATTGACACCGGAGAGAAATCAATCTTTCAGCTTGGTGGGTGAATGCAAATAATGAGGAGAACATCAAATAAAGGACGTGGGCATGGTCGTGGTGGTGTTGGTGAAGCTCCTTTTGCTGGAAGAGGACATGGCCATTCAGTGCCAACTACCGCTCCAAGTCAAACACCTTCCTCTGGTGCGAGTAGACAACAGAATCTGCAGCATTATTTGTTAGGCCCAAATGCCGCTCTACGGATGGTGAAGCCAGAACATGTACAGGCAATAGTAGATTGGGTGGCTGACAGTGCCTCCAGTTCCTTCACTGTATCTAACACCCAGTCCTCTGCAGAAAGCTCAGAGTTGGCACCTGCAGCCCATGCCCATCAGTCTTCCACCTCACCCCCTTGCAAATCAGCCAAGCGGTCAGAGCCCCAAATCATGCAGGAAAGTCTCATGCTTTTTGATGACTCTGTTGGCAAGGCTTCTCAGGCCCACCCACCTAGCCCTGCCCCAGAAGAGGAAGACCTTGAATGCACTGATGCTCAACCACTTTTGTTGCAGGATGAGGACATGGGAAGACCGCTGCAACACATCTCTGATGATGACTAAACACAGGTGCCAACTGCTGTGGCTTTCTGCAATGTGCAGACCGACGAGGAGGGCAGGGGTCATGAATGGGTGGAAGATGATGTGGAAGATGATGAAGTCCTAGACCCAGACTGGACTCAAGGTCGTGCTAGTGACGTGTGCAGTTCTGAGGAAGAGGTGTGGTCTCACAGAGGCAACAGCACAGCAAAAGTGGTAGCAGGGTACAAAAGCGCAGCAGCCGTTCCATAGACAGTACGCCTGCTACTGTGCACCGCACCCATGCACCGAGCACACCAAGGCCTGCTCCAAAGAGTTCATTGGCATGGCAGTTCTTCACACAATGTCCTGATGACAAGACACGAGTGATTTGCATGTTGTGCCATCAGATCCTGAAGCGAGGCATAAACGTTCTTAACATCAGCACAACCTGCATGATCAGGCATCTACATGCAACATCTTAAAAACCAGGAATCGTCTCAGGCTCCTCCTGCTTCCTCTTCCGCTGCTCCCTTAGCCTCTACCTCCACCTCTGGCGTCACCGTGGCACCTCGCGACCAGCAAACAGAGGATCTTCCACCCAAACCACCACATACGACACCATCACCAAGCATCTCCACCATGTCACACGACAGCGTTCAGCTGTCCATCTCCTAAACATTGGAGAGAAGGAGGAAATACGCACCTACCCTCCGTCGAGCCCTGGCCCTGAATGCCAGCATTTCAAAATTACTGGCCTTTGAAATGCTGTCATTCCGCCTGGTGGAGACGGACTGTTTTAAACAGCTGATGGCGGTGGCTCTCCCCCATTACATTGTTCCCAGCCGCCACTACTTTTCCAGTTGAGCCGTCCCTTCCCTGCACAACCAGGTGGAGGACAAAATCAAGTGTGCGCTGCACAACGGCATCTGTGGCAAGGTCCACATAACCACAGATACATGGACCAGTAAGCACGGCCAGGGTCACTATATCTCCTTAACTGCACACTGGGTAAATGTAGAGGCGGCTGGGCCCGAGGCGGATAACGGTTTGGCGCATGTCCTTCCACCACCATGGATCGCAAGGCATTATTCGTTGCCTTCTGTTGCTTCCTCCTCCTACTCCGCATCATCCTCCTCCTACTCCTCTTCTACCACCCCCACATCCGGTCAATGGAAGAACCTCACCCCCAACTTCAGCACAGCCCGGGGTAAACATCAGCAGGCGATTTTAAAACTCATGTGTTTGGGTGACAAACCCCACACTGCTCAGGAGCTTTGGAGGGGTATAGAACAGCAGACTGATGAGTGGTTCCTGCCAGTGAGCCTCAAGCCTGGCCTGGTGGTGTGCAATAATGGGCGAAATCTCGTTGCAGCTCTGGAACTAGCCGGTTTGACGCACATCCCTTGCCTGGAGCATGTGCTGAATCTGGTGTTGCAGAAGTTTATTAAAAACTACTCAGAAATGTCAGAGCTGCTGCAGAAAGTGCGATCCGTAGGTCCGCGCTTTTGGCGTTCTCACCCTGCTGCTGCTCACCTGTCTGCAGCGTAACTTCGGCCTTCCTTCTCAGCGCCTCATATGCGACGTGCCCACTAGGTGGAACTCCACCTTACATATGCTGGAGCGACTGTGTATGAACAGCAGCTAGCGATAGTGGAGTTTCAGATGCAGTATGCATGGGTCAGTCGCTCTGCAGATCAGCACCACTTTACCACCAGTGACTGGGCCTACATGCAAGACCTGTGAACCTTGTCGCGGTCTTTGGAGTACTCAACCAACATGGCCAGTGCTGATGACGCCGTTGTTAGCATTACAATACCTTCTATGTCTCCTTGAAAAAAATATTACGGCGATGATGGAAGAGGATGCGGCACAAGAGGAGGAGGAAGAGGGGGCATTTCACAGGGTTTCAGGCAGGTCATACAGAAGTGGCTCAGAGGGTGGGTTTCTGCACCAGCAGAGACCAGGTGCACATGGGGACAGCCAGGGCACAGTTCTGGAGGACGAGGAGGAGGATGATGAGGTAGAGGAGAAGGAGGAACCGGTTTCGCTGCAGGGTGATACCCTACGCAGCTTAGGGCCATCACTAGAGCGTGGCTGGGGGGATACGGAGGACACAGATGATACACCCCCTACAGAGGACAGCTTATTGTTACCTCTGGACAGCCTGGCACACATGAGCTAACACATGCTGCAGTGCCTGCGCAACGACAGCAGAGATGCCCAAATTTTAACTTGTGCTGACTACTGGGTTGCCACCCTTCTGGATCCCCGGTACAAGGACAACGTGCCCACTTTAATTCACACACTGGAGCGTGATAGGAAAATGCGCGACTACAAGCGCACGCTGGTAGACGCGCTCCTGAGGGCATTCCAAACTGACACGGGGGGAAAATTGGAAGCACAAGGCAAAGGCAGAGGAGGAGGAGGAAGAGGTCGCCAATGCAGCTGTGTCACGGCCACGGTTAGCCTGGCCGAGATGTGGAAAAGTTACCGCGCCACAGCAAACTGCACCACCAGCTGATAGGGCACGTGTTAGCAGGAGGCAACATTTCAACAAGATGGTGGAACTGTACGTGTGCACACGCCTCCACGTACTGACTGATGGTTCTGCCCCATTCAACTTCTGGGTCTCCAAATTGTCCACATGGCCAGAGGTTGCCCTCTATACCTTGGAGGTGCTGGCCTGTCCTGCGGCCAGTGTATTGTCTGAACTTTTAGCACGGCAGAGGGCTTCATTACAGACAAACGCAGCCGCCTGTCCACAGCCAATGTGGACAAGCTCAGGTTCATTAAAATTAACCAGGCATGGATCCCACAGGACCTGTCCATCCCTTGTGCAGAATAGACATTTATAACTGCCTCGCCCTCAGCCATACATTCTTGAACTCCAGGTCACTTCTTTATTGAATCCTCTTTTTTTTAATTGTATCATTATTTTGGGGGCAACACCAAGTTGAATGAATCTCTCCTCTGTCTGGGTGCCAGGGGCCTACATTTCAGCTAATCGCCTGCTGCTTTGGTGCGTGACTCTAACCTCTTTTTGCTGTCAAATGACTTTTCCTCTGTCTGGGTGTCAGGACCTGCATAAATGATAATGGCCTGTTCCTTTGCAGGTTGACCTGAGGCCTGTGTTGCTGTTATGGGACCGCTCATCTATGTCTGGGTCCTAGGGCCTACAGAAATGATAATGGCCTGTTGTATTGCAGGGTGACCTGAGGCCTGAGTTGCTTTTATGGGACCGCTCACCTCTGTCTGGGTGCTAGGGCCTACATAAATGATAATGGCCTGTTCCATTGCAGGTTGACCTGAGGCCTGAGTTGCTGTTATGGGACCACTAAACCTCTGTCTGGGTGCTAGGGCCTACATAATTGATAATGGCCTGTTCTATTGCAGGTTGACCTGAGGCCTGAGTTGCTGTTATGGGACCGCTCACCTCTTTCTGGGTGCTAGGGCCTACATAAATGATAATAGCCTGTTCCATTGCAGGTTGACATGAGGCCTGTATGCTGTTACGGAACCGCTCTCCTCTTTGCTGGAGCCATGGGCCTGAATGCGTGATTGTGGCCTGTGGCACTGCTGGGTGAAATCAATACTGTTTTGGCATGATTTGAACTCTCCTATTTGTGGGTGCCAGGGGCCTGAGTCTGTGCATGAGGCCTGTGACACTGCAGGCAGGCATGAATCCTTTTTGGCTGTGATGACAACTTCTCCAACTCCCATGTCTTGGGCCTGAGTCTGTGAGTGAGGCCTGTGGCACTGCATGCAGACATGAATCCTTTTTGGCTGTTATGAGAACTTCTCCAACTCCCATGTATGGTTTCCTTGGGCCTGAATCTGTGAATGTGGCCTGTGGCACTGCTGGCAGACATGAATCTATTTTTGGCAGTGATGAGAACTTCTCAAACTCCCATGTATGGTTGCCTTGGGCCTGAATCTGTGAATGTGGCCTGTGGCACTACTAGTGTACATGAATCCTTTTTGGCTGTGATGAGAACTTTAACTACCATAGCATTCCCACCTGACACCACCCCAACCTCTTATTTCACCTCCTCCTCCAAGTTGCCAATTAATGTTGGTTAATTTTTATTTATTTTATTTTATTTATAAGTCATTTCCCTATCCACATTTGTTTGCAGGGGATTTGCCTACATTTTGCTGCCTTTTGCAGCCCTCTAGCCCTTTCTAGGGTTATTTTACAGGCATTTTAGTGCCCAAAAGTTCAGGTCTCCATTGACTTCAATGGGGTTTGGGTTCGGGGTCAAGTTCGGGTATCCCGAACCCGAACATTTTCGTGAAGTTCAGCCGAACTTCTCGAACCCGAACATCCAGGTGTCTGCTCAACTCTCTTTATAAAGCTATTGTAATGTTCTCCTGTGCCAACCATTTTCTCCAGTCTCAGGATACTTCTAGCACCTTGAAAAATGTAGCAGAAGTGACCCGTGCCTCTATTGCGCGTGCAATCCGCGCATATTACATTGGCGATTTTCGCAATCAAGAAAATAATGGCGAATTGTTGAATTTGCGAATTTATGACGAATATTCGCCCAAATATTAACGTACCCCTGACACACAAATATAATAGTTAATTCGTCTGTAAGTATGGTGGGTGACATATACACATTTTTTGTGTGAAGTAAACCTGCACTGCATTCATGACAAGGAAATTAATATAGTTAATCCATTTGTTAGTTAGGTGGGCGACATAAACCCATTTATTGTGTGAAGTACACATGCACTGCATACCTGTCAGGGAAATAAATATAGTTTATCTGTCTGTTAGTTAGGTGTGCGACATATACCCATTTGTTGTGTGACGTACAATTGCACTGCATACATGACAGGGAAAATAATATAGTTAATTTGTCTGTTAGATTGGTGGGTGACATCTAACCAATTTTTGTGTGAGGTACACCTGCACTGCATACATGACAGGGAAATTAATATAGTTAATACAGTTAAGGGACGTGGACCTGGTCATGGCGCTGCTGGTGTTGGCGGAGGTCCTGTTACAGGGAAAGGACGTGGTCAATCTGTGCCAGCTACATGCCCAAATGAAACACCTTCCTAAGGGGCACATAGGCGACAGAACGTTCAGTGTTATTTTGTAGGCCTGAATACCGGTGTACAAATGGTGAGGCCAGAACAAGTAGAGGCGGTAGCAGATTGGGTGGCTGACAGTGCCTACATTTCCTTCACATTGCCTGCTGAAAGCTCAGACTTGGCACCTGCAGCCCATGGGCATCTGTCTTTCACCTCATCCCCTTGCAAATCAGCCAAGCAGTCTGAGCCCCAAGTCATGCAGCAGACTCAAGTGTTTTTTGTTTACTCTGCTGGCAGGGTTTCCGTGGTACGTCCACATAGCCCTGCCCCAGAAGTGGAAGAGATTGAGTACACCAATGTCCAACCACTTATGTTTCAGGATGTGGACATGGGAGGACCACCGCTGCACATCTCTGATGATGACAAAACACAGGTGTCAACTGCTGTGGCTTTCTGCAGTGTGTAGACCGGCATGGAGGGCAGGCATGAAGAGTGGGTGGAATATGATGTGGAAGATGATGAGGTCTTACACCCCACATGGAATCAAGGTCATGCAAATGATGTGTCCCATTCGGAGGAAGATGTGGTGGTCAAACAGCGCCAGACAAACAGCAAAAGAGGAGGCATTGGGCGAAAGCAGAGTGGCGTCCCCTAGCAGGTACGCCTGCTACTGCCCACTGTAGCAAATGTGCTGACGACAAGATGCAAGTGGTTTGCACGCTGTGCCATCAGAGCCTGAAGCGAGGCATAAACATGTTCTAAACTTGAGCACCACCTGCATGACCAGGCATCTAAATGCAAAGTACGAGCTGCAGTGGAGTAAACACCTCAAAAACCATGAAAGATCTCAGGCTCTTCCTGCTCCCTCTTCTGCTGCAGTCTCGGCCTCTTCCTCCTGTGACAGCGGCAGCTGCCACCCCGCAAACAGAGGATGTGGCAGCAACGCCACCTCCTCCGTCACCAAGCATCTCCACAATGTCCCATGGAAGCATTCAGCTTTCCTTCTCTCATACTTTGGAGAGAATGAGGAAGTACCCTCCTACCCACCCGAGATCCCTGGCCCTGAATGCCAGCATTTCAAAATTCCTGGCCTTTGAAATGCTGCAATTCCATCTGTTAGAGACGGAGACTTTTAAAAACCTTATGGCGGTTGCTGTCCCACATTACGTGGTTCTCAGCCGCCACTACTTTTCCAGACGAGCCATACCTGCCCTGCAAAGACAAAATTAGGTGTGCACTGCGCAACGCCATCTATGGAAAGGTCCACATAACCACCGATACATGGATCAGTAAACATGGGCAGGGACGTTATATCTCCCTAACTGCACATTGGGTAAATGCATTGGCGGCTGGTCCTGAGGCGGATAGCAGTTTGGCACATGTCCTTCCACCACCAAGGATTGCAGGACATTTCTCTTTGCCTCCTGTGGCCACCTCCTCCTCTACCGCCTCCTCATCCGGTCAGCGTAACATCTTCACCACCAACTTCAGCACAGCCAGGGGGAAATGACTGCAGGCTGTTTTGAAACTCATCTGTTTGGAGGAAAAACCCACACCGCCTAGGAGCTGAGAACGGGCATGTAACAACAGACCGATCAGTGTTTGGTGCCACTGAGCCTAAAGCCTGGCCTAGTGGTGTGCGACAATGGGCGAAAACTTGTAGCAGCTCTGGGCCTAGCCATTTTGACACACATTCTTTGCTTTATGCATGTGCTGAATTTGGTGGT
Organism: Bufotes viridis; assembly: GCA_033119425.1. NCBI lineage: Eukaryota > Metazoa > Chordata > Amphibia > Anura > Bufonidae > Bufotes > Bufotes viridis. The sequence goes on along the minus strand of CM065593.1, from coordinate 274,037,372 downwards.
GCAGAGGTTCCAGAAAAATTACTCTGATATGTCAGAGCTGCTGCAGAAAGTGTGTGCCGTAACTTCGGCCTTCCCGCTTACCGCCTCATATGCGACGTGCCCACAAGGTGGAACTCCACCTTGCACATGCTGGAGAGACTGTGCTAGAAGCAGCAGGCTATAGTGGAGTTTCAGATGCAGTACGCACGGGTGAGTCACCCAGCGGAACAGCACCACTTCATTACCAACGAGTAGGCCTCCATGAGGGACGTGTGTGCCATGTCGCGCTGTTTCGAGTACTCCACCAACATGGCCAGTGCCGATGACGCCGTCCTCAGCGTTATTATCCCGCTTCTATGTCTTCTTGAAAAAATGTTTCAGGTGATGATGGAAGAGGATGTAGGAGGAAAGAGGAGGAGGAAGAGAGATCATTTCCACGGTTATCAGGCCAGTCATTCACAAGTGGCTCGGAGGGTGGGTTCCTGTACTAACAGAGGCCAGGTCCACAATTGTCCAGCCATGGCACATTACTGGAGGATGAAGAGGAGGATGGAAATGAGGAGGAGGAACCATGTTCACAGCAGGGTGGCACCCAAAGCAGACAATACACCTCAAACAGAGGACAGCTTGTTGTTTCCTCTGGGAAGCCTGGCACACATGATAAACTGCTGCCTGCGCAATGACCGCCAAGTTGCCCACATTCTAACTAGTGTTGATTACTGGGAGGCCATCCTGCTTGATCCCCACCAGAAGGACAACGTGCCATCCTTAATGCCTTCACTGGAGCGTGAGCGGAAGATGTACGAGTACAAGCGCACGCTGGTAGACAAGCTGCTGATGGCATTCTCACCTGACACCGGGGGCTCGGTGGAAGCACAAGGCGAAGGCAGAGGAGGAGGAAGAGGTCACCAACGTAGCTGGCACACCACCAGCACCTCAAAAGGGAGGGTTAGCATGGCCGAAATGTGGAAAAGCTTTGTCAGCATGCCAAAACAACCAGCATCACCAGCTGATACGGAACGTCTTAGCAGGAGGCAGCATTCCAGCAACATGGTGGAACAGTACGCCTACACGTACTGACTGATGTGTCTGCCCCATTGAACTTCTGATTCTCCAAATTGGGCACATGGCCTGAGCTTGTCATTTATGCCTTGGAGGTGCTGGCCTGCCCTGCGGCTAGTGTATTGTCTGAACGTGTATTTAGCATGGCAGGGAGGGGGGGGGTGGTGATCACAGACACGGCCAGCCGCCTGTCCACAGCTAATGTGGACAAGCTCACGTTCATTAAAATGGACCAGGCATGGACCCCACAGGACTTATCTGTACCTTGTGCAGAATAGACAAGTATACCGGCCGTACCCAGCCATTTCTATACTTCAGTGCACTTTCTCTTTGTATTCTCTTTTCTATTTCTCAATGTTTTGGGTTCTTCCAAAATCTATAAAAAACAAAAAAATAAAGAAAAAAAAATTAACAGAAAAAAAATACAAAAACAGCGTTGGCTACCTTTTCCTCCTCCACCACCGCTTCCACCTACACTGCCACATCCTGCTACTCAACCTCCTACTCCACTTTGACCTCCGCCTCCTAGTTCAAGATCATTATTTTTAACTTTTTTTATATTATATGTTATTTTAAGTCATTTCCCTATCCACATTTGTTTGCAGGGCAATTGTCCTGCTCTTACTCCCATTTTGCTTTCTTTTGCATCCCTCTATATTACTTTTTTAGAGCCATTTTAGTGCCCCAAAGTTCTGGTGCCCATTGACTTCAGTAATGTAAAAGGATCTTCAGTAGGGTTGAGCGAACACCTGGAAGTTTGGGTTCGCCGGGTTCGGACCTGAACTTGACCCCGAACCCGGCGAACCCGAATTTCCAATACTGACGGACTCTCTGGCTGGTTCCTTATGCTGAGGGATGTTTTTTTCCTGACAATTTTCCACTAAGCCAATTTTAAAAATATCAACACCCATACAAATATTCAGAGGATTGCCTTTTTTGAATAACCAATGTAATAATTTATTCATAAATACCATATATTTCAGCTGAAGGTACTTTTTTAATGTTTAGGTATGGCTTGTCATATGTAATTTATGGTGTCTGCAGCAAATTTACAGTTAGTTGTGAGACTTATTTTTTATTTTATTTTTTTAAAGCAAAACAACTTACTGATATATAGCACCTTTGAAAATGTGTGTAACATTTTTTGGAGGCAATAGCTAACCTGCTTGCAGTTTTATGCTTTATTTCTTCACCTTATTTTTTTCCTTTTAACAGGTTGAGTTAAAGTTAAAAAAATTTAAAGTATGTTCCCACTGCCGAGAGTTATGTTAAGTAGTGCCTTTTGATGGAAAGAATATCAGAGCAGATATCTCTTTTCTTGCTCTCCATATGCTTGAATAGGGTTGTGTGACTGGCTGTTCAAGACAAAATAGTAACGGGGAACCAGCACCAAATCAGTTCTGTGACCCACTTCAGTCTTTGATTCAATGGGTCGTAGAAGTCAGACAGTCATACATGTAGTGGTGGAAAATCTTAGTGACGTGCCTACATTTTATAAGATGAGATGACCCACTTATTGAAAAACATGTAATTTACATTTCTTGCCCAAAGAGAAAGTTTACCATGCAACCTTTGCAATTAAACCACATCAAACCATTACAACATACAGTAAGTATATTGTAAATATTCTGCATACTGTATACAACATGGTGAGAAAATCTTATCTAACATTCTTAACATGTTCCTCATCTATCAGGGAAATATATGTAAGTACAACCTTGTGGTTTATTTATTTTCACACACCGACTATGTAATAACGTTGCCTAGTAAAAATCCATGTATTGATTTATAAAAATGATCCTCTCCAAAAAATAAAGCAAAACTGGTATCTTAATAAAATTACAGAAACGTATTTCCTGAAAGCCACCCAAGTATAACTATTTATTTTAACTAAAGTAATCAAGATTAATGGAAGCAGTTATGACACATGCTGTTTGCTAAGAAACAAATAGAGCAATTGCTCAGGGCAAACTTCATTAAGAAATCAGATAAAATTACAAAAACTGATTATATTTCAAAACTCAGCAGCAGCTCCAATTGCAGGAAAGGGGGCTGCAATTAACACAATTGGTCTTGTTGAAATCGGTGTTTGTAATCTGATTAGATTATTATATTTTAATCATTCTAATAACTATGCAGCCCAATTTTGGGCATTGCCTCTATTTGCAAATGCTAACTATAAGGTATAATATTGTGATTACTCAGATGCTCAGAATATTGGCTCATATTTCACTACCTAATGTATATTGACTACTTAGCTTTAAAATATTATGCCATTTGACAGCTTAACTCCAATTCATCTTGCTTGATTGGCTGACATCTGTAGATAAATCATACCTTACAAAAAATATTTAATGTCAGAGTATGCAAGAGTAGTCAAATAAATGAGTTGACCCCATTGTTAAGGACAGGCTTCCACAATGGGGTGGCCGCATGCAGCTGAAACCATACTCACATGTGCTGGGCTGGATTTAAACTATTTGCATTATTTTGCTGTTAATAGCCACAGTTTTTTCTTCAAAAGCAAATGGGCGTTAAACATGTTTATAAAAGTAGTATTCCCATCTCAGACATTGGTGGAATATCTCTAGGATATGCCATCAATGTCAGATAGGTGTGGGTGCCACCTCTAGGACCCACTCCTATCTCTATTACAGACCCAATAACTAATTCAAATAAGTGTGAACTCAGTCTTATAGGTCAATGTTAGCATCAGGTCTAATTTATCACCGTGCACTGAATCGTATACAAACCATTAGAAAACATGGTGTTAAACAGGCAGGATATGCTCAAACCCACATGCGGTTGTGCATATATATAGGGGAGCATATCCTGCACATGTAGTCCGTTGCTTATGGCAATCAACAGCAAAAAAATGCATACAATGGAAGATGCCAGCAACGGACTAAAAGTACCACAATAACCATCCTACATAAGGTAACAATTATGTGGATGTGAAGAACAATCAAAGATTAAACAAAAGCAAAGACAGGTGCACTCTGCGATAATACTAAACCCTCACACTGATGTAAAATTGAGAGGTTAGTTCGACATATCCTACTAGGAGGACATGTCTTAAGCTCGGGCACCGCGCCAAGGTCTCTCAAGTAGCCCGAGTGCACTGAATTGTGCAGTGTCCCAAGATTCAAATAGTGGCCCCATAACAGTGGAGAGGGTGTCAGCTAGTGTTGAGTAAATCATAGTGAAACAAACTGAATTTGATCTGATTCTCCACAAATCTGAATTTCCTCTCGGTTCATTGTAACAAATTGCTTTTTTTCTTAAATGGCGGCTACACAGGTTACAAAGTAAAAGTAAGAAGCCCATTAACTAGATATGAGCCATTATGCTATTCAGCCAGCCAATCTGCAGATAGCCATCCTCTGTGATGTCACAACCCTATAAAAGCCTCATACCGAGCAGGCTTCACCATTTTACTGTGAACTGAGCATAAGTAGAGACGTGGCAAGTGCTTGAGATAGTATTTTATCAATATTTTAATTGTAGAATATTGGGTAGGAACAGTGCAGAGACAGTGTAGGAAGAGAGTAGGGAGAGTTTTCAGACACTGCAGGGAGAGCATAGGGAGACTGCAGGGACATTACAGGCTCAGCGTAATCACCCTTTACATCTTATTCATATGCTGCACTATTCATTCTTAATCTGTTCTGTTCTACATAGACTTACTGTGCATCCAATTCATTCTCAATAGATGGTCTAATATAGAGACACATTTAGCTATTTCATTTGCTGCCCCATTAATTATTAATCTGTTCTTTTATACATATACTTACTGTTCATCAGACTCATTTACCTAGTTCACCTACTGCTCTTTTAATAATCAGTTCAGTTATACATAGAATTACTGTGCATCAGACTCATTGTCAACAGGCAGTTTAATATATAGTCACATTTACCAATTTAATCTGGTGCGCCATTATAATCTGTTCTGTTATACATAGACTTACTGTTCATCAGTTTCATTGTCAACAGGTGGTCTAATATATAGGCGCATTTACCTAGTTCATCTGTTGCACGATCTAAACTTAATCTGTTCTGTTATACATAGACTTACTGTACATCCGACTCATTGTCAACAGGTGGTCTAATATATAGGCACGTTTACCAATTTCATCTGCTGCACAATTAACAATTAATCTGTTCTGTTATTCATAGATTGACTGTCAAGGATGGACTGAGAACTCAAAGTGGCCCCGGAAAAAAACCTGTGTTGTAGGCAGTGCAAATTGACAGAAGGTAGGGCTAACATAAGTAGGTGGGGCCAGCAATACTTGGCAAATGAGCAAATACCTCAGTGCAACACAATAAACTGACCCAACTCCTAAAACAAAAGTGTACAGTGCCTTGTAAAAGTATTCACCCCCCTGACTTTTTTGTGTTTTGTTACATTACAGCCTTAAGTTCAATGTTTTGTTAATCTGAATTTTATGTGATGGATCAGAACACAATAGTCTAAGTTGGTGAAGTAAAATAAGAAAAATATATAAATAAAACTATTGTTTAGAAATAGAAAACTGAAAATTGGCTTGTGCGTATGTATTCACCCCCTTTGTTAGGAAGCCCATAAAAATCTCTGGTGCAGCCAATTACCTTCATAAGTCACATAATTAGTGAAATGATGTCCACCTGTGTGCAATCTAAGTGTTACATGATCTGTCATTACATATACACACCTTTTTTGAAAGGTCCCAGAAGCTGCAACACCTATGCAAGAGGCATCACTAACCAAACACTAACATGAAGACCAAGGAACTCTCCAAACAAGTAAGGGACAATATTATTGAGAAGTAAAAGTCAGGGTTAGGTTATAAAAAAATATCCAAATCTTTGATGATCCCCCGGAGAACCATCAAATCTATCATAATCAAATGAAAAGACCATGGCACTACAGCAAACCTGCCAAGATACGACTGCCCAACAAAATCCACAGACCAGGCAAGGAGGCCATTAATCAGAGAGGCAGCACATAGACTTAAGGTTACCCTGGAGGAGCTGCAGACTTCCACAGCAGAGACTGGAGTGTCTGTACATAGGACAACAATAAGCCGTACGCTCCATAGAGTTGGGCTTTATGGCAGAGTGGCTAGAAGAAAACCATTACTTTCAGCAAAAAACTAAAAGGCACATTGTTAGTTTGCGAATAGGCATGTGGGAGACTCCCAAAATGTATAAAGGAAGGTGCTCTGGTCTGATGAGACTAAAATTGAACTTTTAGGTCATCAAAGAAAACTTTATGTCTGGGTCAAACCCAACACATCCCATCACCCAAAGAACACCATCCCCACAGTGAAACATGGTGGTGGCAGCATCATGCTGTGGGAATGTTTTTCAGCAGCCGGGACTGGGAAACTGGTCAGAGTTGAGGGAAAGATGGATGGTTATAAATACAGGGATATTCTTGAGCAAAACCTGTATCACTCTGTGCGTGATTTGAGGCTAGGACGGAGGTTCACCTTCCAACAGGACAATGACCCCAAACACACTGCTAAAGAAACACTTTAGTGGTTTAAGGGGAAACATGTAAATGTATTGGAATAGCTTGTCAAAGCCCAGATCTCAATCCAATAGAAAATATGTGGTCAGACTTAAAGATTGCTGTTCACAAGTGCAAACCATCCAACTTGAAGGAGCTGAAGCAGTTTGGCAATGGGCAAAAATCCCAGTGGCAAGATGTGGCAACCTCTTATCCAATTGAGATGCCACAAAAGGTGACTCTACAAAGTATTAACTTTAGGGGAGTAAATAGTTATGCACAATGACTTTTTCTGTTATTTTGTCCTATTTGTTGTTTGCTTCACAATAAAAAAAAAAAAATCTTGAAAGTTGTGGTCATGTTCTGTAAATTAAAAGATGCAAATCCTCAAACAATCCATTTTAATTCCGGGTTGTGAGGCACCAAAACACGAAAAAAGTCAAGGGGGTGAATACTTTTGCAAGGCACAGTATATACTCAAAAATCTTTTATAGTCCAAAATTGCCATAAACCAGTATGTTCTTAATGTATTCATTATATTAAAAACAGAAAAAAAGAGTCCACACAACATTGGTGAAACAAATAAGTGAGGGAAGACTAGAAAGAGGCTAGCAAGTTGTATTCACATTAAGAAGAAGGCATACACAAAATAATCTTATGGATAAAACAGGGATTTCAGCTCACCCACCGTCCTTCTGCGCCGTGCACGGATTCCAGACCAGGAATCAATCAGAACAGTAGAAGAAATCCAGCAATTTCTTTATTTCTTCATTATAAGGTCGTCATGATTAACCACTATAGGACAGCCTAACGCACGGATGCGTCTGGCAGGCGGTCCTGTAGTTCTGACTCGACGCATCGGCGTGTCATCTCGCGAGAAGCGTTAACAGTGCCGCGCATCTCACAACTTGTACTGCAGCCTGCCAGCGATGATCAATCGCTGGCAGGCTGTAGATGCGAAATAATTCGCATCAAACAAGTATATCAGACGCTGTTTTGTTAACAGCGTCTGATATACCTGCTACCTGGTCCTCTGGTGGTCCCATTTGCTGGGATCGACCACCAGAGGACCAGGTAGCTATGTAAAGTTGCACCAAACACTACACTAACCCCCCCGCACTTATTAACCCCTTGTTAACCCCTTGATCACCCCATCTAGATTCCCTGATCACCCCCCAGTCATTGATCACACCCCTTGTAAGGCTCCAGTCAGACATCCATATGTGTTTTGCGGATCCGTGGATCCACGGATCCGCGGATCTGATAGGGCAATTTTTTTTTGCCAGAAGTTAGCAGAAATGGAAACTTTATTATTTATTTTTTTTCCTCAGAAAGTGTCATTTTCCGCTAACTTGTGAAAAAAAATGAAATGATACATGAACTCACCATGCCCCTCCGCGAATACTTTGGGGTGTCTTCTTTCTAAAATGGTGTAATTTGGGGGGTATTTATACTATCCTGGCATTCTAGCACCTGAAGAAACATGACAGGTGCTCAGAAAGTCAGAGCTGCTTCAAAATGCGGAAATTAACTTTTTTGCTCCATAGTTTGTAAACGCTATAACTTTTACCCAAGCCAATAAATATACACTTATTAGATTTTCTTTATCAAAGACATGTAGAACAATAAATTTTGCGGAAAATTTATATAGAAATGTAGTTTTTTTTTAAACATTTTACAACAGAAAGTTCTATTAGTGAGAAGAAAAGCAGGTAAAATTCATTTGGGTGGTAAGTTGCATGACGGAGCAATAAACGGTGAAAGTAGTGTAGTGCAGAATTGTAAAAAGTGGCCTGGTCATTAAGGGTGTTTAAGCTAGGGGGGCTGAGGTGGTTAAGATGTACAGTTGAAACGCGAAGATCTTACCTGTCTGGTCAGCCTATGGATTTTATAATGAAGAAATAAAGAAATTGGATTTTATCCTAAGCCTGCTGCTGGATTTCTTCTATTGTTCTGTCAAAATAATCTTATAAGATCTGCCTACTACCAAAAGGTAGGCCTTGATATACATAAGTGCTAACAGTTGGCCAACTCATAGACTAAAAATATGGACAAGGCGAATAAGTGTAGCTACCAGACCAGTGTCCCTTTTGTGTTTCACCACCAGGCCATCAGGTGAATGAGGGACAGTGCAGTGGTTGTCCATTTATACCCTACTAAATTAAAAAGGTTCACTTGTATGAAGACATTGCATAAAGCAGACACCTCCATTAATGGCACCAAGTCGTATCTGGGAGTAAACTTCCTATAATGGACCTCCTGGAAGGAGAGGAATGGAACTCAGCTGCGGAGTCACGTACGCCCAACGTTTTCTACAGTGATACGTGATGGTACGGTGAACGAACCAAAGTGATCAAGGCATCATTGTTCCGCCCTAATGCTCTGACCCTAAACTTGGGTGTAGAGGGTGAATGACACTGCTGCCTAATAATTGCTGCGAGTGCAGGTACAGAGAAGCCTAAGATTAGGTGAATGGTGTGGAGCTGGGTGATAACCCACAGCCTGGTTAGGGTTGCGGTTGTGTCTTCAGCCTTGCAGCCAGGGCTGCGGAGGTTTCTGCAGGGTGCTTAGAAATAAGGTGGATCCCTACCCCAGCTAAGTTATGAACCCCTCAACAAGTGTGGCTAGAAGTGTCCCATAATGTTCCCAACAAAGTCTGGTCACACAAGTCTTGACAGCCGCCAGGGAGGAAAATACTTGCGGTTAGCAGGGTTTCATCCAGGAGATGTGGATCCGTGATGCAGCTATGGTCCTGCAGAGAAGGTATGTCCCGCTGGAGTGAGCAGGTGTAAGTAGGTGGTGCTGCTCCGGTCAGCTGAGTAGGAAGGTCCCGCGGCATACGGTGAGTAGGAGCGGGGGATTCCGCTGGATAAGAAGGTCCGGGCGTGGAGAGTAGCAGTGGGAATTCCACTGTGGTCCGCTGTATGGAGGAAGGGTCCTGCAGCAAGGTGTGTGCAGGTCCGGTCAGTAGCAGCCAGCTGGGAGTCTCCTCAGGAGCCACAAGTGTGTCGCTCCTGCAAGTTTGTTAGAACGCCGGCTCTCAGCTGTGCCGACGCTTATGACGCGGCAGTGGGCGTTCCACTAGATGACGGCCTCTGGGGGTGGAGTCAGGGGTGGATCGCGTCGTCCACCAGCTCTGGCATGTAAGTGGCTCCTTACACTTCCGCCCTGCCATATCATGTAACACATGGCTAACTGAACTTCCATTGGCTAAATTGGCTAGATTTTGGACTATAAATATTTTTTGGGTATACACACTTTTGTGGTAGGAGTTGTGTTTGATGCGTGTGGCCATTATTGGCTGGTTAATATAGGTGTTCTAATAAACTGACCCAGCAACATCAGAAAACACAATGAAGCATGAAATAATTCCCCAACAGGACAAAATACCCCCTCAGAAGCTACCCCTCCAGCTGCCACATTTTGTCCTCCTACACCAATTGCCTCAGGATGGCAATAAAGTTGAATTCAGGAATCAGAAGGGCATCTGTGGTCGTCGGTCAGGTACATAACTACAGTACTTGACGCCCCCAGTTTTAATTAACTTTGGGAGTGACAGGTTCTTGTGGCTCACTGGGCATCGGCCTACCTGGAAATTTCCTTGTAGAGCCTACTATGGCCAATCCTGCCAAACCCTGCCCAGGTTTACTTACCTTACATGTGCGCAAAGAGAAAAAACATGGATAAGTGTTGTCCTGGCTAGTATGATCCATCAGGAAAAAGTTATATCTTCAGATTAATTTCTTGGAAAGAAAAAACAATCCTTCAATCTCTCGTTAGTTTACATTTGAGGATACTTCTTCATGCCCATTCAAATCCAGATCATTATAAGCCTAATTAGTGCATTGAATGTTTAATGTTGGAATTGTAATTAGCATAGGATGTTCTGCAATGTCATTGTACTAGAATAGAAAGTATTCAGGGGTAAAAAGTTAATTTAATGAAGTGTGTCCTCTGTGAGGTAGGAGCTCGGTCAATGTGTTAAGTCCAAAGAAAACAATAACCATGGTTTTCACATATTTTAGGCTGGATACTGTGTTCATGGACCTGTATTAAAAGATGGCTATATAGTCATACCCTAGTTTTTTGATTGAGCAGCATCCTTTTGCCACATTTTGGTAAAGCATGGGAGTTAATAGAAAATATTGTATATGGCACCAACTGGCCTAATGCTGATTTGTGTCAACAAGTCCATATTAAAAAACCTATAGGCACCTCATGTGGTACCTCTATGAGGAACCATATTCTCCCTTGAAAGCAATGCTTATAGGGAAGAATGTTTCCATAATACAGTGTCTAAAGGCACAGAAGGCAGAGCGAGACCCACAATTTTTATGGCTTTTTAGGATTTTTGTGACACAGATCCTGAATAAAGTTGTATTTATTAGCAAGGAAATTCTAATTCTTTTTCCACTGGGACCTAACCATGCATGGGTCTCACAACTGATTGTAGTCAATGCCAAATGTTTAAAACTAAATAAATTTATCCTAAAATTTGTCTTAAAATAGGCACAACAGGAGTCTATTGCTAAACAACAGATCGGTGCAACTATAGAAAGGCATCTGCAGGAGCTGAATCTCTGACTACACCTCATCAACAACTGGGAGATTCCTCATTAGTGAGGTCCACTTCATTATTTGATAAGCACTGAATTAGTAGTCAAGAAAATTGTGATTTTCTAACTTGGAGCTAGTGTCAGAAACAGTAAAAACGGGCACTGTTGTCAAGGTGGAGGAAAACTTACATACACGTACCTAGATTGTCTTTAAAAAATATGAACATTTTTAAAACTATTATGTTATCACTCCAATGCATCTAAAAAAACAACAAAAAGTAATCAATATTCTATAAAGGCTTGATAAAAAAAAATTACTACAATGTAACCACTGCCTGTAATTTAACAAAAAGAGTGGCAGATATAATAGAACACAGGGTTTGTTTTGTAGACTGTATCAAAAGAGACACATACTGTAGGTCTGCATAGTAGCTGCAGAAACAGAATAGTAGGAGATTTTTAATCAAGACAATTTGCAAAATTCCTTCATTTTTGCTGTTTTTCTTTAAAAACTTGATTTAATGTTTTTGTTTTCACCACATAAACTGTAATACCCTGTCTTGCATCTTGCTCAGCATATCCATCAAGTGTCATTGACATAGCAATGCAGTTTGATTTTTGTTATCAACTATATAGAGCTACAGATGCCTTTAAAACAACTCTTAGTTTAATTTACACCACATCTGTGATGCACTATCAATGTACAGGAGAAGACAAATGGTCATATACTTTCATAACTAAGTATATGGCAAATGGTATGTTGCAAATGGTGGATTCTGTATTGTCTATATATAGGTGATAATTTCTATTGCAATCCTGTCTTTCATGACAATAAGATGACTGCTGAAAGTTCCCCACTATACAGGAAGTGTCAGCATATATGAGGCTCAGTGGCCAGTGTGATGTCTGCAATTCTAGGATTTCATTTGTTAGGCTACTTTCACTCTCGCGTTTTGGCTTTCCGTTTGTGAGATCCATTCAGGGCTCTCAGAAGCGGTCCAAAACTGATCAATTTTGCCCTAATGCATTCTGAATGGAAAAGGTTCTGCTCAGAATACATCAGTTTGCCTCTGGAGGAGGACACCAATAACGCTGACGAAACTGAGCCAAACAACGGGGACGGATCCGTTTCTCTGACACAATCTGACACAATAGACTTTCAATGAAGTTCATGATGGATCCGTATTGGTTATGTTACAGATAATACAAACGGATCCATTCATGAGGGATGCATGCAGTTGTATTATTGTAACGGATCAGATTTTGCAGATCCATGACGGATTCACCCAAAACGCAAGTGTCAAAGTAACCTTAGGGTGTGTTTGTACTTTGATAAAACTTTTGGTACAGTATGTCATAGCAGCATATCAAAGGTTTTGTGCAATGGGTGTCTGAGTGTTAAGACCACCATAAATTGTTAGAACGAGGAAAGAGAAGAGTTCATATAGCATATTGTCACTCCTAGTTGCAGGAGACATACCTCAAAGACTTTCTATTCATCCTGTCTCTTGCAGCAAGGAGAAACAGTGAGCTAAGTGAGTGCTTTGCTCTCATTCTAGCGATTAGTGGGGGTCTTCACTAATTAAAATCTTTTGATATGTCGCTTTGGTGTATCAAAAGTTTTTTGAAAGTACTGTGATGTGACATGCAAAATGAAAATAAAAATCACAAGAAATTGTTAAAAATGTGTGTTTACCATAAACACTTGGTATCAAAAAGTAGGTTATCTTTTATGTCACGTAGTATGGAGGACAGAGTAGTAGTTGAAACGTAATGTAGTTCTTTAAACAGTAAATGGATATATATTCATGGACATACTTAAAATGGCTGAAATATCCAAAATGATTTAAAAATATCAAATGATTTAATTCTTAACTTGTTTCTATTCATCACATTGCTAATTATTTGACTTCACTGACAGCAGTTAGTAAACTGAAATAAAGCATATTTCGAGGTAGAGATTGAACTGGAGACAAACACCACAAAACCATATTTCTACTGACAGTGTAAAAATTTATTTTGTATTACAACTCTTTTGTCAAAACTGCCCAGGCAGTCCCTTTTGTAATGTACACGTCAATGTGTGTAAGCATTAAAAGTTACCATTTTACAGTGTCATTTGTAAGTGTGGACAGCAAGGGGACCCACTATTCTGCTTTTAATAGGGCATCTGGGCTTGAAGTTAGTGTTTCAATTACACAGAAATATTTGTTCTTTTCTCCATCTCCTACAAGGGAGCTCAACTAAAGCACACATAAAGAAAACAAATGGCAAAACCAAATTTTGTTGGCCTGGCATAGCCTCAGTGAATTCATACTGCACCTCGCTCTATCTATCTCTCGTTTTTCTACACTAAGCAGTAAAATTACAAGTACATTTAATTAAGAAAACTTTATATCTTACTAGACCTGCACATTTACCTTTAAACAGGGCCTGTCACCTCTCCTACTTGCATTCCCCATATAATAACAGTTCTGGAGCGTCTATGCTTATGTGGTGTGCCATTCCTGTATTATTCCTGCTAGAAGTTTACAAACAAATTGCCAGCAGTCTGCAGTAGGGTAGAGAGAACCCGAACTGTAAAGTTCGGGTTTGTACTGAACATTATGGTTTTTCGCACCAGGACCCGAACCCGAACATTTCTGTAAAAGTTCGGGTTCGTTGATCGGCGATTTGTTCCAACTTTTTGAAAGGCTGCAGGGCAGCCAATCAACAAGCGTTTCACTACTTTGCCCTAAGAAGCCATCACGGCCATGCCTACTATTGACATGGCTGTGATTGGCTAAGTGCAGCATGTAACCCAGCCTCTATTTCAGCTGGAGTCACGTAGCGCCGCATGTCACTCTACTGCTCTTAGTGTAGGGACAGGCTGTTGCTGGTGCTCTCAGGGAGAGATTAGGGAAGAAATCTGTTGAACTTGGTGGTGTTAACTCTTCAAACTACAGCAATTATTGAGGGTGCTATGCTACATATTTGTACCCAGCCCTGAGCCCAGTGATTATGCAAAATAATTTTTAATCCATCTGTTTCTGAGGTGGAGGTCGGCGGCCATTCTAGCAACTGCAGTGTCCTTGGAACTGCATGTGACCTGCACACACAGCCTGCCAGGGACATCAGTCTAATTATTTTTTGGTAGCTCAGTGGAGAAAAAATTCCTTTTTTTCTGGCAGGTCAAGTCCCCCTACATTACCTATTTTATAATTTTGAGGTTACATAGTGTATTTCTGTAGTTGGCGGAATAAACCCGTACTGTCATACCACAGAGCACGTTTGCATACACCGCTAAAAAACATATTTTTAAATTTTGCAGTGACATAGTGCATTTCTGTAGTTGCTGCAATAAACCCGTTCTCTTGTTCCACCGAGCACATTTGCATGCAACGCTGAAAAACCTGTTTTATAATTTTCAGGGTGACATACTGCATTTCTGTAGTTGGGTTAATAAACCGGTACTGTTGTGCCACAGAGCACGTTTTCATACAACGCTGAAAAAACTTTTTTATAATGTTTGGGGTGACATACTGCATTTCTGTAGTTTGTTGCAATAAACACTGGTTTTGTGCTACATAGCAGATCTGAGGCCTACCCTGTATTTCAGTCATTTTAAGCAACCTGTGGAACTCCGTATTTACATGGTTGCAAAAACAACAGTTTTGTGGTAGTTAGCACATTTGCAGCATATGCTGCATTTCTGACAGTCAAATTAAACTGTTAACCTCTGCCGTTACATTGTTGGTTTGAAAAATCTAATTTTTGTTGACAGTGAAGTAATTGTATTGAATTGCTCCATTACACTGTTGGGTGACCTAAAAAAAAATATTCTGTTTATGACACGGGTACTGACTTATTTTTAGTGAGCTTAATTGTTGACTGTTGGCAGTTAAATTGACACCTAAGATTAACCATCTGTTAGTTTGGAGGATGAACGCAAATAATGAGAAGAACATCAAATAAGCGACGTGGGCATGGTCATGGTGGTGTTGGTGGAGCTCCTGTGGCTGAGAGAGGATGTGACTGTTCTGCGCCAGATACAGGACCAAGTAAAACACCTTCCTCAGGTGCGAGTAGGAGACAGAACCTGCAGAGTTATTGGTAGGCCCGAATGCCACTCTACGGATGGTGAGGCCAGAACAAGTACAGGCGATAGTAGATTGGGTGGCTGACAGTGACTCCAGTTCTTTCACAGTATCTCCCACCCAGTCCTCTGCAGAAAGCTCAGAGTTGGCACCTGCAGCCCATGCCCATCAGTCTTTTACCTCACCCCTTTGCAAAGCAGCCAAGCACCCTGAGCTCCAAGTCATGCAGCAGACTCTTATGCTTTTTGATGACTCTGCTGACAGGGTTTCCCCGGGCCATCCACATAGCCCTGCCCCAGAAGTGGAAGACATTGAATGCACTGATGCCCAACCACTTATGTTGGGGGATGAGGACATGGGAATACTACCGCAGCACGTCTATGATGATGACGAAATACAGGTGCCAATTGCTGCGGCTTTCTGCAGTGTGCAGACCAACGAGGAGGGCAGAGGTCAAGAATGGGTGGAAGATAATGTGGAGGACGATGAGGTCCTATACCCTGACTGGACTCAAGTTCATGCTAGAGACGTGTTCAATTCTGAGAAAGAGGTGGTGGTCACACAGAGGCAAGAGCACAGCAAAAGAGAAAGCAGGCTGCAAAAGCGGAGAGGCCTTCCCCGAGACAGTACGCCTGCTACTGCCCACCGCGCCCAGGGATCTAGCACACCAAAGCCAGCTCCAAAGAATTCATTGGCATGGCAGTTCTTCAGACAATGTCCTGACGACAAGACACGAGTGGTTTGCACGTTATGCCATCAGAGCCTGAATCGAGGCATAAACATTCTAAACCTGAGCAAAACCTGCATGACTAGGCATCTACATGCAAAGCAAAGCATGAACTGCAGTGGAGTAAACAACTTAAAAACCAAGAAAGGTCTCAGGCTCCTCCTGCTTCCTCTTCTGCTGCTGTCTCTGCCTCTTCCTCCACCCCTGGAGTCACAATGGCACCTGCCACCCAGAAAACAGAGGATGTGCCACCAACACCACCACCTCCGTCATCTTCACCAATCATCTCCACCATGTCACACACAAGCGTTCAGCTGTCCATCCCCCAAACACTGGAGAGAAGCCCACCCTTGATCCCTGGTCCTGAATGCCAGCATTTCAAATTGACTGGCCTTTGAAATGCTGTCAATCCGTCTGGTGGAGACGTACTGTTTTAAACAGCTGATGGCAGTGGCTGTCTCACAGTACGTTGTTCCTAGCCGCCACTACTATTCCGGGCCTTCCAGCCGTCCCTTCCCTGCACAACCAAGTGGAGGATAAAATTAAGTGTGTACTGCGCAACACCATCTGTGGCAAGGTCCACATAACCACAGATACATGGACCAGTAAGCAAGGGCAGGGACACTATATCTCCCTAACTACACACTGGGTAAATGTAGTGGCAGCTGGGCCCAAGGCGTATAGCGGTTTGGCGCATGTCCTTCCACCTCTTCTACCACCTCTTCATCCGGTCAGCGAAAGACCTTACCAACCAACTTCAGCACAGCCAGGGGTAAACGTCAGCATGTGGTTTTAAAACGGTTTTAAATGGGTTTGGGAGACAGACCCCACACCGCACAGAAGCTGTGGAGCGGCATAGAAGAACAGATCAATGAGTGTTTGCAGTCAGTGAGCCTTAAGCCCGGCCTAGTGGTGTGCGATAATGGGCAAAATCTCGTAGCAGCTCTGGGAATAGCTGGTTTGATGCATATCCCTTGCCTGGCGCATGTGCTGAATTTGGTGGTGCAGAAATTCCTTAAAAACTACCAAGACATGTCAGAGCTGCTGCAGAAAGTGCGGTCCGTGTGTGCGCACTTTCGACGTTCTCACCCTGCTGCTGTTCGCCTGTCTGCGGAGTTTCAGCTGCAGCACACACAAGTCAGTCGGCGGAACAGCACCACTTCACCACCAATGATTGGGCCTCCATGCGAGACCTGTGTGCCTTGTTGCGGTGTTTTGAGTACTTAACCAACATGGCCAGTGCCGATGACGCCGTTCTTAGCGTTACAATACCACTTCTATGTCTCCTTGAAAAAACACTTAGAGTGATGATGGAAGAGGAGGTGGCACAGGAGGAAGAGGATGAGGAAGATGTGGAATTTAACAGGGTTGCAGAGGCCAGTCATTCAGAAGTGGCTCAGAGGGTGGGTGCCTGCACCAGCAAAAGCCAGGTACACATGTGGCCAACCACGGCACACTTATGGAAGACGAGGAGGAGGATGTGGTAGGGAAGGCGGAACCGGGTTCACAGCAGGGTGGCACCCAATGCAGCTCATAGCCATCACTGGAGCGTGGCTGGGGGGATACGGAGGACACAGACGATACACCACCTACAGAGAACAGCTTATCCTTACCTCTGGGCAGCCTGACACACATAAGCGACTACTTTCTGCAGTGCCTGCTCAACGACCACAGAGTTGCCCACATTTTAACTTGTGCTGACTACTGGGTTGAGCCCTGCTGGATCCCCGTTACAAAGACAACATGCCGTCCCTAATTCCCTCACTGGAGCGTGACAGGAAGATGCTTGACTACAAGCACACGCTGGTAGACACACTCCTGAGGGCATTACCACAAGGCGAAGGCAGAGGCGTAGGAGGAGGAGGAAGAGGTCGCCAACGCAGCTGGGTCACGACCAGCACCTCACGAGGCAAGGTTAACATGGCCGACATGTGGAAAGGCTTTGTCACCACGCCACAGCAACAGTCACCACGGACTGATATGGAACGTTTTAGCAGGAGGCAACATTTGAACAACATGGTGGAACAGTACTTGTGCACACGCTTACATGTACTGACTGATGGTTCTGCCCCATTCAACTTCTGGGTCTCCAAATTGTCCACATGGCCTGAGCTTGAGCTTTATGTCTTGGAGGTGCTGGGTTGCCCTGCAGCCAATGTATTGTCTTAACGTGTATTTAGCACAGCAGGGGGCGTCTCATTACAGACAAACGCAGCTGCCTGTCCACAGCCAATTTGGATAAGCTCACGTTCATTAAAATGAACCAGGCTTGGATCCCACAAGACTTGTCTGTACCTTGTGCAAAATAGACATTTATATCCCACTCTATACATTCTTGTACTCAAGTGCACTTATTCTTTGATTTCTATTTTTTTTATTTGTCCCATTATTTTGGGGGCTACCCCAATTTAAAAAAATAAAATAAGAAACATTGTTAGCTGGCTACCTCCTCCTCCTTTTTCATCGCCGCTTTCACCTACAACACCACATTCACCGCCTCCTTAACCTCCGACTCCACATCCACATCCTCCTCCGAGTTACAGGTTAATATTTTTAAATTTTTGTTTATTTTATTTTAATTTATTTCCCTATCCACATTTGTTTGCAGAGCACTTGCCATGCTCTTAAGCACATTTTGCTGCCTTTTGCAGCCCTTTAGCCCTTACATTTTTAGGGCCATTTTAGTGCCCAAAAGTTCGGGTCCCCATTTGACTTCAATGGGGTTCGGGTTCAGGGTCAAGTTCAGGTTAAGTTCGGATCCGAACCCAAACTATTTTATGAAGTTCGGCTGAACCCTTCGAACCCGAACTTCCAGGTGTTCGCTCAACTCTAGTCTGCAGTAAAGCTACCAGTAGTGTTACCAGTAGTGGGTGTGTTTGACTCTATCTAATCAGTGCTGCTGGTATCAGACTGTAGAGGGACAAACCCCCCCCCCCCCTGACTTGTAACACCCATCTTTACCTTTACTGCAAGATGCTAATACAATATCACAACATGCTAGCAAAACCCTTGATAAAATATACATTTTTGCAAATGAAACTAAACTGTGTAAAGTAATTAACATGGAAGAGGAACATGGAAGAGGTATACTGCTACAAAGGGTTCTGGATAGATTGGAGGCATGGGCAGAGAAGTGGCAGATGAGGTTTAATACTGACAAATGTAAGGTTATGCACATGGGAAGGAATAATGCAAGCTTCCAGTACATACTAAATGTTAAAACACAGGGTAACACTAACATGGAAAAAGACCTAGGAATTTTAGTGAACAGCAAACTAAGACCTCTTGCCCACGGCCATTGCCGGCCATGGCCCATATTGTGGCCCGCAAACAGTAGCTCCTCAATATGCGGGCACCGGCCGTGTGCTTCCCGCATCACGAATGTGGACCCATTCACTTGAATGGGTCCATAATGCAGAGCTGCAGTGCGGAACGGAGGCACGGAACCCCATGGAAGCATTACGGAGTTCTTCTGTAGGGTTTCTGTCTGTGCCTCTGCACTGCAAAAAATAGAACTGGATCTGTCGCAGCTGCCGCATGGATGGGGCCCATGCTTTGGGGATTGTAAAATGCACGGAACGGCTGCACAACAGCTGTGTACAAGAGGCTTAAGCTGCATAAAACAGTGTTAGGCAGCTGTTTCCAAGGCCAATAAGATGATGGGTTGCATCAAAAGGGGCATAGATGCCTGTGATGAGAACATAGTCCTACAACTTTACAAATCCCTGGTCAGACCACACATGGAGTACCGTGTACAGTTCTGGTCTCCTTTAAACAAGGCAGGCATAGCAGAGCTGGAGAGGGTTCAGAGGAGGGCATCTAAAGTAATAACTGGAATGGGTGGATTACAGTGCACAGAAAAATTATCAAAATAAGGGTTATTCAGAAATTTAGATATTTAGAAAAATGACGACTAAGGGGAGATCTAATAATTAAGTATGAATATATCAGGGGTGAGTACTAAGATCTCTCCCATCATCTCTTTATCCCCAGGACTGTGACGAGGGGACATCTTCTGAGTCTGGAGGAAAGAAGGTTTGTACACAAACATAAAAGAGGATTCTTTACGGTAAGAGCAGTGAGACTATGGAACTCTCTGCCTGAGGAGGTGGTGATGGTGAGTTCACTAAAAGAGTTCAAGAGGGGCCTGGATGCATTTCTGAAGTCTAATAATATTATAGGTTAAAGTAAATAGAGAAGAGGTCGTTGATCAAGGGAGTTACACTGATTGCCTGATTGGAATTTTTTTGCCCCTAAAGGGAAAAATTGGCTTCTACCTCACAGTTGTTTTTTTTTACTTCCTCTGGATCATCTTGCAGGATAATAGGCTGAACTAGATGGACAGGTGTCTTTTTTCAGCCTTATAAACTATGTTACTATGAAGAAAATCTTTCTACCAAAAGGTCTGTAACCGTGCTTTCATATTCTTCTGATGTATTCTTGTGCCATGTGTACTGATGTAACATTTTTTATGAGAAACTATAAAAAAACAGGCAATCCAAAGATAATATAATGCCTTGCCAAATGAAAACTAATCATTTTTTAAGACAAATGAATTCATGTAATAAAAGTAAAGCTCAAAGAACATGCAGAATTTATGGAACATTTGTAAGCTTTGGCTTTTACCTTTAATTTGTTAAAATAATTGTTGTGTTTGTTAAAATACATAAGGTACCATAATCATAACCACAACAGCTGCAAAGAGTAAAGCATATACAGACAGGTTAGTCATAAAAAGAATAAGAGGGAAGCCATTATTTTCCTGTGTGCACTATATGTTTCATGTAATTATAAGGTAAAACAGCAGAAGAATACTTCTATTCAATAATATTGAAAAGCTTACAAAATTATTGTAAATTCTTAATATTTAAATAGAACTATACAATGCACTACTAGATTATAGAAAATATCACACATCTAGTCATTATTGGATTACAGATGACGGTAAGCTGATGTTCCCACTTTCTATTTTTAGGCTTTTTTTGGATGGGGTGCATAAGATTATGTCAGAATTCAGAACTCAAAGACCTAGTTTGGTTTTATTGAATGCAACATTAGAATAATGTTAGAATAATGAAGTACTAGCTTTAAAGGGGTTTTCTAGGCTTTTACTATTGATGACCTATCCTCAGGATTGGTCATCAATATCAGATTGGTGGGGTATGACACCCCTGCCAATCAGCTGTGTGAAGAGATGGCGCACGCAGTGCCCACATTCTTTCTCCCTTCTCTCTTCCTGTCCGCTGCTGTTGTCTATGGCAAAGCGAAAAGGGAGACGGAACATGTGCACTGCACACGCCTCTGATCCAACAGCCAAAGGCTATCCCATTCCTGTTTCAGGTAATTTTTCTTATAGTTGTTATAAAACTTAACATTTAATATGTATTTGTTAAAACCAATATATATTACCCAAGAAAGTGACCATCTGAGTGTGTTTTTTCTTTTTTTAATAATTTATTCAAACAACTGTGAGAGATACACTAGGATATTGCCTTTATATCTCTTATTTTCACTGTGCTGTGGTTTAATTCACTTTGTATCTACATTATAACCATTAATTATCATTAGCTGCTAATGTTGCAACTAAATGACAGTCTTAACTATCTAGTTCCAACAGCACTTTGATAATCTATGATTCTTGTCTCTGTTCTATCCTACTAACCTAATCTTATAGTTATGACTATCTGTCCTTCATCGCTGTATTTGCTTTCTCATTCAAACATTCCTATAGGCAGCCAGGGTGTCTGCAGTACACCCCACCGGATTCATTCATTCATTTGGTCACCAGTATTAAAAACTCTGTACGCAGCTCCCCCTTTATACACGCCTTCTCCTCATACAGCAGATCGGCGGGGGTTCTGATATTGATGACCTATCCGTTAAAAGGTAAATACCAAAGGGGCCAACTTAGATAACATCCTTGGGAGCCGCCTCAAGACTAATATGTTTAAGTAACATAATGAGTCCACTTTCGCTGCCTAACATCAGCTCCTTACTAAAATGTTTTGGAAAAGTAAAACAGATCCCACAGAGGTAAAACGAATGAAACCCTCACTCCACTGAGAGTTCACCCTAGACCATTATTAAGGTAAATGTCTACCATTTTGTGCTCAGATCTCAGATCCCGAAAATGTAGTGTTGTAAGTCTGACTTGATGAATTATAAAATTTTAGCAGCATGCCGTCATCACTAGGAGGAACTAGATGGATATAGATGTATACAGCTAGTATCGAACTAAATAGGAGCTATATTATTATGTAGTAGCTTTTGTAGGTAGCGCTATAAAAGCAAAATGGCAAACAAAGGCCAATCTAAGCATTATGGGATAGCAATCTCATATCCTGCCTCTATGGCCACATTAGTTTGTCAGAAACACAAACAGTAATTGGAAAGGTAAAAGATTTGTAATGGCTCTTAATGGAAGCTGTGGTTTCAAAGGGAAATGTACTGACAATTTCTTTCGCATACACCTATACTAACTAGCATTCTTGGATTTTGTGATTTTTTTTTAGACACTGACTGTGCTGATTGATTTTGATATCATTTGTACTTTATTCTTGGAGCTGATGCTATTGGCAACCTAGTACATCTATCTCTCTGCTGAATTTCTTAAGTGCATTATCTTATCGTCTTAAAAGTTTTCATCTCACTTATTTGCTGAAGGAAATGAGAGCAAATCAGTCATGATGGATTGCCTAATTTTCCAGGCAGAATAAACCAGTATTATAAGGCTGTTGATTCCCGGGTTATTAGTTAATAGAAACATTTATCAATTTCCTGCAAGAAAAAAATCTTAAAGCAATGATTGAATTTTAAAACTTTTATTAATGTTCCCACATAATGCTTAATGTTTGACATGAATATGTTAATAACAAAGTTGGGCTGACTGGAGGCAAAAAGTTGCATGCTTTCTACTTTCTTGTTCTTTGTGGTTGTGCTGCGTGAATTTGTCATTGTTAAGCGTATAAATCATTGGAGAAAAGTAATTGCAATTAACAGATTTATCTTGCTGTAATTAAAGGATTACAGCCAAATAAATCTGGTAATAGATATTTCTTACACAGTCACTGGTTATAGCTGCGGAATAGAACTAAGATTATATTATATTGACATCAGGCAACACAGTTCATTTTGGAAACTGTATATGAAAATAAATCACCAAAAGGCAGTTAAATGTTCTGAATGGAAAAGTGGTTTCTGCATAACAATATTTTTGCAACTTTTATTCAATAAAAATGCATGTTAGGACTCCTGAACACAGATGTATTATGGCATTTACAATCTCGAAGTTGTACATATACTTTTCTTCTATGAGAAACTTAGAAGACAATTGAGCTCAATTGTACCTCTGTATGCTCTTAATTTTTTCTACAGAGGCACACACAACCTCTTCTTTTCCACTGTATTTCATGTTACAGACCAATTTTCCCCGAGACCATCTCAATAACCAACTCTAATAGCATTATGAATACAGAAACTACAAATTGTGGAGCACCCTAACTTGTACTAAAAATGTGTTTTTTGGCCTATTTCTAACACTCTTGCCACAACAAGTAACCAGGGTTTAGTGGGAGAGTGCATGACTTTTGTGGCCCAACAGATGTATTATAATTTATGCCATTAACTCAGAAAGTATAGCATAAGTCTAGATTGGATTTTGTGATGCACAGAGAAGCAAATATGAACCACATTTATAGGCTTGTATCTCTTATTAATCTCTTATTAAATTTGTTGCATCTTTCTCCAGCAGAGTTGGACTAAGACCAAAATGAAATTGAGAAAATTCTCCCATAGAGAACCTAATCTATATTGTAAGAAGCCACACAGAAACATAGTTATTACGGTTGAAAAAATATATATGTAAGTTCAACCAAGGTATAGGTGGGGATGTGAATTTTGGAAACGAGTAGGTTAGTTGTACATATTTTCATAAGCATTAATGTTATTTAATTTTAAGAATTCATCTTAGCCTTTTTTTAAACTGTTCAGTGTTCATGCTGTGACCACATCTTAAGGTAGACTATTCCACAGAGTTACAGTTCTTATGGTAAAGAAGCCTTGACGCTAGTGTTGGTCAAGCACCAAAGTGCTTGTGTGCTCAAGTAGAACACTTTGCGATGCTTGGGTGCTCTATCAAGCACAATGGAAGTCAGTGGGAGAACCCGAGCATTAAACCAGGCACCCCTTACTCTGAAGAGGCGAGGGTGTCGGGACTCTAATTCGGCTTAGGAGTCCCTGCTCTGACTCCATATATAGCTGAAAAGTTTCTGCTGGGATTTGAACTCCCAACCTTGTTGGCAAAGACGATATCCACTCAGTTATAAAGCTGAATGCTAAACTATGTCATAGTAGGTTCTCATATAGTGAGTATTGTATAAAAAGGGCAGCACTGCAAAATAAAACAAAAAATCACCTTTTATTCACCCATGTGGTGATGGCGATGTTTCGGCTCTGCACTAGTCAACGAAACATCACAATTACCACATGGGTGAATAAAAGGTGATTTTTTGTTTTATTTTGGAGTGCTGCCCTTTTTTTGATTTATTGTATTGAAATTGGCAATTCCCTTGGGCCTTGCACCCAAATTCACACAGGGCTGTGCTGCCATTTTTCCATATGTATATATATATATATATATATATATATATATTTATAATCATACTTCTGATATATATGAATGCATAATATGTGGGAAAACTACTGATGTTTTTAGCATTATATATATACATATATTATATTTTCTAAATATATAATAATATATGTAAATATATTATGGCTAAAAACTATTTCTGCCCGGATTTGAACTCCCAAACTTATACATTAGAGGCAAGGACATTAACCTCTACACTATAGAACTACATATTAACCAGCACAGAAATATAAAATAAGTCTTCTGCTGATTAGGAACACTCACTACATCAGAAACTACTATGAGGTTTTTCTGACACAGCTTAGCATTAAGGGTCCTTTCACACTGGCGTTTTTGTTTTCCGGCATAGAATTCCGTCCTCTGCGCTCTATGCCGGAAAAATCCTGATCAGGATCATCCCCATGCATTCTGAATGGAGAGAAATCCGTTCAGGATGCATCAGGATGTCTTCAGTTCAGGACCGGAACGTTTTTTGGATGCAACAAATACCGCAGCATGCTGCTCTTTTTGTTCCGTCCAAAAATCCGGAACACTTGCCGCAAGGCCGGATCCGGAATTAATGCCCATTGAAAGGCATTAATCCGGATCCGGCCTTAAGCTAAACGTCGTTTCGGCGCATCGCCGGATCCGACATTTAGCTTTTTCTGACTGGTTACCATGGCAGCCAGGACGCTAAAGTCCTGGTTACCATGGTAAAATGTAGCGGGGAGCGGGGGAGCGGTATACTTACCATCCGTGCGGCTCCCGGGGCGCTCCAGAGTGACGTCAGGGCGCCCTACACGCATGGATCACGTGATTGCATGAATCACGTGATCCATGCACATGGGGCGCTCTGACGTCATTCTGGAGCGCCCCAGGAGCCGCACGGACTGTAAGTATACCTCTCCCCCGCTCCCCACTACTACTATGGCAACCAGGACTTTAATAGCGTCCTGGCTGCCATAGTAACCTGAAAGCATTTCGAAGACTGATCAGGATCCTGATCAGTCTTCTAATGCTTCAGGCGACTTGCGTTCTGACGGATCCGGCGGGACGGAAGTGCCTGCCGGATCCTCAGAACGCAAGTGTGAAAGGACCCTAAGCCTTATAGCTGAATGCATAAAGTCCTTGCCTCTAATGTAGAAGGTTGGGAGTTCAAATCCTTTCAGAAATAGATGCTAAATTACATTTAAATACATTGACTCCAACATCGCGCTCGAGCGCATGCGGTGTTCGGCTGAGCATAGCAATTCGCGAGCATGCTCGCCCAACACTACTTGACATCTCTGGAGACTAATCTTTTTATTCTGTAAAAAGAGACAGTGCCCCTTGTCTTTTTGAAGGGATTTTACGAGGGACAGCTTTACACCATATTTTTGTGAGGACCATTTATGGATGTTACATTTTAAATCTATGCCCATAGAGGGCGTTTGTAGCTATGTACAAGAAAAATAGAGCTCTGACTGCTATAAAGACATAATAAAGGGAATCTTCACTAGTTTTATTCTGCCCTATCTGAATGCATCATAAATGGTGGGTCACATACTTCCATCATCCTAGTCCTTTTGCTAAAATTCACATGTAGCTCCAGTGCAAGCCGAGTCTGCCCAATACAGCACACAAACCCAGGAGTCCTCATATGCACGAGCTCTTAACTCTCCCTGTCTCCCCCTTCAACGCTGATTGCTATAGAAAGAAAGATGTCCATCAGAAGTAGGGGCTGAGAGAGCCAGGAGCTTATGTATATGAGGACTCCCAAGCTTGAGCTGTCTAATGAGTGGTCTTTGAGCTCAGCTTTCACTGGAGTCCCTCAATATTGATTTCAATAAAACACCTAGGTGAATTAATGAGAGTATTTTGCTTAGGGTCTCTTTCACTAGTTTATACTGCCCTGAGATAAGGCAGTAAAAAACTGATATAACAAATTATTTTAAGAAACTAATCAGCATAGAATTACTTTATGAAATTGAATACAAACTGAATATTTAATAGTGATTTCTTTAGTTATATTCCAAATAAGCACATATCCATACCAGTCACACTATTTTCTCAAAAGCTCACTCACTACTGTATCAATGATCTTTATTAAAAAATAATTATAGTTTCAGGTTCAAGCACAGAAAAAATGTTTTCTCTAAGAATGTATGCTATGTCCAGTAAGGGCCTTAATAACGAAAACGTAAGGTAATTTTTGGGTCACCAGCAGGCCATCAATCATGGGCCATCAATCAAATTTGTCATGGGTGTGCACAATGCCCTCCTTTATCTGTAACAAAGGGTGTATTCGAGTGCCGGTTCCTTTCAATTTTTGGCAGCCCTTTCACTTAGCGCATAGTCTTTATGAGTGTAGGAGTCCCACTAGATGAGCAATTGTACCACAATGTGAATGAGGCCCTCCTTTATGTGATATACAGGTTGTATCGGACTGCCTCTTGCTTGTAATTTGTGGCAGCACTTGCACTTTATATACAAATAAAAATACAGGAAAGTATGTTTCCTAACAATTTTTCCTCTAAAATCCATTTTATCTTTGGTTTTGTGCGTATTATTGTCAGTCTGTAAAAGTGGCGGACTCGGACAACATCATTCCCAGCTGTGACCTGGGAGTCCAAGATACATCCAGACATACTCCCCATGCTGTTCCCGAACCATTTCAGTTGTGGTTCCATTAATTTCTGACCTTTACTGTGAACCAGACACCCTTCCTCTTCAGAGCAAGGGGTGCCTGGTTTAATGCTCGGGTTCTCCCATTAAATACCATTATACTCGGGTGCTCTGTAGAGCGCCCTAGCATCCTGATGTAATCGGCCCGAGCACCCGAGCACCCGTGCTCGATCAACACTAGTAGAGATATGTATTAAAAAGCTTATCAGTAGAATATTAATGCTTGCTAGAGTTGTGGTGGGACGACACTGATGTACAGAAAACTCCCCCCAGATAAGTGAATGGGAATATTTGATCCAGCTAGTTAAAAAATATGAACAGATCCATTACAGAACGAAGAGTTGCCCCTATGTAGGGGAAAAAAATCTGATCTCTCTGGACATAGGATTGTTGTGTTTTTGTTTTCTTTGTCGCCTCTTTTCTGGTGGTTACATGGGTTGGGTAAATTATTTCTGAAAATAATTTACATTGAATATATGGAAACTCTGGGACAAGAATTTTAGGAAAATTGATTTTAACGTATTTTGAACTTTTTAATATTCAATAAAGTATGTAAAAAAATAAAATAAAAGAATATATGAGGGAGTGGCTGCCCAATCTGGATTGTGCACTTTAGCCCATCTGGCTTTTAATAATTTTTAATGGACTAGACAATACTATAGCTGGATCTTGCACTGCCCTGGATGTTGTAAGCGTTATACCCAGGATAGGCAATTCTGATAGTATTAGGTTCCCATCTGTGGAAGCCACCTTGTCTTTGGAAAATGGGCGCAAAACTATTTTGATCAAAAACATTCACAATTTGCCTCAAATTGTCATAAACAGTTGTGTCCAAAATTATTCAACCCCCAATGCTGTAAAGGGTTTTGGGGAATTTAGTGTACATTTGTAATTGTGTTCAGAATGAAATCTTACAAGGACTTTTTAAAGAACCAAATGCAACTAAAATGACATCAATTGTTTTTGTAATACAGTATTAAATGTTTTTTTTGTGATTTCTTCATTGACACAATTATTCAACCCCTTAAAGACTACCACTCTTAAGAACAGAGGTTCATTCAAGTGTTTTCGATCAGGTATTGATCACAACAGGTTTTGAACACAACTGTATAGTAAGTATAACAGTAATCTATGTTCCAGTGTTTGCAGGTGGCTTTGTACTTGGAGTAGGGGACTGTTTGTTTGCTTTTCTATCTATCTATCTGCAGTGTGCCAGACCGACAGGGGAATTATATCTGAGGTCACGGTGTGAACAATTAAGTGGGCCGAGGGAAATACAGTTCTGGATACTCATGGTTAGGGCGTCCCTGGGCAGGCTTGCATAAGTGATGAGGAGAACGGCACAACGATTCTCTGGGGCACACTCTGGTGAAAGAGAAACAGGCCAGATGGTGGTTCGAGGTGGCCTTGGTGGTCTGTATTAATGTGCCTATAGCAAGGTCCCTTATTGTTGTGACGCCAGTACCTATTATGGTGGTACAATCATTTATTGTAGTGTTAACTGAGGAATTGGAGACTGAGACAAGGATGTTGCTATCCAACTTATAACTTTTACTGAAGGTTGCTCCTGGTAACGGTTACATTCAAGTATAAAACAGTGTCTAGTACATCCAGATATGAAATACTGTCTCTCATGTATACAGAGTTAGGGAGTTGTAAGTCCTCAGGTAAAACAGTCTCTTTGTCTTTTATATACAGTTGTGTTCAAAATTATTCAACCCCCACTGAAATTGAGTGTTTTGGCCAGTTTGACATTGATTTTGATCATTTAAGTCATCTTGTTTGCAATTAAATCAAAGAGGCACTTGTAAGACAGACAAATATAACATAACATTTATAATGAAATAACCACAAATGTCTTTTCTGTGCTCACATCATTATCAGTTTTATTCAACCCCCATTCATCCTTAGTACTTAGTACAACATCCTTTTCCAGTTATAACAGCTTTTAAACGTGAAGCATAGCTTGACACAAGTGTCTTGCAGCGATCTACGGGTATCTTCGCCCATTCTTCATGGGCAAAAGCCTCCAGTTCAGTCACATTCTTAGGCTTGCGCGCTGCAACTGCTTTCTTTAAGTCCCACCAGAGGTTCTCAATCGGATTTAAGTCTGGTGACTGTGATGGCCACTTCAAAATGTTCCAGCCTTTAATCTGCAACCATGCTCTAGTGGACTTGGAGGTATGCTTGGGATCATTGTCCTGTTGAAAGGTCCAACGTCTCCCAAGCCTCAGGTTTGTGACGGACTGCATCACATTTTCATCCAATATCTCCTGGTACTGAAGAGAATTCATGGTACCTTGCACATGCTAAAGCTTCCCTGTACCTGTAGAAGCAAAACAGCCCCAAAGCATGATTGACCCCCCGCCATGCTTCACAGTAGGCAAGGTGTTCTTTTCTTCATAGGCCTCCTGCAAACATAGCATTGATCCATGGGCCCAAACAGTTCTAATTTTGCTTTATCAGTCCACAGAACACTATCCCAAAACTTTTGTGGTTTGTCCACATGACTTTTGGCATACTGCAGTTGACTCTTCTTATTCTTTGGAGACAGCAAGGGGGTGCGCCTGGGAGTTCTGGCATGGAGGCCTTCATTACGCAGTGTGCGCCTTATTGTTTGAGTTGAAACTTCAGTACCCGCATCTGACAAATCTTTTTTCAGTTCCTCAGCAGTCACACGGGGACTTTTCTCCACTTTGTGCTTCAGGTAGCGCACAGCAGTCGAAGTCAGCATCTTCTTTCTGCCACGACCAGGTAGCGTTTTAACAGTGCCCATTGCCTTGAATTTGCGAATGATGCTTCCTATTGTGTCTCTTGGTATGTTTAACATCTTTGCACTCTTCTTATAGCCATTGCCCTTCCTGTGAAGAGAAATCACCTCTTCTCTTGTCTTCCTGGACCATTCTCTTGATTTCACCATGTTTGTAAACACACCAGTAAATGTCTAGAAGGAGCTGAGTATCACAGTCATTTTAAATCTGCCTAATTGGTGCTTATTATGCTTGATTGCTGCTCCTTGACATCCACAGGTGTTTTCAATACCTGATCGAAAACACTTGAATGAACCTCTGTTCTTAAGAGTGATAGTCTTTAAAGGGTTGAATAATTGTGTCAATGAAGAAATCACAAAAAAAATAATAATACTGTATTACAAAAACAATTGATGTCATTTTAGTTGCATTTGGTTCTTTAAAAAGTCCTTGTAAGATTTCATTCTGAACACAATTACAAATGTACACTAAATTCCCCAAAACCCTTTACAGCATTGGGGGTTGAATAATTTTGAACACAACTGTATATGAAAGCTACTGCTTCAAACTAGGCTTTTGAAGGATAAAAAGTCTTAGGCTGGTATTAACTCTTGCCTCATTCTAACCTTGATTAAAGATGGTTTTCAGAATCCTTGAACCTCTATTTCCAGTGCTTTTCTGACAGTTGGCCTAACTGTCTTCAGGATTTAAACTGGAGGTGTGGATGCCAGAAGCTGTATCCTACACCTAATTGCAAAGGTGCCTGGGAAGCCCTCTAGTACGGCTGGTTGCTATCCTTTGACTTGAATAAATATACTGTTCCCCTTGGACTCACCGGTTTCTCCAGAACGGTAGGCTGCGAAAAGATATTTGGTCCTATGAAGGACGACTTCTCCTGACCCCTTGAATCTTGCTGTTTGCAGCTTGTCACTGGTCAACCCTGAATCTTATAGGCTCTACCCTGGACTGTGGAGCCATCAGATAAAGAGCAAAGAGGCAGGAGTCCTCCCTCCAGAAGGCAGCTACAACATGGCTGCACTCTGACTAAACTTCAGGAAAACTCTGCCTAACTAGGCCTGAGCTAAGCTATTTATACACTGTCACACTGCCCCCATCTAGTGGTAAGACTAGTGTAGTGCAACCTAACTGGCCTGTATGAAAGTATCTTATATAGAATCACATAGTGACATGGGGGAATATGACATGAGATGAAGTACGGCATTCAGACATAATATATGACAATAAAACACAGTATAACACCAGTTTGCGGTGCCAAAATCAAGAGTGGGCCACTGCTTACCCCCCTTGTATAACATGTGTCGCCCCCGACACATCCAGGACAGGAAGATGGTCCCCTGCAATACACCAAAACATACGCTATATACAATCACCCCCAAAAAGAGCAAATATAAATGTGGACTTTGCAATGTACTATAAATATATTCTAGGCAAATACGTCACATATAATATATATATATATCACTGGTCTGGGTGAATAACGGGTGTTGACTAGAGTTGAACGAACACCTGGATGTTCGGGTTCGTGAAGTTCAGCCGAACTTCCCGAAAATGTTCGGGTTCCGAACTCGATCCCAACTTCGCCCCGAACCCGAACCCCTTAGAAGTCAAAGGGGACCCGAACTTTTGAGCACTAAAAAGGCTGTAAAATAGCCCAGGAAAGGGCTAGAGGGCTGCAAAAGGCAGCAAAATGTGGGTAAATCCCCTGCAAACATGTGGTTAGGGAAATGACTTAACCACTTGCCGCCACGCTAACGCCGATGGGCGTCAGCGCGGCGGCTCTCTCAGGTCTCACTGCCGCCTGTCGGCGTCATCTCGTGAGACCCGAGATTTCACATGAACGCGCGCGCGGCGTGCGCGCGCGTTCATGTGATCGGAGCCGGGACAACTGAAACTACAGCCTGCCAGCGCTGATCATGCGCTGGCAGGCTGTAGATGCGGAAAAAAACGCATTTAAATCGCATATCAGACGCTGTTTTGTAAACAGCGTCTGATATGCCTGCTGTCTGCTCGTCTGGTGGTCCCTTTGTTTGGGACCACCTGAGGAAACAAAGGTAAAGTGCACCAATCACTACACACACCCCCCACCCCCATCACTGATTAACCCCTGATCACCCATGTCACCCCCTGATCACCAATGTCACCCCCTGATCACCCCTGTCACCCCCTGTCACTAATCACCCCCTACAGGCTCATTCAGACGTCCAGTATGTGTTTTGCGGATCCATGGATCTGCGGATCCATGGATCTACGGATCCGCAAAATACGGACACCGGCAATGTGCTTTCCGCATTTTGCAGATCCGCACAGAACTATATAGAAAATGCTTTTTCTTGTCCGCAATTGCGGACAAGAATAGGACATGTTCTATATTTTTGCGGAACGGAAGTGCAGACTCGAAGCGCGGATCCGTAATTCGGATCCGAGCGGGACAAAGTCTGTCCCCATAGAAATGAATGGGTCCGCAATTCCGTTCCGCAAACAGAATTGCGGACGTGTGAATGGGGCATAAGGGTCCCTTATCACCGTCAGTTAGCTAGCTACTTGTTAGGTAGCTAGCGCCCAGCCCACCGCACCGCAGTCACTGATTTTGGCAGAGATTTTTCATCCACATTGATCGATGCGAATGAAAAATCTGCGCCGTTCATTTTTTTTTTTTTTTCAGCCCAGAGGCTGAACGGAAAAAATCTCATTACCCGTATGCTCAATATAAGGAGAATCGCAGAAACTCCTAATGCTGGCCATACGTGTAATGATTGCGGAGACCCTCAAATGCCAGGACAGCATAAATACCTCACATGTGACCCCATTTTAGAAAGAAGACACCCCAAGGTATTCTGTGAGGGGTATGGTGAGTTCATGCAAAATTTTATTTTTGTCACAAGTTAGTGGAATATGAGACTTTGTAAAAAAATATATATATATCAATTTCCGCTAACTTGTGGCAAAAATTTTTTTCTGTGAACTCGCCATGCCCCTCACGGAATACCTTGGGGTGTCTTCTTTCCAAAATGGGGTCACATGTGGGGTATTTATACTGACCTGGCATTTTAGGGGTCCTAAAGCGTGAGAATCCAAATGCGTAAAAATGGCCTGTGAAATCCTAAAGGTACTCATTGGTTTTAGGGCCCCTTTGCGCATCTTGGCTGCAAAAGTGTCACACATGTGGTATCGCCGTACTCAGGAGAAGTAGGGCAATGTGTTTGGGGTGTATTTTTACATATACCCATACTTTGTGTGAGAAATATCGCTGTAAACGACAACTTTTTAATTTTTTTATACAAAGTTGTCAATTTACAGAGATATTACTCTCACCCAACATGGGTATATGTAAAAATACACCCCAAAACACATTGCCCTACTTCTCCTGAGTACGAAGATACCACATGAGTGACACTTTTGCAGCCTGGTGCGCAAAGGGGCCCAAATTCCAACGAGTACCTTTAGCTTTACATGGCTGCTCACAATTAGCCCCGCCCAAAATGCCAGAACAGTACAAACACCCCACAAATGACCCCATTTTGGAAAGAAGACACCCCAAGGTATTCGCTGAGGGGTATGGTGAGTCCATGAAAAATTTAACTTTTGTCAAAAGTTAGCGGAAAGGGAGACTTTGCGAGAAAAACAATAAAAATCAATTTCCGCTAACTTGTGCCAAAAAATCTTCTGTGAACTCGCCATGCCCCTCACGGAATACCTTGGGTGTCTTCTTTCCAAAATGGGGTCACATGTGGGGTATTTCTACTGCCCTGGCATTTTAGGGCCCTAAAGCGTGAGAAGAAAAATGCGTAAAAATGCCCTCCTAAAGGTACTCATTAGAATTAGGGCCCTTTGCGCACCCAGGCAGCAAAAGTGTCACTCATGTGGTATCGCCGTACTCAGGAGAAGTAGGGCAATGTGTTTGGGGTGTATTTTTACATATACCCATGCTGGGTGAGAGAAATATCTCTGTAAACTGACAACTTTGTATAAATTTGTTTTAAAAGTTGTCATTTACAGAGATATTTCTCTCACCCATCATGGGTATATGTAAAAATACACCCTAAAACACATTGCCCTACTTCTCCTGAGTACGGCGATACCACATGAGTGACACTTTTTGCAGCCAAGATGCGCAAAGGGCTCTAATTCCAATGAGTACCTTTAGGATTTCACAGGGCATTTTTCCGCATTTCTTCTCACGCTTTAGACCACTAAAATGCCAGGGCAGTAGAAATACCCACAAGTGACCCCATTTTGGAAAGAAGACACCCCAAGGTATTCCGTGAGGGTCATGGCGAGTTCACAGAAATTTTTTTTTTTTGGCACAAGTTAGCGGAAATTGATATTTTGTGACAAAAAATAAAATTTTACATGAACTCACCATACCCCTCACGGAATACCTTGGGGTGTCTTCTTTCTAAAATGGGGTCACATGTGGGGTATTTATACTGCCCTGGCATTTTAGGGGCCCCTAAAGCGTGAGAAGAAGTCTGGAATCCAAATGCGTAAAAATGGCCTGTGAAATCCTAAAGGTACTCATTGGTTTTAGGGCCCCTTCGCGCACCCAGGCTGCAAAAAAGTGTCACTCATGTGGTATCGCCGTACTCAGGAGAAGTAGGGC
This sequence comes from Bufotes viridis, assembly GCA_033119425.1. Taxonomy (NCBI): domain Eukaryota; kingdom Metazoa; phylum Chordata; class Amphibia; order Anura; family Bufonidae; genus Bufotes; species Bufotes viridis. The sequence goes on along the minus strand of CM065593.1, from coordinate 274,002,814 downwards.
AATGTGTTTAGGGGTGTATCTTTATATATACCCATACTTTGTGTGAGAAATATCTCTGTAAACGACAACCTTTTAAAATTTTTTACACAAAGTTGACAATTTACAGAGATATTTCTCTCACCCAGCATAGGTATATGTAAAAATACACCCCAAAACACATTGCCCTACTTCTCCTGAGTACGGCGATACCACATGAGTGACACTTTTTTGCAGCTAAGATGCGCAAAGGGGCCCAAATTCCAACGAGTACCTTTAGGTTTTACATGGCTGCTCACAATTTAGCCCCGCCCAAAATGCCAGAGCAGTAAACACACCCCACAAATGACCCCATTTCGGAAAGTAGACACCCCAAGGTATTCACTGAGGGGCATAGTGAGTCCGTCTGAGATTTTATTTTTTTTGCCAGAAGTTAGCAGAAATGGAAACTTTATTATTTTTTTTTTTTTCCTCAGAAAGTGTCATTTTCCGCTAACTTGTGAAAAAAAATGAAATGATACATGAACTCACCATGCCCCTCCGTGAATACTTTGGGGTGTCTTCTATCTAAAATGGTGTGATTTGGGGGGTATTCATACTATCCTGGCATTCTAGCACCTGAAGAAACATGACAGGTGCTCAGAAAGTCAGAGCTGCTTCAAAATGCAGAAATTTACTTTTTTGCACCATAGTTTGTAAACGCTATAACTTTTACCCAAACCAATAAATATACACTTATTAGATATTTTTTTTATCAAAGACATGTAGAACAACAAATTTTGTGAAAAATTTATATAGAAATGTAGTTTTTTTTGAAAAATTTTACAACAGAAAGTTAAAAATGTCATTTTTTTGCAAAAATGTCATTACATTTTTATTAAAGGAGGTAAAATTCATTTGGGTGGTAAGTTGTATGACCGAGCAATAAACGGTGAAAGTAGTGTAGTGCGGATTTGTAAAAAAGGGCCTGGTCACTAGTGGGGTGTAAACCTGTGGTCTTCAAGTGGTTAAAATAACATAAAATAGAGAAAAATAATAAATAAACATTCTAAACTTGAGCACAAGTGAGTGACAGTGGCACCTGTCACCCAGCAAACAGAGGATGTGGCAGCAACGCCACCACATCTGTCATCGTCACCAAGCATCTCCACCAAATCCCATGAAAGTGTTCAGCTATCAGCTATCCATCTCCCAAACACAGGAGAGAAAAAGAAATAGAAAGAGGAAGTATCCCCCTACCCATGGCTCTGAATGCCTTATTTCAAACTTCCTGGTCCTTTAAAATGCTGTCATTCTGTCTGGTGGACAGTTTTAAAAACCTTATGCAGCTACTTTTGCAGGCGAGCCATCCCTTCCCTGCACAACCAAGTGGCGGACAAAATCAGGTGTGCACTGCGCAACGCTATCTATGGCAACGTCCACATAACCAACAATACAGTGGGTAAATGTAGAGGCTGGCACAGAGGCGGATAGCATTTTTGCGAATATCCTTCCACCCCCGAGGATTGCTGATCATTTCTCTTTGTATCCTGTTACCTCCTCCTACTCTGCTTCCTCCTTCTCCTCCTCCTCTACCACCCCCTCATCCACTCAGTGTAACACCTTCACCACCCACAGCAGCACAGCCACGGGAAATGACAGAAGTCTGTTTTAAAACTTGTGTGTTTGTGGGAAAACCCCCACAACGCGCAGGAGCTGTAGACAGGCATGGAACAACAGATGGATGATTGGTTGGTACCATTGAGCCTTCAGCCCGGCCTGGTGTTGTGGGCAAAAGGGGCAAAATGTAATAGCAGGTCTGGGCCTAGCCAGTTTGATGCACATCCCCTGCCTGCCACATGTACTGAATTTGCGGTGCAGAAATTCCAAAACACCAGACAGTGAAAATCAATTCAGTTAATCGAACACACACAACACCCCTCCCCCTTTCACTCAAACCATTAACAAACTATTTACAAATTTACTTAAAAACATATTAAAATAACTATAATACTGCTAAACTAACCATACAAACAAACAAAACTATATACACGCCTTATCCTTAACTTAAGGCCAGCCAATTACAAGTGGCTTGGAGGGTGGGTTCCTGCACCAACATAGACCCTGGCCTGGAACACAATTGTCCAGCCAGGGCACAGTTCTGGAGGATAAGGAGGATAAGTAGGATGAGGAGGAGTAGGAGGAATCGTGTTCTCAGCTGGGTGGCACCCAAGCCAGCTCACGGGCAGTTGGGTCACCATCAGCACCTCAGAAGGCTGTATTAGCATTGGCAAACTGTGGGAAAGCTTTGTCATCACGCCACAACAACCTGCACCACCAGCAGATATGGAACGTGTTAGCAGGAGGCAGCATTTTAGCAACATGGTGGAAGAGTACATGTACTGACTGATGGGTTTGCCCAGGGACGTAGCTAAAGGAAAGCATGGGAAGCTACTGTTTTGGGTCCCTGACCTATAAGGGGCCCATCCAGGAGGAGGAGGAGGAGAACTCCCTCAACAGTATTGTACAATGAAATTATATACAGTGGCAGTATAGACAGTATAAAAAGCGGATGGAAAATTAACCCAAACAGCCTCACACCCTACACACTCAAACCCTCCCCCCCCTTCACAAACTATTTACAAATTTACTTAAAAACATATTAAAATAACTATAATGCAGCTAAAGTAACTATATAAACAAACAAAACTATATACACGCCTTATCCTTAGCTTAAGGCCAGCCAATTACAAGTGGCTCGGAGGGTGGGTTCCTGCAACAAAATAGGCCCTGTCCTTGAACACAATTGTCCAGCCAGGGCACAGTTCTGGAGGATGAAGAGGAGTAGGAGGAATGCTGGGGGATATAGAGGACACAGACGATATACCTCCCTCAAAGAGGATAGCTTGTCCTTGCCTCTGGGCAGCTTGGTACACATGAGCGACTACATGCTGCAGTGCCTGCGCAACGACTGCCCAGTTACTGCCACATTCTAACTTGTGCTGCTTACTGGGTGGCCACCATGCTGCATACCCGTTACAAGGACAACGTTCCGTCCTTAATTCCCTCACTGCAGTGTGATAGAAAGATGAGCCTGCTAGTAGACACGCTGCTGATGGCATTTACACCTGACACCGTGGACTCAGTGGAAGCACAAGTTGAAGGCAGAGGAGGAGGCGGAAGAATTTGCCAATGTAGCTGGGTCACCAACAACACCTCAGAAGGCAGGTTTATCATTGGCAAAATGTGGAAAAGCTTTGTCATCACGCCACAACAACCTGCACCACCAGCAGATCTGGAACATCTTAGCAGGAGGCAGCATTTCAGCAACATGTTGGAACAGTACACGTACTGACTGATGGGTCTGCCTAGGGGAATAGCTACAGGGGAAGCAACTGCTTTGGGGCCGTGACCTAGAAAGGGCCCATTCAGGAGGAGGAGTAAAGTACTTTGTCAGGGCCCCCTCAACAGCATTATACAATGAAATTATATACAGTGGCAGTATAGACAGTGTAGAAAGCGAAGGGAACAGCGTCTGGGCCTGGTCTGAGAGAGCGATCTTTAGTAGCCACAGGCATGGCGGCATGAAAGGAAGGGGTTGTGCAAAAATTACTGGGGGAGGGGGGCCCAATTCAAAAATTTGATGTGGTGCCCAATCATTTCTAGCTACACCACTGGGTCTGGCCCATTGAACTTCTGGGTCTTCAAATTGGGCACATGTCCTGAGGTTGCCCTTTACGCCTTGGAGGTGCTGGCCTACCCTGCAGCCACTGTATTGTCCGAACGTGTGTTTAGCATGGCTGGTGGCATTATCACAGACAAGTGCAGACGCCTGTTCGCAGACAATGTTGGCAACTAAGCTTTCGTTTATTAAAAAGAACCAGACAGGGATCCCACAGGACATGTTTGAACCTTATGCAGAATAGACATGTAAACCAGCCTCACCCAACCATTGTTGTAAAATTAAAAATAAAAAAAACTGTTATTGGAGACTACCTTTGGCTTCACAGCCCAAAAAGGCTTCATTTCATGCAAGAATGTAACCGCCAATTGTAAGTTCCCTGTCAGTTATACAGTGTAGGGGATTGTACCTGGCAAAAATGGTAATATTTCACCCAACAATTTAAAATCTATCCTTTGCCAGACAGTATTAAACTTGTCCAGCCACAGCTGAAACCAATGATTTACGTTATTGCTATTTTGGCAATTGAATTTCACCCCAGAACAAAAGCTATTCTTTGACGGACACTATGAAACTTGTCCAGTCACAGCTGGAACACCAGATTTTCTGTATTTCTATTTTTGCTACTGTATTTCACCCCAGAAAAAATATACCCTTTTACGGACAGATTTCAACTAGGCCTGCAACAGCTGGAACACCAGATTTACGGTATTTCTATTTTTGCTACTGACTTTCACCCCAGAAAATAATATATCCTTTGACGGACACTAGGGAAATTGTCCAGTCACAGCTGGAACACCAGATTCAGGGTATTGCTATTTTGGCAATTAAATTTCACCCCAGAAAAAAATATACCCTTTTACAGACAGATTTAAATTAGGCCTGCAAAAGCTGGAATACCAGATTTACGGTATCTCTATTTTTGAAACAGAATTTCACTGCAGAAAATAATATATTCTATGACGGACACTATTAAACTCTTCCAGTCAAAGCTGGAACACCAGATTTACTGAATTTCTATTTTGGCAACTGAATTTCTCCCCAGAAAATAATAAATCCTTTGAAGGACACTATTAAACTTGGCCAGCCACAGCTGAAACCACTGATTTATGGTATTGCTATTTTGGCAATTGAATTTCACCCCAGAAAAATATGTATCCTTTGCCGGAAACTATTAAACTTGTCAAGCCACAGCTGGAAAACCAGATTTACGTTATTGCTATTTTGGCAACTGAATTTCACCCCAGAAAATAATAAATCCTTTGCCGGACACTATTAAACTAGGCCAGCCACTGCTGGGACACGAGATTTACAGTATTGCTATTTGGGCAACTGAATTTCACCCCTGAAAATAAAAAATCCTTTGCCGGACACTATTAAACTTGGCCAGCCACTGCTGGGACACCAGATTTAGGGGATTTCTATTTTGGCTATTTAATTTCACCCCAGAAAAAAATATATCCTTTGCCGGACACTATTAAACTTGGCCAGCCACAGCTGGGACACCAGATTTATGGTATTGCTATTTTGGCAATTGAATTTCACCCCAGAAAAAAGTATATCCTTTGCCGGACAGTATTAAACTTGGCCAGCCACAGCTAAAACCACCACTGATTTATGGTATTGCTATTTTGGCAATTGAATTTCACCACAGAAAAAAATATATCCTTTGCCGGACACTGTTAAACTTGTCCAGTCACAGCTGGGACACCAGATTTAGGGGATTGCTATTTTGGCAATTGAGTTTCACCACAGAAAAAAATCTATCCTTTGCCAGACAGCAGACACTTGGCTAGCCACAGCTGGAATGCCAGATTTAGGGGATTGCTATTTTGGCAATTGAATTTAACCCCTCAATAAAATACAGAAATTTCTTTCCTGAGTTTCTAGGGGTGACAATAAGCACAGCCAAGCGCCTGATGTAGGATATAGCAAAAAAAAAAAAACTAGTATTGATGGATTGATGGACTTGGTGGCAGCTTGTGCTGGTGCACCACAAGACACAAAATGGCCGCTGATCACCCCAGAAAATAGTGACAGAAAAACGCTCTGTGCAGCCTAAAACCAGTGAGCAATTAACTAGCAGAAGTTGAATCTTTCACAGCTGTAGATCTATCACTTCATTAGGCGTTTTTGATGAGTTTTCCCTAACTAATTTTTCCCTCACAGCAGCTGCGTCCTATCCCTACACTAATCAGAGCAGAGTGACGTGCGGCGCTACGTGACTCCAGCTTAAATAGAGGCTGGGTCACATGCTGCACTTAGCCAATCACAGCCATGCCATTAGTAGGCATGGCTGTGATGGCTTCTTAGGTAAAGTTGAACGAAATTGTATTTTAAGTTCGGCGTCCAAAGTTCAGGTTCTGGTTATCAAAGCATCCTGTTATGGATTCCACCACCACGGACCATAACGGCATTTGGAATCCATAAGGCGGAATCTTCAATGAACCCGAACCTTGGACAACACTAAGGACCTGGGGTGATGTCGCCGTCATGTGATCAGTGCAGGGGGCATGGCTCAGCACTGGATTGGATAAGAGGTGATCCAGTACTGAGCCACGACCCCTGAACTGATCACATGACGGTGATGTCACCCCAGGTCCTTAGTGTTGTCCAAGGTTCAGGTTCATTGAAGAATCCCCTTATGGATTTCCAATGCCATTATGGTCCGTGGTAGTGGAATCCATAATGGGATACTTCGATAACCCCAACGCGAACTTTGGACGCCGAACTTAAAATACAAGTTCGCTCAACTCTATTCTTAGGGCAAGAAGTAAAACGCTAGCTGATTGGCTGCTGTGCAGCCCTTCAGAAAGCAGGATGAATTTGCCGAACAACGGACCCAAACCCGAACTTTTTTGAAAATGTTCGGGTCCGGGTCCCAAACACCCCAAAATTCAGTACGAACCCGAACTATCCAGTTCGGGTTCGCTCATAAATAGTGTTGACACTTTCGGTGCTTGACAGGGACACATGGGCGCCGATCTGAATGAATCAATAAAGTACATGGCAAATAAGTTCCTAATAAAGTCTTAAAATAAAGTTGCAGGCATAAAAATGCTTAACTTTTTCAAAGCGCAATATTTTGTCAGCATATAAAACTTTTTCAAAATGCATTACTGTTTAGCATATAAAAATATAAAATTTCACCTAGTGCGAAAATCTCAGAAAATGTCCTTCTGGGCAATATGACTTTAAAACATTAGGGAGTGTCCAGTTGCAATACCCCTGATCAACCTGAAGAGGGGGTAAAAGGTAAAAAGGTGCAAACATAGTCACAACTGGGACAGTATTGTTTCACGAAAAGAAGCAAAAGCAGGCAGAAAGTCCTGAAAGGGGCACAATGGGTGCAGTGGTAGACATAGTGGCTTAAGGAACTGCCACTGGTCGTGGGGAACAGGCAGCAGCTCACATTGTTGCAAAAAAGGATTCCTGTCCTGAAACAGTTAGTAGGAAATGGTGTAGGTGTTGGCCTAGCAGGCCTACCTACAAGTTGGGGTCCATTCCACCCTGGTCATAATGGATGTTGAAACCAGGCTCTGCTTGTAGCTGTGGCCAGTAATTCGGGTCTGATAAGTCCTCCTCTTGTCTGGGCTCCAGGCCTTGCGGATCACTAGGCCAGCGAACGGTGCAATCAGGATGCAGGATGCGGACCGGAATTTCCATGAATGCAGAGTCGGTCGCCTCAGCTAGGATCTCTTCCTGGGTTCAGACCCTTGTTTCTTCATAGGATATTCCTTGGGTTAGGTAGATCCGGGATGGTGCTGGCTCAGCTGACCTTCAATGCGGCTAGCTTGGCTTCAGGCTCAGGTGCTGGCATAGCGGAGGTAGATGCATAAGAACACCAGACCTGAGAAATATGCACCTGCTGGTGCGCAGCCACTCGATGTTGGCCCTCTAGGTAGACCTCTAGTCTTTCTTCTGCCTTCATGGCATCCGTTTCCTTGGTTCGCCGCTGCAGATCAGGTGATGAATATGGACTCACCGGTTTCTCCAGGACGGTAGGCTGCCAAAAGATATTTGGTCCTATGAAGGACGACTTCTCCTGATCGCCTTGAAACTTGCTGTTTGCAGCTTGTCACTTGTCAGCCCCGAGGGGCAATCTATAGAAGGAGATTTCTCACCTCTAGGCTGAATCTTATAGGCTTTAACCGTGGAGTCATCAGGGAGAGAGCAGAGAGGCATATATATATATAGGATAGATAGATAGATAGATAGATAGATAGATAGATAGATAAAACAATAAAACACAGTATAAAACCAGTTTGCGGTACCCATGATCACGAGTGGGACACACTCTATCTATCTATCTATCTATCTATCTATCTATCTATCTATCTATCTATCAATCATTCTGTTAGCTATAAATATACTTTTGAGGCATATTGAAATATCATTCTCATAGGTGTTTACAAGATCAAGATGTTCAAAAATAATCCATTATATATACTGTAGTTTATTTCTGTAAGACATTTTTCTTTAATACCGTACTATGTAAAATGAACAGAATTTTAATAATTTCATCTCAAGAGACCTCTTACTAACAAGACCTACACATTTATTTTATTATATCTTATTATCTGTAAATTGGTTTATGAGGTTACACTGAATTTGGTTATATATGCAAATGTTAATGTTTGTATTTCCAAATGGAATAATCAGCAATTATACAAATGCATTTTTTAAAAGATCACAAAAATTACCATTACCATTTAACATACGAAAGGCTAGCCTGAAATATTCTGCTTTGTGTTACCATATCACACACTGTAATTATCCAGTTGATCCGGTAAATCTTTTCACACAAATGTTTCTTTAGATATTTGTGCCTTAAAGAGTATTGTTTGTTTTTCATAATCAACACTACAAGCAAATATAGGAAGCTTTGTAGTATCCATTACCTAATTAGAGAAAAATGCCTCTTTCTCCATTCATCGGGCTACTCTCCTCTTCACCCTACCTTCTGGTCTGATAACTGTGTCTCAACTCACTAATAAAAGCTGTATACAGGAGTCTGTACACTGAGCGATCAGGTTCTGGTTGCTAACTATAGAAGTCTAACTATAGCAGTGATGGCTAATCTCTGGCACTCCAGCTATGGTGAAACTACGACTCCCAGCATGCTCCATTCAATTTATGTAAAGCTCTGAGAACAGCCAAGCAAATGTGCATCTTGGGAGTTGTAGTTTTACCACAGCTGAAGTGCCGGAGGTTAGCCATCACAGAACTATAGTGTCTCGCCTCAGTGGTGGATTCAAAACAACACTGTTCTGCAGCGCTGTATGATGTCCAACATGCTGATTCTGCTTTTGTGTGTGTAAGAAATAAAGTTAAGGGTGCAAGATCCTCTATTCTCTATATGTGCTGTGTATGGGAGACTTTATACCAGCTAGCTTCAGAGAAAAAGGATAATCAAGATATAGTGTATTTACACAAAGTGGTTAAGGCATGGTTAAAAAAGCATCATGCACTTTTGCTGATGTATTTAACTCAGGTATTGTTGTTATAGGTTTTTTAACATGTTTCACATGTAAAGATTTTGGAAAAATGCATTTGTTTTTTGCACTCAGGCTAGATGCAGTTTTACTACACCTCAACCATTATATGTAAATATACTCTTAGAGATGGTGTCCCCAAAAGGGAAATGTTGTCACACATGCATAATATAGTGTTATTCCTTATGGACACATTCATGATAGCTTATTATAAGTCACCTCAAGCAATAGGTATGTTTTTACTGTATATAATATTACTGTTAATACTTACCAACATTTAAATCCTCAAATTCTGGACATTTCAGCTCTGACACTACAATAAATAATAGTACATTTGCATAAATCCTACCCCTTTGCAGTCCAGGTTGTAGGACAGCCCACATACATACTGTCCATATACACACAAGTAATAAACCCTTCATATATAAAGTAAAGCTGCCATTTATTGAAGATAGTACCCACATTATTTTGTCTCAGCTAATTAAAAACTCCCCATAATCTGCCCTAACACCTTCATTGTGTATAACATTTGATTCAGTATTCTTGGAACTTGGTATCAATATAAATATTGCTGATGGCATTGATATATATACATATATAAAAAAAAAAACACCTGGCACACCCAATAAATGCTGAATTTAACAGAAGGCAGTAACATTCATGTGGCTGTCATTTCTTCAGATTAATGACAGTCTGAAGAGTATGTTTTGTGGGAAGAGATTATGCAAAATAATCTAAAAAAAAATAGAGTAAAAATTTGCAAATAAACTTAAAGGGGTTTGACACTCTGGCTACTTGTGACAAATATTTACACCAATCAAAGCAAAACGGGGCCAGTTGGAAAAATATTACTTTATTAACACAGAATTTTAAAACCATGATTAAGGCTAAATGCACACGACAGTTGTTTTTTGCTGTCCGCAAATCGGGATCCGCAAAAAAAACTGATGGTCCCTCAGTTTTTTTTGGAGGATTCCTTTGTTTTCACAGATCCCCTGTAATAAATACCTATCCTCGTCCGCAAATGAGAAAAAAGTAGGACATGCACTACTTTTTTTGCTGAAGGGAAACATGGACAACGGACGCGGAACACAAACGGATGAACTGTCAGCATTTTTTTGCTGACCCATTGAAATGAATGGGTTCCTGTCCTATCCGCAAAAAAAACTGAAACGGAAGCCGAGAAAAACAACTGTCGTGTGCATTTAGCCTAAATGAGATGGTGGTACAAACACATACATAATAGACAACACCCAGGCAGGAGAGCACAGGCTAATAATAATGCAACAGGCAACTGAGCAAGCAGTAAATTAAAGTACTGTATATAGTTACCATATAGTTACCTCTCCACCCCATTCGATGGATAAAGTGCATAGTGCATAAGTATAACCCAACTCACTTTTTTTGTTACAAATATGTTGATACGATAACTACAGTTAGGTCCATATATATTTGGCACTGACACAAATTTTGTTTTTATTACCTGTTTACTAAAACATATTAAAGTCATAGTTATATAATGGGCATGGACATAATGTCCAGACTTTTAGCTTTTATTTGAGAGTATCCACATTAAAATTGGATGAAGGGTTGAGGAGTTTCAGCTCCTTTATATGTGGCACCCTATTTTTAAAGGGACCAAAATTAACTCAAAGGCTGTTTCATGGGCAGGTGTGGGCAATTCCTTGATTATTTGATTCTCAATTAAGCTCATAAAAGGCGTGGAGTTGAGGTGTGGTGATTGCATTTTGAAGATTTTGCTGAGAGGTAAATATGCAGTAAAAAAAAAAAATACACTACACATATTAGGTATCGCCGCGTCCGTAAAAAACAGCTCTATAAAAATATCACATGACTGAACCCCTCAGGTGAACGGCATAAAAAAAAACCCCAAAAATAGTGTAAATAAGCCATTTTTGAGCACCTTACATCACTAAAAGTGTAATACAAAGCGATCAAAAAGGCATATGCCTCCCAAAATAGTACCAATCTAACCGCCATCTCATCCCGCAAAAAATGAGCCCCTTCATAAAACAATTGCCCAAAAAATAAAACATGATTCTTTTTGTTTCAAAAATGCTTTTTAGTGTTAAATGTAAAAAAATTTAAAAAAAGTAGACATATTGGGTATCTCCACGTCTGTAAGAATCTGCTCTATAAAAATATCACATGACCTAACCCCTCAAGTAAACACTGTAAAAAAAAAAAAAAAAACTTTGTCAAAAGCCATTTTTTGTCACCTTACATCACAAAAAGTGTAATAGCAAGCGATCAAAAGTCATATGACCCCCAAATAGTGGCAATCTAACCGCCACCTCATCCGCAAAAATTATACCCAACCTGAGACGATCGCCTAAAAACTGAAAAAAATATGGCTCTCAGACTATGGAGACACTAAAACATGTTTTTTTTTGTTTCAAAAAGGATATTATTGTGTAACACCAAAATAGATAAAAAAAAGTATACATATTGAGTATTGTCGCGTTCATAACGACCTGCTCTATAAAAATATAACATGACCTAACCCCTCAGGTGAACGCTGTAAACATAAAAAATAAAAACGTTGTAAAAAAGTAATTTTTTGTCACCTTACATCACAAAAAGTGTAATAGCAAGTGATCAAAAGTCATATGCACCCCAAGATAGTACCATTCAAACCGCCATCTCATCCCGTAAAAATGAGCCCCTACATAGGACAATCGCAAAAAAAAAAAAAAAACTATGGCTTTCAGAATGTGGAGACAATAAAAAATCATTTTTTCAAAAATGCTTTATTATGTAAAACTGAAACAAAAACCCCAAAAAGTAGTCATATTTGGTATTGTCGCGTCAGTAACAACCTGCTCTATAGAAATAGCACACAATCTAACCTGTCAGTTCAGCGATGTAAATAACAAAAAATACAAAACTGTCCCAAAACAGCAATTTTTTGTAAATTATCCATTTTAATCCATTTTTCCAGTAACAAAGCAAGGGTTAACAGGCAAACAAAACTCAATATTTATTGCCCTGATTCTGTAGTTTGCAGAAACACCCCATATGTGGTTGTAAACTGCTGTATGGCCAAACGGCAGGGCACAGAAGGAAGGGAACGCCATATGGTTTTTGGAAGGCGGATTTTGCTGGACTGTTTTTTGAGACTATGTCCCATTTGAAGCCCCCGATGCACCCCTAGAGTACAAACTCCCAAAAAGTGACCCCATTTTGGAAACTACGGGATAAGGTGTCAGTTTTGTTGGTACTATTTTAGGGTAAATATGATTTTTGGTTGCTCTATATTACACTTTTTTGAGGCAAGGTAACAAAAATTGAAATTCTGAAATTTCATCTCCATTTGCCAATAACTCTTGTGGAACACCTAAAGGGTTAACAAAGTTTGTAAAACTAGTTTTGAATACCTTGAGGGGTGTAGTTTCTTAGATAGAGTCACTTTTATGGAGTTTCTATTCTAGGGGTGCATCAGGGGGCTTCAAATGGGACATGGTGTCAAAAATCCAGTACAGCAAAATCCGCCTTCCAAAACCCATATGACGTTCCTTTCCTTCTGCGCCCTGCCGTTTGGCCATACAGTATTTTAGGACCACATATAGGGTGTTTCTGAAAACTACAGAATCGGGGCAATAAATATTGAGTTTTGTTTGGCTGTTAACCCTTGCTTTGTTACTGGAAAAAATGGATTAAAATGGAAAATTTTCCAAAAAATCGAAATTCAGAAATTTTATCTTTATTTGCCATTAACTCTTGTGGAAAACCTAAAGGGTTAATGACGTTTGTAAAATCAGTTTTGAGTACCTTCAGGGGTTTAGTTTCTAGAATGGGGTCATTTTTCGGTGGTTTCTATTATGTAAGCCTCGCAAAGTGACTTCAGACCTGAACTGGTCCCTAAAAACTGGGTTTTTGAAAATTTCTGAAAAATGTCAAGATTTGCTTCTAAACTTCTAAGCCTTGTAATGTCCCCAAATAATGAAATGGCATTCCCAAAATAATCGATACATGGAGTAGACATATGGGGAATGTAAATCAATAACTTTTTTTGGCAGTATTACTATGTATTCTAGAAGTAGAGAAATTGAAACTTGGAAAATTGCAAATTTTTCAAAATTTTTGGTAAATTTGGTATTTTTTTATAAATAAAAATGAAATTTTTTTCGACTTTATTTTACCACTGTCATGAAATACAATATGTGACGAAAAAACAATCTCAGAATGGCTTGGATAAGTAAAAGCGTTTTAAAGTTATCACCACATAAATTGACACTGGTCAGATTTCCAAAAAATGGCCTGGTCCTTAAGGTGAAATAGGGCCGTGTCCTTAAGGGGTTAAAGCAAATAAGTGGAATATTATTGAATGGCCAAGTCAGTCACTTGATCTAGACCCAATAGAGCATTTAACTTGCTAAAGACTAAACTTAGACAGAAAGGCCCACAGAGGCCTGGCTGAGCATTAAAAAGGAGGAAAGACACCGTCTGTTGATGTTCATGAGTTCAAGACTTCAGGCAGTCATTGCCAACAAAGGGTTTTCCACCAAGCATTAGAAATTAACATTTTATTTACAATTATTCAATTTGTCCGATTACTTTTGACCCCCTGAAAAGAAGGGATTGAGTTTAAAAAATGCTTTAGTTCCTCACATTTGTATGCAATCATTTTGTTCAACCCACTGAATTAAAGCTGAAAGTCTGAACTTCAACTGAATCTGAATTGTGTTGTTCAAAATCCATTGTGGTAATGTACAGAACAAAAATTTGAAAAATGTTGTCTCTGTCCAAATATATATGGACCTAACTGTATGTGGCAATTGCTAATATAGCTATTGCTAGATTTCATAAGCCATGTCCCTTGTTAGACAAATCTTCTGCGCTGTCCACACACAGATCTTGTCTATAAGATGGCTGCTTATGGAGGGTCAAGTGACCACGGAAATCACTCCCATGTGATGTCTTCTCCATTCTAACAAACTGCAGCTGCAGTAAACTCCCAACAGTACAAGTGCAGATGACAGATGCAGTGTATTTGAATAGGGGGGCCATCACATGGAGGTGATCTGTCTGTTTATGTGACTCTCCATCAGCAGCCATTTTATGGACAGTACAAAAGACTTGGCAAACATGGGGACATACCTTATGAAATTTAGAAAACTGTGCAGAATTTCAACAAAGACTATATTAGTAAGTGTCACATAATCATCTTGCAAACACATTGGTCAACAGTAGCCAGAAAGTGGCCAATCCCTTTAAAATTTGTATGATCATCAACTTATAGACATGTTCTCTGCCGAAAATGTTCACCAGAGAATGCAGCCTAAGAAGCAGGAAAAATGGAGGAAGAAGTATCTGCCCTGTCTGCATCTTTTATTGGCTACCTACTCACATTGCACAGAAACACGTTTTGAAACAACTGTAATGTCACTTGCATTGCTCAAGTGTAGATCTATATCATTAGCAGTTTATGAAACAATATAATATATAAAACCAAAAGAATGTAAGTAAATTCCTTATCAAAACCTCACCAAGCCAGTATCCTTAAAAAAATATCTCTTTCAGTCAGAATTTGAGTGTAAGTCCCTCAGTATGCTGCCATATAGTGCTCAGTAGTGATGAGCGGCATATGTCACAGATATATTTTTTCAGTTCACACGTTACACTGCAGATGTGACGCTGGTAATGTCACTGTCCGTGGCAAACACCGTCTATGGAAAAAGTACACTGGATGTCACAGATATTTTTTGTATGCGCAAACTTCACACTGGAGATGTGGCGCAACTTATGTCACTGTCCGCAGAGGACACCGTTGATGGAAAAAGTACCCTGAATATCACAGATGTTTTTTGGATGCACACATTTTACACTGGAGATGTGCGCAGCTATTTAGCACAGGATGCGCTAAAAATCGATATTGCTGCCACACACAATAGTCCTTAAGGACTTTTGGGACTGCAAACTTTTAGCTATTTAGCGCAGGTTGGGGTAAAAATACATATTGCTGCTGCCACACACAATAGTCCTTAAAAGGACTTTTGGGTCTCTGAAAAGTTTTTCTGATAAAAATTATTCCTATATCACTCCCTACACTGTCTGTCCCTTCCTCAGCACAGCTCTCCCTGACTGAACCGAACACGCGTCATCGGGTGCTATATAGCACCCGATGATGCTTTTCGGCCAGCCAATCACTGTAATGCCAGAAACCAACATGACTACAGCATTACAGTAAGGGCAGTAACTACCTGCATGTTTATTGGCTTTGTACCAGCCAAGAAACGTGCGGGGAGGAGACTCGAGCATTGCGCTCGAGCACAAGCGGTATTCGGCCGAATACCGCCATGTGCCGAGCATCAAGATGCTTGAGCTGAACTGGTGTTCGGCTGAGCATGCTCCATCAACACTAGAGAATATATATTTCTTGTTGGACTGAAATAGGCCACTATATGCTTTTACCAGATATAACTGCAACAGTGCAGTGCGTATATATATATTTTTTTTTACTGTAATACACCCCTATAGGCTTTCACTAGAAATAACTGCAGAAGTGGGGGGGCGGAGCCAGCGCCAGGCCGGAATGGACGTGTGTGCCTGAGCTCTGCAACAAGACTCGGTTCTCCATCAGCTTTTATCAGCCTCAAGACTACTAAATGGGCAAGATTGGCCAGCAAAAGACTGGGGACCCGTCCCACCACCACAAAACCCTCTCTGGTGGAGGAGACATGGACACATTCATAAAAAAGGCTGCTGCTATCAGCGCCGCCACAGAAGTTAAAATGGCGCCAGCAAAAAAACAGAGCACAGCGATCCTGACTTGCAAGCAGACGGGGCAGGAGGAACAATCTGAGGTTACGAGGCGTGCCAGAGTCAGACTCCAACCATATCCCTATATTCACTTATTTCCCGCACTCCTACTACCCCCTACTCTCACTACCCACCTCTCAGAGACCCTTCCTCTTTTTCTATTCTGCTTATTTCTGGCTTACCTAGAGGGTTTTATAATTGTTTTGCGGACCTCTGATTCTCAACTGAGAACCAGCGAACTAGATATCTGCCTTATCCCTGCCACAATGAGGGACCTAGATAGATCCAGATGATCTCGTCTTCTCCTTCTTTCTCTTCTCTTTCTTTCACACTCTTTTCTCTTGTCTTATTTCCTTACCTCACTCATTATAATAAGCTACTTTACTATACTTACACATAATCCGAACTTCTCTCCCTGGTCTATTGCTTATGCGTATGCCCTATCAGTCTTGGCTTAGGTCATGCAGTATACCTCTTTCACTCTCACACCTGCTAGACCTACATAATTACTTCATGCTGAGAAACCGACATCCTCTTAAAGTGCTTATCACTATCCCCCCTCTCACTTGGGCACTTCTGTGCCAATGTTTTACCTTACTTGTTGCACCTTGATCCAAATCTTTGTTTATTTGTTTCCGTTTTTCAGGTCCCCAGAAAGATCCTCTCCTCCTCATCTGGGTCACACAGCTACCTGCTCGATTTCTACAGTTTCTGCTGTTGAATAGACTGAACTTACTGGATCCGCTGAGAGATGAGTACTCTTATGAACCCGAACTACACATAAGCTCTCTAGAAACCTTTACCATGCTATACCCCCCAATCTCTGACTTCTCATGATGGCTTTAAAAATTGCATCTTATAATGTCAAAGGCTGCAATTCCCCATCAAAGAGGAGCCAGATTTTGGGGTCTTGAAAAGGGAGGAGGCTAATATAATTTTCCTCCAGGAAACACACTTTAAACATAATCGCTTTCTCAACCTCTCCTTTTCATACTACCCAACCTGGTTCCATAGTGGCTCCACTTCCTCCAACTCAAAAGGAGTTAGCATTGGTTTTCAGAAAAAGACTCCTTTTCTTCTTCTAGACCAACGCTGTGACTCCGAGGGGAGATACCTGATGTTGAAAGGTAGTATCGGCCTATATACTTTTATAAACATATACTCACCTAATTCCAATCACACCCGCTGGATCTCTGATGTCCTTCACTTGGCTGATTCCTTTAAGGAAGACATCACAGTCTTAGGCGGTGACTTTAATCTCGCCCTGAACCCTCTTTTGGACTCCTCCGCCATATTTATAGGGCTGTGACATCACAGGGCTAGCTGGCTGCTGATTGGCTGCATGCAGCCATGTTAATCTGGGTGATCTTACCTTCCCAGAGTTCCTTGCCTCATGTCCTCAGACCTCACACGTATAGCCGCCATTTTTGAAAAATTGTGATTCGGTACCACGAAAGAAATTTGCATTTGTTGCGAATCAAATTTTTCCTGAAATTCTAAATTAATTCCACTTCGTCAGCTTTGATTCGCTCATCTCTAGTCATACACTTAATCTTGATCAAGAACATCCAGATTTTCTTAAGATCAGAAGCTACTCAGCTTCTGCTTCGTACATATTACTTTATCCTTCAGAAAAACCCTAGTGGAGATAACTTCATTCTGATAAACTAACAAGTTAGGGGGTTGTCCAAGTTATTTTTTTGTTCTTTGTATGTTTGTAACTAAGCAAATGTAAGGGGTTTTCAATTTACTTCTTCGCCTACAGTGGCCCTATTCTCCTAGCTAGCTGAGAGTCACGTGACCTGTAATGTCAGTGTCTTTCCCTTCTCTGATGAGGTTCCATGCACAAGCCTGAGGAAGCAGAAGGAGCAGGTCTGCCACTGTGCACCGAACATGACTGTGAAGGCTGTGCTGGTTGGAACAACAAGCCACGCCCCCTGCACTGCTTGTTCAGCTGGCTGAGCTGTCTGCCCTGTGTCTACCCTACCACTGGATTCTTCAGCAAATTTTAACCCCTTTTACCATCAGCAGCATAGGCTCAGGGTTGGAGGCTCTGCCTCAGATACTGAGCAGCAGCAGGCTTTCCTCTTTTTCAGGCACTGAAGAGACAAATGCTGTGCACAGGATCTCCTCTCCCTCGTCACCCTGCAGACACAAAGCTGACAAAGACTGGAGGAGTTCTCTCCTCAATACTAAAGATGGCCCGAACTATCCGCCGGTGAACAGTTCCCGGCAAACATAGCTTGTTCGCGTTCGACGCATCGGGCGAACATATGCGATGTTCGGTCCACCCCTATACATCATCATTGAGCAAACTTTGACCCTGTACCTCACAGTCAGCAGACACATTCTAGCCAAGCAGCAGCATACCCTCCCTCCCAGACCCTCCCATCTCCTGAACAGCATCCATTTTAGATTCATTCGGAAGCTGCAGTCTTAGTGAGAGGAGGGACAGTGTAGCTGCTGCTGATTTAATTGGGAAATCGATAGCTAGGCTAGTGTATTCAGTGTCCACTCCAGTCCTGAAAGACTCATCTGATCTCTGCTGTAAGGACAGCGTCCTGACAGCACCCCAAAAAGCCCTTTTTAGGGCTGCTACATTAGTCTGCTTATTTTTTCTCCATATATATATTGCAGTTGCCTGGCCTGCCCGTGTGTAAGGAGCTGCAGGCCCACAGACTGTAGTGTGCCCACTGCCAGTGCCCACCATTCATCCCGTGTGGCACAGGACTTTGCATCAAAAAAAGCATTTAATTTTTACACTTTAGTGTAATTTCAGTTGCTTGCCTGCTAGTGCGTGTCAGGCCGACTTCCACTGACTGTAGTGTGCCCACTGCCAGTGCCCACCACTCATACCGTGTGGCACAGGACTTTGCATCAAAAAAAGGCATTTCATTTTTACACTTTAGTGTAATTTCAGTTGCTTGCCTGCTAGTGTGTGTCAGGCCGACTTCCACTGACTGTAGTGTGCCCACTGCCAGTGCCCACCACTCATCCCGTGTGGCACAGGACTTTGCATCAAAAAAAGGCATTTAATTTCTACACTTTAGTGTAATTTCAGTTGCTTGCCTGCTGCCAGTGTGTGTCAGGCCGACTTCTACTGACTGTAGTGTGCCCACTGCCAGTGCCCACCATTCATACCGTGTGGCACAGGACTTTGCATCAACAAAAGACATTTAATTTTTACACTTTAGTGTAATTTCAGTTGCTTGCCTGCTGCCAGTGTGTGTCAGGCCGACTTCCAATGACTGTAGTGTGCCCACTGCCAGTGCCCACCACTCATCCCATGTGGCACAGGACTTTGCATCAAAAAAAGGCACTTAATTTTTACACTTTAGTGTAATTTCAGTTGCTTGCCTGCTGCCAGTGTGTCAGGCCCACTTCCACTGACTGTAGTGTGCCCACTGCCAGTGCCCACAACTCATACCAGGTGGCACAGTAGCTTGCCGATAAATAAGGCATTTCATTTTTACACTTTAGTCTAATTTCAGTTGCTTGCCTGCTGCCAGTGTGTGTCAGGCCGACTTCCACAGACTGTAGTGTGCCCACTTCCAGTGCCAACCACTAATACCGGGTGGCACAGTAGCTTGCCAATAAATGAGGCATTTAATTTTTACACATTAGTCTAATTTCAATTTTTGAGCGTAAGAAGCCAATGTCACAGAGTCACCCCCTTGCCCGGCGACTGACAGCTGGCTTGACGGAACTCTTAGCCCACCAGCTTTTACCATACCAGCTGGTGGAGTCTGAGGCCTTCAAAAAATTTGTCGCTATTGGGACACCACAGTGGAAGGTACCCGGACGAAATTTTTTTTCAAAAAAGGCAATCCCAAACCTCTACTATGTTATTGAAAAGGAAGTCATGGCATCTCTGGCATACAGTGTTGGGGCAAGGGTCCATCTGACCACTGATACCTGGTCTGCAAAGCACGGTCAGGGCAGGTATATCATGTACACTCCGCATTGGGTCAACCTTCTTACGGCTAACAAGCATGGAATGCGTGGCTCTGCAGCGGAGTTGGTGAAACCGCCAAGAGTTGCAGGCAGGCCTACTGCCACCTCCTCTACTCCTACTCCATCCTCTTCGATATCCTCCTCGGCTGAGTCCTCTTCTGCTGTGGCGTCTGGCTGCACATCAACTGAATCCCCCCAGCTCCCCAGGGGCTATTCCACATCCCGGATACGACAGTGTCACGCTGTCTTGGAGTTGACTTGCCATCGCAGAGAGCCACACAGGACCAGCACTCCTGTCTGCCCTGAACGCACAGGTGGATCAGTGGCTGACCCCGCACCAACTGGAGATCGGCAAAGTGGTGTGTGACAATGGAACAAATTTGTTGTCGGCATTGAATTTGGGCAAGTTGTCACAAGTGCCCTGCATGGCACATGTGTTGAATCTCATCGTACGAAGCTTTGTGTCTAAGTACC
The DNA here is from genome assembly GCA_033119425.1 of Bufotes viridis. Lineage (NCBI taxonomy): Eukaryota > Metazoa > Chordata > Amphibia > Anura > Bufonidae > Bufotes > Bufotes viridis. The sequence goes on along the minus strand of CM065593.1, from coordinate 273,982,471 downwards.
CAGGCTTACAGGATGTCCTCAAGCAGGCCAGGAAGGTGTGTGGCCATTTCAGGCATTCCTACACGGCCATGGCGCACTTTTCCGATATTCAGCGGCGAAACAGCATGCCAGTGAGGCACTTGACTTGCGACAGCCCAACACGTTGGAATTCAACACGCCTAATGTTCGAGCGCCTGCTCCAACAAGAAAAAGCAGTCAACGAGTATTTGTATGACCGGGGTGCTAGGACAGCCTCTGCGGAGCTGGGAATTTTTTTGCCACATTACTGGACGCTCATGCGCAATGCCTATAGGCTCATGCGTCCTTTTGAGGAGGTGACAAACCTAGTCAGTCGCACGGAAGGCACCATCAGCGACCTCATCCCATTTGTTTTCTTCCTGGAGCATGCCCTGAGAAGAGTGCTATATCAGGCTGTAGATGAGCGTGAAGAGGAAGAGTTGTGGTCACCATCACCACCAGAAACAGTCTTGTCATCATCGCTTGCCGAACCTGCGGCAACGCTGGAAGAGGAGTATGAGGAAGAGGAGTCAGTGGAGGAATGTGGCTTTGAGGAGGAGGAAGACCAACCACAGCAGGCACCCCAGGGTGCTCGTTGTTGTTACCTATCTGGGACCCATGGTGTTGTACGTGGCTGCGGGGAAGAACAGACCGTCAATGACATCAGTGAGGACGAGGAACGGGAAATGAGTAGCTCTGCATCCAACCTTGTGCAAATGGGGTCTTTCATGCTGTCATGTCTGTTGAGGGACCCGCGTATAAAAAGGATGAAGGAGAACAACCTGTACTGGGTGGCCACGCTACTAGACCCCCGGTATAAGCAGAAAGTGGCAGAAATGTTACCAAATTACCGAAAGTCGGAAAGGATGCAGCAGTTCAAAACCAAACTAAAAAATATGCTTTACACAGCTTATAAGGGGGATGTCACAGCACAACGGGAATCTAACAGGGGAAGAGGAGAGTGTAATCCTCCTCCTACCACGGCGGCAAGGACTGGACGATTTGCAGATGTGTTGTTGATGGAGGACATGCGGAGCTTTTTTAGTCCTACACTTTGCCACAGCCCTTCGGGATCCAGCCTTAGAGAACGACTCGACCGACAGGTAGCAGACTACCTCGCCTTAACAGAAGATATCGACACTCTGAGGAGCGATGAACCCCTTCACTACTGGGTGTGCAGGCTTTACCTGTGGCCTGAGCTATCCCAGTTTGCGATAGAACTTCTGGCCTGCCCTGCTTCAAGTGTCCTGCAGAAAAGACCTTCAGTGCAGCAGGAGGCATTGTCACTGACAAGAGTCGCCTCGGTCAAAAAAATGTTGATTACCTCACCTTCATAAAGATGAATGAGGCGTGGATCCCGAAGGGACTGACAGTGGGGGATACGTTTGACTAACAAAAAGCCTGATTACATGCCTTGGCCTCAAAATGGTCCCCACGCTGCTGTATTTATTGTCTTCATACCGGATGACTTTCGTGAATTCTTCGCCACCAACTAAGGTTCAAACCGCAATGATTTAGTCACTTTTCTGCCTGGAAAACATACATTTTTCCAGCCGCTGCTACAATTGCGGCTGCAACAATGTCATTATTTTTCAGGCATGTGTTCATGCCTAATTTTTCTGTCCTATAGTGCAGCACTGTGGCTGCAAAAAAAAAAAAAAAAAAGTAACATACAAGTGTCAATTCCCCTTTGTGATCCTTACCTTGTTGTGGTGAAGGGGCTTGCGTATCACAATGAAGCAATCATCACCTCTATGAGTGTGTTGGCAATGTTGCCACACCCCAGATGATAAGGCCGTTGCTTCATTATGGTCAGACCAAAAGCAATCGGATGGCTGGGTAATATTTCATAGACAAAACATTAATTTACCTTTTTTTTTTTTTTTAAAGTTGTATGGGTTTTTAATACATAAAATAAAAAATCAAAATAAAGTCTCTTAATAGTTTATTAGAAATAATGCAGACAATTAAAAAAAAATCCCCATCAATTCCAAAACAAAGCAAGTACAGAGCTCAGAACTAAATTATTTCATGATGTCGTAATGGTTCGTTAAGTCGACAATGGTTAATCAATTCGACACACGTCCCCGGATAGGATACGTAACAGGGATTAAACTGATAGAAATAGTACTAGTTAAAGCACCACTCATATAGGGTGTCACAGCACATTGCTCTGTGCACGCGCAGTGCCCCAATTTGGGAGTAAGAGGACCGACCAAGCTGCTTTTTCCATCTCCCGGTTCCTAAAATCAATTCAGTTTGGTGTATGAGAGTTTGGTCTGTTACTGTGAAGGCAGTCGAAGGTACCCGGCCTAAAATTTTTTTCACAAAAGGCAATCCCTGATATGGGACGTAACAGGGATTAAACTGATAGGAATAGTACTAGTTAAGACACCACTCATATCAGGTGTAAGAGTAAATTGCACGGCACAGACGCAGTGACCGTGGATTAAAACAAAGGGGAGAGAGCCAGCGTTTTTTTAACCATCTCCCCATTCAAAAATCAATTCAATAAATGAACCCCAGATTGGGGACGTAACAGGGATTAAACTGATGAGAATAGTACTACAGAAAATAACACTCATATCGGGTGTGACAGTAAATTGCACGGCGCAGACGCAGTGACCGTGGACTAAAACAAAGAGGAGGGAGCCAGAGTTTTTTTAACCATCTCCCCGTTCGAAAAATCAATTCAATTCACCTTTCGGGGACCCTTGGTGTTGTACGTGGCTGGGTGGAGGAAGAAACCTTCAATGACATCACCGGGACATGGCTAGCTTGGTATCCAACCTTGTGCAAATGGGGAGTTTTCGGTTGTGAAAATGGACTGTTTGAGGTTTTTTGCGGTGTATTAAAAGGGGAGTTTGGTCTGTCAATGTCTGTGAAGGGGGCGTAACCCTTACACTGCCTGATCGATACAACATCATACCTGATCGTAATACACACACTGGATGTTTTAAAGCATGTTATTCCAAACAATTTAGGAATGTTAGTTGATTTATGCCCTTTATGGATTAAAACCCGACTCTGCGTCCACTACGTAATTTTCCATGGGAGTTTTGCCATGGATCCCTCTCCGGCATGCCACAGTCCAGGTGTTAGTCCCCTTGAAACAACTTTTCCATCATTGAAGTCTATGGCGGTTCGCCTGGTTCGCCCGTTCGCGAACAGTTGCGGAAGTTCGCGTTCACCGAACATTTTATGTTCGCGACCTCACTACTCAATACTCGTCTGCTGGCTATGAAGAAGTATCTGCAGAGCATTGCGCAAGAACAGGTTGGGGGAAGATCCTGTGTGTATCAGCAATGTAATTGTACTGTACAGCTGGGACTTGTAGTCCCACTCAAACAACATTATTTAGACTTCAAACAGGGCAGCACTTTTATTTACTTCCTTTGCAGAGCAGTCGGAGGAGAAAGGCAGTCTTTGTAGACAACCAGAAATTTTAATTAAGAAATCCTCAGAGATTGTTGTTACACGCCCCCCACAGCTCTGCAACTGCATGTCAACAAAGGGCAAGAACAGAACTAGGAAAATGAGTAAATATTTTTTTTTTTTTGCCTAAAACGTGCTTGGCTAATGTATATATTGCTGACCATCAGGTTCCCTTAAAATCTAGAAGGTCATTCCCTTAATCATAAACGGTTTCTGGACACTTAATGCATTAAGGGAGTTTCCGAGATATTTTAAGCGCATAGGTCATCAGTATCTGATCAGTCGGGGTTCCACACCCTGAACGCCCGCAAATCGGCTGTTTGATATGGCACCGGCGCTCACTTGGCCTTTTCTCAGCTGTTCCTATGCCATGTGACATCATGTTCATCGGTCACACGGCCTAGTCCCAGCTCAACCCCAATGTACGGCACTGTGCTTAACGAGCTGAGTGAAGGCCTTTTCGCTACTGCGAGCGCCGGTGCCTTCTCAAACAGCTGATCTGTGGGGGTCCCCGGTGTCGGACCCCCACAGATCAGATACCAATGACCTATCCAGAGGATAGGTCATCAGTATCATAGTCTCGGAAAGCCCCTTTAATAAGCAGTCACTATGCACTGAGAATTAAACTCCTTTAGCATTATTGCATTTCCACTTTTACTCGGATGTTTAGTTAGGCTTAGACTTCAGTAACAAGCATTTTCTGCCTTTCCGTTGACCAGCTTCAGTCACCCTGCATATTGTCAGTGTACAAACACACAGAGGGTCGCCGAAATCATGTTAGCACAATGAGGCAGCTTCTGAACATTACTGCAAATCAAATCATCCCTAAAGAAGACTGCAACAGAGCATGAAAGACGCTGGAAATGGAGCAATGGCTAATCATCAAAGGTAGAATTAAAGGGGCCCAGACTTTCACCTGACTACTGTCAGCAAGCTCGTTCTCAGAGACACTCTCTGTTTCCTTACCTAATACCCCCCCCCCTTCCAAATCAAGAGCTCTCGCTGAAGTCAGCAATGGGCAATGACAGTGAAAGAGCTCATCTATCTGTGAGGAAAGAAGCCGCTTTGATGGCTCCCCAGTGGATATAATTGTGCTCATTACTGCCCATTTACATTTCATCACCCGATTATCACAAATGCCTCATTACAGTTGATAAGGCTTTGCAGTTAAACTATTTGCTAACTATTCATTCCAGGGAGCCTCTATTATTAGACAAAGGGAAGGAAGAGAAAAGAGAAAGGTGGAAAAATCTTTCAGATTTGATTAAGGGCTGTGATTTAAATCGATATTTAATAAAGTGGCTGCTGCCACACAGAGCATGCAATTCCCCATGCAGTCAGATTCATGATTCTGTGTCCCTTACTGTCTGCTACATAACTCAATTGGGTTGTGTGCACTGGTCTGGCACCTGTGTCCCTCAGCACATTGCCTCTGAGGTAATAAGTTTATAAGCCGATGAACAGAGCTGATAGGTTCTAAATAGATTAACAAGGCTTTAGCCAGTTGAGGAAGGATATAGAAAAAGTGCAAAGGTGCTGAATATGTGTTGACAGGCCCGGAGCATGAAAAACGACAGATCTTTCCTTTTCTTATTCTCTTCTCTCTGCACACAGACACATGAACATGCAAGGTACACAAATATATATATGGAAGATGAGCCAGCTTCTTGAAATTAATTTTGTGTCCGATTCGGCAATAAAAAAAAAAAAGAAATTAGATTCATGGCCAAATTGATTCTACACAAATCAAATATGCTCCAATTAGTCTAAAAATTGGTATAGGACACTCTGAGGGCCTAAGACTTCGATTTAGCTTTAGATATTTTTTTCACTTCTTTAGAGTGACACTGACATACATAGCTATGGGTAAGTGCATGGTTGACAGCGGTATCAAACTGGCTTAGTTGCCAAACCTATCAGAGTTCACCTTTCATTTTTCAGAGCGCCTTAGGAAAATGAAAGGTGGAATCTGATTGGTTGCTATGGGCAACTAATGCACTTTTAATTTACACCAGTTTGATAAATCTACCCCAGTGTGTTTAAAAACACACTGAGCCATGGGATGTGTTATGCTTTTTTTTTATTAGCAATCTTCCAAAAATTGTCCCTTATTGGGGGCAGATGCTGTTTAAACACTGTGTATGTTATCGAAAAAAAAAGAGGCTTGAAGGGACCACACCAATCATGTGGATTTCTGAGCGTTTCTGCACCAAAAGCATAAAAAAATGCAACTTCCAGTTGCATTTTTTGTGCAGATTTGATGCAATTTTGCTGCAGATGTCACCCTTCATTTGAAAATGGTAAAATTTGCAGCTAAAACCACAAACATAACTGACATGCTGCAGCAAATCCATATGGCAAGTAATTTTGCATGCAAAAAAACCCCCCGAAAACTGCAGTGTAGGTGAGAATTGTCTATTCTTAAACACTTTGCAGGTACTGTATTACAAAATCTGCAGGAACTGCAGATCTCTGCCCCTGTTTATACACACGGTAATGTCATAAGAAACAATGGCTTGCAGGTACTGCCTTTTTTTGGGCTGTATTAATTTCCTTTTTATTTATTTAATTGATCTAACATTATGTCAGACAGAAAAGTGACATGCTCTACACAGGGGAGGGGCAGAGTCCCAAATGTTTCTAACGCAGGCACAGGTCGCAGTAGAGTAAGGGGGCATGGCAGCAGGGGTCACTTCAAGAGTCCTAAGCTCCCAATGTCATCTAGCGGTCGTGTCTTGACCAGCAACCTAGCGGTACTTGAATGGTTGACTCGGTCATCCACTCCCAAGTGACATCAGACACCCCCAGCCAAGAGTTGGTGGGTTCGTCAAACACAACCCTTAGTTGGCATGGCCTGAGCTCTAAAAAGCATGAGCTCTACCATTGTGAGTGAACCCACTGAGGAAGAAGTAGTGATTACTTCGAAACGCGTCTGGAAAGCGGAGAAAGATTCACTCACAAAAGTCCTTAGAGCATGGCCATGCGATTTATACGAAAAATTGAATAAGGACTGCTACACTTGACTGTCCTCTGTAAAGATCCTTATTTGGAGCATCCAGCACTCCACTGCGAAATACAAGCTACCGAAAATTCGCAGAATCGAAAAATCGAAAACATCCCGTAACCGACCAAACCATTCAAAATACACCAAGAGCATAGAGCACTTACACGTGGGATGCCACGGTAATAAAGAGCCAGCTCGAAACAGTGAGTAACCATCTAAACTGTATTATTTGTTGGAACACTACAGAGAGACAATTCATGCGCAATACCAGATGCGCTTTTCCGCAAATTCATGCGCTTATACCCATACGTTTTATCTTATGCGTCTTAATCCATGCAGTTTTTTCCATGTGATGTATTTTTCTCGATCGATCTAAGACTGAGTAAGAGCTACAAATTATTGAAAATACTGAAAATCACCACAGGAGGACTCTCATAGACACAACTTGGACTGATAATCCCACCAACTAAAATATCCAGATTATTTTAACAGATTTTATTATCAGATTTTTTTTAATATTGTTAACTTTTTGAACTGTATGTTATGAATTGTATTAAAATAGTGCTAACCATATTTTAGAGCTGTCTCACATTACTCTCATTGTGAGAGTGCCGGTCTTTTCATTTTCTTTTTACAAAACAGAAGACATGCAAATATTCCATTCAGCTGTCATCTCTGTTTTGGATCCACTCTTGTTTTTTTTTTACTTTAGCAATACTGATGTATTACTATACTGACCAAATGCTGACTGAGTGAAGGCGGATGCTCAACAGACAGGATACGTTTTTTGGGGTTTATTGTTCTGACTGATCAGAGCAAGGGCAAAATATTCTGTGATGTCAACACAAACTTACTTTTGACACCCTCTCCACTCTTTTGGAGGGCTCTACTTGTATAAGCGTTTAATAGAACAGGTTCTGTAGAGATCTATGTGGAGTCAGCTGACGGCGGTGTAAAAGGAGTGCGCTTCTTATTGACGCTAATATTGACCTGTAAGGCTGAGTTCACACTTGAGTTATTTGGTCAGTTTTGGCCCCATAAATGCCCAAATAAGGCTACTTTCACACTATCGGCAAGGAGCTTCTGCAAGCTGTTCCGATGGATGAACATGTCGTAGTTTTATTCCGGCCGACTCTCAGCATGTTTGCCGTGCTGCCGTCGGACCTCCGGCCCCACGCGTGCACTAGCGGCACCATGGATCCAGCAGGCTGTTCACAAACCGGAACAGCCTGCCAGAGAAAAAACAAAAACTACATACTTACCTCATCCGTTTGAGTGTAAACAGTCAGCCGCCATCTTCTTGATTGAAGAACTCGCACGAAATCCCATGTGCAGTGAGGTATGACATCACCACACTGGGCGACATGATGATGTCACAGGCTGCATGAGATTTCGCGCTAGATCTTCAATCAAGATGGAGGTGGCCAGCCCTTCGCAATCAAATGGATGAGGTAAGTATGATTTTTTACTGTAATATTAATATCAGATGCCACAATCAGCTATGAACACAGCAGCACAATTGCAGCTCCCTGTCATTGCACCCACTACTTACAAACAAAGGCGCTTTGAGATGAAGCAATTCGTTGCAAAGTAATTTTTTTTTTTGTACAATATAGAGAAGCAGCAAATTTTCCAATACTTCGCTCATCTCTAGAGATGAACGAACACCTGGATGTTCGGGTTGGAGAAGTTTGGCTGAACTTTCCCAAAAATGTTCGGGTTCGGGATCCGAACTTTATCCCGAACCCCATTGAAGTTGATGGGGATCTGAACTTTTGGGCACTAAAAAGGCTGTAAAATAGTCCAGGAGAGGGCTAGAGGGCTGCAAAAGGCAGCAAAATGTAGGTAAATGCCCTGCAAACAAATGTTGATAGGGAAATGAATTAAAATAAAATAAATAAAAATTAACCAAGATCGATTGGAGAGAGGTCCCATAGCAGAGAATCATGCGTCATATCACCCACCACTGGAGAAGGCCACTTTCAGTTATTTAGGCACCAGCAAACAGACAGAGGAGAGAGGTCTCACAGCAAGGAATAAGGCATTATATCACCCACCACTGAAGAAGGCCACTTTCAGTTATTTAGGCCCCAGCACCCAGACAGAGGAGAGAGGTCGCATGGCAGAGGTTCAGGCTTCATGTCACCCACCATTGTAACAGGCCACTTTCAGTTATTTAGGCCCCGGAGCCCAGATTGAGGAGAGGTTCATTCAACTTTGGGTTGCACCGCAAGATCATAGTAAAGTTGAAAAAATGAGGATTCAATAAAGAAGTGCCCCTGAGTACAAGAATACATGGTTGAGGGGGAGGTAGTTATAAATGTCTATTCTGCACAAGGGAGGGACAGGTCCTGTGGGATCCATGCCTGGTTCATTTTTATGAACGTCAGCTTGTCCACGTTGGCTGTGGACAGGCAGCTGCGTTTGTCAGTAATGACGCCCCCTGCCGTGCTGAATACACGTTTAGACAAAACGCTGGCCGCCGGGCAGGCCAGCACCTCCAAGGCATAAAATGCTAATTCTGGCCACGTGGACAATTTGGAAACCCAGAAGTTGAATGGGGCCAAACCATCAGTCAGTACATGTAGGGGTGTGCAGACGTACTGTTCAACCATGTTAGTGAAATGCTGCCTCCTGCTAACACGTTCAGTATCAGGTGGTGGTGCAGTTAACTGTGGCGTGGAGACAAAACTTTTCCACATTTCTGCCATGCTAACCCTGCCCTCAGAGGAGCTGGCCGTGACACAGCTGCGTTGGCGACCTCTTGCTCCTCCTCTGCCTTCGCCTTGGGCTTCCACCTGTTCCCCTGTGACATTTGGGAATGCTCTTAGGAGCGCGTCTACCAGCGCGTGCTTGTACTCGCGCATCTTCCTATCACGCTCCAGTGCAGGAAGTAAGGTGGGCACATTGTCTTTGTACCGGGGATCCAGCAGGGTGGCAACCCAGTTGTCCGCATACGTTAAAATGTGGGCAACTCTGCTGTCATTGCGCAGGCACTGCAGCATGTAGTCGCTCATGTGTGCCAGGCTCCCCAGAGGTAAGGACAAGCTGTCCTCTGTGGGAGGCGTATCATCATTGTCCTCCGCATCCCCCCAGCCATGCAGCAGTGATGGGCCTGAGCTGTGTCGGGTGCCATCCGCTGTGAACCTGCTTCATCCTCATCCTCCTCCACCTCCTCCTCATCCTCCTCCTCGTCCTCCAGTAGTGGGCCCTGGCTGGCCACATTTGTAAATGGCCTCTGCTGCTGAAAAAACCTCCCTCTGAGCCACTTCTAACAGACTGGCCTGAAAGTGCTAAAAATGACCCCTCATCCTCCTCCTCCTCCTCCTCCTCCTTGGCCACCTCCTCTTCCATCATCACCCTAAGCGTTTTCTCAATGAGACATAGAAGTGGTATTGTAACGCTGATAACGGTGTCATCACCACTGGCCATGTTGGTGGAGTAATCGAAACAGCGCAACAGGGCACACAGGTCTCGCATGGAGGGCCAATCATTTGTGGTGAAGTGGTGCTGTTCCGCAGTGCGACTGACGCGTGCGTGCTGCAGCTGAAACTCCACTATGGCCTGCTGCTGCTCGCACAGTCTCTTCAGCATGTGCAAGGTGGAGTTCCACCTGGTGGGCACGTCACATATGAAGCAGTGAGTGGGAAGGCCGAAGTTAAGCTGTAGCGCAGACAGGCGAGCAGCTGCAGGATGTGAACGCCGGAAGCGCACGCAGACGGCTCGCACTTTATGCAGCAGCTCTGACATGTCAGGGTAGTTGTGAATGAACTTCTGCACCACCAAATTCAGCACATGCGCCAGGCAAAAGATGTGGGTCAAACCAGCTAGTCCCAGAGCTGCGATTTTGCCCATTATCGCACACCACCAGGCCGGGCTTGAGGCCCACCGGCAGAAACCACTGGTCGGTCTGTTGTTCAATACCCCGCCACAACTCCTGCGCGGTGTGGGGCCTGTCCCCCAAACATATGAGTTTCAGAATGGCCTGCTGATGTTTACCCCGGGCTGTGCTGAAGTTGGTGGTGAAGGTGTGTGGCTGACTGGATGGGCTGGTGGAAGCAGAGGAGGAGGAAGTCGAGTAGGAGGAGGAGGCTACAGGAGGCAAAGAATGATGCCCTGCAATCCTTGGCGGCGGAAGGACGTGTGCCAAGAAACTATCCGCCGGGGGCCCAGCCGCCACTACATTTACACAGTGTGCAGTTAGGGAGATATAGCGTCCCTGGCCGTGCTTACTGGTCCACGTATCTGTGGTTAGGTGGACCTTGTCACAGATGGCGTTGCGCAGTGCACACTTGATTTTATCGGATACTTGGTTGTGCAGGGAAGGCACGGCTGTCTTGGAGAAGTAGTGGCGGCTGGGCACATTATACTGTGGGACAGGCAAGGACATCAGCTGTTTGAAGCTGTCTTTGTCCACCAGCCTGAATGACAGCATTTCAAAGGCCAGTAGTTTAGAAATGCTGGCATTCAGGCCCAGGGCTCGAGGGTGGCTAGATGGGAATTTATGCCTTCTCTCCAAGGTTTGTGAGATGGAGAGCTGAACGCTGCTGTGTGACATGGTGGAGATGCTTGGTGACGCAGGTGGTGTTGAAGGAGGCACATCCTCTGTTTGGTGGGCGGCAGGTGCCAACATTCCTCCCGAGGCAGAGGAAGAGGCCGAGACAGCAGCAGAAGAGGGAGCAGGGGGAGCCAGAGTGAGTTCCTTGCTTTAAGGTGTTTACTCCACTGCAGTTCATGCTTTGCATGTAGATGCCTGGTCATGCAGGTTGTGCTAGGGTTCAGAACGTTAATGCCTCGCTTCAGGCTCTGATGGCACAGCGTGTAAACCTCTCGGGTCTTGTCGTCAGCACATTGTTTAAAGAAGTGCCATGCCAGGGAACTCCTTGAAGCTGCCTTTGCGGTGCTCGGTCCCTGGTGGCGGTGGCCAGTAGCAGGCGAACTCTCTTGGCGGCGGCTGTCCTGCTTTTGCCCCCTGCTCCCTCTTTTGCTACACTGTTGGCTCGGTCTCACCACTGCCTCTTCCTCTGAACTATGAAAGTCAGTGGCATGACCTTCATTACATGTGGGGTCTAGGACCTCATCGTCCCCTGCATCGTTTTCCACACAGTCTTCCTCCCTGACCTTCTGTTCGGTCTGCACACTGCAGAAAGATGCAGCAGTTGGCACCTGTGTTTCGTCATCATCAGAGACGTGCGGACTTCGATGAGGTGGTATTCCCATGTCTTCATCATCAGGAAACATATGTTTCACCATGTCTTCCACCACTGGGGAAGGGCTAGGTAGATTCCCTTACGAAACCCTGCCAGCAGAGTCTTCCAACAGCATAATAGACTGCTGCATAACTTGAGGCTCACACAGTTTCCCTGATATGCATGGGGGTGATGTGACAGACTGATGGGCTTGGTTTTCAGGCGCCACCTGTGCGCTTTCTGCAGAATACTGGGTGGGAGATAATGTTGTGAACGTGCTTGATTCACTGTCGGCCACCCAATTGAATAGCGCCTGTACCTGCTCAGGCCTTACCATCCTTAGAACGGCATTGGGCCCCACCAAATATCACTGTAATTCCTGGCGGGTACTGGAACCTGAGGTAGTTGGTTCACTAGGACGTGTGGCTGTGGCAGAATGGCCACGTCCTCTCCCAGCACCAGAGGGTCCACTAACACCACCACGGCCACGTCCGCGTCCCTTACTAGATGTTTTCCTCATTGTTACCGTTCACCAAGCACCACAATAAGAAAAAAAATATTTGGCCCAATGTATTGATTTCAAATTCAGGCCTTTTTTTACAGGCACCTAACACTATCTGCCTATTTATTTATGTAGCGTATTACACTAATCCAGGCCCAGCAGTAACCACTGATTTAGGGGAATATCTCTTTTAGGGCTAGTATTTAGGCCCTTGATGAAAGGTATCCTTTTATGGACAGATTTACACTTGGAGATGCACAGTAACGTGTGAAAAAATATGTAGGATTATGCCTTCAGCAGTTGTATTTTAACACTTTGTGTAATATACCCTTTAACGGACAGAAATACAATGGGAGATGCACGGTAGCGTGTGATGTTGTTGTGGATGACCCTCTCAGCACTTGTATATACAACTTGAGTGTAATATACCCTTTTACGGACAGATTAACACTTGGCCTGCAACAGCTGGAACACCAGATTTAGGGTATTGCTATATTGGCAAGTGAATTTCACCCCAGAACAAAATATATGTTTTGGCGGGCACTATTATACTTTTCCAGCCACTGCTGGGACACCAGATTCAGGGTATTGCTATTTTGGCAATTGAATTTCACCCCAGAACAAAATATATGTTTTGGCGGACACTATTATACTTTGCCAGCCAGTGCTGGGACACCAGATTCAGGGTATTGATATTTTGTCAATTGAATTTCCCCCCAGAACAAAATATATGTTTTGGCGGACACTATTATACTTTGCCAGCCAGTACTGGGACAACAGATTCAGGGTATTGCTATTTTGGCAATTGAATTTCACCCCAAAACAAAATATATGTTTTAGCGGACACTATTATACTTTGCCAGCCAGTGCTGGGACACCAGATTCAGGGTATTGCTATTATGGCAATTGAATTTCACCCCAGAACAAAATATATGTTTTGGCGGACACTATTATTCTTTGCCAGCCAGTGCTGGGACACCAGATTCAGGGAATTGATATTTTGGCAATTGAATTTCACCCCAGAACAAAATATATGTTTTGGAGGACACTATTATACTTTGCCAGCCAGCGCTGGGACACCAGATTCAGGGTATTGCTATTTTGGCAAGTGAATTTTACCCCAGAACAAAATATATGTTTTGGTGGACACTATTATACTTTGCCAGCAAGTGCTGGGACACCAGATTCAGGGTATTGCTATTTTGGCAATTGAATTTAACCACAGAACAAAATATACCCTGTTACAGACAGATTTAAACTAAGCCGGCAACTGCTGGAACACCAGATTAAGGGTATTGCTCTTTTGGCCATTGAATTTCACCCCAGAACAAAATATATGTTTTGGCAGACACTATTATACTTTGCCAGCCAGTGCCAACATTCCTCCACTGCTGGGACACCAGATTCAGGGTATTGCTATTTTAGCAATTGATTTTCACCCCAGAACAAAATATATGTTTTGGCGGACACTATTATACTTTGCCAGCCAGTGCTGGGACACCAGATTCAGGGTTTTGCTATTTTAGCAATTGAATTTAACCCCAGAACAAACTATATGTTTTGGCGGACACTATTATATTTTGCCAGCCAGTGCTGGGACAACAGATTCAGGGTATTTCTATTTTGGCATTTGAATTTCACCCCAGAACAAAATATATGTTTTGGCGGACACTATTATACTTTGCCAGCCAGTGCTGTGACACTAGATTCAGGGTATTGCTATTTTGGCAATTGAATTTCACCCCAGAACAAAATATATGTTTTGGCGGACACTATTATTCTTTGCCAGCCAGTGCTGGGACACCAGATTCAGGGTATTGCATATTTTGGCAATTGAATTTCACCCCAGAATAAAATATATGTTTTGGAGGACACTATTATACTTTGCCAGCCAGTGCTGGGACACCAGATTCAGGGTATTGCTATTTTGGCAATTGAATTTCACCACAGAAGAAAATATACCCTGATACAGACAGATTTAAACTAGGCCTGCAACTGCTGGAACACCAGATTCAGGGTATTGATATTTTGGCAATTGAATTTCACCCCAGAATAAAATATATGTTTTGGCGGACACTATTATACTTTGCCAGCCAGTGCTGTGACACCAGATTCAGAGTATTGCTTTTTTGGCAATTGAATTTCACCCCAGAACAAAATATATGTTTTGGCGGACACTATTATACTTTGACAGCCAGTGCTGGGACACCAGATTCAGGGTATTGCTATTTTGGCAATTGAATTTCACCCCAGAACAAAATATATGTTTTGGCGGACACTATTATACTTTGACAGCCAGTGCTGGGACACCAGATGAAGGGTATTGCTATTTTGGCAATTGAATTTCACCACAGAAGAAAATATACCCTGATACAGACAGATTTAAACTAGGCCTGCAACTTCTGGAACACCAGATTTAGGGTATTACTATTTTGGCCATTGAATTTCACCCAAGAACAAAATATATGTTTTGGTGGACACTATTATACTTTGCCAGCCAGTGCTGGGACACCAGATTCAGGGTATTGCTTTTTTGGCAATTGAATTTCACCCCAGAACAAAATATATGTTTTGCCAGACACTATTAAACTTTGCCAGCCACTGCTTGGACACCAGATATAGGGTATTGCTATTTTGGCAATTGAATTTCACCCCAGAACAAAATATATTTGTTGGCGGATACTATTATACTTTACCAGCCAGTGCTGGGACACCAGATTAAGGGTATTGATATTTTGGCAATTGAATTTCACCCCAGAACAAAATATATGTTTTGGCGGACACTATTATACTTTGCCAGCCAGTGCTGGGACACCAGATTTAGGGTATTGCTATTTTGGGCAATTGAATTTCACCCCAGAACAAAATATATTTGTTGGCAGAAACTATTATACATTACCAGCCAGTGCTGGGACACCAGATTCAGAGCATTGATATTTTGGAAATTGAATTTCACCACAGAATAAAATATATGTTTTGGAGGACACTATTATACTTTGCCAGTCAGTGCTGGGACACCAGATTCAGAGTATTGCTATTTTGTCAATTGAATTTCACCCCAGAACAAATATATGTTTTGGCGGACACTATTATACTTTGCCAGCCAGTGCTGGGACACCAGATTCAGGGTATTGCAATTTTGGCAATTGAATTTCACCCCAGAACAAAATATATGTTTTGCCAGACACTATTAAACTTTGCCAGCCACTGCTTGGACACCAGATTCAGGGTATTGCTATTTTGGCAATTGAATTTCACCTCAGAACAAAAAATTTTTTTCCGGACACTATTATACTTTGCCAGCCACAGCTGAAACCATTGATTTACGGTATTGCTATTTTGGCAATTGAATTTCCCCCCAGAACAAAATATATTGTTTGCCGGACACTATTATACCTTGCCAGCCACTGCTGGGACACCAGATTCAGGGTATTGCTATTTTGGCAATTGAATTTCACCCTAGAACAAAATATATGTTTTGCGAGACACTATTAAACTTTGCCAGCCACTGCTGGGACACCAGATTCAGGGTATTGCTATTTTGGCAATTGAATTTCACCTCAGAATAAAATATATGTTTTGGCGGACACTATTATACTTTGCCAGTCAGTGCTGGGACACCAGATTTAGAGTATTGCTATTTTGTCAATTGAATTTCACCCCAGAACAAATATATGTTTTGGCCGACACTATTATACTTTGCCAGCCAGTGCTGGGACACCAGATTCAGGGTATTGCAATTTTGGCAATTGAATTTCACCCCAGAACAAAATATATGTTTTGCCAGACACTATTAAACTTTGCCAGCCACTGCTTGGACACCAGATTCAGGGTATTGCTATTTTGGCAATTGAATTTCACCTCAGAACAAAAAATTTTTTTTTTCCGGACACTATTATACTTTGCCAGCCACAGCTGAAACCATTGATTTACGGTATTGCTATTTTGGCAATTGAATTTCCCCCCAGAACAAAATATATTGTTTGCCGGACACTATTATACCTTGCCAGCCACTGCTGGGACACCAGATTCAGGGTATTGCTATTTTGGCAATTGAATTTCACCCTAGAACAAAATATATGTTTTGCGAGACACTATTAAACTTTGCCAGCCTCTGCTGGGACACCAGATTCAGGGTATTGCTATTTTGGCAATTGAATTTCACCTCAGAACAAAATATATTGTTTGCCGGACACTATTATACCTTGCCAGCCACTGCTGGGACACCAGATTTAGGGGATTGCTATTTTGGCAATTGAATTTCACCACAGAAAATAATCTATCCTTTGCCAGACAGCAGACAGTATTACACTTGGCTAGCCAAAGCTGGAACACCAGATTTATTGGATTGGTATTTGGGCAATTGTATTTAAGCCCTTAATAAAATATAGAAATTGCTATCCTGAGGTGTGACAATAAGCACAACCAAATTGGTGGCCGCTTGTTCTGGTGCACCACACAAAATGGCCCCTGATTACCCCAGAAAACAGTGACAGAAAAACGCTCTGTGCAGCCTAAAAACCAGTGAGCAATTAACTAGCAGAAGTTGAATCATTCACAGCTGTAGATCGATCAGTTCATTAGGTGCTGTTGCTGACTTTTCCCTGCCTAATCTCGCCCTCACAGAAGCTGCGTCCTCTCCCTACACTAATAAGAGCAGTGTGACGTGCGGCGCTACGTGACTCCAGCTTAAATAGAGGCTGGGTCACATGCTGCACTTGGCCAATCACAGCCATGCCATTAGTAGGCATAGCTGTGATGGCTTCTTAGGGCAAAAAGTAAAATGCTAGCTGATTGGCTGCTGTGCAGCCCTTCAGAAAGCAGGAAGAAATCGCCGAACAACAGACCCGAACCCGAACTTTTTTGAAAATGTTCAGGTCCGGGATACGAACACCCCAAAATTCGGTAGAAACCCGAACTATGCTCAAACTGTTCGCTCAACACTACTCATCTCTAGTCATAATGATATATACAAGGGAGTCTAATATTACAGTCAAATGATACGTTTATTGGGAAAAACTGTACCATTGAAAGTAACCTCAAGTACTCTGTTCAGCCACATGTAATTTGAATACAAGATGAGATATGGCTGGGCATTGAGGAATGCAGGTGCCATGCGGTATCCTGTGGCACATTTGTCCACAAATGTTGCAGCTGGTCCTGTAAATTCTGAATACTCATAGGTTGCCAAAGCTGACATCCCAGCTGGTCCCATAAATGCTCAAGTGGTAATAAATCTGGCAACCAGACAGCCCAAAGAAGTGTTTCAATCTGGTGGAGTCATTCCTGGGAAACCATTTTTGTGTGTGGGTAAAAATTATCACGCTGAACAGTGTAAGTAAAACACCTTCCATGAGAGGCAAAACATATGACTGCAGGATGTCCTACACAATGAGCTATTAGTGACCCTCATATCACTACTAGGAGTGATTGCTATATTCAATGGCTTCCCAGATCCTCACTCTAGCAGTTTGGGCAGCATGTCAGTAGACAGCAAAGGCGCTCACCACAAAGCCTTCATACACGAGCCAGACCATCGCTGGATCCCAAACAGAACCTGGATTTATCTATAAAGATTGTATGGTTCAATTTGGTAGCTGTTCAGGTGTTGTCCTTGGTCGGATACTAACTTAGGACCCCAGCACTGCAAGGAACCAGTGCTATCCACTGAGTTATTATGGTTGCCATTAACTTGATATTTGATATGCATACTTAATTTCAATCTATTTTATCCAGAACATCTCATTTTACCTGTACTGGGATTTGAGACAGATTATTCATTTGTACTTTCAACACACTAAATACAATAGCTTAGGGCCTCATAAAATGCTCCATCACTTTATATTGATGGAAAAAAATATTAACACGTGGATTCATATCGCACATCTGCAGCTAGTATAGTTTAAATTGGCATATTGAATACTGCATAGTGATCCCAAAAAATTAAAACTCCTGCATAAAAACTAAAATTCCTGTTTTCAGCAATATGTACAGGAACATTTATACAAAATGTGCTCATTATTCTTCATGATGAGCTAAAGAGTTCAACTTTGTGAGTTCGGGTACCTGGTCCCGAACCCAGACTTTTTCACTGAAGTTCGGGTTCGGTGTTCGGGTGACTTTATTATTTTCCATTGTAACATGGTTATAACGAAAAAAAATAATAGCATTCTTAAGACAGAGTGCTAAATAAAATGGCCATTGAGGGGTTAAAAATATTTAAAAAACTCACCTCATCCACGTGATCACGCAGCCAGTATCCTCTTCTTTCTTATTTTTGCAAGACCTGCAAAAGGACCTAAGGTTAAATTCGGGTCCCAATTGACTTTAACCACTACAGGACCGCCTAATGCACGGATGCGTCCATTCTGACTCTACGCATCGGCGCGTCAGCTCACGGGATGCGAGATTTTGCGCTGATGCCGCCGCGCATGCGCACTGCGCGGCGGTGAAAACTTAAAGAACAAGTTCAAGTATAGGTCATCAGCCTTCCAGCCAATAATCATCGCTGGCAGGCTGGTGATTTTTAAAAAAAAAGAATCGCAAGCCATCTAGCACATTATATTTATAAATATAATGTGTTAAGTGGCTTCTGTGCCCTCTCCTGGGTCCTTTTCGTCGGTTGGACCCAGGAGAGAGCACATCTCTACTGTAAGTACACCAAGCACCACACTTCAGGCCCTGATCACCCCCCATGACCCCAATTAACCCCTTGATCACCCCTTTCAATCACCTGTCAATCACTAGTGAAAGGGAAAAAAGTGATCAGTGTAAACTGTCACTTTTTTTTTCACTAGTATTGACTGCTAGGTTTAGGTTAGTTTAGCTCTCTTTGGTAGGTAGTTAGCTTCCATTAGCGCCACCGCACCGCAGTCACCGATTCGCTGATTAGCGTAGCGCTAATCAGCATTTGTACTTTTATAGTATCTGTAAGTGATCAGAACTGATCACAGTCAGATCTATTATAGTATTACTGTCACTTTAGCTCGCCCCCACCCAAAACGCAGTGTTTGCCCGATCAGGCCTGATCGGTCGCCCACACGTGCGTTCACCCACGCCCACCGTGCCGCAGTGACAAAATTATTATTTTTTTTTAATCACTGCACAATCACTTCACAAGCGCTGCGGTGATAAAAAAAATCAGTTTAAACCCCAAAACACATTGCCCTACTTCTCCTGAGTACGGCGATACCACATGTGTGACACTTTTTTGCAGCCAAGATGCGCAAAGGGGCCCTAAATCCAATGAGTACCTTTAGGTTTTTTACAGGGCATTTTTACACATTTGAATTCTCACGCTTTAGAGGCCCCTAAAATGCCCTGGCAGTAAAAATACCCCACAAGTGACCCCATTCTGGAAAGTAGACACCCTAAGGTATTCGCTGAGGGGCATAGTGAGTTCATGGAAGTTTTTATTTTTTGTCACAAGTTAGCGGAAAATGAAATTTTTGGAAAAAAAAATAAAAATCAATTTCCACTAACTTGTGACAAAAAATAAAAACTTCCATGAACTCACTATGCCCCTCAGTGAATACCTTAGGGTGTCTACTTTCCGAAATGGAGTCATTTATGGGGTGTTTTTACTGTCTGGGCATTGTAGTACGTCAAGAAACAGGACAGGTGCTCAGAAAGTCAAAGAACGGAAATTCACTTTTTTGCACCATAGTTTGTAAAAGCTATAACTTTTACCCAAACCAATAAATATACACTTATTGCATTTTTTTTATCAAAGACATGTAGAACAATACAGTTAGAGAAAAAATTATAGAGAAATGTAGTTTTATTTGACAAATTTTCCAACAGAAAGTAAAAAATGTCATTTTTTTGCAAAAATTTCGTCAAAAAAAGCAAAATATCAAAAAAAGTTAAAATGTCAGCAAGAATGAAATACCACCAAATGAAAGCTCTATTAGTGAGAAGAAAAGGAGGTAAAATTCATTTGGGTGGTAAGTTGTATGACGGAGCAATAAACGGTGAAAGTAGTGTAGTGCAGAATTGTAAAAAGTGGCCTGGTCATTAAGGGTGTTTAAGCTAGGGGGGCTGAGGTGGTTAATGTGGTCTGGGTTTGGGGCCAAGTTCGTTGTCAAGTTTGCTCATCTCTACTCAATACAGCACAAGGTCTTGTTCAAACAGTGTAACATCTTTTTAAGTCAAAACTAGAATTGCCTCAAAAATTAATACTGTGTGAACAAGGCCTAACAAAGGGCCAATCTGTAGGGGACATGGGCTACAAATGGTAAAAACTCAACTGGTGCTCACTGCCCAACTAATACCTCCACATTAGCTTCTAAAAATAGCTTTGCGAATTACTAGTGTAAATCCCTAAATAGTCGTGGCGTATCCCAAACTTGATGAACCTGCCTGAGAAAAAGAAAATCGAGTAAATTGTCAGGAGATATTCTGCTAATGAACAAAGTATGTTACTTTTAATTATTAAACTAGTGACAAGAATTCTGCCAGTTTACCTGTTCCATGTTGGTGAGATTTGTACACAGAAGGATCATGATCCGGTAAATTGGTCACACAGGAAAATTAAAATAGAGATGAATGTGACTACTGACCAATTACAGTTTTTGGATATCCTGCTCCTTAGGGTACTAACAGACCACTGGATCAAACTTTGCCAAAATACCTAAGGATTTTTTAGTAGTAGGAGAGGTTAATGTTGATGGTAGTGGGTATGCTTAGAGTGCCTTGGTGGCTGGGCCCCTGTGTTTGTGATGCCAGCTCCGTAAATTGCAATTAGGAGATGATTTAGAATAAGGAGACCAAGTTTCTTAACAAACTCCCAGTACTTTACTGAAGCTGATCCAAAGGTCATCTATTAGTGTTGAGCGAGCATGCTCAGTCGAGTACTCGTTCGGCTCGAGCATCACTATGCTAGGCACTTGGCTTTACTCGGCCGAGCACCACGTGTGTTCGTCGCATTGCTCGAGTCTCCTCCCTGCACATTCGGCGCCTTCTAAGCAGCCAATCAAGGTCCAGGTAAGTAATTCCCCTCAGTGTAAGTCCATAGCCATGTTAGCTGTAAGCCTTACACTGATTGGCTGGCTGGAACACGTGATAGAATTTCATGTAGGAGCTGAGGTCCGGCACTCGGCTTATTCAATGTCAAGGAGAGCAGACAGTAGGAAGGGACAAATAGCGTTTTGCTCTAAACTTACTGACTTTACTCCAAAAACCTTATTGAAAGACCTACAGTAACAGTCCTTTTAAGGACTAAAGTGTGTGTTTGACAGTAGTGCAGCAAGTTTCTTTTTTTAAGAGGGGTTTGCTTCAGCACTATCAGGGACAGGCGTCACCAGGAAGGGACAGATAGTGTAGGGCTTGAAAATCGCTTTTTTAACTTCCCAAACTTCTAAAAGACAGAAAGATTTCAGATTAGTGACATCTACAATACGCCACCATAAAGCAGTGTGTTGGGCAGATATTATAAAAAGGGGCTTATTCACTATAGTGTTCCTGGTACTGAGATATACACTGCACCAGCAGAAAGCAGTGTGTTGGGCAAACATTATTAAAAGGGGCTTATTCACTACCGTGTGCCCGGCACTGAGATATACACTGTACCATCATAAAGCAGTGTGTTGGGCAGACATTATAAAAAGGAGCTTATTCACTACAGTGTGCCTGGTACTGAGATATACACTGCACCATCATAAAGCAGTGTGTTGGGCAGACATTATAAAAAGGGGCTTATTCATTACAGTGTACCTGGTACTGAGATATACACTGCATCATCATAAAGCAGTGTGTTGGGCAGACATTATAAAAAGGGGCTTATTCACTACAGTATGCCTGGTACTGAGATATACACTGCACCATCATAAAGCAGTGTGTTGGGCAGACAATATAAAAAGGCGCCTTATTCACTACAGTGTGCCTGGTACTGAGATATACAAGTGCACCATCAGAGAAATTATTTTTTCTGGGGAAATTAACCTAACTTGTGCCACATCTGTGTATGCGTTTAATCCGAAACTGTTATATTTTATTTGGGACAAATTTGTATCCAATATAGAACTATATCCGAATACAGTGTGTATCCTAAAAATTACATTATCTGGGGCCTAGTGTAGTGGCCAAAATCTGTATTTTTCTGTAACCAGTACCTTACTGAATGTCAATATAGTGTGTATCGTAAAAATTACTTTCTCTCGGCCTAGTGTAGTGGCCAAAATCTGTATTTTTCTGTATCCAGTACCTTACTGCATGTCAATACAGTGTGTATGGTAAAAAGTACATTATCTTGGGCCTAGTGTAGTGGTCAAAATCTGTATTTTTATGTATCCATTACCTTACTGCATCTCAATACAGTGTGTAGCTTAAAAATTACATTTTCTCGGTCCTAGTGTAGTGGCCAAAATCTGTATTTTTCTGTAACCAGTACCTTACTGAATGTCAATACAGTGTGTATCATAAAAATTACTTTCTCTCGGCCTAGTGTAGTGGCCAAAATCAGTATTTTGCTGTATCCAGTACCTTACTACATGTTAATACAGTGTGTATCGTAAAAATGACATTATCTTGGGCCTAGTGTAGTGGCCAAAATCTGTATTTTTCTCTATCCAGTACCTTACTGCATGTCAGTACAGTGTATATCGTAAAAATTACCCACAATGCCATGCATGCAGCAAATCAGCAGCCAGCCATATCATTAGAGATGAGCGAACTTTAAAAAATAGTTCGGCGTTCAGCATTCGGGTTGTGGTAATCGCCACATCCCGTTATGGATTCCACTACCGCGGACTATCCCGGCATATGGAATCCATAGGGGGCGGCTTCCACGAACCCGAACTGTCGAAAAGCCGAAGGACCTGGGGTGACGTCACCGTCATGTGATCAGTGCAGGGGGCGTGGCTCAGCACTGGATTTGATCCCGTGCTGAGCCACGCCCCCTGCACTGATCACATCTCATCTCTACATATGATGTCACAGCCCTATAAATAGCCTCAGTTATCTTAGATTCAACCATTTTCCAGTGTACTTAGTGCAGGGAGAGATGTTAGCAGGCGCTAAGGACAGTGCTAGGAAAGACTTTAAAACTTATATTTTTCTCAATAGAAGTTCAGGGAAAGAGCATTAGAAGTGTAGGGAAAGGATAGGTAGGAATTATTACACAGTATTGAAGCAGAACAGGGTTCAGTAAGGGAGCTTACAGCCTGGGTAATAGGAACAATCCTATTACACCTTGCTGCACTGTCTGCGGATCCAAATTGCCATTATACAGCTCTGTAATTCCAGCAAATGGTGTTTTATACAGCCATTAAGGGTGGGTTCACATCAGCGTTATGGATTCCGTTATGGCTTTTCGTTATAACATGGTTATAATGGAAAATAACGTAATCCATAAGACGGAAGTCAAAACGGAAGCCTTTAAGAGGCATTCTGTTTTGATCTGTCATACTAGAAGTTTATGGGAATCATAACTGATCTGTCTGGTTGCCATTATCCAAGACATAAAACAAAGTCCTGTCGACAGGACTTTTTTTTCCGTTCTGCATAACGGAAACGAAACGGATCCTTTATGATCCCCATAGACTTCTATTATGACGGAAAGCAAAATAGAATCCCTTCTAAAGGCTTCCGTTTTGCATTCCGTTATAACAGAAGTCTATGGGCAGGAGAACGGATCCGTCCCGTTTCCGTTATGCAGGACTGGACACCTGCATAATGGAAACCAGGATGGATCCGGTCTGCTGCCCATAGACTTGTATTATGAAGGATCAAAACGGAATGCTTCTTAAAGGCTTCCGTTTTGATTTCCGTCTTATGGATTCCATTATTTTCCGTTACGACTATGTTATAACGGAAAGCCATAACGGAATACATAACGCTAATGTGAACTCACCCTAACAGGGTTTATTACAGAGAAATATTTGTACATCTTATTTGCCCTTATGAGGTGCAGCTATATGTTCTAAAGCATTTTTTGGCTTGTATTAGTGGAAAAAGAGTGTCTTATTAGCCGTTCAGCAGTGCAGTTATATGTTCTAAAGCCTTTTTTGGGGCATATTAGTTGGAAAAAAGGGCTTATTAGTCATTGTGTATATATATATTATTTGCCGTTCAGCGGTGCAGTTATATGTCCTAAAGCCCTTTTTTTTGCTTGTATTAGCGCAAAAAATATATATATTATTTGCCATTCAGCGGTGCAGTTATATGTTCTAAAACCCCTTTTTGGCATGTATAAGTGGCAAAAAAAATAAAATATTATTTTCAGTTCAGCGGAGCAGTTACCATATTTTTTACCCTATAAGACGCACCTAGATTTTAAAGGAGGACAATAAGAAAAAAAAAATTTCATTAGACCACCAATAAGTAGAGATGTCGCGAACGCGAATTTATGCAAATGTTCGCTAATGTGCGAACAAGGAGAACCGCCATAGACTTCAATAGACAGACGAATTTTAAAACCCACAGGGACTCTTCCTCGCCACAATAGTGATGGAAAAGTTGTTTAAAGTGGACTAACACCTGGACTGCGGCATGCCGGAGGGGGATCCATGGCAAAACTTCCATGGAAAATTACGTAGTTGATGCAGAGTGTGGTAAGCTGAATTTGCAATGCTATTAATATAACCTCATTAATCGCATTGCAAATTCAACTTAGAGCTGGGTTCCTAATGGTTGTATTGCTAGAATATAACGAAGATTGAGAATATAGCGCTTCGTTATATTCTAGCAATACAACCATTCGGAACTCAGATCTAAGTTGTAATCGCAATGCGATTAATATAACCTGTATTTGTGTTCGGTCCAACTATCAGAAAGTACCGAGCCTACCTAACAGCAGTAGAGGTGTGGCGGAACTGCAAACGTAGGGTAGCCTAAAGGGGGCCACCCTTAGGGAGAACTAAGAAAAAAGAGGGAATGGGTGGGAGGGTTAGCTGACGAGGAACGTGCGTCAGAGGAATGCCCCCAGACCTGCCCCCCTATTTATATGCAGCACCGGAGCCTCCCCTCACACAAACACAGCAACTGACGTTGCTTAAACTTGTGTTCGGTCCGACTATCAGAAAGTACCGAGCCTACCTAACAGCAGTAGAGGTGTGGCGGAACTGCAAACGTAGGGTAGCCTAAAGGGGCCAAAAAGACAAGACCAGGTAGTAGATGCAAGAGTAACTTTATTATAACAGAAGATTCTGGAACGCATTAGACAATTCTTTACATGGATCGGGCACGTAGATGACATAACAGAATGAACGCCACCGTCCCAACTTCTTAATAATATGAGAGGGCACGTTATTTTGAGAGGCCGCAGAAGCCGCACCAATCCTGAATGAATGTCCAGTAATACACAACGGTTCGACCCTATCCTAGGCAACAAGCACCGAATGTATCTGAGGAAAACTTGAATGTTAATAGGGTTACAGTCAATACTAAGTAAAGGAAAATCCTCCGGTTCGACAGCAATTTCCTGCAACCAATCACTAAGAACGCGCACTGGGCACCACCTATTCTGAGTCGGAAAATACTTAACGTGCACGGATTCCCCAGGTCATGAGGTTTTTGTGTGTGGGAGGGTAAGTCTGAAATGCGAGCCACACCAGACGAGATGTTTCTTGCGTAGCACGTGCCTCGCGAAACGTGAACCAGTAAACTCCCCCGGCCTGAGGAACCCGTAGAAACACAGGTATAAAGCTGTTCTGATAACCTTGCTAACGGCAACACCGAAAGGTTGAGTTAACAGCATATCAGAAAGAGCCTTGAACATATCACCTGAGAATGGTTTGCGCTTAATTTTTGGCTTAGCAGTCGAGTTAAGAATACCCTTAAGTACCGCCTGAACGGGGTAGGCTTTAAACAAAGAAGAACAACCCGGGTTTTGAACATACCAGAAGTGTTGAATTCCTGCGAGATATGTTTTGATGGTGCCGTACGACAATTTGAGTGTAGAGTGGCAAAAAGCTACAAAAGCCACTAGGTAAGAAATATTATCGAGATTATTTTGAGGATGATTACGGTGGAACCTGCCGAAATGCGCCCACGCTGTCTCATAGATCTTGAGCGTATTAACAGACAGCGATTTATTCATGAGGAGTCTAGCGTGCTGTAAATGACCACTTAGTCCATGACCAGTAGCTGGTGTGGAGGTGAGGGAGTAGGCACCGGGTTGGCTTCTGGCGAGATCTGAAAGAAAAACCTAAAATTTAGCCTGGACAGAGCATCAGCAGCTACATTATCTGCCCCCGGGATATGAACGCACTCATAGTGGAAATTAAACTTCAAGGCCAGCCATATGAATCTACGAAGGAAGGACATAATTTCCAGACTAGCCGACCTGCCTTTATTCAGTAAGTCAGCAAGGGCCGCGTTGTCAGTAAGAAAGAGGACCGACTGGTTGACCCACTCATGACCCCACGCCTGAGCAGCCGCCACCACAGGATAAATTTCGAACAGCGGAGAGGTTTGTTTGAAACTCCTGATGCGAGAAACTTCGTGAGGCCAGCTGCTGGCCATCCAAGCATTATTGAAAATGGCAGCGAACCCGGTTGCAGGAGCAGCATCGGTATGGACCACCGGAGAGTTGCAAGCAAGAGGAGGGACAAACAAAGAGACCCCATTCCAGTGAGTCAGGAACTGATCCCACATAAACAGGTCCGCCCTTCCTGCCTGATCCAATGTAATATTGTCGTCTTGACCCTTGGCTGACGGAAGCAGTTGCAGTAACCTGGAAATAAAGGTTCTCCCTTGGGGAATAATACGCATGGCGAAATTAAGCATGCCAAGCAAGCTATGCAACTCAGTTTTGGAAAAAACGCCTCTGGCCGTACATCTGCGCACCGTCTCGCGGATCCTATCTAACTTGTCTGGCGGAAGACTAGCTTGAAGGGACACAGAATCTAACTGGATGCCTAAAAAAGTGATTTTAGTGAGCGGACCTTCCGTTTTTTTACTAGCCACAGGGACGCCTAAATTGTTAAAGACCGAGACCAGTGTATTCAAGTCACCTGGCACGAGTAAAGGAGGCTCTATTAACAAAAAATCATCTAAGTAGTGTATCACATGGAATGCACCACACACGTGTTCCAGAATCCAGTGCAGGCTGGTTGCGAACTGGTCAAACAGCCGAGGACTGGACTTAGCACCAAACGTCAGTCTGGTGGCGAAATAGTATGCTCCATCCCATCTGATGCCATACCATTGCCAAAGGTTGGGGTGTATCGGAAGCAATTTAAAGGCATCCGATATGTCAGCTTTCGAGAGTTTCCATGCACCTCGGCCCAGAGATAGGATGACTTGAATGGCCTGGTCGATGGAAGCATAATACATACTGAATTCATCTGAAGGAATCAGAGAATTCATGCTGGGGATCTGTAAAGAATGTGGAGCTGAGAGATCGTAGATCAGACGTTTTTTATTAGAGAATTTACCAGTAGCTACACCAATGGGGCTGACACGCCACAAATGAAACGGGGGCTGAGCTAAAGGGCCTATTAAAAACCCCCTTATCCAACTCATCCTTGATCAAACCTGAAACCACGTCTGGTTCTCTTAAAGCAGACTGGGAGTTCCTACACTCGTAGGACACCTGGGGGAGAGCAACTTGACCAGTATGAAACCCCTCGGAAAACCCGTTAATCAAAAACTGTACCCAATCCCTGTCAGGATGACCAATCAGTAACTCTGCCAGAGTGTCGACATTGACTGGGCCTAGTCATGCGTTCTTCTGGGGGCAAGCCGACTTAGGGTGAGCCCGGTAACAACCCGAGCATAAATGCAGGAGCCTGCACTGACTATAATAACAACCAGAAGTATTAAAATTGTTACATATCTGGGTTTTGCCGAGATATTTGATTGGTCGCCCTAACTTATCAGTACCTGTGGCTGTTTTGGACGGGACAGAAGCGGAAGTGAGTCTGGTAGGGGCACTAGGACCAGGATTATTGCTAGAAGAGCACCAGTCAGCTGTGTGAGAGTAGGACCCGCAACTAGAGCAGGAAGGGGCCTTGAGGCCGGCAAAATGTCGGCAAAACAATTCCGTGTCGATGACTGACCAATCTGTAACGAGTTGAGACTGGGAAAGCAATGCCGCCGCTTTGGCGGAAAAAGATCTATGGTACTCATAAAACGCAAAACCCCCATATTTATGTCCTAACTCAACGACCTTGTAGAGGTACGTGTCTAATTCTTCTCTGCGCCCTGGGGTAGCTGAACAGATAACGTCACGGTACATGCTAAAAGCGAGGACGAATTCGGAGATACAGAGTTTCCGATTTAACCTAACGTCCCGAGATTTGAGAATCACGGAAACCTCGCCACACGCAATAGTTTTGTTGTCAGGTACTTCGTGATTGGCGATGAGTAAAGAAGCCAGATTGACGTCCTTTCCCTGTAAAATGTCTTGTCTAACATTAGCTGGGACAAAATAAGATGGAGCGACGTTGGGAAAATTACTAGGTAATGAAACGGGGGAATTGACCGAACCTGACGGAGTCGGAGGTAGTTGACTACTGGCGCAGGGTGTCTGGGATCTGTTTTCCAAGACTTCTAGCCGACTCTGGAAACCAGAAATGGAAGAAGCCAACGTGTTAATGGTAGCGTGAAGCTGCGTGAGTGAGGTATTTAACGTAGAAATGGGGACAACATCATGGCCAGGCTCGGGATCAGATTGCAACAGTCTGAATAACTCCGCCTTCCTGGCGGACGCGGAAAAAGGGATGCCCCTTCTAGTTAATTCAGTGGTAATCCTAGCCACAGTCCAATTCCGCATGGTGGGTGTAGCCTCCCTGTCTGACCGACGATCATTGCTGCTAGTGGAAGAGCCGGACCCTTGGTTAGCCAACTCTTGACTGTGATCCATCTACAAAAGAAAAGCAAAGTAAACCACTACACCTAACACTAAGTGTAGAACCTAAGCACCCGGGTGAAAGTGTTTTTTTTTTTTTTTTTTGTGCACACGCTGACGAAAAGGGGCAATGCACCATGGAAAGGAACAATCACGGCTAAATGTACTTATCACAACCGGTGTAACCTGATCCACCTATTCGCCAGAGCCCAGTAACCCAGAAATCGTGACTGACTAAACAAGGCAGTAAAGCGAAGTGTTGACATAAGTGATCTCAGCAGCAACGGAGTGGTCGAGCAGGGGGACACCAACACCCCTGAACGCGAGAGTGACTTGACGCACGAGTGAGGCTAAACCGTGAGGGGATTAACATGAACTAACGTGGACACCTAGCTGAACGAACCTGTGAGCCTAACACGAACTAACCAAGTCCGAAAAACCTCCTGCAAGTGTGGCAGGACTAAACGAGTCTGAGGATTTGACGGCATTAACGTGCCTAAAAATGGAACAGAGTCTGAGGACGTGACCGACTTTAGCGTGCCTGACGGCGTGCCAGGACTTAAACCGAGTCTGAAGACGTGACAGACTAAGCGTGCCTGAAAGCGTGCCAGGACTTAAACCGAGTCTGAAGACGTGACAGACTAAGCGTGCCTGAAGCGTGCCAGGACTTAAACCGAGTCTGAAGACGTGACAGACTAAGCGTGCCTGAAGCGTGCCAGGACTTAAACCGAGTCTGAAGACGTGACAGACTAAGTGTGCCTGAAGAGCGTGCCAGGACTTAAACCGAGTCTGAAGTCGTGACAGACTAAGTGTGCCTAAAACGCACCAGGACTAGCACCGAGTTTGAAACGTGACAGACTAAGTGAGCCCAAGCGCGCCTGGCCGAACCGTAACAGCGACTGAATCGATAAACGTACTAACAAGCGGATCTCAGGCCAAAGCGTATCAACAACTCAGTAGAAGTGACCTACACTGCTGCCTGACCATGGTGCATAGAACCACCTACCACCACCAGCCCAACCGAGACACCGCAAGTGACTTATTAACAACTCACTCTGACGCTTGTAACACCAGACGAGACCAACGGAAAGCTGCAAAACACAAACCACAGTGACCAAACTACTAGGGCCTAAGAAACAAATATGCGTATAAATATAATTTTTTTTTTTTTTTTTCCTTTTTTTTTTTTTTTTTTTTTTTTCTTTTTTGTTTCTTTATTTTCTTTTTTTTTTTTCAGAAATAAAGGCCTACCTCACCAATCTGGCGGAATGGGGGTAGACTCAACTGACCAGGAACCAGACAAATCAGGCAATATCAAGTAACCTTGAATCCGATAACATACGGCTGCGAATGACACAGCCTAGACAGAAGGAGATCAGCACCGGACTGGACTGTAACAAAGTAAAAGAACGACCCTCATTAAAACAAGACCACCCACAGGCGCGTACGGAACCTGACCTCCGAGGCCGCGTGGAGAAAACCTCAGGCGAAGGCCAGGAACCGTACCGCACATTAATGAAGACGGAGGGTAATGAGTGAAGCAACCCGCGGCCCTGGAGTGCAGCGAATGCCAGCATCCATCAACACATTAAGCACCTGATGCTGTGCACCCGCTCCCCAGCAATCACCGAGCCCGCGAACAACGCATGAAGAGGTTACCTGTTGCAGCCCCGGGCGTCAGCCGGCGGACTACGGGGCTGCTGCACCTGACACACCAAGCCGCAGCCGGAAGGAGGGCGTCCGTTTTACCAAATGACCAATAGGAAAAATGATTTTTAGTCCAAGACAAGTCCACTGTAGAATGTAATAATAAGTTGCACAATGATAGCCTTTAACAAAACTTGCGGTTAGTTAATGGTGTACACTCTTATACATCGTGGTATGCTGCGCTGCAGAATGCTGCCAGTGACGGACGCCGGCAACTCGTGCACAGCCAACTAACAGACACAGCTCCCTCCAACCGCGACCACGGCGCAGGGACCCGGGAGCGTGTATCAGCGGCAACGGAAGGTAACCAAACCCCGAGAAGAGAGGGAGGGAGACCGGGAGAAGGGGGGGGGCGGGGCGGGGG
Organism: Bufotes viridis; assembly: GCA_033119425.1. Classification (NCBI taxonomy): domain Eukaryota; kingdom Metazoa; phylum Chordata; class Amphibia; order Anura; family Bufonidae; genus Bufotes; species Bufotes viridis. The sequence continues at coordinate 273,951,481 of CM065593.1, read as the reverse complement.
ATGACGAATTACCGTGCGATGCTCAGCGCACACCCGGGCTCAACCAGCAAGCGGGAGCCGCACAGCGTGACAGCTGAGAGGAGAACCGGAACTCCGAGTGACGTAAGCAGCTGACGAGGAACGTGCGTCAGAGGAATGCCCCCAGACCTGCCCCCCTATTTATATGCAGCGCCGGAGCCTCCCCTCACACAAACACAGCAACTGACGTTGCTTAAACTAATCGCATTGCGATTACAACTTAGATCTGAGCTCCTAATGGTTGTATTGCTAGAATATAACGAAGATTGAGAATATAGCGCTATAGTCTCAATCTTCGTTATATTCTAGCAATAGAACCATTAGGAACTCAGATCTAAGTTGTAATCATAATGCGATTAATACAGGTTATATTAATCACATTGCGATTACAACTACTAACTGCAGCTTCAGAATGAATCTTCGGGACATCTTATTTGCGAATTCAACTTAGAGCTGGGTTCCTAATGGTTGTAATGCTACAATATAACGAAGATTGAGAATATAGCGCTATATTCTCAATCTTCGTTATATAATTCTAGCAATACAACCATTAGGAACCCAGCTCTAAGTTGAATTCGCAATGCGATTAATACAGGTTATAGTAATCGCATTGCGATTACAACTTAGATCTGAGTTCCTAATGGTTGCATTGCTAGAATTGACGAATATAACAAATATAGCGCTATATTCTCAATCTTCGTTATATTCTAGCAATACAACCATTAGGAACCCAGCTCTAAGTTAAATTTGCAATGCGATTAATACAGGTTATATTAATCACATTGCAATTACAACTACTAACACTGCAGCTTCAGAATGAATCTTCGGGACATCTTATTTGTGAATTCAACTTAGAGCTGGGTTCCTAATGGTTGTAATGCTACAATATAACGAAGATTGAGAATATAGCGCTATATTCTCAATCTTCGTTATATAATTCTAGCAATACAACCATTAGGAACCCAGCTCTAAGTTGAATTCGCAATGCGATTAATATAACCTGCATTAATCGCATTGCGAATTTAACTTAGAGCTGGGTTCCTAATTGTTGTATTGCTAGAATATAACGAAGATTGAGAATATAGCGCTATATTCGTTATATTCGTCAATTCTAGCAATACAACTATTAGGAACTCAGATCTAAGTTGAATTCGCAATGCGATTAATACAGGTTATAGTAATCGCATTGCGATTACAACTTAGATCTGAGTTTCTAATAGTTGCATTGCTAGAATTGACGAATATAACGAATATAGCGCTATATTCTCAATCTTCGTTATAGTCTAGCAATACAACCATTAGGAACCCAGCTCTAAGTTAAATTCGCAATGCGATTAATACAGGTTATATTAATCACATTGCGATTTCAACTACTAACACTCCAGCTTCAGAATGAATCTAAGATGGATGCCGTCCTTGTTTTTTGATAGGAGGAGGGGGGGTCTGGGAGGGAGGGTATGCTGATTGGCTGGAATGTGTCTGCTGACTGTGAGGTAAAGGGTCAAAGTTTGCTCAATGATAAAGTATAGTGGCGAAGGCGAACATCATGTGTTTTATTAGCCCCCAGCAGCGTTATATCAGCCACCAATATCCTTATATTAGCCCCCATTAGCCTCATATGTAATAAAATACGAAAGAACTTACCTTTCCGGATCCGGACACCCCCGCCCCTCTCCTCCAGCGCGATCCTCTTCCTTGTGCCGCCGGCTGTGCTGTGAACTGGCGCGCACAGTGTGAGGTCACAGTGAGCCCTCATGCTGTACGCAGCCTTGCGCAGCCGACAGCCTAGGACCAGGAAACGGTGAGTACAAAGCCTTCACCGCTTCCTGGTTCTCCGGTACTAATGTGCGCTTACATAATGGAAGCGATCATTAGTATTCGCTCCATAAGACGTAGTGTGATTTTCCCCCCACTTTTTTTTTTTGGGGGGGGGGGGAATGCGTCTTATGGGGCAAAAAATATGGTATATGTTTTAAAGCCCTTTCTGGCATGTATTAGTGACACAAAAAAAGTATTTGCCGTTGTGTGGTGAAGTGAGAAAATTACAGCCCTTTTTGGCGTGTATTAGTGGCAAAAAAATATATATTTGCTGTTCAGCTGTGCAGTTATATGTTTAAAGCCCTTTTTGGTGTGTATTTGTGGCAAAAAATATATATATTATTTGCCCTTCAGCGGTGTAGTTATATGTTCTAAAGCCCTTTGTGTCAGGATCCGGACTGGTAGCAGGAGGCGGTAGTGGAAGTGGATCCTCTGTGTCAGTGAGGGATTGGCGTGGACCGTACCGGGGGACCGGTTCTAAGTTGCTACTGGTTTTCACCAGAGCCCGCCGCAAAGCGGGATGGTCTTGCTGCGGCGGTAGCAACCAGGTCGTGTCCTCCGATAGCGGCGCAAGCTCACTGACTGCTGAGACAGGCGTAGTACAGAGGGAATAGGCAGAGGCGTAGTCGGACGAAGCAAAAGGTCAGGACAGGCGGCACAGGTTCAGAGGCGGTGGTCGTAGCAACAGGTATGGCAACAGGCAAAGGGTACACAGAAGACGCTTTCTCTAAGGCACAGAGGCAACAAAGATCCGGCAGGAGACTGTGGAAGGGGATGGTACTTATAGGCAGTGCACAGGTGAAGCCTAATTAAGGCCAAACAGTACTGCCTCTCACAAAGCTTAACCCTTGATAAACCAGTTTGGACCAGGCACAAATCACCTGTGCACTGGTCCTTTAGATCTAAGAGTCCCGGTGCGTGTGCGCCCTAGAGAGCGGGGACGCACACGCCGAGACGCTGGAGCGCTGCCTGGGGACACACGCTGTGAGCGCTCTGAGGCCAGCAGAGGGCCCGGAGCGCTCAGCGTAACAGTACCCCCCCTTTGGTCTCCCCCTCTTTTTGGGACCCAAGAACTTAAGGATGAGGCTGCGGTCCAGGATGTTCTCCTCCGGCTCCCAGGATCTCTCCTCAGGACCGCAGCCCTCCCAGTCCACCAGTCCACCGTTTTTCCTCTTGGGGGAAAAACGATTAAAGACCGCAGGCTTGAGGAGGGAGACATGGAAGCAGTTGGGAATTCTAAGGGAGGAAGGGAGATGGAGTTGTTAACACACAGGGTTGATCCTCTTCTTGACCTTGTAGGGTCCCAAGTAACGAGGACCAAGCTTGTAACTAGGAACCCTGAAGCGGATGTACCTGGAGGAGAGCCAAACTCTGTCCCCAGGCACCAGGACAGGAGGAGGCCGATGTTTCTTGTCCGCTTGGACTTTCATGCGGGATGAGGCCTGCATGAGGGACAGGTGCGTCTCGCGCCAGATGGCAGAAAAGTCATGCACAAGGTCGTCCACTGCAGGTACACCGGAGGAGGAGGACAACGGCAGAGGAGGCAGAGGATGACGACCATAAACCACGAAGAAGGGAGACTTATTGGTGGCGGAAGAGTCTTTGTGGTTATAGGAAAACTCCGCCCATGGGAGAAGGTCGACCCAATCGTCTTGACGGGAGGAAACGAAGTGGCGAAGGTAGTCGCCCAAAATTTGATTAACCCGCTCCACTTGTCCGTTGGTTTGGGGGTGGTATGAAGAAGAGAAGTCCAGCTTGATTTTAAGTCGTCCACAAAGAGCTCTCCAGAATTTGGACACAAACTGGACCCCTCTATCAGAGACAATATGTGAAGGCAGGCCGTGTAACCGGAAGATGTGCCGGAGGAAATGCTTGGCCAACTGAGGCGCAGAAGGTAAGGCTGGCAACGGGATGAAGTGCGCCATCTTCGAGAAGCGATCCACGACGACCCAAATTATAGTTTTCCCGTGAGACAGTGGTAGGTCCGTAACGAAGTCCATAGCGATATGGGACCAAGGAGTCTCTGGTATGGGAAGGCGGGTCTTTGGCGAGGGGTTTTGTCTCTGGCACATACAGAACAGGACTGCACAAATTCAGTGATGTCCCTCTCCAAGGATGGCCACCAATATCTCCTGGAGATAAGCTGTACTGACTTTCGAACACCAGGATGCCCTGCGAGAAGAGAAGAATGCCCCCACTTAAGAACTTTTAAGCGAAGGCGAGGAGAAACATAGGTATTTCCGGGAGGGAGGTTCCGCAAATCTACAGGTGCCACGGTGACCAGACATTCAGGAGGCACAATGTGCTGAGGCTTGACCTCCACTCCTGTGACATCGGAAGAACGAGAGAGGGCATCGCCCCTGAAGTTCTTGCTCGCTGGACGAAAGTGGATCCGGAAGTTAAATCTGGCAAAGAATAGAGACCAGCGAGCCTGGCGGGGATTTAGTCTCTGAGCAGACTGGAGGTATGATAAATTTTTATGATCCGTGTAGATGTTCACGGGATGTGCCGATCCTTCTAGCAAGTGCCGCCATTCTTCCAAGGCCAGCTTGATGGCGAGTAATTCTCTATCCCCAATAGAATAATTTCTTTCAGCGGGAGAGAAAGTTTTAGAGAAAAACCCGCAAGTAACCAACTTGCCTCTCGGAGATCTTTGCATGAGCAAAGCACCAGCACCGACGGAGGAGGCGTCTACTTCCAGGAAGAAAGGCTTGGTAGAATCCGGTCTGGACAGAGCTGGAGCGGTGGCAAAGGCAGACTTGAGAGCGGTGAAGGTCTGTTCGGCCTGAGGAGGCCAAGATTTCGGGTTAGCCCCCTTCTTGGTTAGGGCCACAATAGGTGCCACAAGGGTGGAGTAATGCGGGATGAACTGCCTATAATAGTTCGCAAATCCGAGGAATCGCTGGATAGCCTTAAGGCCAGAAGGACGAGGCCAGTCCAAGATGGCAGACAGCTTGGCAGGATCCATTTGTAGTCCCTTGGCGGAGATGATGTAGCCCAGGAAGGGAAGACAGGTACGGTCGAACAAGCACTTTTCAAATTTAGCGTAGAGGCGGTTCTTCCTGAGACGGGAGAGTACTAAGCGGACATGAGCACGGTGTTGATCCAAGTTAGAAGAGAAGATGAGGATGTCATCCAAATAGACCACGACACAGGTATAGAGCAGGTCTCGGAAGATGTCATTAACGAACTCCTGGAAGACCGCTGGAGCATTACAGAGTCCGAAAGGCATGACTAAGTACTCAAAATGCCCGTCACGGGTATTAAAAGCTGTCTTCCATTCATCACCCTCTCGGATGCGAATAAGATTATAGGCCCCTCTGAGATCTAACTTGGTAAAGTACTTGGCGCCTTGTAAGCGGTCAAAGAGTTCCGAAATCAGGGGAAGAGGGTAACGGTTCTTTACAGTAATGCTGTTGAGACCCCGAAAGTCTATGCAAGGCCTAAGGGTACCGTCCTTTTTGCAACAAAGAAGAATCCTGCTCCGGCAGGAGAAGAGGATTTCCTGATAAACCCTCTCTGCAGGTTCTCCTGGATATATTCCGACATGGCTAAAGTCTCTGGCGGAGAGAGCGGATAGATTCTTCCCCTAGGCGGCGTAGTGCCAGGTTGCAAATCAATGGGACAGTCATATGGCCTATGTGGAGGCAACACTTCCGCTTGTTTCTTGCAAAAGACGTCAGAAAAATCCGCATATGGTTCAGGCAGACCGGGAAGAGGGGAAATGACAGGTGCAGACTTGGCTCGTACCGGCTTGAGACATCTGACAAAACAAGCCGGACCCCAGCCACGAACCTCTCCGGTGGTCCAGTCCAGAACGGGACAATGGCGCTGGAGCCAGGGCAGACCCAAGAGGAGTTCTGAGGTGCAATGGGGTAACACAAAGAACTCTGATCGCTCGGAATGCAGGACTCCAATGTCCATCTGGAGGGGCTCTGTACGGAACTGCACCATGCCGTCGAGTCTCTCTCCATTAACAGTGGAGATGAAGATGGACTTCTGCAAACGAACCACAGGGATGTTATACTTGTTCACCAGCGAGGCGTCGATGAAGTTACCGGCAGAACCGGAATCCAGAAAAGCAGTGGCAGCAAAGGAGGTCTTGGCGGGTATGGAAATCCGCACGGGTACAGTAATGCGTGGAGAGGAGATATTCACACCTAGCAACGCCTCTCCCACGTTGACTAGGTGCGGGCGTTTCCCTGACGCGGAGGTCGGAGAGGACAGTTTTTCAGAAAGTGCTCTGTACTGGCACAGTACAAACAGAGGTTCTCGTCTCTACGGCGGTTCCTTTCTTGCGTGGTCAGGCGTGACCGATCCACCTGCATGGCTTCCTCGGCGGGAGGGCCAGCAGAGGATTGCGGTGGATGCAGGAAAATAAGAGCCAGACGAGGAGAACGTCTGGGGCGAGCACTACCCTTTTCCTGGAACAGTTCCTCTCGTCGCTCAGCAAAACGCAGGTCAATCCTGGTGGCCAAATGGATGAGATCACTCAGGTTGGTGGGGACTTCTCGTGCGGCCAGGACATCCTTTATGGCGCTGGACAAGCCTTTCTTAAAGGTAGCACAGAGCGCCTCGTTATTCCAGGAGAGTTCTGAAGCAAGGGTGCGGAAACAGATAGCATAGTCTGCGACAGAAGAACTCCCCTGGGACAAGTTCAATAACGCAGTCTCTGCAGAGGCAGCCCGGGCTGGCTCCTCAAAGACACTCCGGAATTCCAGAAAGAAACTCTGGACACTTGCAGTGGCAGGGTCGTTGCGGTCCCAAAGCGGTGTAGCCCAGGCCAGGGCCTTCCCAGAAAGCAGGCTAACGACAAATGCCACCTTGTCTCGCTCCGAGGGGAACAGGTCAGCCGACATCTCCAGGTGAAGGGAGCATTGGGATAAGAATCCGCGGCACAACTTGGGATCTCCATCGCACTTGGTCGGCATGGACAGACGGACTCTAGAAGTGGCGGCGGCCACAGGCTGCAGTGATGAAGCTGGTGCAGACGGAGGAAGCGGCTGCTGCCGTGCAGAAAGAAGCTGCTGGAGCATGGCGGACAACTGCGCCAGATGTTGACCTTGCTGGGCGACAACTGTAGTAAGGTCCTCGACACTAGGCAGAGGCACCTCAGCGGGATCCATGGCCGGATCTTACTGTCAGGATCCAGACTGGTAGCAGGAGGCGGTAGTGGAAGTGGATCCTCTGTGTCAGTGAGGGATTGGCGTGGACCGTACCGGGGGACCGGTTCTAAGTTGCTACTGGTTTTCACCAGAGCCCGCCGCAAAGCGGGATGGTCTTGCTGCGGCGGTAGCAACCAGGTCGTGTCCTCCGATAGCAGCGCAAGCTCACTGACTGCTGAGACAGGCGTAGTACAGAGGGAATAGGCAGAGGCGTAGTCGGACGAAGCAAAAGGTCAGGACAGGCGGCACAGGTTCAGAGGCGGTGGTCGTAGCGACGGGTATGGCAACAGGCAAAGGGTACACAGAAGACGCTTTCTCTAAGGCACAGAGGCAACAAAGATCCGGCAGGAGACTGTGGAAGGGGATGGTACTTATAGGCAGTGCACAGGTGAAGCCTAATTAAGGCCAAACAGTACTGCCTCTCACAAAGCTTAACCCTTGATAAACCAGTTTGGACCAGGCACAAATCACCTGTGCACTGGTCCTTTAGATCTAAGAGTCCCGGTGCGTGTGTGCCCTAGAGAGCGGGGACGCACACGCCGAGACGCTAGAGCGCTGCCTGGGGACACACGCTGTGAGCGCTCCGAGGCCAGCAGAGGGCCCGGAGCGCTCAGCGTAACACTTTGTTGCGTGTATAAGTGGAAAAAAAGGGCCTATTTGGCGTTCAGCAGTGCAGTTATATGTTCTAAAACCCTTTTCGGCGTGTGTTAGTGGAAAAACAATATGTATTATTTGCCGTTCAGCGGTGCAGTTATATTTTCTAAAGCCATTTTTGGCGTGTATTAGTGGCAAAAAAAAATATATTATTTGCTGTTCAATGGGGCAGTTATATGTTCTAAAGGCCTTTTTGGCGTGAATTAGTGGGGGGAAAAAAAGTGGGCTTATTGGCCGTTGTGTGGTGAAGTGTTTTAATTTCCTTTTAATTCATTTATTTAATCTAACAGTATGTCAGACAGAGAAGTCCCAGGCCCTGCACAGGGGAGTGGCAGAGGCCTAAATGTTTCTAGCACAGGCAGAGGTCGCAGTACAGTAAGGAGGCATGGCAGCAGCAGTCGCAGCGAGAGGCCCGAGTTTCTAATGTCATCTAGTGGTCTTCATCAGACACCCCCAGCCAAGAGTCGGTGAGTTTGCCAGGAACAACCTGGAACAGATGCTGGTAAATCTGGCTGGTCAGGGGACTGGAGACTAGAGTTGAGCGGACACCTGGATGTTCGGGTTCGAGAAGTTCGGCTGAACTTCACGAAAATGTGCGGGTTCGGAATCTGAACTCAACCCAAACTTGACCCTGGACCCCATTGAAGTCAATGGGGATCCGAACTTTTGGGCACTAAAAAGGCTGTAAAATAGCCCTGGAAAGGGCTAGAGGGCTACAAAAGGCATCAAAATGTAGGTAAACCCCCTGCAAACAAATGTGGATAGGGAAATGACTGTACAATAAAATAAATAAAAATTAAACAATATCATATGGCAACTTGGAGGAGGAGATGGAATAGGAGGTTGGGATTGCGTCAGGTGGGAATGCTATGGGAATTGAAGTTCTCATCACAGCCAAAAAGGTTTCATGTCTGCCTGCAGTGGCACAGGCCTCATTCACAGACTCAAGGCCATGGCAACCATACATGGGAGTTGAAGTTCACATCACAGCCAAGAAGGATTCATGTCTGCCTGCAGGGCCACTGGCCACATTCAAACATTCAGGCCCACGGGACCCACAAAGAGGAGAGTTAAAATCATGCCTAGAAAGTATTGATCTTACCCAGCAATGCCACAGGCCTCACTCACAGATTCAGACCCATTGCACCCACAAAGAGGAGAGTTACAATCATGCCAAAACAGTATTGATTTCACCCAGTAGTGCCACAGGCCTCATTCTCTAATTCAGGACCATGGCACCTGCAAAGATGAGAGCGGTCCCATAACAACAACACAGGCCTAAGGTCAACCTGCACTGGAACAGGCCATTATCATTTATATAGGCCCCTGACACCCAGACAGAGGAGAGGTCATTTGACAGTAAAAAGAGGTTAATGTCTCCCACGAATATAGCAAGCGATTAAACGAAATATAGGCCCCTGACAACCAGACAATGGGCAGTCATTTAACAGTAAAAAGAGTTTAATGTCTAATACCAATACAGCAGGCGATGAAACAAAATATAGGCCCTTGACAACCTGACAATGGGGATATCATTTGACAGTATAAAGAGGATAATGTCACCCACCAAAGCAACAGGTGATTATATGAAATGTAGGCCCCTAGCACCCAGGCAGAGGAGAGAGGTTCCATAGGAGAAAATCAGGCTTCATGTCACCCAGCAATGGAAAGGGCCACTTTCAGTTATTTAGGCCCCAGCAGCCAGACAGAGGAGAGAGGTCCCATAGCAGAAAATTAGGCTTCATGTCACCCGCCAAAGCAGCAGGCGATTAACAGAATTTTAGGCCCTTGACACCCAGACAGAGTAGAGGTCATTTGACAGCAAAAAGAGGTTAATGTCATGCACCAAAGCAGCAGGCGATTAGCTGAAATGTAGGCCCCTGGCACTCAGACAGAGGAGAGGTTCATTCAGCTTGGGGTTGCCCCTAAAATAATGGTACAACTAAAAAAAAAGGATTCAATAAAGAAGTGCCCTGGAGTACAAGAATGTATGGTTGAGGGCGAGGCAGTTATAAATGTCTATTTTGCACAAGGAATGGACAGGTCCTGTGGGATCCATGCCTGGTTCAATTTTTTAAACGTTAGCTTGTCCACGTTGGCTGTGGACAGGCGGCTGCGTTTGTCTGTAATGATGCCTCATGCTGTGTTAAATACATATTCAGACAATACACTGGCCGCAAGGCAGTGTATGGCCAGCACCTCTAAGGCATAAAGGGCTAGCTCTGGTCATGTGGACAATTTGGAGACCCAGAAGTTGAATGGGGCCGAACCATTAGTCAGTACGTGGAGGCGTGTGCACATATACTGTTCCACCATGTTGTTGAAATGCTTCCTCCTGCTAACATTCTGTATCAGCTGGAGGTGCAGTTAGCTGTTGTGCAGTGACAAAACTTTTCCACATTTCTGCCATGCTAACCCTGCCCTCAGGGGAGCTGGCCGTGGCACAGCTGCTTTGGCGACCTCTTGCTCTTCCTCTGCCTTCGCCTTGTACTTCCACTTGTCCCCCATGTCAGTTGGGAATGCTCTCAGGAGTGAGTCTACCAGCGTGCGCTAGTATTCACACATCTTCCTATCACGCTCCAGTGCGGGAATTAAGGTGGGCACGTTGTCTTTGTACCGGGGATCCAGCAGGGCTGCCACCCAATAGTCAGCACACATTAAAATGTGGGCAACTCTGCTGTCATTGCGCAGGCACTGCAGCATGTAGTCGCTCATGTGTGCCAGGCTGCCCAGAAGTAAGGACAAGCTGTCCTCTGTGGGAGTCGTATCGTCATAATCCTCTGTATCCCCCCAGCCATGCACCAGTCATGGGCCCATCCTCATCTTCCTCCTCCTCCTCATCCTGCAGTAGTAGGCCCTGGCTGGCCAAATTTGTACCTGGCCTCCGCTGTTGCAAAAAACCTCCCTCTGAGCTACTTCTAAAAGACTGGCCTGAAAGTGTTAGAAATGACCCCTCTTTCTCCTCATCCTCCTGGGCCACCTCCTCTTCCATCATCGCCCTAAGTGTTTTCTCAAGGAGACATAGAATTGGTATTGTAATGCTGATAACGGCGTCATCGCCACTGGCCATGTTGGTGGAGTACTTGAAACAGCGCAACAGGGCACACAGGTCTCGCATGGAGGCCCAGTCATTGGTGGTGAAGTGGTGCTGTTCCGCAGTACGACTCACCCGTGTGTGCTGCAGCTGAAACTCCACTATGGCCTGCTACTGCTCGCACAGTCTCTCCAGCATGTGCACGCTGCATATGAGGCGGTGAGCGGGAAGACCGAAGTAACACTGTAGCGCAGACTGGTGAGCAGCGGCAGGATGAGAACCCCGGCCCGCACTTTATGCAGCAGCTTTGACATGTTGGGGTAGTTGTGAATTCATTGTTGCACCACCAAATACAGCAAATGCGCCAGGCAAGGGATGTGCGTCAGACCGGCCAGTCCCAGAGCTGCAACAAGATTTTGCCCATTACTGCACACCACCAGGCCGGGCTTGAGGCTCACTAGCAGCAACCACTCGTCGGTCTGTTGTTCTATACCTCGCCACAACTCCTGAGCGGTGTGGGGCCTGTCCCCCAAACACATGAGTTTCAGAACGGCCTGCTGACGTTTACCCCTGGCTGTGCTGAAGTTGGTGGTGAAGGTCTGTCACTGACTAGATGAGCAGGTGGTAGAAGAGGAGGAAGATGAGTAGGAGGAGGAGGCAACAGGCGGCAAAGAAGGATGCCCTGCAATCCTTGGCGGCGAAAGAACGTGCGCCAAACAGCTCTCTGCCTGGGGACCAGCCGCCACTACATTTACCCAGTGTGCAGTTAGGGAGATATAGCGTCCCTAGCCGTGCTTACTGGTACACATATTTGTGGTTAAGTGGACCTTGCCACAGATGGTGTTGCGCAGCTCACACTTGATTTTATCCGATACTTGGTTGTGCAGGGAAGGCACGGCTCTCCTGGAGAAGTAGTGACGGCTGGGAACGACGTACTGTGGGACAGCAAGCGACATGAGCTATTTAAAGCTGTCCTTCTCCACCAGCCAAAATGACAGCATTTCAAAGGCCAGTAATTTAGAAATGCTGGCATTCAGGGAAAGGGATTGAGGGTGGCTAGGTGTGAATTTACGCTTTCTCTCCAAGGTTTGTGATATGGAGAGCTGAACACTTCCGTGTTACATGGTGGAGATGCTTGGTGACGGAGGTGGTGGTGTTGGTGGCACATCCTCTGTTTGCTGGGCGGCATATGCCAACGTTCCTCCAGATGTGAAGTAAGAGGCATAGGCAGCAGCAGAAGAGGGAGCAGGAGGGGCCTGAGCCCTTTCTTAGTTTTGAAGGTGCTTACTCCACTGCAGCCTGTGTCTTGCATGTAGATGCCTGGTCATGTAGGTTGAGCTAAGGTTCAGAACGTTAATGCCTCGCTTCAGGCTCTGATGGCACAGTGTGCAAACCACTCGGGTCTTGTCGTCAGCACATTGTGTGAAGAAGTGCCATAAGAGGGAACTCCTCGAAGCTGCCTTTGGTGTGGTCGGTCCCTGGTGGTGGTGGACAGTAGCAGGCGAACTGTCTTGGTGACAGCTGCTCTGCTTTTGCACCCTGCTCCATCTTTTGCTACGCTGTTGGCTCGGTCTCACCACTACCTCTTCCTCCACACCGCTCACGACCTTCATTTCATGTGGGGTCTAGGACCTCATCGTCCCCTGCATCGTCTTCCATGAGTCTTCCTCCGTGACCTCCTTTTCGGTCTGCATACTGCAGAAATACGCAGTAGTTGGCACCTGTGTTTCATCATCATTAGAGACGTGCTGAGGTGGTATTCCTATGTCCTCATCAGGAAACATAAATGGTTGTGTGTCAGTGCATTCTATGCCTTCCACCCCTGGGGAAGGGCTAGGTGGATGCCCTTGGGAAAACCTGCCAGCAGAGTCTTCAAACAGCATAAGAGACTGCTGCATGACTTGAGCCTCAGACAATTTCCCTGATATGCATGGGGGTGATGTGACAGACTGATGGGCATGGGTTTGAGGCACCACCTGTGCGCTTTCTGCAGAAGACTGGGTGGGAGATAATGTGAACGTGCTGGATCCACTGTCGGCCATCCAATCGACTAGCGCCTGTACTTGCTCAAGCCTTACCATTTTTAGAATGATATTAGGCCCGACCAAATATCGCTGTAGATTCTGGTGGCTACTGGGACCTGAGGTAGGTGGTTCACTAGGACGTGTAGCTGTGGCAGAACGGCCACGTCCTCTCTCAGCACCAGAGGGTCCACTAACACCACAACGACCATGTCCGTGTCCCTTATTAGATGTTTTCCTCATTGTTACCGTTCACCACAATATGGAAAAAGTAATTTGGCTCAATGTATTGAGTTCAAATTAAGGCCTGTTTTTTACAGGCACTTAACACTATCTAGCTATTTATGTACCGTATTAAACTAATACAGGCACAGCAGAAACCACAGATTTAAGGGAATATCAATTTTAGGCCTAGTATTTATGCCCTGGCTGAAGGGTATCCTTTTACGGACAGAATTACACTTGCAGATGCACAGCAGCGAGCGCAAATATAGAGGAATTAGCCTTTAGGCCTTGTATTTAGATGCTGAGTGTAATATACCCTTTTACGGACAGAAAGACACTTGCAGATGCACAGCAGCGTGCACAAGTATAGAGGATTTAGCTTTCAGCCCTTGTATTTAGACTCTGAGTATAATATACCCTTTTACAGACAGAAATACACTTGCAGATGCACAGCAGCATGTGCAATAGAGATGTCCCGAACTATTCGCCGGCGAACAATTCCCGGCGAACATCGCTTGTTCACGTTCGCCACGGCGGGCGAACATATGCGATGTTCGGTCAGCCCCCTATACATCATCATTGAGAAAACTTTGACCCTGTACCTCACAGTCAGCAGACACATTCCAGCCAATCACCATACCCTCCCTCTCAGACCCTCCCACCTCCTATCAAAAAGCAAGGACAGCATCCATCTTAGATTCATTCTGTAGCTGCAGTGTTAGTTAGAGCAGGGAGAGTGCTGCTGCTGAATTAATATAGGGATTCTAGGGAAAGGTTTAGCTACTAGTGTTCTGTGTCCACTCCAGTCCTCAAAGACTCATTTGCTGTAAGGACAGCATCCTTACAGCACCCCAAAAAGCCCTTTTTAGGGCTGGTACATCAGTCTGCTTTTTGCAATTTTTCTATAAATATATTGCAGTTGCCCGTGTGTGAGAGGCCGCAGGCCCACAGACTGTACTGTGTGCACACCACTCATATAGGGTGGCACAGTACCTTGCAGATAAAAAAAGTCATTTAATTTTTACCCTTTAATATAATTGCATTTGCCTTCTAGTGTGTGTCAGGCCCACAGACTGTACTGTGGCCACTGCCCACCACTCATATAGGGTGGCATAGCCCCTTGCAGATAAAAAAGTCTTAACATTTTTACCCTTTAATATAATTTCATTTGCCTGCCAGTGTGTGTCAGGCCCACAGACTGTACTGTGCCCACTGCCCACCACTCATATATGGTGGCACAGTACCTTGCAGATAAAAAAGTCATTTAATTTTTACCCTTTAATATAATTGCATTTGCCTGCCAGTGTGTGTCAGGCTAACAGACTGTACTGTGCCCACAGCCCACCACTCATATAGGGTGGCACAGTACCTTGCAGATAAAAAAAGTCATTTAATGTTTACCCTTTAATATATTTGCATTTGCCTGCCAGTGTGTGTCAGGCCCACAGACTGTACTGTGTGCAAACCACTCATATAGGGTGGCACAGTACCTTGCAGATAAAAAAGTCATTAAATTTTTACCCTTTAATATAATTGCATTTGCCTGCCAGTGTGTGTCAGGCCCACAGACTGTACTGTGTGCACATCACTCATATATGGTTGCACAGTACCTTGCAGATAAAAAAGTCATTTAATTTTTACCCTTTAATATAATTGCATTTGCCTGCCAGTGTGTGTCAGGCCCACAGAATGTACTGTGCCCACTGCCCACCACTCATATAGCGTGGCACAGTACCTTGCAGATAAAAAAGTTATTTAATTTTTACTAGTGTTGAGCGAACAGTTCGAGCATAGTTCGGGTTCGCACTGAATTTTGGGGTGTTCGGGACATGGACCCGGACCCGGACTCGGGTCCGTTGTTCGGCGATTTCTTCCCTCTTTCTGAAGGGCTGTAGAGCAGCCAATCAGCTAGCGTTTTACTTCTTGCCCTAAGAAGCCATCACAGCCATGCCTACTAATGGCATGGCTGTGATTGGCCAAGTGCAGCATGTGACCCAGCCTCTATTTAAGCTGAAGTCACGTAGCACCGCACGTCACACTGCTCTGATTAGTGTAGGGAGAGGACGCAGCTTCTGTGAGGGCGAGATTAGGCAGGGAAAAGTCAGCAAAAGCACCTAATGAAGTGATCGATCTACAGCTGTGAATCATTCAACTTCTGCTAGTTAATTGCTCACTGGTTGTTAGGCTGCACAGAGCGTTTTTCTGTCACTATGATCGGCGGCCATTATGTGTCTTATGGTGCACAAGCACAAGCTGCCACCAAGTCCATCAATCCATCAATACTATTTTATTTATTTTTTTGCTATATTCTACATCAGGGGCTTGGCTGTGCTTATTGTCACACCTAGAAACCCAGGATAGAAATTTCTATATTTTATTAAGGGGTTAAATTCAATTGCAAAAGAGCAATCCCCTAAATCTGGTGTTTTAGCTGTGGCTAGCCAAAAGTAATACTGTCTGCTGTCTGGTAAAGGATAGATTTTTTTATGTGGTGAAATTCAATTGCGGAAATAGCAATACCATAAATCCGTGGTTTTAGCTGTGGCTGGCCAAGTTTAATAGTGTCCGGCAAAGGATATATTTTGTTCTGGGGTGAAATTCAATAGCCAAAATAGCAATACAGTAAATCAGTGGTTTAAGCTGTGGCTGGACAAGTTTAATAGTGTCCGGCAAAGGACAGATAATTTTCTGGGGTGAAATTCAATTGCCAAAATAGCAATACCGTAAATCTGGTGTTTCAGCTGTGACTGGACAAGTTTCATAGTGTCCGTCATAGGATATATTATTCTCTGCGGTAAAATTCAGTTGCAAAAATAAAAATACTGTAAATCTGGTGTTCCAGCTGTGACTGGACAAGTTTCATAGTGTCCATCATAGGATATATTATTTTCTGAGGTGAAATTCAGTTTCAAAAATAGAAATACCGTAAATCTGGTGTTCCAGCTGTGACTGGACAAGTTTAATAGTGTCCGGCAAAGGATTTATTATTTTCTGGGGTGAAATTCAGTTGCCAAAATAGTAATACCATAAATCAGTGGTTTCAGCTGTGGCTGGCCAAGTTTAATAGTGTCCGGCAAAGGATATATTTTGTTCTGGGGTGAAATTCAATTGCCAAAATAGCAATACCATAAATCAGTGGTTTCAGCTGTGGCTGGCCAAGTTTAATAGTGTACGGCAAAGGATATATTTTTTTCTGGGGTGAAATTCAATTGCCAAAATAGCAATACCATAAATCAGTGGTTTCAGCTGTGGCTGGCCAAGTTTAATAGTGTACGGCAAAGGATATATTTTGTTCTGTGGTGAAATTCAATTGCCAAAATAGCAATACCATAAATCTGTGGTTTCAGCTGTGGCTGGCCAAGTTTAATAGTGTACGCAAAGGATATTTTTTTTTCTGGAGTGAAATTCAATTGCCAAAATAGCAATATCCTGAATTTGGTGTTCCAGCTGTTGCAAGCCTAGTTTAAATCTTTCCGTAAAAAGGTATATTTTTTTCTGGGGTGAAATTCAGTTGCCAAAATAGAAATACAATAAATCTGGTGTTCAAGCTGTGACTGGACAAGTTTAATAGTATCCGTCAAAGGATAGATTTTGTTCTGGGGTGAAATTCACTTGCCAATATAGCAATACCCTGAATCTGGTGTTCCAGCTGTTGCAGGCCAAGCGTTAATCTGTCCGAAAAAGGGTATATTACACTCAAGGTGTATATACAAGTGCCGAGAGGGTCATCCTCAATAACTTCACACGCTACCGTGCTTCTCCCATTGTATTTCTGTCCGTGAAAGGGTATATTACACAAAGTGTTAAAATACAATCGCTCAAGGCATAATACTACATATTTTTTCACACGCTGCTGTGCATCTCCAAGTGTAAATCTGTCCATAAAAGGATTCTTTTCATCCACGGCCTAAATACTAGGCCAACAATTGATATTCCCATAAATCAGTGGTTACTGCTGTGCCTGGATTAGTATAATACGGTACATAAATAAATAGGCATATAGTGTTAGGTGCCTGTAAAAAAAGGCCTGAATTTGAAATCAATACATTGGGCCAAATATTTTTTTTCCTATTGTGGTGCTTGGTGAACGGTAACAATGAGGAAAACATCTATTAAGGGTTGCGGACGCGGTCGTGGTGGTGTTAGTGGACCCTCTGGTGCTGGGAGAGGACGTGGCCATTCTGCCACAGCCACACATCCTAGTGAACCAACTACCTCAGGTTCCAGTACCCGCCAGAATTTACAGTGATATTTGGTGGGGCCCAATGCCATTCTAAGGATGGTAAGGCCTGAGCAAGTACAGGCGATAGTCAATTGGGTGGATCCAGCACGTTCACAACATTATCTCCCACCCAGTCTTCTGCAGAAAGCGCACAGGTGGCGCCTGAAAACCAAGCCCATCAGTCTCTCACATCACCCCCATTCATATCAGGGAAACTGTCTGAGCCTCAAGTTATGCAGCAGTCTCTTATGCTGTTTGAAGACTCTGCTGGCAGGGTTTCCCAAGGGAATCCACCTAGCCCTTCCCCAGTGGTGGAGGACATAGAATGCACTGATGTACAACCACTTATGTTTCCTCATGATGAGGACATGGGAATACCACCTCATCGGAGTCCGCACGTCTCTGATGATGACGAAACACAGGTGCCAACTGCTGCGTCTTTCTGCAGTGTGCAGACCGAACAGCAGGTCAGGGAGGAAGACTGTGTGGAAGACGATGCAGGGGACGATGAGGTCCTAGACCCCACATGGAATGAAGGTCGTGCCACTGACTTTCATAGTTCAGAGGAAGAGGCAGTGGTAGGACTGAGCCAACAGCGTAGCAAAATAGGGAGCAGGGGGCAAAAGCAGAACAGCCGCCGCCAAGAGAGTTCGCCTGCTACTGGCCACCGCCACCAGGGACCGAGCACCCCAAAGGCATCTTCAAGGAGATTCCTGGCATGGCACTTCTTTAAACAATGTGCTGACGACAAGACCCGAGTGGTTTACACGCTGTGCCATCAGAGCCTGAGGCGAGGCATTAACGTTCTGAACCTTAGCACAACCTGCATGACCAGGCATCTACATGCAAAGCATGAACTTCAGTGGAGTAAACACCTTAAAAGCAAGGAACTCATTCTGACTCCCCCTGCTCCCTCTTCTTCTGCTTCCCCGTCCTCTTCCTCCGCCTCGGGAGGAATGTTGGCACGTGCCGCCCACCAAACAGAGCATGTGCCACCGACAACACCACCTGCGTCACCAAGCATCTCCACCATGTCACACGGCAGCGTTCAGCTCTCTATCTCACAAACCTTGGAGGGAAAGCGTAAATTCCCCCCTAGCCACCCTCGAGCCCTGGGCCTGAATGCCAGCATTTCTAAACTACTGGCCTTTGAAATGCTGTCATTCAGGCTGGTGGACACAGACAGCTTCAAACAGTTGATGGCCATGGCTGTCCCACAGTATGTTGTTCCCAGCCGCCACTACTTCTCCAAGAGACCCGTGCCTTCCCTGCACAACCAAGTATCCGAAAAGATCAAGCGTGCACTGCGCAACGCCATCTGTGGCAAGGTCCACCTAACCACAAATACGTGGACCAGTAAGCACGGCCAGGGACACTATATCTCCCTAACTGCACACCGGTTAAATGTAGTGGCGGCTTGGCCCCAGGCGGATAGTTCCTTGGCGCACGTCCTTCCGCCGCCAAGGATCGCAGGGCATCATTCTTTGCCTCCTGTAGCCTCCTCCTCCTACTCGGCTTCCTCCTCCTCGGCTTCTACCAGCTCATCCAGTCAGCCACACACCTTCACCACCAACTTCAGCACAGCACGAGGTAAACGTCAGCAGGCCCCACACCGCGCAGGAGTTGTGGCAGTGTATTGAACAACAGACCGACGAGTGGTTTCTGCCGGTGGGCCTTAAGCCCGGCCTGGTGGTGTGCGATATTGGGCGAAATCTTGTCGCAGCTCTGGGACTAGCTGGTTTGACGCACATCCCTTGCCTGGCGCATGTGCTGAATTTGGTGGTGCAGAAGTTCATTCACAACTACCCCGACATGTCAGAGCTGCTGCATAAAGTGCGGGCCGTCTGTGTGCGCTTCTGACCTTCACATCCTGCCGCTGCTCACCTATCTGCGCTACAGTGAAACTTCGGCCTTAACACTCACCGCCTCATATGCAACGTGCTCACCATGTGGAACTCCACCTTGCACATGCTGGAGAGACTGTGCGAGCAGCAGCAGGCCATAGTGGAGTTTAAGCTGCAGCAAGCAAGCGCCAGTCGCACTGCGGAACAGCACCACTTCACCACCAATGATTGGGCCTCCATGCGAGACCTGTGTGCCCTGTTGCACTGTTTCGAGTACTCCACCAACATGGCCGGGTTCGGGTTCGGGATGAAGTTCGGGTTGAGTTCGGAACCCGAACATTTTTGGGAAGTTCGGCCGAACTTCTCGAACCCGAACATCCAGGTGTTCGCTCAACTCTAATAACTACTGTTACTTAAAGTACTTTTGAAAAAAAATCTTGTTTTTGCATCATAATTTTCTGAGATTTTTTTAAAGAAAAAAATCATGTTTTTGTGCTGCCATTTTCTGAAGGCCATTTTTTTTATTTTTTTCTGGCAATGGTCTTGTGTTGTTGATGTTGTGATTGGTACCATTTTTGGTTACATAGTACTTTTTGATCTTAACTTTTGTTTTGTTTTTCATGATATTCCCCTAATGGGATAGATCATGTGATACCTAATATGTCTATTTTTTCTTCATCTTTATCAGTTATAAATGGCTTGATGAGGAAAACAATGTTCTTATTTTCTTATTTTTATGTTTTTCCACTATGGGACTTCAACTTTTGAGAGTCTGATCCTTTCTATAATGCATTACAATACTACGTATCTAACCTCAAGTGCTTTCCTTACATCAATACTGCTCAGTTCTTCTGTAATATCCTGTATGGGGATTCTCAGAGAGTTATTGACGGAGTGAATGAGTAAGAATAAGGAGAAAAATCTTCAGTCTCTATGTGTACTATATGGGCAGACATAATTATAGCTAGTCTTTACCCACTAGCTCATGGAGAACTGAAATTACAGATGGAGCCTGAAGAGGAGAAAACCAGTAAAAATGCCAGCTACAAGTCATATAATAATTATAGTGCCATCACTAACATATAGAAACAAGGTACAGTAGCGTATTATGCAACGTTATTTAAAAGTGTAGGTATGGTTTAATATACAACACAATTATTGTTCTCTTAGGAGGAGCATTGTCAATTATTTAAAAAAGTTGACCACTGAAGGTATATATGGCAATATTCCTTTCTTACTTGTTCCTTCTTGCAGATCAGTACTATAAAATATGATTTTTTTTACTCACATTAACATTTTATGAAACATTAAATTAATCCATTCTCTACACACTTTGATTACTAGATGTAATCAAAACCAAGTCTACTATTATGGACCAGATTTTTCTGGTTCTTGTAAGAACGAATACTGCTTGCACTTGCTAATCCAGGTTTCTGAAGTGAAGACAAGTAGAAATGTCATAAATAAAATGTAAGCAATGGACACATTCCTTTCACTTGGATGGATTCCAATCACACCTTCTTCTATGATAAAAAGCTGCTGAGCAGACCTGCCGTCACTTCTATGTAAATTTAAAAGTAACACATCTAAATACAATAAACTGGAAACCTACATGGATGTTCTCTTTTAGAACAGTGTTAATGATGCTGGAAAATTCCTTAAATTTTACACATACTCATTAAACCTAAATTCACATATCTAGGAACTACATGAACAAACAATATATCCTTAATTGCTCTACAGCAACGTTTCCTGCATAGAATTGTTATACATTGTAAAAGTGCTAGCCACATGTTTTTAAGTTAAATGTCTGTGTTAACCACTTCTGGAACAATGCTGTTCATTGCACAATCTCTCAAAAATCTTATCTCCTGTAGACTTACCAAATTTAGCCTATAGTTTCATATAAATAAACCCATTATATAGCATATACAGTAATTATAATACCAGACACTTTTTAGTGATTATTTTTTCTATGTTATTTAGGTTACTTTTAAGTGTTTTCTGACAGTTATCTTTTTTACCAACATCATTTCCTTTCCCTTATCATATCTTTGATTGCACTTTTATGAAACGTGTCATTTCAGAATAAGCTGTCATGTGTGTGTACATAAGGAATAACACTATATCTGGCCATTTTTCATCAGCTTTCCCCCTTTGCATGCTCCATCACTAATTATGAGGTCTCCCTGAGTTAATTGGTGGACACTTACTGTAATGATGTCTCCCATAGACTACACACAGGAACTAGAGGATATTCTGCTCACCTATACCTATCTCTATCACATACTGAGAATCAGGGAATACATTTTAGTGAAATCGTCACAGCATACTTCACTGTGACATGGGTTGCCCACGCTTGTGCTCTGGCGTACTGGCTGTGGTAGATTTTCGTGTAGGCTGGTTGCCAGGGGTGACGTGTAGTAACAGCAGCCTGTGTGTAAACTTCTCTGTTGATGCATGCCCTCCTCCCTGTCCGGTTCTGGTGGGGTTAATAGTCTGGTCTGGGTGTGGGCTCTAGGTGCTTTATATTACTGTTTGCTCTGGGCCTGGAGGTGAGTCTTGCTGGCTGCAGGAGCTATGCACCTGACCTGGGTTATTTCATCTACCCTGTCTATGTGGCCACCGAGTAAGACATCAAGGTCACCTTGTCTAGTTCCATGTCTTGTCTTTGACCATCATGTGTCATTTCGCATGGGGTCCAGACTTCTGCATGTCTGTGCAGCTCTGCCTGTGACCGCCATGTGTGGTTCCGCATGTGGTTCATACTTCTGCCAATCTGTTCCTTGTGTGCAGCTTTGTCTGTTTGCCCATGGAATAACTCCGCATGAGGAACAGGCATCTGCTAGTCCTGTGTACGCCTTCAGTGAGAGGGCCCCTGGGTTCTCCTGAGGGAGGATATCTAGTCTGTGTGAAGATCTGCCTGTGACCGCCCTGTGTCCTTCTGCATAGGGTCCAGGCATCTGCTTGTCTGCCTGTTTGGGCAGCTCTGCCTGAGACCGCCATGCATACGTTCTGCATGGGGTCTACACAGCTGCTTGAGTGCTTTTTCCCATTTGTCTTGTCTGTAATGTTTCCTGTGTGGTTTGTTCAGGTTCCAGTATGTGTGCCTGGGTTCCAGTCCTTGTTTGTGTGGATTGCTGGTGCCTAAATCATCAGCCTCTGCAGGTATGTGGCCAATGGGACTATCCTGGAGGTGTAACCAGTGAGCCCTCGGCTAAGCTCATCCCCACCATCTGGGGCTCTGTAGAATGGGGCTCACTGAGTTTCTGCCCACTGGGTTTGACCCCATGTAAAACCAGTGCACTTGGTCCAGTGGTATTTCCTGCTGATCCAGTTTCTTAGGCCTTATTCACACGTCCGCATATATGTCCGCATGTATTCCGCAATTCTGCGGAATACATGCGGACCCATTGACTGTAAATGGGGCACGGAACGATGCGGAGAGCACACACTGTGCTCTCCGCATCAGTTTTTGTGGAGCGTGCAGCGTGCACTGTGCAGCTCCACAAAAAAGTAGAGCATGTCCTATTCTTGCCCGCAATTGTGGACAAGAATAGACATTTCTATGGGGCTGCCAGCCGGGTGTGTTTATGGATCCGCAATTTGCGGATCCATAAACACTACGGACGTGTGAATAAGACCTTATTATAAGCTGCAGCAGCATGTCTGTGTGTGTCTCTCCTCATCTCTCTACAGACTGCTATGAGCAGCATGTAAATTATATCTTACTGACCCGGAAATCTGTCTTATGTCCCAAGTCAGATTTAGCTGTGAATTCAGAGTATGTGAAAAGTTTAGGAGGGAAGAGGGAGGAGGAAAGAAGACTAATAAGGGGAGTGAAAGACTGAAAACAACAGAATATAGCACTTCCTAGGGTCAAAATGTCATATAAGGAGGTGACCCTCTACATTCTGAAGGTTCTCACCTTTTATAGTTGTGTAAGACTAGATTCACACTAGCGTTTGAAAGCTCCAACAGGCTGTTCTTTGGATCCTGCATTGCCAGAAGCTGCTTGAATGCCAGCCCCATTAACTTTAATTGAAACCAGAAGAGATGTGACCGCAACCCGGTAAATATGCTCCCAAACACTAGTGTGAAACTAGCCTAAGATGCAGCAACTGGGAAGACTTTTATGGCCTTCAACTGGGGGTGCTGCGGCCAGTGGACTAGCCTCCTAGAGAATTCTGTCCAAGGGGAATGTGCAATGCCAGAAATGTTAAAGAGTAAAGAAGTCCGGAAGTGTTTCACACACAGAGTCTCAAATTATGATAATACTCCAGCACAAGTAAAAAAAAGATTAAAAAGGCAGGAGGACAACACATTTTAGGGCTAAAACAGCTTAATCAGGTCAGAAAAAAAAGGACATATTTATGTGTCCTTTTTTCTGATCTGATGGGGGAGTATTTTGGCCAGATGTTTTCTGTGAACAAGATTCCTGCAATTCCTTTTCACACAATAGGGGTCATTTACTAAAGACCAGGGTTTTACACGCCTTCTAAATTTGTTGCATATTCTCCTGTTCATGCTCCAGAAACTGAAATCTACTCCAGCTAGAAGCTGGAGTAGATTTCAGTTATAATTTACACCATAACAATTACTGTAAATTTGTCAGACCGATGTTGGCCTGCAATCTTCCACTAGACTCCAGACTATATTTTAAAAAAGTGGTAGTGGCAAACAAAAAAAAGATGAAAAATGCTCTTTGTACCATCTTTTTTTTTTTTTGCCTTTTTAATAAAAAAGCTGATGAAATGTATTTTAGATTGTGTTGTTCTTCCTTGCAGTATGATGTTGCTTTGGTGTTTTTAGGCAATTTGCTACCATATAAAAAGTTCCCACTTAGCTTTTGTAGTAAGTGAGCGTGGCAGTTAGTGACTTGAGCTCTGTTCCCTCTAAACTGAGCAATACAGATCTGCATCAATTAAATATTCTGATAATTAGCTATACCATAGCCAGATGTATAGGACTACATAGCATCCAAGTATGGAATACAGTAATTTGGTCTAGTGCAAGTTATAGAGCAGGAGGAGCTGAGCAGATTGATATAGTTTTGTAGGAAAAGATTCAGTAAAACTTGTAAATTATATAAGTGGGCCGCTTCAATATGATGCTGCACAGACCAAGGCCCCTCCTTCTAGTGGGTCCCTTTCAGTACCGATCTTGCACAGAGTGGAAATGCTTACGGAGACTCCAGCACAGGCTGGCATGGGGTGGTGGGTCTGCAGAAAGTTCTGAGCTGCTCAGTAAGATGAAAGATACTTTAACTCGGCCTCTGCCTGTGTGTGTGGACATATGCATGGAAGCTCTGCAGGTTGGCCAGTACTCCAAGAAGACCTGACTGAATGTTTTCCTTTTAGGTTAGTTCTCAGTTAGGCTAAACCTTAATGTGCTGCACAGAAAACAAAAAAAAATAAATAAATAACCTGAAGCCATGCAATGTCGTCCCAACACTAAAACGGATAGTCCCCCTCTGTAAAACACACTATAAAAGGTCAAATCTGTCCCTCCAGCCTCTGATTGTAAACCAGTAGGAGCTGCCGTGGGTAGGGCGTCTTTTACTGAAAGACACTTCTACTATCTTACACACACTGACGTCCACAGCTACTGCTATACATGCTTTGTGACTTACAATTACTTTGTGACACTTTACTGACTTGAAAGTTACATATGCAGCAAGCCCAGGAGAGGTGAGTGGAGAATAAGAGTGGTAGTAACTCTGGCAATGGTAGTTGTACACACAGACCACAATCGCAACCCTCACACTGATGCTTCCTAGGGTCCTGCAGTGACAGGAGGGTGCATCCTTTCTTCCCTCAGAGCACACTCGAGGGAAGAGGCTAATGGGACTTGCTGCCTTTTTCCATCCCTTCCCTTACCCATCTATCCTTCTAGTTTTGTCATTGTCAGGGCCCCCTCAACACTATTACACACTTACACTATATAGAGTGACAGTATATATACAGTAATATGACATACAGTATAAAAGTGTAGGATGGGATTAGTGGCCTAAGCTATCTTGACTAGCCATAGGACTGAGGGTTGCATAAAGGGAGCAGATTGTTGGAGAGGGGGGCCAAAAATTTGTTGTGGGGACAGTCAGTTCTAGTTACACCACTGGTTTGCAGCTTTTATGTGTTGTCAACATGACTTCACCACTGCAGCTAGGTAAATAGAGCTCTGCCAAGAGAATCAGAGCAAAGGTGTGGGATGTCAGGTAAGTACTTATTAATTCTTTATTGCAGGTGGATTGGACAACAACCCCTTTAACATTAACAACCATTGTATCACAACAAATAGGGTGAAACTGAGATACAAAAAAAGCCCTACTCCAATGAGCTTTATGCATAAAAAAAAGTTTGTATCTCTTTTTTAATTGTAGTGTACATGGAATTTAAGATACAACGTATGTTAGCTTAAACTCTTTATTGCAATGCTCAGATTTTCAAAAAAAAATATGAAAGCAGGTCCATTTGGCAGAAAAAAACTAACTAAATAAATTCACTGGTATGACACAGCACTGCAATAATACTGTTTTGTAATCTTAATACTACCTTAGACAGAAAACATGGGAAGTCAGTTACAAGTCATGCATGCATATAATCTAATAAACATGAGCTGGTTTGGATGGGGTCCAGACCTTTCTCGTTAGCTCAGCAGGTGAAGCTGCTTTTTCTTCTTACGGAAACAAAGTCAGCATGTGTTCTATTCTCTATTTCGCCTACATCTGTCAGCACAATTGTTACAGCAGCGATGGTAGATTATACTAAGGTTTGCATGAAAACACTCCAACAAATAGTGAAATCATTCATGTATTTTAATATTTTTAGTTGAAGGTCTAGTTTTGGATGTGGCATATTTTTGAGCCATCATATATAGAATTTCCAGAATGTCCAGAATTAAATGGAAACAAGCAACAACAAATGTTACTCTGTTTTACTTCTGCAGACTGTAAAATTTCACACAAATAAACAAATCTTTATCTTTTTTTATTTACTTCTTTTTTGTTATTTTTTTTTCTCTCTCCCTCTCCCTTAAGCTCTTAATACATGAGTAAACCATAGTAACCATGGACAAACGCATGGTTGACGCTGTTAACAAACAGTTTGCACCATCACTTTTATTAGGCTTTTTTCAAATTTAAAAAGCATTCCATAAATTGTCCTAGCAGAGGCTTGTTCTGAGCAAGTGGCTTGTTTTGAGCAAGTGGCTTGTTTTGAGCAAGTGCCCAAAACCCAGAAATAGTATTGCCATAGAGGAGATCTACAATTGGGTGAAGTCGTGGATCTGCAAGACATTTACCACAACTAAAAACGGATACATCAGCAATTGCACAGCCAGCATAACAAGTTAATTGCTGGCTGCAAATAGTTTAACATGTGCACTAGAAATTAGAGAAATTTTCAAAAATTTGATTTGGGGGCTTTGCTGAATTACTCCAAAAAATTTGCTTACTTAAGAATTAATTCATCGTGAAGCATGTTAAATCAGGTTTATCCCTGCCTGCACTTAAACCTTTGGGAGAATGTATCTCAGTGTAAATCCCTCTGCATTGCATCAACATACATAGCTTATCCTTTCTGGTACTAAAACAGTTACTGTGCATCAGAATGACAGGCAGCTAAACCAAAAGCAAAGCATACAGCAGCCTTCAGTAAGCAAAAAAAATAAAAATAAATAAATATATATATATATATATATATATTGGGCGCCCCTGCAGGTGTCCAATTGACTCTTTAGTGGAACAAAATAATGACATGGAGGCAGCGCCAATAAAGTAGTGAGCTTCTGAGCTAGCACAGATTGGCCAGCCAATATCCTGCCTCTAATTGACTGACAGACTTCTTACAAAAGCATTGTGGGCAGGATTGTAAGCCATATCCCCTCCCAAAGTCATGTGATCCTCCATATTTATCCTGTCTTGTTTCCTTGCAAAAGCAAAATGTTGATTGCAGTTTTGCAAGACTCATCTGAATCGAATCACCAAAACTGAATTTGTTTGGCAGAAGAACTAAAACATGATAATGTTTCCAAAAAGGAATTAAAATGACTCTTTGATCCTTAGTAAAGATTAGTGAATTTCTCAATAATTTGATTCTGTCGGTTCGCCAAATTTTTCAAAAAGATTTGATTCGATCCAAATTTATTTGTGGCGAATTGTGTTAGAAAAATTGCTATTTTCTGGCTGCAGAGAACTTGTATAGTGGTGTAGAACACTGTGCCTTGCAGTAACATGCATAGGGAGTCTGCTGTCATAGTGAAACAATACTGTGAGTCAGTGTGACACGCAGATGACAGGTGTTGCTCTTAGAATCACTGCACACTTCACTTATTTAGGCAGTTACGGGGCCAAAACTGACCAACTAACTCAAGATTGAACTCAGCCTTACAGGTCGGTTAACTTGAAGAAGAAGCACACTCTTTACATCGTCATTAGCTGTTTCCACATAGATATCTACAGAACCTGTTCTATTAAATGTTTATACTGACAGAGTGAAGAGGGTGTCAGCAGTAAGTTTGTGTTGACGTCACAGATTATTTTGCCCTTCCTCTGATCCCTAAGAACAATAACCCCCCAAAAACGTATCCTGTCTGTTGACCATCCACCTTCACTTGGTCAGCATTTGGTCAGTAATCCATCAGTATTGCTAAACCCCCCCCAAAAAAAAACAAAAAAACAAGACACACATTGGCCCAGTGACAGAGTGAGAAGGTGGTAGAAGCATGAGGAGACCACAGAGCGGTTAGGTGGAAGCAGCATGAGAAGATTACAGAGTTGCCCAGAGACATAGTCTTGATATAGCATAAGCATGAGGAGACCACAGAGTGGTGAGGTGGCAGCAGCATGAGGAGACCACAGAGTGGCCCAGAGATATAGTGTTGATGTAGCAGCAGCATGAGGAGACCACAGAGTGGCCCAGTGACATAGTGTTAAGGTAGCAGCAGCATGAGGAGACCTCAGAGTAGTAAGGTGGCAGCAGCATGAGGTGACCACCGAGTGGCCCAGTGACATACTTTTGAGGTGGCAGCAGCATGAAAAGACCACAAAGCAGTGATGTGCTAGCAGCATGAGAAAACCACACAACGGCCCATTGACATAGTGTTGAAGATCGGGTTCGGGTCTGTTGTTCGGCGGCTTCTTCCCGCTTTCTGAAGGGCTGCACAGCAGCCAATCAGCTAGCGTTTTACTTCTTGCCCTAAGAAGCCATCACAGCCATGCCTACTAATGGCATGGCTGTGATTGGCCAAGTGCAGCATGTGATCCAGCCTCTATTTAAGCTCGAGTCACGTAGCACCGCCCGTCATTCTGCTCTGATTAGTGTAGGGATAGGATGCAGCTGCTGTGAGGGCGAGATTAGGCAGGGAAGGCTCAGCAAAACCACTTAATGAAGTGATCGATCTACATCTGTGAATCATTCAACTTCTGTTAGTTCATTGCTCACTGGTTTTTAGGCTGCCCAAAGTGTTTTTCTGTCACTTTTTTCTGGGGTGATCGGCGGCCATTTTGTGATCTTTTGGTGCATGTTTAGAGCTGCCACCAAGTTCAACATACATTTTTGGTTTCAATAGTAGGCTTTTTTTTTTTGCACTATCCTACATCAGCGGTTGTGCTTACTGTCACACCTTGAAACACAGGATAAAAATTGCTATATTTTATTGAGGGGTGAAATTCAATTGCCAAAATACCAATCCCCTAAATCTGGTGTTCCAGCTGTGGCTGGCTACATTTAATACTGTACGTCAAAGGATAGATTTTTTTCTGGGGTGAAATTCAATTGCCAAAATACCAATCCCCTAAATCTGGGGTTCCAGCTTTGGCTGGCCAAGTGTAATACTCTCTGTCAAAGGATAAAAAATTTTTGTGGGGTGAAATTCAATTCCAAAATACAAATCCCCTAACTCTGGTGTTCCAGCTGTGGCTGGCTAAGTGTAGTACTGTACGTCAAAGGATAGATTTTTTTCTGGGGTGAATTTCAATTGCCAAAATAGCAATCCCCTAAATCTGGGGTTCCAGCTGTGGCTGGCCAAGTGTAATGCTGTCCGTCAAAGGATAGATTTTTTTCTGTGGTGAAATTCAATTGGCAAAATATCAATCTCCTAAATCTGGTGTTCCAGCTGTGGCTGGCTAAGTTAAATACTGTACGTCAAAGGATAGATTTTTTTCTGGCTTGAAATTCAATTGCCAAAATACCAATGCCCAAAATCTGGTGTTCCAGCTTTGGCTGGTTAAGTTTAATACTGTACATAAAAAAATAGATTTCTTTCTGGGTTGAAATTCAATTGCCAAAATACCAATCCCCTAAATCTGGGGTTCCAGCTGTGGCTGGCCAAGTGTAATACTGTCCGTCAAAGGATAGATTTTTTTCTGTGGTGAAATTCAATTGCCAAAATATCAGTCCCCTAAATCTGGTGTTCCAGCTGTGGCTGGCTAAGTTTAATACTGTACGTCAAAGGATAAAAAAATTTCTGGGGTGAAATTCAATTGCAGGATATGCTCCCCTATATATATGCACAACCGCATGTGGGTTTGAGCATATCCTTCCTGTTTAACACCACGTTTTCTAATGGTTTGTATAGTCTTATGTATGGAGGTGTATAAACTACAATTTAAATGTTCCTGTTTTTCATCTACAGGCTACATTCAGGTGCACCTGTTTAAGCCCTGGGCCATATCAGCCAGTCTCGGGCGGGGCTCACAGGCACTTCCCACCTCCCATTGCAGGCATGGCTACATGCTGGAGGTTACTGGTAAGCTGTCTGTGAGTCAGGCCTTATGCTCCCGTAATCCACCCACTGGCCCCTGGTATTGCCCAAACGGCACAGGTATGTGAGTGATAGGGCCTCGGGCTACTTGAGAGACCTTGGCGCGGTGCCCGAGATTAAGACATGTCCTCCTAGTAGGATATGTCGAACTAACCTCTCAATTTTACATCAGTGTGAGGGTTTAGTATTATCGCAGAGTGCACCTGTCTTTGCTTTTGTTTAGTCTTTGATTGTTCTTCACATCCACATACTTGTTATCTTATGTAGGATGGTTATTGTGGTACTTATAGTCCGTTGCTGGCATCTTCCATTGTATGCATTTTTTTGCTGTTGATTGACATAAGCAGCGGACTACAAGTGCAGGATATGCTCCCCTATATATATGCACAACCGCATGTGGGTTTGAGCATATCCTGTCTGTTTAACTCCACGTTTTCTAATTGTTTGTATAGTGAAATTCAATTGCCAAAATACCAATCCCATAAATCAGTGGTTTTAGCTGTTGCTGGCCAAGTGTAATGCTGTCCGTAAAAGGATAGATTTTTTTCTGTGGTTAAATAAAATCACTGAACTAGAAATCCTAAACATCTGTGCTTTCTGCTGTTCCTCTCCAAGTGTAATTTTGTCCGCAATAGGGTAGATTACATTCAGCGTCTCAGCATCTAAATACAAGGACTGAAAAATAAATCCTCTATATTTGCACACGCTACTGTGCATCTTCAAGTGTATTTCTGTCCGTAAAAGGGTATATTACACTCAAGGTCTAAATACAAGTGCTAAAAACGTAATCCTCTATATTTGCACACGCTATTGTGCATCTCCAATTGTATTTCTGTCCGTAAAAGGGTATATTACACTAAGTGTCTAAATACAAGGCCTGAAAGCGTAATCTTTCTATACTTCTATTATACTAGGCCTAAAATTGATATCCCCCTAAATCTGTAATTTCTGCTGTGCCTGTATTAGTGTAATACGGTACATAAATAGATAGCTAGATAGTGTTAGGTGCCTATAAAAAAAAGGCCTTAATTTGAACTCTATACATTGGGCAAAATAAGTTTTTCCTTATTGTGGTGAACGGTAACAATGAGGAAAACATCTAATAAGCGAAGCGGACATGGTCATGGAGGTGTTAGTGGACCCTCTGGTGCTGGGAGAGGACGTGGCTGTTCTGCCACAGCCACACAAACAAGTGAAACAACTACCTCAGGTCCCAGTAGCCGCCAGAATCTACAACGATATTTGGTCGGGCCTAATGCCGTTCTAAGGATGGTAAGGCCTGAGCAAGTACAGGCAATAGTTCACATTATGTCCCACCCAGTCTTCTGCAGAAAGCGCACAGGTGGCGCCTGAAAACCAAGCCCATCAGTCTGTCACATCACCCCCATGCATATTAGGAACCTGTCTGGGCCTCAAGTTATGCAGCAGTCTCTTATGCTGTTTGAAGACTCTGCTGGCAGGGTTTCCCAAGGGTATCTACCTAGCCCTACCCCAGCGGTGGAAGATATAGAATGCACTGATGCACAGCCACTTATGTTTCCTGATGAGGACCTGGGAATACCACCTCAGCAAAGTCAGCACATCTCTGATGATGACGAAACACAGGTGACAACTGCTGCATCTTTCTGCAGTGTGCAGACCGAATCGGAGGCCAGGGAGGAAGACTGTGTGGAAAACGATGAGGTCCTAGAACCCACATGGAATGATGGTCGTGCCACCGACTTTCAGAGTTAAGAGGAAGAGGCAGTGGTGAGACCGAGCCAACAGTGTAGCAAAAGAGGGAGCAGGGGGCCTGATACTGGCCACCGCCACCAGGGACCAAGCACAAAGCCAGCTTCAAGGAGTTCCCTGGCATGGCACTTCTTCACACAATGTGCTGACGACAAGACCCAAGTGGTTTGCACGCTGTGCCATCAGATCCTGAAGCGAGGCATTAACGTTCTGAACCTTAGCACAACTTGCATGACCAGGCATCTACATGCGAGACACGGGCTGCAGTGGAGTAAGAACCTTCAAAACCTGCTCCATCTTCTGCTGCTGCCTCAGCCTCTTCCTCCGCCTCTGGAGGAACGTTGGCACCTGCCACCCAGCAAAAAGTGGATGTGCCACCAACACCACCACCTCTGTCACCAAGCATCTCCACCATATCACACGGCAGCATTGAGCTCTCCATCTCACAAACCTTGGAGAGAAAGCGTAAATTCCCAGCTAGCCACCCTAGATCCCTGGCCTTTAAAATGCTGTCATTCAGGCTGGTGGACACAGACAGCTTCAAACAGCTGATGTCCATGGCTGTCCCACAGTATGTTGTTCCCAGCCGCCACTACTTCTCCAAGACAGCCGTACCTTCCCTGCACAACCAAGTATAAAATCACGTGTGCACTGCGCAACTCCATCTGTGGCAAGGTCCACCTAACCACAGATACGTGGACCAGTAAGCACGGCCAGGGACGCTATATCTCCCTAACTGCACACTGGGTAAATATAGTGGCGGCTGGGCCCCAGGCGGAGAGCTGTTTGGCGCACGTCATTAACCCGCTTAGGATCGCAGGGCATCATTGTTTGCATCCTGTTTAGTGTTGAGCGAACAGTTTGAGCATAGTTCGGGTTCAAACCGAATTTTTGGCTGTTCGGGACCCGGACCCGGACACGAACATTTTCAAAAAGGTTCGGGTTCGGGTCCGTTGTTCGGAGATTTCTTCCCGCTTTCTGAAGGGCTGCACAGCAGCCAATCAGCTAGCATTTTACTTCTTGCCCTAAGAAGCCATCACAGCCATGCCTACTAATTGCATGGCTGTGATTGGCCAAGTGCAGCATGTGACCCTGCCTCTATTTAAGCTGAAGTCACGTAGCGCCGCACGTCACACTGCTCTGATTAGTGTAGGGAGAGGACGCAGCTTCTGTGAAGGCGAGATTAGGCAGAGAAAAGTCAGCAAAAGCACCTAATGAAGTGATCGATCTACAGCTGTAAAGGATTCCACTTCTGCTAGGTAATTGCTCACTGGTTTTTAGGCTGCATAGAGCGTTTTTCTGTCACTTTTTTCTGGGGTGATCGGTGACTATTTTGTGACTTGTGGTGCACCAGAACAAGCTTCTACCAAGTCCATCAATCCATCAATACTAGGTATTTTTGCTATATCCTACATCAGGAGCTTGGCTGTGCTTATTGTCACCCGTAAAAACTCAGGATAGAAATTTCTATATTTTATTAAGGGGTTAAATTCAATTACCAAAATAGCAATCCCCTAAATCTGGTGTCCCAGCTGTGGCTAGCAAAGTGTAATACTGTCTGCTGTCTGGCAAAAGATAGATAATTTTCTGTGGTGAAATTCAATTGCCAAAATAACAATCCCCTAAATCTGGTGTCCCAGCAGTGGCTGGCAAAGTATAATAGTGTCCGGCAAAGGATATATTTTGTTCTGGGGTGAAATTCAATTGCCAAAATAGCAATACCATAAATCAGTGGTTTCAGCTGTGGCTGGCCAAGTTTAATAGTGTCCGGCAAAGGATAGATTTTGTTCTGGTGTGAAATTCACTTGCAAATATAGCAATATCCTGAATCTGGTGTTCCAGCTGTTGCAGGCCAAGTGTTAATCTGTTTGAAAAAGGGTATATGACACTCAAGGTGTATATACAAGTGCTGAGAGGGTCATCCTCAATAACTTCACACGCTACCGTGCATCTCCCATTGTATTTCTGTCCGTTAAAGGGTATATTACACAAATACTAATAAAATACTATTGCTGAAGGCATAATACTACATATTTTTTCACACGCTACTGTGCATCTCCAAGTGTAAATCGGTCCATAAAAGGATACCTTTCATCCAGAGCCTAAATACTAGCCCTACAATTGAAATCTCCCTAAATCAGTGGTTACTGCTGTGCCTGGATTAGTGTAATACGATACATAAATAAATAGGCAGATAGTGTTAGGTGCCTGTAAAAAAAAGGCCTGAATTTGAAATCAATACATTGGGCCAAATATTTTTTTTCCTATTGTGGTGCTTGGTGAACGATAACAATAAGGAAAACATCTAGCAAGGGACGCGGACGCGGTCGTGGTGGTGTTAGTGGACCCTCTGGTGCTGGGAGAGGACGTGGCCATTCTGCCACAGCCACACGTCCTAGTGAACCAACTACCTCAGGTTCCAGAACCCACCAGATTTTACAGCGATATTTGGTGGGGCCCAATGCTGAACTAAGGATGGTAAGGCCTTAGCAGGTACAGGCGATAGTCAATTGGGGGGCCCACAACATTATCTCACACCCAGACTTCTGCAGAGAGCACACAGGTGGTGCCTGAAAACCAAGCCCATCAGTCTGTCACATCACCCCCATGCATATCAGGGAAACTGTCTGAGCCTCAAGTTATGAAGCAGTCTCTTCTGCTGTTTGAAGACTCTGCTGGCAGGGTATACCAAGGGAATGGGAATGGGAATGGTGAGACTGAGCCAACAGTGTAGCAAAAGAGGGAGCAGGGGGCAAAAGCAGAACAGCCGCCGCCAATAAAGTTCGCCTGCTACTGGCCACCGCCACCAGGGACCGAGCACCCCAAATGCAGCTTCAAGGAGTTCCCTGGCATGGCACTTCTTTAAACAATGTGCTGACGACAAGACCCAAGTGGTTTGCACGCTGTGCTATCAGAGCCTGAAGCGAGGCATTAACGTTCTGAACCTTAGCACAACCTGCATGACCAGGCATCTACATGCAAAGCATAAACTGCAGTGGAGTAAACACCTTAAAAGCAAGGAACTCACTCAGGCTCCCCCAGCTCCCTCTTCTGCTGCTGCCTCGGCCTCTTGCTCAGCCTCGGGAGGAACGTTGGCTCCTGCCGCCCACCAAACAGAGGATGTGACACCGACACTACCACCTGCGTCACCAAGCATCTCTACCATGTCACAGGGCAGCGTTCAGCTCTCCATCTCACAAACCTTGGAAAGAAAGCGTAAATTCCCACCTAGCCACCCTCGAGCCCTGGGCCTGAATGCTAGCATTTCTAAACTACTGGCATTTGAAATGCTTTAATTCAGGCTGGTGGACACAGACAGCTGCAAATAGCTGATGGCCATGGCTGTCCCACAGTATGTTTTTCACAGCCGCCACTACTTCTCCAAGACAGCCATGCCTACACTGCACAACCAAGTATCGGATAAAATCAAGTGTGCACTGTGCAACGCCATCTGTGGCATGGTCCACCTAACCACAAATACGTGGACCAGTAAGCACGGCCAGGGACGCAATATCTCCCAAACTTCACACTTGGTAAATGTAGTGGCGGCTGGGCCACAGGCGGAGAGTTTTTTGGCGCACGTCCTTCCGCCGCCAAGGATCGCAGGGCATCATTCTTTGCCTCCTGTAGCCTCCTCCTCCTACTCGGCTTCCTCCTCCTCTGCTTCCACCAGCTCATCCAGTCAGCCACACACCTTCACCACCAACTTCAGCACAGCCCGGGGTAAACGTCAGCAGGCCATTCTGAAACTCATATGTTTGGGGGACAGGCCCCACACCGCGCAGGAGTTGTGGCAGGTATTGAACTACAGACCGACGAGTGGTTTCTGCCGGTGGGTCTCAAGCCCGGCCTGGTGGTGTGCGATAATGGGCGAAATCTCGTCGCAGCTCTGGGACTAGCCGGTTTGACGCACATCCCTTGCCTGGCGCGTGTGCTGAATTTGGTGGTGCAGAAGTTCATTCACAACTACCACAACATGTCAGAGCTGCTGCATAAAGTGAAGGCCGTCTATGCGCGCTTCCGGCGTTCACATCCTGCCGCTGCTCGCCTGTCTGCGCTACAGCATAACTTCGGCCTTCCCGCTCACCACCTCATATGCGACGTGCCCATCTTGCACATGCTGGCCAGACTGTGCGAGCAGCAGCAGGCCATAGTGGAGTTTCAGCTGCAGCATGCACGGGTGAGTCGCTCGGCGAAACAGCACCACTTCACCACCAATGACTGTGCCTCCATGCGAGACCTGTGTGCCCTGTTGCGCTGTTTCGAGTACTCCACCAACATGGCCAGTGGCGATGACGCCGTTATCAGCGTTACAATACCACTTCTATATCTCCTTAAGAAAACACTTAGGGCAATAATGGAAGAGGAGGTGGCCCAGGAGGAGGAGGAGGAGGAGGAGGAGGGGTTATTTTTAGCACTTTCAGGCCAGTCTGTTAGAAGTGCCTCAGAGGGAGGTTTTTTGCAACAGCAGAGGCCAGGTACAAATGTGGCTAGCCAGGGCCCACTACTGGAGGATGAGGAGGAGGTGGAGGAGGATGAGGATGAAGCAGGTTCACAGTGACACAGCTCAGGCCCATCACTGGTGCGTGGCTGGGGGGATACGGAGGACGATGATGATTCGCCTCCCACAGAGGACAGCTTGTTCTTACCTCTGGGCAGCCTGGCACACATGAGCGACTACATGCTGCAGTGCCTGCGCAATGACAGCAGAGTTGCCCACATTTTAACGTGTGTGGACTACTGGGTTGCCACCCTGCTGGATCCCCGGTACAAAGACAATGTGCCCCCCTTACTTCCTGCACTGAAGTGTGATAGGAAGATGCACGAGTACAAGCGCACGCTGGTAGAAGCGCTCCTAAGATCATTCCCAAATGTCACAGGGGAACAGGTGGAAGACCAAGGCGAAGGCAGAGGAGGAGCAAGAGGTTGCCAACGCAGCTGTGTCATGGCCAGGTCCTCTGAGGGCAGGGTTAGCATGGCAGAAATGTGGAAAAGTTTTGTCTCCACGCCACAGCTAACTACACCACCACCTCATACAGAACATGTTAGCAGGAGGCAGCATTTCACTAAAATGTTTGAACAGTACGTCTGCACACCCCTCCACGTACTGATTGATGGTTCGGCCCCATTCAACTTCTGGGTCTCCAAATTGTCCACATGGCCAGAGTTATCCTTGTATGCCTTGGAGGTGCTGGCCTACACGGCGGACAGCGTTTCGTCTGAATGTGTATTCAGCATGGAAGGGGGCGTCATTACTGACAAACGCAGCCGCCTGTCCACAGCCAACGTGGACAAGCTGAAGTTCATAAAAATGAACCAGGTATGGATCCCACAGGACCTGTCCCTCCCTTGTGCAGAATAGACATTTATAACTGCCTCCCCCTCAACCATGTATTCTTGAACTCTGTGGCATTTCTTTATTGAATCCTCATTTTTTAAACTTTGTCATGATCTTGCGGTGCAACCCAAAGTTGAATAAACCTCTCCTCATTCTGGGCGCTGGGGCCTAAATAAATAAAAGTGGCCTGTTACAATGGTAGGTGACATGAAGCCTGAACCTCTGCCATGCGATCTCTCTCCTCTGTCTGAGTGCTGTGGGCTAAATAACTGAAAGTGGCCTTCTCCAGTGGTGGGTGATATGACGCATAATTCTCTGCTGTGGGACCTCTCTCCTCTGTCTGGGTGCTGGGGCCTAAATAACTGAAAGTGGCCTTCTCCAGTGGTGGGTGATATGACGCCTTATTATCTTCTATGGGACCTCTCTCCTCTGTCTGGGTGCTGGGGTCTAAATAACTGAAAGTGGCCTTCTCCAGTGGTGAGTGATATGACGCCTTATTCTTTGCTGTGGGACCTCTCTCCTCTGTCTGGGTGCTGGGGTCTAAATAACTGAAAGTGGCCTTCTCCAGTGGTGGGTCATATAATGCATGATTCTCTGATGTGGGACCTCTCTCATCTGTCTGGGTGCTGGGGCCTAAATAACTGAAAGTGGCCTTCTCCAGTGGTGGGTGATAGGACGCCTTATTCCTCGCTGTGGGACCTCTCTCATTTGTCTGGGTGCTGGGGCCAAAATAACTCAAAGTAGCCTTATCCAGTGGTGGGTGATAAGACGCCTTATTCCTTGCTGTGGGAACTCTCTCCACTGTCTGGGTGCTGGGGCCTAAATAACTCAAAGTGGCCTTCTCCAAGTGTGGGTGATATGACGCATGATTCTCTGCTGTGGGACCTCTCTCCTCTGTCTGGGTGCTGGGGCCTAAATAACTGAAAGTGGCCTTCTCCAGTGGTGGTTGATATGATGCCTTATTCCTTGCTGTGGGACCTCTCTGCTCTGTCTGGGTGCTGGGGCCTAAATAACTGAAAGTGGCCTTCTCCAGTGGTTGGTGATATGACACCTTATTCCTTGCTGTGGGACCTCTCTCCACTGTCTGGGCGCTGGGGCCTAAATAACTCAAAGTGGCCTTCTCCAGTGGTGGGTGATAAGACGCCTTATTCCTTGCTGTGGGACCTCTCTCCACTGTCTGAGTGCTGGGGCCTAAATAACTCAAAGTGGCCTTCTCCAAGGGTGGATGATATGACGCATGATTCTCTGCTGTGAGACCTCTCTCCTCTGTCTGGGTGCTGGGGCCTAAATAACTGAAAGTGGCCTTCTCCAGTGGTGGTTGATATGAT
Organism: Bufotes viridis; assembly: GCA_033119425.1. NCBI lineage: Eukaryota > Metazoa > Chordata > Amphibia > Anura > Bufonidae > Bufotes > Bufotes viridis. The sequence goes on along the minus strand of CM065593.1, from coordinate 273,913,319 downwards.
GCCTTATTCCTTGCTGTGGGACCTCTCTGCTCTGTCTGGGTGCTGGGGCCTAAAGAACTGAAAGTGGCCTTCTCCTCTGGTTGGTGATATGACACCTTATTCCTTGCTGTGGGACCTCTCTCCACTGTCTGGGCGCTGGGGCCTAAATAACTCAAAGTGGCCTTCTCCAAGGGTGGGTAATATGACGCCTTATTCCTGGCTGTGGGACCTCTCTCCACTGTCTGGGTGCTGGGGCTAATAACTAAAGTGCCTCCGGGGGATATGACCTATTCTTGCTGTGACTCCCGTCTGGTGCTCAAATAACTCAAGTGTCCTTCTCCAAGGGTGGGTGATATGACGCATGATTCTCTGCTGTGAGACCTCTCTCCTCTGTCTGGGTGCTGGGGCCTAAATAACTGAAAGTGGCCTTCTCCAGTGGTGGTTGATATGATGCCTTATTCCTTGCTGTGGGACCTCTCTGCTCTGTCTGGGTGCTGGGGCCTAAATAACTGAAAGTGGCCTTCTCCAGTGGTTGGTGATATGACACCTTATTCCTTGCTGTGGTACCTCTCTCCACTGTCTGGGCGCTGGGGCCTAAATAACTCAAAGTGGCCTTCTCCAAGGGTGGGTAATATGACGCCTTATTCCTTGCTGTGGTACCTCTCTACACTGTCTGGGTGCTGGGGCCTAAATAACTCAAAGTGTCCTTCTCCAAGGGGGGGTGATATGACGCATGATTCTCTGCTGTGGGACCTCTCTCCACTGTCTGGGTGCTGGGGCCTAAATTACTGAAAGTGGCCTTCTCCAGTGGTGGTTGATGTGATGCCTTATTCCTTGCTGTGGGACCTCTCTGCTCTGTCTGGGTGCTGGGGCCTAAATAACTGAAAGTGGCCTTCTCCAGTGGTTGGTGATATGACACCTTATTCCTTGCTGTGGGACCTCTCTCCACTGTCTGGGTGCTGAGGCCTAAATAACTCAAAGTGTCCTTCTCCAATGGTGGGTGATATGACGCTTGATTCTCTGCTGTGGGACTTCTCTCCTCTGTCTGGGTGCTGGGGCCTAAATAACTGAAAGTGACCTTCTCCAATGGTGGGTGATAGGACGCCTTATTCCTCGCTGTGGGACCTCTCTCCTTTGTCTGGGTGCTGGGGCCTAAATAACTCAAAGTGGCTTTCTCCAGTGGTGGGTGATAAGACGCCTTATTCCTTGCTGTGGGACCTCTCTCCACTGTCTGGGTTCTGGTGCCTAAATAACTCAAAGGGGCCTTCTCCAAGGGTGGATGATATGACGCATGATTCTCTGCTGTGGGACCTCTCTCCCCTGTCTGGGTGCTGGGGCCTAAATAACTGAAAGTGGCCTTCTCCAGTGGTGGTTGATATGATGCCTTATTCCTTGCTGTGGGACCTCTCTGCTCTGTCTGGGTGCTGGGGCCTAAATAACTGAAAGTGGCCTTCTCCAGTGGTTGGTGATATGACACCTTATTCCTTGCTGTGGGACCTCTCTCCACTGTCTGGGCGCTGGGGCCTAAATAACTCAAAGTGGCCTTCTCCAAGGGTGGGTAATATGACGCCTTATTCCTGGCTATGGGACCTCTCTCCACTGTCTGGGTGCTGGGGCCTAAATAACTCAAAGTGTCCTTCTCCATGGGTGGGTGATATGATGCATGATTCTCTGCTGTGGGACCTCTCTCCTCTGTCTGGGTGCTGGGGCCTAAATAACTCAAAGTGGCCTTCTACAAGGGTGGATGATATGACGCATGATTCTCTGCTGTGAGACCTCTCTCCTCTGTCTGGGTGCTGGGGCCTAAATAACTGAAAGTGGCCTTCTCCAGTGGTGGTTGATATGATGCCTTATTCCTTGCTGTGGGACCTCTCTGCTCTGTCTGGGTGCTGGGGCCTAAATAACTGAAAGTGGCCTTCTCCTCTGGTTGGTGATATGACACCTTATTCCTTGCTGTGGGACCTCTCTCCACTGTCTGGGCGCTGGGTCCTAAATAACTCAAAGTGGCCTTCTCCAGTGGTGGGTGATATGACGCCTTATTCCTTGCTGTGGGACCTCTCTCCACTGTCTGGGTGCTGGGGCCTAAATAACTCAAAGTGTCCTTCTCCAAGGGTGGGTGATATGACGCATGATTCTCTGCTGTGGGACCTCTCTCTCTGTCTGGGTGCTGGGGCCTAAATAACTGAAAGTGGCCTTCTCCAGTGGTGGTTGATATGATGCCTTATTCCTTGCTGTGGGACCTCTCTGCTCTGTCTGGGTGCTGGGGCCTAAATAACTGAAAGTGGCCTTCTCCAGTGGTTGGTGATATGACACCTTATTCCTTGCTGTGGTACCTCTCTCCACTGTCTGGGTGCTGGGGCCTAAATAACTCAAAGTGGCCTTCTCCAAGGGTGGGTAATATGACGCCTTATTCCTGGCTGTGGGACCTCTCTCCACTGTCTGGGTGCTGGGGCCTAAATAACTCAAAGTGTCCTTCTCCAGGGTGGGTGATATGACGCATGATTCTCTGCTGTGGGACCTCTCTCCTCTGTCTGGGTGCTGGGGCCTAAATAACTGAAAGTGGCCTTCTCCAGTGGTGGGTGATATGACGCCTTATTCCTTGCTGTGGGACCTCTCTGCTCTGTCTGGGTGCTGGGGCCTAAATAACTGAAAGTGGCCTTCTCCAGTGGTGGGTGATATGACGCCTTGATTCCTTGCTGTGGGACCTCTCTCCACTGTCTGGGTGCTGGGGCCTAAATAACTCAAAGTGGCCTTCTCCAGTGGTGGGTGATATGACGCCTTATTCCTGGCTGTGGGACCTCTCTCCTCTGTCTGGGTGCTGGGGCCTAAATAACTGAAAGTGTCCTTCTCCAAGTGGTGGGTGATATGACGCACTGATTCTCTGCTGTGGGACCTCTCTCTCTGTCTGGGTGCTGGGGCCTAAATAACTGAAAGTGGCCTTCTCCAATGGTGGGTGATATGACGCCTTATTCCTTGCTGTGGGACCTCTCTCCTCTGTCTGGGTGCTGGGGCCTAAATAACTGAAAGTGGCCTTCTCCAATGGTGGGTGATATGACGCCTTATTCTCTGCTGTAGGACCTCTCTCCTCTGTCTGGGTGCTGGGGCCTAAATAACTCAAAGTGGCCTTCTCCAGTGGTGGGTGATATGACGCCTTATTCCTTGCTGTGGGACCTCTCTCCACTGTCTGGGTGCTGGGGCCTAAATAACTCAAAGTGGCCTTCTCCAGTGGTGGGTGATATGACGCCTTATTCTCTGCTGTGGGACCTCTCTCCTCTGTCTGGGTGCTGGGGCCTAAATAACTGAAAGTGGCCTTCTCCAAGTGGTGGGTGATATGACGCCTTATTCCTTGCTGTGGGACCTCTCTCCACTGTCTGGGTGCTGGGGCCTAAATAACTCAAAGTGGCCTTCTCCAAGGGTGGGTAATATGACGCCTTATTCCTGGCTGTGGGACCTCTCTCCACTGTCTGGGTGCTGGGGCCTAAATAACTCAAAGTGGCCTTCTCCAAGGGTGGGTGATATGACGCATGATTCTCTGCTGTGGGACCTCTCTCCTCTGTCTGGGTGCTGGGGCCTAA